>OX422209.1:458103215-459303215 GCA_949130495.1 Sambucus nigra | reverse complement strand
GAGAAAATGGAGGTAACGAACATAACTTTACTCAATGGGTTGAAGACAAGATCTGATGATGCTAAAGGGAATTGAATAAATGAATCGCACTAATTTTTGTGGGCATACCGAACAACTCCAAGAGCTGCTACTGGAGAAACACTATACATCTTAGCCTTTGGGACGGAAGCAGTCATACTAGATGAAATAGGATTGCCAACTCATAGAGTGTTGAACTTTGATTCTCCTGTGAGTGATTTGATGCGAAGACTAGGCCTAGACATGTTGGAAGAGGTGCGTGAAGTTGTTTCTTTGAGGAATGATGCCTATCAACAACAAACAACACGCTTTTATAACAAAAGGGTTAAGTCGACCAACTTAAAAGAGGGGAACTATGTACTTAAGAAGGTGATTCCGAAGACGAACAAGATTGAAGATCATTGGCATGGGCCTCATCGTGTCTCAACAACTGTTTGATCAGGAACTTATTGAATTGAAACTATGGAGGGGGTGGAATTCAAAAATCCATGGAATACCGAGCATCTTAGGAAGTACTACCACTAATGTAGCAAGCAACATCTTTTGTAATTAATTGGCTTCAGTATCAATAAAAAGTTAGTTTTTTCCATTTTTTATTTTTTGGGGTGAAGGCAATACTTGATCAGTAAGACAACAAAAATTCACAAACACGAGTCAAAACAAGATTTTAAGTCCTCAGTACTTGGTCAAAAAAAATAAGGGATAAAATGTAATACCCCGTATTTTTTGTGATATTTATTTTTGGGGATTAATTGAATTAAATGTTTATTAATTGGAAATTAATCCCGATAAAATTATTAACGAGATGCGAGTTAGTATTTTATTATAATGTGTATACTTGGCATTATATGAATATTGGTAATATTGAAATTGTCGTGAGATTTAAATACGGCAATTTGAGAAATTTTGTTGAGACGCGTGTGACCGTCGCGTCATTGTATTTTATTATTTTAATTAAAAAGTGAATTTTAGTTCAATTAACCGTATGGTCGTTTTGAGTGCACCAACGTGTCCAGAAGGGTCGAGATAGTAAGAAAACACTAGTCGGGGGTTAAGTTTGGGTCCCGGGGCATTTTGGGCCATACCGGTAACTTATAGGGGCATTTTAGTAATTTCAGAAATTTGGGAATTTAAAAGTGACGAAAATTGGAAATAGAAATCTGACTTCTTATTTAACCCACTAAACCGACTAACTACACTAAGAGACTTAATGGGCTACGGGATAAGTTGAAATATAGTCCCAACTTACCAAAAACCAAACACACCTCCATCACCTCCATTGTCATCATCCTTAGAGAAAGTTGAGAGAGAGAGAGAGAGAAGGAAGAAAATTCTGCAGAAAGAGAGAGGGAGAACAACTTAGCTTTCAAGATTCAACAAAAAATTCAGAGAAAGATTAAGGCAAGTGGTTTAAACTCATTTGATTCAAGCTATGCTTTTCCATGTTTAGGAATTTTCGAAATTAATCTTGGGTGATGATTTAGACCCATAAATTGGAAGTTAAAAGCTTGGAATTATGTTAGGGATTGCATGTAATAATATTCTGGACGAAATTTATGTTCTAAACAGAACCATTGATGATCTAAAAATGGAATTTAGAAGTAGTTTATTGATGTTCTTGAATGAGGAAGAAATCTTGGAATCTTTATGTAGTTTTGATCTAAACAAAGCCTTTAAATGATGAATTATGGGATTTAGAATGTTAATATTGTTGTAGGATGATAGTATGATGTTATTCTAACCTTGTCATAGAATTTCATCATTAAAAATGGTGTTTTGGGACGAATTGGTAACTGCAAAACGAAGCAGTCCATAACCAGACTTGGTGCGTTCGATCGATCGATGTTCTTTAGTCGATCGATCGACCACCATCGATCGATCGAAGGTAAAGGTCGATCGATCGACCTTCCCAGAATAAGTAAAGTTTTTCCTTAATTAAATTTTAATGGTGTTAACCCTTGAATGATATTATTGGAGACCTTTTGAATACCCTTAACCTTAAGGTAGACCAGTAGACATGATTATGAGATTGGACTTAAATTGGAATTCAATTTGAGGAATTATTCTAAATTAATGAAATTCGATAAGTGAGATAATATTTGGGTTAACAGTGTAAATTTGAATAATTTGATGAAATAAGGTTTGGGGAAGAAGTAAAGACCTTTGGTGTAAAGATATTATATGTGGGAATAATGGGAACTTAATAGTCTATTTGAGATAGGTTTTAAGTTAAGAAACTACGACGTGAGACGTGTCGGCAATTTAATTTCTATATTATCGGGATACTTGAAATATAAGAAATTGGAATAATGGTATAATGATGAATAGTATACCTTTATTATTATTGAGATATCTAAGATGTGTGAATGCTTAGTATACAATTTTATGTGTATGACTTACCTACCATACTTGCTATCACGGAGATTTACGTTCGCTTAGGGCCTTCTTATCCTTGTGTTGCCTGGATTTAGATTGGTTACCTCGATGAACATAGGTCATTGAAGGACTTATTGGGATGTTAATAAGTTTTCTGATCGTGGGAGCGTAGCTATGTGCCTGACCCATGTGATGTGACTGTGTTCGCCTCCAATATTTGTGATGTTGTTATCTGAACGATTCCTGAGAGATTCGGAATGTGTGATCCTTATGTACGTGATGTACCGGGATGGATAGCAGAGTATGTGTGCACCGCAGCTTAGCCTTTGGGTGCTTGTATTGTATATTTATGATGTGAAAATATACAATTGATCGAGAAGGAATTTACTATGTTAAATTGTGAGTATAGTCATGGTAATGTTATGAAAAGATAAAAAGTGAACTTTTATCAATAAATGGTTTTATTAATAATTGGGAATCCGAGAATTA
The DNA here is from genome assembly GCA_949130495.1 of Sambucus nigra. NCBI lineage: Eukaryota > Viridiplantae > Streptophyta > Magnoliopsida > Dipsacales > Adoxaceae > Sambucus > Sambucus nigra. Next base: position 459,300,332 of record OX422209.1, on the reverse strand, counting down.
AAGTAGAACTCTCTATTTAATTGTTAAGGTTGGAAATTAAACATGAACCGAGTAGAAGTGTTAGTAACTCTTTAGAGTTAGATAGTTATGAGATAACACATGAATGGGTACAGGAACGTTAGGAGTGCACAGTTAGGCGAGAGGTGAGCATCTCATGTGAGAGCACGTCCTAACATGTATTTTGCATATACTGTTTTATATGTTTTTAAAGCACTTGCAGGTTTTTAAAATATCTCCACATTCGGGCTCTGACCCATTTGCTTTCAAATCTATTTTTTTTGTAAAACCATTTTAGGTGCCGAACCACAAAGACACCATGCATAGGATTCTTACTCAGATGACGAGCTGTAGCTGCGTGTGGAAGCTATAGGGATTTTCTTTTAGACGCTTATATCATTTGGATTCCATACTCAGTATTCCTCAGTTGTAGGGCATGCTGCCCAAATTCTATTAGATACATTTCCATTTCAGTTTTTCAGACTTTGGCTTGTATTCACTCAGTATTCAGTATTTCGTTATTTACTTCAGTTGTGGGATTTTGTTGTGAGGAGTTTTCCTCCAAATTTATTTATATCATGTGTTGGTTATTCTATCTACTTCATTATGGTGAATGGTGTTATTATTCTTGCTTTAAATCTTTTACTGCATGTTAATCATGCTTTAATTAAAATTTGGCAACTTACTTTTTAAATACTAGGTGGTTAGTAATAATTAAAATGTTTTCGATAGTGATGCTATTAATTGAGACAACTTGGCATTTTGACTTAATTTAATAAAGGAGTAGCTACCCGGTATTTAATTAGTCGGGGTGTCACAGGTGGTATCAGAGCATTAGGTTCTAGTGTCCTTAGCATCTGAACGGCTTATTATGTTTCCGCTGAGCTTTCTTTGATGTAGAGCCCTATATTTTAGGACTGTTGTATTCTTTTGTATATGCTACATTCTTCAGCTATTTTAAGTTTATAACTGCGAACTTATAAACTTTATTCTTATTTCAGAATGCCTCCACGACGTGCACGACGAGTTCCCAGGAATGCTACGCCAGAACCACAGCCCGCACCGGTTCAGGGCACGATGAATGCCGCTGAGGTTGCAGCCATAGTAGCCCAAGCGGTAAATTCTGCACTTGCCGTAGCTCAACAAGCACCGCCTCAGGCACCGGTTGCCGCGCTAGTACAGACAAATGCATTCCCTTCTGCTTGGGAACGTGTACGTGATGCTTTTCAGAAAGCGCATCCGCCAGAGTTTGCAGGTAGCTCAGATGTGGTAGTCTCGAGCCAATGGAGGAAGGATATACAGCGGCACTTGAGGATGTATGAGTGCACGAATGTTTAGAAGCAGGTGCTAGCTACTTTCAAGCTAGTTGGGTCTGCATTGCAGTGGTGGGAGTCTATTACCACCGTAGAGGAGAGGGATACTCTCACTATTCAGGAGTTCTGGGTGCGGTTCGACCGCAAGTACTTTTCGTCAGTTGTTCATACGGAAATGAGGAGGAGATTGATGAGTCAGAAGCAGGAGGGTAAGACCGTGGCCGAGTATGAGGCCGAGTTCACTAATCTGTTGAATATCGTTCCGGATGAAATACCGACAGAAAAGAAGAAGATTGAGAAATTCACCGACGGGTTGACATGAAGGATCCGTCAGCATCTGTTAGGGAAACTTTCATTTTCCCACTTATTCTGATGTGGTTAACGCTGCTTTGTTACACTGTCAGGATCACCGCTTCCATATGGCTGAGGGCAAGAGATCGGGAGAGTCTAGCCATCAGGGCAGAACTGGAGGACATGGTGCCGGTGGGGCACAATCTGTTCAGGGGCAGAGACAGGGTGAGCAGGGTTTCCAGCAGGGGGATCATAAGAGGTTTCGATCAGGGGGTTTCAGGAACGGTCAGGGAGGATTCTGAAATGGTCAGCAGGGTCATAACGGACATCAGGGCCAGCAGGGTCAAAATGGTCAACATCAGCAGTTTCAGCAGGGCCAAAGGAGGAACGGTAACGGCCACTAGGGCCGGAGATAGCAGGGACAGAGAGGAGGGAACTTCCCAGGGAAGTGTTTCGTTTGTGGCAAGACTGGCCATAAACGCCAGGACTATCCTGTTAGGGGCAGGGCCCCGCAGCAGCAGCAGGGAGCTCGCCAGGAGCCGCAGAGGCCTATGTTTCCCGCCGCTCTTCCCGCACCGCCATAGATGGCAGCTTTACCACCCATTCCAGCTGTTCCAGCTCAGCAGGGCAGTTACAGTATGGACGTGTCTATAACGCCCACCAGGCAGCAGTCCCACAGGCACCGCTCGCGATTGAGGGTACGTTTTATATCCATGGCACTAAGGGTCGGGTACTGTTTGATACAGGGGCTACACATTGTTTTATAGCTACACATTTCGCGAAGGCTTTAAGGTTGTTAGCCACAACGGAGAGCACAGTGATGTGTGTCGACTCACCACTGGGGAGTGGGTCACTTATTTTCTTTATATGCCGGGGAGTAGGGGTAGAGATTGGTAGTCTGGTATTACCTGCAGATATGTTGGTATTAGATATGCATGTTCACGATGTGATTATTGGTATGGATTAGCTTGTTGCGTACCGAGCCATGATTGACTATTTCAGTAGTAGTATTATCTTTGCCATTCCCGGGCAGAAGATGTTTTTGGTGGCGATGCCTCGTTCTGAAGGAGGATCGTCGACTCATTTGTACTATATAGAGGATGAGACCTCTAAGGAGGTGGTGATACCACTCGATTCGATTTCGATTGTTCTAGAGTTTGCCGATGTATTTTAGGATATACCTGGATTACCCCCCAGTCGAGAGATAGACTTCGTTATAGACTTATTACCAGATACGAGACCTATAGCACGCGCACCGTACCGTATGGCTCCAGCTGAGATGAGGGAGTTACGGGATCAGATTGAGCAGTTGTTGGGGCAAGGGTTTATTCGGAGGAGTACTTCATTGTGGGGTGCCCATGTGTTGTTCGTGAAGAAGAGAGATGGTTCACTGAGATTGTGTGTGGACTACCGGGAGTTAAACAAGGTCACGATACGGAATAAGTATCTGTTGCCTCGAATCGATGACTTATTCGACCAGTTGAGAGGAGCTTCTTGCTTCTCAAAGATTGATTTACGATCTGGATACCATCAGTTGCGTATCAGGGAGGAGGACGTCTCGAAGACTGCGTTCTTATCGAGATATGGTTCTTACGAGTTTCGGGTTATGCCATTTGGGTTGACTAATGCTCCAGTAGCGTTTATGGACTTGATGAATAGGGTGTTCAGGGATTTCCTAGATCAGTTTGTCATTGTCTTCATCGATGATATTTTGGTTTATTCCCAGACAGAGGAGGAGCACACCGAGCACTTGAGGCAAGTTTTGCAGACACTGCGCCAGAATGAGTTGTATGAAAAATATGAGAAGTGCGGGTTTTGGCTGAAGGAGGTTCAGTTTTTGGGGCATATTATTTCCGACCGGGGGATATCGGTTGATCCGGGGAAGGTATTCGCGGTGAGGGAATGGGGACAGCCCACGACACCGATGGAGATCCGTAGTTTCTTGGGCCTAGCAGGATACTACAGGAGGTTTATTCAGGGTTTCTCCACGATAGCGGGTCCCATGACACACCTAACCCGTAAAGGTGTGCCGTTCATTTGGAGTGATGCTTGTCAGTTGGCATTTGATGAGTTGAAGGACAAGTTAACCTCAGCACCTGTGTTAGCATTGCCGAGACCGGGAGTTGAGTAGCTTGTTTACACCGATGCGTCCTTACAAGGACTTGGAGGTGTACTACAGCAGGAGAGTCACGCCATAGCTTATGATTCCCGTAAGCTTAAGCCTCACGAGAAGAATTACTCTACCCATGACTTGGAGTTAGCGGCAGTGGTATTTGCCCTTCGTATTGGGAGACATTACCTTTTGGGGGAGAAGTTTCGATTGTTCACGGATCACATGTCCCTACAGTACCTATTAACGCAGAAGGAGTTGAATATGCGGCAACGGAGGTGGCTTGAATTCGTGAAAGATTATCAGTTCGATATACAGTATCACCTGGGGAAGGCTAACGTAGTAGCAGACGCGTTGAGCCGTAGACCTGTAGATTAGGTGGCGGAAGTGTGGAAGGCAAAGTGGAAGGAATTGGGACACCAGGATGCAGTGGCTCGATCATTCATATCTGTGATGACTGTTACACCGCATATTGTCACAAAGTTAGTGAGGGCACAGCCAAACGACTCGTTCTGTCAGGAGCAGATAGTTCGATTATTAGCAGAGGGAGCCGAATCCTATACCGTTAGCTCAGACGTGGGATTACGCTTCAATGGGAGATTGGTGGTTCCGGAAGGGGAGGAATTGCGGCATGAGGTGATGGCAGAGTCGTACGGCTCACGGTACGCGGTACATCCCGGAGGGGAAAAAATGTACCAAGACATGAGACGTCAGTATTGGTGGAGCGGTATGAAGAGAGATATTGCTGAATTTGTTTCTAAATGCGCCACTTGTCAGCTAGTAAAAGTGGATCATCAGAGACCGGCAGGACTACTACAGCCGTTGGAGGTCCCGATGTGGATGTGGGAGAGCATATCCATGGACTTTATCACGGGGTTGCCTACGTCATAGAGAGGTCACGACTCCATTTGGGTAATAGTGGATAGGTTGATCAAAGTCGCTCACTTTCTACCCGTGAGGACAGACTACACTGCAGGACAGTATGCCCAGCTCTTTATTTCTGAGATAGTAAGACTTCACGGTGTGCCCCTAAATATCGTGTCTGACCGAGACAAGATATTTGTTTCACGGTTTTGGGAGAGTTTTCAGCAGGCCATGGGCACGGAGTTGCGATTGAGTACGGTGTACCACCCGCAGACCGATGGGCAGACCGAGCGCACAAATCAGATGTTGGAGGACATGCTACGTATGTGCACCATTGATTTTGAGGGTGGATGGGAACAGTACCTTCCATTAGTGGAGTTTGCTGATAATAACTCCTACCAGTTCACCATTGGCATGGCTCCATTTGAGGCGTTGTACGGTAGACCTTGTCGTTCCCCAGCATGTTGGTTGGAGGTGGGGGACAACAAACTACTTGGGCTGGAAGTGATTCAGGATACTTCGGCAAGGATATAATTGATTCGGAGTCGCATTCGGGTAGCTCAGTATAGGCAGAAGAGCTATGATGATGCGAAGAGATTCTTCAGAGAGTTCTAAGTGGGGGACCAGGTTTTGCTCAGAGTATCTCCTATGAAGGGGATTATGCGTTTCGGGAAGATAGGGAAGTTGGCACCGAGATCTGTGGGACCATTTCCTATTATTGAGCGGATCGGACCGGTTGCGTATAGACTTGGGCTTCCGGAGGATTTACATCAGATTCACGATGTGTTTCATATTTCCTCGCTTAGGAAATACCTTAGAGATAATTTGGCTCATTCTCTCATTATTGTGGAACACATTGATCTCCAGCCAGATAGCTCCTACGAGGAGGGGCCGATTGCTATTCTGGACCGAAGTGAGCGAAAACTGCGGTCAAAGATAGTTCCGTTAGTACGTGTTCAGTGGCGACATCATAATGTCGAGGAGTCCACATGGGAGCGTGAGGATGAGATGCGCGAACGTTATCCAAATTTATTCTTACCAAGTACTATCTAGTTCCGAATTTCGGGACGAAATTCAGTTATTAGGGGAGGAGTATGTAATACCCCGTATTTTCTGTGATATTTATTTTTTGGGGATTAATTGAATTAAATGTTTATTAATTGGAAATTAATCCGAATAAAAATATTAACGTGATACGAGTTAGTATTTTATTATAATGTGTATACTTGGCATTATATGAATATTGGTAATATTAAAATTGTCGTGAGATTTAAATACGGCCATTTGGGAAATTTTGTTGAGACGCGTGTGACCGCCGCGTCATGGTATTTTATTATTTTAATTAAAAAGTGAATTTTAGTTCCAATAATCGTATGGTCGTTTTGAGTGCGCCAACGCGTTCGAAAGGGTCGAAATAGACAGAAAACACTAGCCGGGGGTTAAGTTTGGGTCCCGGGGCATTTTGGGCCATACCGGTAACTTATAGGGGCATTTTAGTAATTTCAGAAATTTGGGAATTTAAAAGTAACGAAAATTGGAAATAGAAATCTGACTTCTTCTTTAACCCACTAAACCCACTAACTACACTAAGAGACTTAATGGGCTACGGGAGAAGTTGAAATATAGTCCCAACTTACCAAAAACCAAACACACCTCCATCACCTTCATTATCATCATCCTTAGAGAAACTTGAGAGAGAGAGAGAGAAGGAAGAGAATTCTGCAAAAAGAGAGAGGGAGAACAACTTAGCTTTCAAGATTCAACACCAAATTCAGAGAAAGATTAAGGCAAGTGGTTTAAACTCATTTGATTCAAGCTATGCTTTTCCATGTTTAGGAATTTTCGAAATTTATCTTGGGAGATGATTTAGACCCATAAATTGGAAGTTAAAAGCTTGGAATTATGTTAGGGATTGCATGTAGTAATATTCTGGATGAAATTTATGTTCCAAACAGAACCATTGATGATCTAAAAATGGAATTTAGAAGTAGTTTATTGATGTTATTGAATGAGGAAGAAATCTGGGAGTCTTTATGTAGTTTTGATCTAAACAAAGCCTTTAAATGATGAATTATGGGATTTAGAATGTTAATATTGTTGTAGGATGATAGTATGATGTTATTATAACCTTGTCTTAGAATTTCATGCTTAAAAATGGTGTTTTGGGACGAATTGGTAACTGCAAAACGATGCAGTCCGTAACCAGACCTGGTGCGTTCGATCGATCGATGTTCTTCAGTCGATCGATCGACCACCATCGATCGATTGAAGGTAAAGGTCGATCGATCGACCTTCCCAGAATGAGTAAGTTTTTCCTTAATTAAATTTTAATGGTGTTAACCCTTGAATGATATTATTGGAGACCTTGTGAATACCCTTAACCTTAAGGAAGACTAGTATACATGATTATGAGATTGGACTTAAATTGGAATTCAATTTGAGGAATTATTCTAAATTAATGAAATTCGATAAGTGAGATAATATTTGGGTTAATAGTGTAAATTTGAATAATTTGATGAAATAAGGTTTGGGGCAGAAGTAAAGACCTTAGGTGTAAAGATATTATATGTGGGAATAATGGGAACTTAATAGTCTATTTGAGATAGGTTTTAAGTTAAGAAACTACGACGTGAGACATGTCGGCAATTTAATTTCTATATTATCGGGATACTTGAAATATAAGAAATTGGAATAATGGTATAATGATGTAGAGTATACCTTTATTATTATTGAGATATCTAAGATGTGTGAATGCTTAGTATATAATTTATGTGTATGACATACCTACCATACTTGCTATCACGGGAGGTTTACGTTCGCTTAGGGCCTTCTTATCCTTGTGTTGCCCGGATTTAGATTGGTTACCTCGATGAACATAGGTCATTGAAGGACTTATTGGGATGTTAATAAGTTTGCTGATCGTGGAAGCGTAGGTATGTTTGTGGCCCATGTGATGTGACTGTGTTCGCCTCCAATATTTGTGATGTTGTTATCTGAACGATTCCTGAGAGATTCGGAATGCGTGATCCTTATGTACGTGATGTACCGGGATGGATAGCAGAGTATGTGTGCACCGCAGCTTAGCCTTTGGGTGCTTGTATTGTATATTTATGATGTGAAAATATACGGTTAATCGAGATGGAATTTTCTATGTTAAATTGTGAGTATAGTCATGGTAATGTTATGAAAAGATAAAAAGGGAACTTTTATCAATAAATGGTTTTATTAATAATTTGGAATCCGAGAATTAAAGTAGAACTCTCTATTTAATTGTTAAGGTTGGAAATTAAACATGAACCGAGTAGAAGTGTTAGTAACTCTTTAGAGTTAGATAGTTATGAGATAACACATTAATGGGTACAGGAACGTTAGGAGTGCACAGTTAGGCGAGAGGTGAGTATCTCATGTGAGAGCACGTCCTAACATGTATTTTGCATATACTGTTTTATATGTTTTTAAAGCACTTGAAGGTTTTTAAAATATCTCCACATTCGGGCTCTGACCCATTTGCTTTCAAATCTTTTTTTTTTGTAAAACCATTTTAGGTACCCAACCACAAGGACACCATGCATAGGATTCTTACTCAGATGACGAGTTGTAGCTGCGTGTGGATGGTACAGGGATTTGCTTTTAGACGCTTATATCATTTGGATTCCATACTCAATATTCCTCAGTTATAGGGCATGTTGCCCAAATTCTATTAGATACATTTCCATTTCCGTTTTTCAGACTTTGGCATGTATTCACTCAGTATTCAGTATTTCGTTATTTACTTCAGTTGTGGGATTTTGTTGTGAGGAGTTTTCCTCCACATTTATTTATATCATGTGTTGGTTATTCTATTTACTTCATTATGGTGAATGGTGTTATTATTCTTGCTTTAAATCTTTTACTGCATGTTAATCAGGCTTTAATTAAAATTTGGCAACTTACTTTTTAAATACTAGGTGGTTAGTAATAATTAAAATTTTTTCGACAGTGATGCTATTAACTGAGCCAACTTTGCGTTTTGACTTAATTTAATAAAGGAGTAGCTACCCGGTATTTAATTAGTCGGGGTGTCACGTAAAACTATGTATAAAAATAAACAAGTTTTATCCAAACTGAGCAAAATGGAGGAAGAACGTTGTGAAGATTCCCAAATAGGAATGTAGACACATATTCCACATACGCTTGGTCACCTAAAAATTTAGGTATATTAATGCTAAAGCTAAAAATTTAGGTATATTAGTAGAACCTATGGCAATGCCACGGGTAACTAGTGCTAAACTTGGATTTAAATCTAGGTTCATTAGTAGAACCTATGGCCACATCAATGGTAATTGCTATTAAACTTGGAAATCTAAGTATATTAGTAGAACCTACGATAATCTCATTGGTAGTTGATACTAAAATTTAGGCAAAATCCTAAGTTTATCAGTAGAACTAGTGAAACAACAAAGTCATTCAAGTATACAGAAATTAACAAGATAAGTCAATCAAATTCCTTTCATATATATATATATATATATAATATTATTACATACAAATACTGTGTATAAATGAAATACAGGAACAAATTATTCTTAAGATTATTCTACTGGACGATTTCCTTTAGCTTTAGAGGATCTCGGTGCTAGTTCCATTCCTACTAGAGGATCATCCAATGTGTATGGGGAGTTAATGAAGTTGAAATCATGAAGAATTATCCTATTACTACTGCTCGGATGAGGAGTCCGAACTACTTCTATCTCGTCAGGCAGGCCATAATCCCCTAAGTATTTTGAGATCAGGCAATGAGGAATGGTTTTTACAGGGATCCATCGAACATCCAATTTGAAGGGAGGATCTTGACACTCCAAAAGTCCTGAATTATCCCAATACCATAGTCTACTGTCCTGGTCAACCTTCATAATTGTTCGACAATTGGTCCAGTCGTATTTATAGCCTTCGCACTGAGCCTGACAAAAGAGGTCAGTAAAATGACCAAGAGCTTCATTATATCCTTCCATCCAGATCTCCCTGGGATGTTTGTGAAATTAGAAAGTTAATCTCTCAACTTGATGTTGCAACTTCTTCAATACTCCCTCTTTATCCTGCAGTTGAGAGGATTGGATTGAAAGTTTCTCGCCATGGGTTTGGATCTCTTGAGACATCTCAGTAATGGCTAAATTCTTGGCCTTTATTTGTGCAACCTGATTTACAAGAATTTCTAGAGTCCTGCCTTTATCAATCGTAGCTCGACCATATCTTTCTCTTGACTGGGAGGAGGAAGAAGGTTTAGATTTTTTCAAAGCCTCCAGTTCTTCCCTCAAATTAACATTTTCAGTCTTAAAAAATGAAAATCCATCATTAGCAGCAGCAGTAGTTGAAGGAAACTTCAAGGAGTTCAGTTCATTTCTCAAACTGTTATTTTCTTCCTCCAACAGCTTGGTAATGGCCCTAACCTCATCCACTTCACACATGAGCAAAAACTCTTTCTTCCTATAACAAAAGGTATATTTCTCTAATTTCTCCTCAAAACCCCAAGCTTCACTTAGAGCTTTATACTTCTTCTCATAATCATCATGCGGGAGAGCCTTGTCTTTTTTTTATATATTTTTGAAGCTCTTCAATCATTTTGAAGTAAGCTACATTTTTAGCCATTGCCCGATCAAGAAGACACTTGAAGTATAAGTAATCTTCCTTAGCTTGATCTGAACCATCAGCCCTGAGTAAATTTGATAGATCTACCTCGGACAAGGTCATATGACCAACTTTGAATATATCATTTCATCAATTTAGTAGCTCGGAGTCAATGGAGGAAAGTTGATCCATTTTGTCCATAAACTATAACAGTCAAGAAATATCCAATCAACAATAGAATAAAGATCATAAAGTAACAATCAAAAGATGATAAATGTGGAGGAAGGAAATACTCATTTTCATTGATATGTAGTAAAGTTACAAATACATTAAAATAAAGGAGAGATAAAGTTAAAAAAGAAAAAAGGCCGATTTTCGAGCAAGTCTACACCTTCTCCCCATCATAGTAGCTTTAACAAGATTGGAGACAGGAATGGGTGGAGTGATTTTCTCGAAAGTGTTTGGGATAGAAGACTCAACAATTGTATGCAGTTGGTCGACTGTAGGCTCTAGAATAAGTTTGTAATCCTATGACCCTATATCATCTTCAACTTCCTCGTCTAAGTTTGGTGGGGAACCAGGGACGTGTCTGAGGAAGAGCTCTGACTCTGGAGGAGTGCTGACTTCAACAAGTGCTGCCAACCAACCATCCTTATAACATTTTATCTTCACCAACTCAATATGGATAGAGGAAGCTACTATGGCCTTCTCCCATCCCTTGTTAAAGAGGCTTCTTTAGCCTTCACCCTTTTGGCCTTCTCAACACCCAAGTTCTTTTTCAAGTCAGAGACTTATCTCCGAGCTATAACATCCTCATTTTTAGCCTTCTTCTGATCATCCTTCGTAGCTTTTATTTTGTTCTCCCAGGATTTCTTCTCATTTGCCAATTCTTGCTGGGAGTCAAGCATGAACTTATTCAGGCATTCAAAAGCCTCTTCTATGTCATTTGAAGAAGAACGCACTGCATCATCCTTTTTCAACATCTGGTTGAAATTAACCAAGAACAACAAAAAGAGAGGCCAAATTAGTACAAGAAATCAATGAAAAAGTACAAGAATTGAAAAAATAAGAATTCTTACCAAGGCAAGGATTTGAGCAGCCCTTTTAAAAAAATTCTAATAGGGCATGGCAGAGGCAGCACCCCTAAGATCTGGCAACGTACCAGACCTTATCAATTTCCTGGCTAAGCTAGGACCTATGGCTATAGGACAGCCAGTAACAGTAACAAGAAAATTATCCAAGTTCTGTTGTTCGGCAGTAGTAGTAATTCCTTCAGTAAGTCTGGAAGGGAAACCCCTTTTAATGCATTTAAGAAATGACTCTTCACCCTTATTAGCTGGGGGCTTCTTCAGAACATCTTCTTTATTAGTTTCCCCACTAGCAGCAGATTTGGTAGAGCCAGGAGCAATAACATCTCCCACTATATTGGGGAATTTCCTCTTTCCCATAGCAGTAGAAAGAGGAAGGTCAGAGTCCAAGGATGAAGAAAGGCCTGAAGAAAGTTCACCACTACATGATGAAGTGGACACTAGGTCCTGGTCCAAATGAAGCACAATGGAAGGAACAATAGTAGAAGGTTGGGCAATAAAAGATATGATAAAACTCCTGTATTTCAACAAGTATGATGTCGACCTACTTTAATCTGAGAAACTTGAGCTCGTTATTCTTGATATCACCCTTCTTACAACACTTCCTCTTCCTATCAACTGTAAGAAAATAAAAAACTACTGATTAATTAATATTTTAGCCAAAAAATTGTTAATAAAGTCATAAGAATTTAAAACAACCTATCGTATGACCCTCCTGAGGGCATTTTGGCCTGTTGTACAGTTCACCCCCTGATAGGGGTATATATTGCTAGTTTTTGGCAATCACTCCATGGTCAAAGTAATCCTTATTGGAGTCAGAAAGGTTAACAACTAAAGATATATATACAACCCTAGTCTTTAAATACTAAGTACTATCACTAAACACGATTTGGATAAAGCCTATGTGAGTCCCATGGAGTTGATTGAACATATCAACACCATTAATAACCCTCAAAGTATTGGGGGATACTCTTGCAGGTAAAATGTCAAAGTACTAAAAAATTCCAAACAAAAATTATTTGGGGAAAAAGAAAAGCCGCATTCATCAATAAATAAGGAAAGGATCCAATGACCTTCAGATAAAGAAAAAACGTCTACAGAGGGTGTAAGGACACAAATTTCCAATTGAGTCCTTGTATTTTTTTGACTTAATTCCGTGAACAAAACTGTGTTTATAATATGTCATATGGAGATTTTATTTTGTCACAATCCCACTTGGTATATGACGTATTGAAGAAAATTGAAGACGTTTCAGCAAAGCTTCAAAGAATTAATCATCCCAAAGTTTAATTGGTGCAACTTTACTCATCTTCAAAGTTAATTGCATTCCGATATCACTCAGGTGTGAATGCGTATAATTAATGGTGCTCGTAATTATTTTTATAAAAGATAAGGATGTATTTTTTTAAAGAAAAATATTTTAAAATGTTTTTAAAAAGTGTTTTAGGTGTTTACACTACGTTTTATTCTGATATACTCGAAATAGAGTTTAACTTATTGTATCTCCTTCAAAAGTGACGTTTTGAACTAAAAGTCAAAAAGTCAAACTGACTCGTCAGCTTGTTCAAACGACATAAGGATCTCGCTTAAACGAGATGCCTATGTCGCGCGAAAGATGTGACATTGTCGTTCAAACGACATGATTTTTGAGGCAATTTTTAAATCTTATTTAAAGCGTGTTTCTATCAGAGTTTCAGAAGTGTGCATCTGGAAAAAACAATTTACATTCCAGTACGTTGTTTGCACATGTTTTCTAAGGTTTAAAAAGCATAAACACATCCTTAGAGTTTGCAAAGATCCGAGTTATTATTCTTGTATGTTTAAGTGATCTTGCGGCACCAAGAAGTTTGTTCTATCATTAAATATAAGGGTTTTGCGATGAAAAAAAGAGTAGGACTTCTTGTTCGACATCGTAGAGGAATCAAAGCCAATCGGTGGACACCGAGACAAACGTGGACGCGTGTGTTGTGGACAGGTATCGTGGAAGAAGGACATTCTTTGTGGGCACTGTGAGAGGAGTGGTTGAAGATCAGAAGAGCATCAAGACACGTGGGGATCGAGTCATTGAGTGAGTCTTTGTCTGTTCATTGTAAATCCACATTCATTGTGATTGTCTAGCTTGGGCCGTCCAAGGTTGATTTCCCGTTTTGGGTTTTTTCCTCGTACATCCGGTGTTGTGAGTATTCTTTACTTTACTTTACTTGCTTTAATCACTAGATTCATGTTTAGGAATAATCAAGATAAAATGGGTTTAAAGTAAGAATTGTGTTTTTCACAACTTGGTTTGGTGCATAGTTAAAAGTAGATTAATTTTGAGAGAAAAAATTAGTATTGGTTAAAACAAACATATTGGGCACTTTTCAAATTCGTATCAGAGCTAGAAAACATATTTTATTTATTTTGTGATCCCTTGTGTTTGGTTATCTCTCCCGTGTTTGTTTTCTCTTGATGGATTTTCTAAGCTTTGATGATTTACATAGTTTGAATTTAAAGTTTGCAAAACATATTAAATTTTTGAAGAAAGAAAATTATGGTTTCAAAAATAGGATTGAATATTTGCAAAATTTTAAAATTCAAAGAGATATTTGTCATGAGAAGTTTAGTTCCTTGTTTAAAGATTTTACTTTATTAAAATTTTGCAGAAAGGAGAGTGATGATATAGTCCTCATTTTAGAAAAAGAGTTAGAGGATTTAAAAAATTCTAAAGTTTGTGCCGTTGAGGAAAATAATTCGATTAGTTATTTTGTGGCACGAGCAGAGTCTCTTAGGGATAAGTTCTCTCATATTGAGGGGGACCGAGATAACCTTCTAGGATTAATTTGAAAATTTAAATAAGGAGTCCCTAAAGTTTGAGGAGTCTAATTATTTCCTTGATTCGAAAGTTTTGAAGTTAAAAAATGATTTAAATGACTCGAGTAGTGATGGTAGCATCTTATCTTATTCTAGTGGTTCGAATCTAAAGGCCAAAACCATAGTTTGTTTTAGAGCATCAACCACATCCGAGGGTATTGGAAAAGGTCAACCTAAAGGCCCCGTTCCTCGTCATGTTTTCACATGTTCGCATTGTGGTAGGAAAGGTCACCTTAGGGGTTTTTGTTTTTATCTTAGAAAAGACCCTAGGAAGATTAAACGTAGTGTCCCGTTGGTTCCCAAAACCCGTTTTGTTAGGTATACACCTGTTTGGGTTAGAAAATCCATTTTGGAGATGCTAAATGCTTTGTTGGTTGATTCTCACATGCATGCACATGATTCATCTCTTTCTATTTCTTATGGTTAGTATCTTGCACGTTTTGTCATACACTAGCCCTTACATCATATTTTATAATTTGTTAGTATTATGACATGTTTATCTCTTTGTATTTTATTTTTCACTTGTTTGAGTATTATTTTAAAAAATGCAAAAAGATTTTGTGTTTGAGAAAACGTTTGAAAAGCCCAAAAGATTTTAGGTTTTTATTTTTGAGTTTACATGTTTGATGTGGCATATTGGAGTGCTTGGACCCTCCCCCCCCCCCCCCCCCCATCGTTTCATATCCATGTGGCTAGGACATTTGGTCTTTATTATCGATACTTAGAAATATCTTAACCATTGTTTATATGGGGTTGTTTCGATGTTGATATGCATTTTGATTCGACTTTGTATATATGCCAACATTGCACACACGCACGAGTTTATATGGATGTTTGACTTCTCTTGCATATTTGAATTTGGTGAGGCGTTCTTATCTCAATCTTGCCATCTATGCGTAAGTAGACTTAAGGAGAAGTGTGCATGTAAGAATCGTTTACCGTGAGAATTTAAATTTATAAAAATAATGAGTTATTCACGAGAAAGGGCTGCGAGAGTTCAAAATTAACTCGTCGTGAAAGCAACCATTTAAAAGATCCCAAACAAGAAATGCAATATGCTAAGAAAAGGTCCAAATTTGTTTAGTTCATTCCAAAGAAAATATGATATTATTGAGGGAGTTTGGATGGATTAAAAACTTAAACGGGTTTGCACAACTAATCCTAATGTTGAAACATTGCAATTTGACGCTATTGTTTGTAGAATCGTCAAAATTCTGGATTTGTGTGCATATAGTTTGTTTAGTTCTTTAAGCTAACATTTTATTTGTCATGTGGCTATGATAAAGTTTGATGATTTATCGCTATAAATTAGAGCTTCTTGATCGTTTCGATTTGTTGGAATTGTGACTCATTTGTTGTAGTTTCACGCCCATTCATTTCATATCCATGTTTGAGCACATCAATTCTATGTTTGCATGTAACTCACTTTATTAGTTTTTATGAGTCTTTGCATACGGTTTTAACACTATTTTGATTCAGTCAGGCCCTTCCTGGAATTTGTTTGTAGAAAATTTTTCACTGGGCAATATTATATTATATTTATGGGAATCTGGGAAATTTTGGCAGGTCGCGAGAGGTAGTTTGAGCGACATATCCATCTCACATGAATGACAGTTGTACTTCGTTCGAGCGACGTCCTCATCTCGTTTGAGAGACGTCCCTGGCTCATTCGAACGACATGCTGATCTCTTGCTTCTGATTGGTTTGCAGTCCACTAGTTTATTTTTGGGATATTTTTGGTACTGCTGGAAGTGTTTCTGGACTAACTGGTTTATAGGAAGGTTTTATTGGTTCTATATTGGATTTTTTTGGATATAGTCCATTTATCACACCTGATTAGATTGCTATATTTTCTGTGTGATTCCTTGGTTTACTAGCTACTGAATTTTCATTTCTTGATCATTTTTAGATGGTTATTTCATGACTATCTAGTGATTTCACATTGATTCAAATTGGTTTTTATTCTCATGCTAGATATTTTGATTGGTTTTTCTTTTCACCGGATTGTCTATTCGAGACAAAAAGGGGGAGAGATGTATGTGATGTAGGGGGAGATTTGAGCATGTTTTGGTTTACATATGTTTACAAATTTGTATCTCATATTGGTAGTACACATTGGTATGAGTATGTTTCTCAAATTGTTTAACAAATGATTTTTGAGAGATTATTCATATTGGTATCTATTATTGTTTGGTATCATTCGGATAAATATATTGGTTTCATTTGTTCCTCCATACTTCACTTGGTATTTGTTTGTCTATTTCATGTGTGTAGGTATGCTTCAGCGATTCGAGACTTCAAGTATACATCACATTCAGACAGTTTATGCTTGCCGGTGCTACATATTCTAGTCCGTGTCTTGTATTTTTGATTTTGGGTTTATAGGATGGGATTTAGGCATCATACGACTTGACGGCCCGGCTTATGCATTTCACTGGTTTATTTTTATCTCGAAATAGTCAAAGGGGTAGATTTGTAAGGACATAAATTTCCAATTGAGTCCCTGTATTGTTTTGAATTAATTCCATGAACAAAACTGTGTTTGCAATATGTCGTAGGGAGATTTTATTTTGTCACGATCCCACATGGTCTATGACGTATTGAAGAAAATTGAAGACGTTGTGGCAAAGCTTCAAAGAATTAATCATGTCGAAGTATTATTGGTGCAAGTTTACTCGTCTTCAAAGTTAATTGCATTCCGAGATCACTCGTTATGAATGTGTATAATTAATGGAGCTCCAAATTGTTTTTATAAAAGATAAGGATGTATTTTTACAAAGAAAGATATTTTAAAATGTTTTTAAAAAGTGTTTTAAGTGTTTACACTACGTTTTATTCTGATATACTCAAAATAGAGTTTGACTTATTTGGATCTCCTTTAAAAGAGACGTTTTGAACTAAAAGTCAAAAAGTCAAACTGACACATCAGCTCGTTCAAACGACATAAGGATCTCGCAAGAATGAGTTGTCTATGTCGCACGAACGACGTGGTTTTGTCGTTCGAACAATGCGGTTTTTGAGGTGGCGTTTAAATCTTATTTAAAGCGTGTTTCTACCAGAGTTTCGTAAGTGTGCATCTGGAAAAAATAGTTTACATTCCAGTACGTTGTTTGAACATGTTTTCTAAGGTTTAAAAAGCATAAACACATCCTTAGAGTTTGAACCAAGTTATCATTCTTATATGTTTAAGTGATCTTGTGTCACCAAGACTTTTGTTGTATCATTAAACATAAGGGTTTTACGGTGAAGAAAAGAGAAGGACTTGTTGTTCGACATCGTAGACGAATCAAAGCCAATCGGTGGACACTAAGACATACGTGGACGGGTGTGTAGTGAATAGGTATCGTGGAAGAAGGACTTTCTACGTGGGAACTGTGAAAGGAGTGGTTGAAGATCAGAAGAGCGTCAAGACCCATGGGGATTGAGTCGTTGAGTGAGTTTGTGTCAGTTCATTGTAAATCCACATTCATAGTGATTGTCTGGCTTGGGTCTTCCGAGGTTGTTTTCCTGTTTTTGGTTTTTTCTCATACATCCAGCATTGTGAGTATTCTTTACTTTACTTTACTTTCTTTAATCACTACATTCATGTTTGGGATTAATCAAGATAAACTAGGTTTAAAATAAGAAATGGGTTTTTCACAACTTAGTTTAGTGCATAATTAAAAGTTGGATAATTTTCAGAGAAAAATTTGATTTTGGTTAAAACACACATATTGGGCACTTTCCAGGGTGATTGGGAAACTCTAAGTCTACCCAATCTGGTATGTTCCATTCTTTTCTAAACTCATATAGAGAGATGATGACGTAAACCATGATTCAATATGAAGAAAAGAAGAAAGAAAAAAAATTCTTACAAAGACTTAAGGAATCAGCAAGAACTAGAAGATAGGAAGAACGGTCGCACGAAAGCTTAAGATATTGCAGCAATAAACTTTGAGGGTTTGAGGTAAGAGATGATCGGGATTTTACCGCCTTTTATAGATTGCCTCAAAAATCGGAGAACTTAATAATTAAAGTGAAACGACGATTGAAACTTTTGCGACTAAGAAAAAAAAGATGTATTTGACCCAAAACAATTCATTATAATTATGGATATTTACAAAAATGCCATCAATAGTACACACCATCAACAAAGCTAATAATTTACAAGTGTGGAAAGTCACCAACCGACCAAGCATAAAAAATATAGCTCGACCTACTACCATAACTAAATGCTCCACACTTTCAAGCAAGCATTAAGGACGGAACATTGGGGGCTTCTCTTGATACCAAAAATTACCCACGTATGCAGACTGATCAGAAATAGACACATGTCATCCACAATGGAAATAATCCTAGTCAATAAGGTAAAATCACCAACCAAGGCTTGGAATGTCGACCAACACCTGGAAGCCCGACCAATAGTAGGGATACCAAGCAACAGTATCAATAAAATTCCAACAGCTAGAAACATTATGGATATTCTATATTGATGTAAATGCCTAATTTATAAAGGCATTCCATCCTTTAACATTCTATCTTTTTGTCTCCCTATTGGGATATAAATATGTTGTAATCCCTTCGTCAAAGGCAGGTGGTTGAAAGGCAAAACCCAAGGCAATAACAAGCACAGTGAACGTAGGTTTTTCTCCATACGACAAACCATTTTAAAAATATTTTTATCTCTTTCTTTTACTTACAAATATTATCTGTGATTAAATAATTAGACCTAGTCTAGTTTTTTACATTAACAACTATGTCTCAATCTACACAGATTCACAAGTTTAATATCCCATATCACATGATACATACTTGTTACTTTCATAGGGTACTTCAAAAATTGTGCCATGTGTTTGCTCTAAACTACGCACTTTCTAGGTCCTCCTTGCCTGTTAAAATCAACATCCTACTTACGCGCAAGCCATTCTCATAATTTTACTGCGTACACAACCACTCTAATTCCTAAAGACGTCAGACCATCCTCGATCTAGATAGATCCCATCTTTGTGACTCTATAGTCTTCTAACCCATCCTGGGCTTGATAACCCTCTATGTTATAAATTCGGACTATCCCCTTTCTCTTACTGAGTTCCATCCACTATATTGTTCAAATTCTATTTCTAAGTGCACTATATGCATACGTCTCACACTTTTTTTACCATGTCCTCTTATCCCTGATGATTTTGAAAATCCAAGGAACCAGGGCACGCATACACCTTATCTTCATTGCATAACTTCACATACATTACATATTTAACATACTTATCTTAAGATTACCCCCGCGTGATTGATGTGGCTATATTGTAATGGTACTATCGATTACACATTAATCAATAATTAAATATCCTCAAGATTTTCCACTTATCCACTAGTGGTGTAAATATTTCCCTAATCCCTCCTACGGAGCACTACTCGACTCCACTGGCCTTATATCATATAATATCTCTCAGCTCAAAGTGTTTTCTCCACATGTACAATCATTTTCATTCAAAATAGACCGTCTAGCATAAAACAACGTATACTAACTCCCAGCATTTATTGAGGTTCATATATGGGACGTCACGCAATTGAAATCCAACCAAAGAATTTACCAATTGCCCAATCGCCTGGCATTGTTGGTTGTCGAGATCCTTTGACCTAAAGAAATTCAATGTGACACAAAAAATCCTATCCCCAGATGCATAAGTCTAATCCTCAACTATCACATCTCTATAGGATTCTTATAATACAAAGATTGCATTATGACTAAGTCCCTGGCGCTAAATCAATAACGAGCTAAATCTCTTCGTTCAACGATAAACTCGATATACCCTGAATCACATCGGTACAGTCCTTATGCATTGGGATCGAATACCACGAGACAACGTTACTCTCTAAAGTCTCTACTACAATATAGTATATATGCGGTCTCCACCGTCTTTCAGATGAGACAACATACTCAGGATAATAACATACTCGCATAACATATCTCTCATATATGATCAAATCCACTAAAACATGTCATATTAGTGTTCGCATGCTCTCCCCTTCTACTCAACATTAAATATAAACACGCATTAGTGATACTAATGATACATCCACTAAACTCGTCTCATGTGCAAGTCTAGTGCTACCAAAATAATATGACAATTGTGTCATGCAAAACTTCCCCCATTTGCCCAAGGATAAAAGTTGTGTCTTCCATTGCCAATGGCACTGGCTGTTGAAATGATTCCTAGAAATAATACTCACGTCAAATCGAAACCCAAACTTCGGTAACTATTTCCCCTACTAGGCACCCTGCTCCTATCCTATATCTTTGTTCTGACAAGATCGATGCATGTGGTTCTGCTCTCCCAATATAAAAACCTTCTCGTATGATCCCCTATCTCTGGCCCCACTGATCATGTCTAGGATTCCTTACACTCTTGATCTTGTAGCTTCAAACCTGATGGCTACCCTAATTGTTCCCTTGTCTTCGATGGACCTCTGGAACACGTTACTGGACCTGATGGCCCTGTCTGAATCCACACTCACTCGATCAGAATTCCCTTGATCAAAATATTTAAAACGAGTCCCTCTATTGGGTATTCCCCTTGTGGTGACCACACCAACACTGATACACTCCATCTTGCTCTGCTAGTTAGACTCTCCAATTCTTGTCTCCCTTCACATGGAAGCAATAGTATTGGGACGATAACAACACACTATTGACCACATCGACATATGTCGTCCAAGCCGAATTTCCCCATAAGTGTCGATGAGTCCATCATCAACTTAGGGACCCTATTCACCTTCATATGCACCTTGTTGGGTACAAATTTTTATAAACAAACAAAATCTTTGACCTTCCTATGATTAGAACTGAACCTTTCTTCGCATCTTTATTTGAACACCAGATAAAAGAACTTGCGGTCAAACTACACCCACAATTCCCCAATATTTATAATCTATCTATTCTCATATGTGGTGACTGACTCCCACAACTATAACGTTTCTCTTACGAGCTTAAAAGTCACAAAAATTTATTTATGAGATTTACTGCACTCCACCATACTCTAACACCATTGGATGTTATCCTTCTTTTGGCTAGTTATTATAACATTTCCATTTCCCGGAAACACTGACAGATGGACCTTCTGAATGGCCCCATTAATACTGGGTGAGTTTTTTCAATTAGAATAACTGAACTGGGTGAGTTTTTTGAATTAGAACCATCATCCTTTGTGGAGGTGCATGGGAAACTGTTGCGTCATGATGGCCTTCACTATTTGCAACAATAGTGGCATCCTCTATTACAGTCACATAGTCTACGACTCTGATTGAGCCTCTCCTCCTACCGACCTTCACTCGTCTTCCTCTACTATTCAGTATTCGCATCCCAACCGAACTCATATAAGATTCACTTCAATTACACATAATAGGAGGAGAGCGTAAATTGCATTTGGAATAGACATTCCTAAGCATAGGGCTCAACATGAAAGAAAAATGACGCTGAAAATGTAGTAAGTCCACACGGATCCAAAGGACACTAGACCTTGATGCTTTGATACCATCTGTGACACCCTTCTTAATATAATAATGGGTGGAAAACCCTCTATTAAAATAAAATAGAAATTTCAAATGACTCATTCTTAGCATCGCTGTCGAAAATCAAATTTATTATTATTTAATAAAGTCGAGTGTCAATTTTGAACTTTAATTATATCAACATAAATAAAACCATTGACCGTTAACTATATCAAATAAATAATTAAATCCCTTATCACATAATCATATCCGAATACTGGAATATCATAAATTGCTTTAACCGAATAAATCGTTGGTTAACAATCCAATAAAACGGATTTAAATAAAACTAAAATAAAAACTGACCATGGGAGACATACCCGGATATTAACCGACCCAATCCTATCTGGAATCTAACAGATAGAAATTAGCTAGACAATCCTTGCAACACTCCACGGCTATTGCAGCTCTGATGACCTGGAAGTGATAGTCATGTTTGGCGTCCCTGTGGCTAGACACCTAAAAGTTTTTGAATTTTTTTTTACTCGGTTGAGAGCCCAAAATCTTTTGAAAATATTTTACGATTGATTAAAATGCATAAATAAATATGTTTGAATTCTTCCATATTTAAATTGGTGTCGCACTCCCATGAGATAATACACACCACTCAACTATCGTACACACCTAACGTATGCATTTTAACCCCTAGTTATATTATCTTACCTAACTAGTCTCCAATATCCTTAAGGCCATATGTTACCCTGTATTAGGTGTATTTTATAATTATTTTTCCCATCTGTTTAATAATTATAATTCTTAATTATAATTAATCAATTCATATTAGACGCCATTCAACAATTAAAATTCTCACTTATAATTTATCGATTCATTCCAAATAAGTTTCACTAGTTATCAAACTAATATTCACACATTAATATCTCATGCCCATATATATTTTTTAGCGCAAGTATATACTTAGTTCAATATCACATCAAGCATACATATATATCACTCTTTATATACATATAACCACCATCCCTCAGAGTAATAACTAACAGGATACAAATTTTTAAAATGCTATCATGTACAAAGGCATACACAAATCATCCCGGGCAACCGAGTCAGACTCCCACATCTAACTCTAACAAAATCGTGAACGTATTGGAGGTGGTCATAGGTTTTTCGACACTGAGTCATAACCATAACCAAATTACCTCACCTCAAACTTAAATCTCAATGGGCACATGTGTGGCACTATGACCTGGGATCCATACTTAGCATGCTATTTTTTGCCAGGGAAGATCACCCACATCACGAAGCCTCTGATGATAGCACTAGAGGGGTATGTTCAAATAATTATATCATGCACACACACACACACACACAGATATATATATATATATATATATATATATATCACTTCGAACATAAACCGCGATGGGCACTTGTGTGGTGCTATGACCTGGGATCCATACTTAGCCTGCTATTTTTGGCCAAGGAAGATCACCCACACTGCACATGCCTCCGATGATAGCACTAGAGTGGTATGTTCATGTGCCCATCGAGGTTTAAGTCTAAAGTGATATATATATATATATATATATATATATATATATATATATATATATATATATATATATCCGACTAACCATGCCTATTACTCGTGGCACTAGCCCAAAATTTTCTGAATATTATTTCCATTCTCAATTACTTACTTAATTAATTCAATCTCATAATATTACTTCTGGACATGTACAACACTCAATCAGCCCGCGTCCCTATTTTCTCAAATTGTTCATCACAAATTCATTAATAAATCCCCGAGTATAATTCACCCCAAATACTCTAATTTTCACCTCGAATAAAATTCCCAATTAGTCTAAGCTATAATATCAATTCATGTAATTTTTCAAAAGTCCTAAATTATCCCCAGGCATCATAATCTAATTTTTGAATTTAAGTTTCGAACATTTTTCATTAAATAAGCCAATGTGTAAGTAACAGGGCAATCGAAGCGGTTTGGCTTGAGGGCTAACTGGTTCTCCCCTGTAGACTACAACAGTGTGTCCTAATCCATAGGTTCTAACATCATATTATTCAGTAAAATTGAATTACTAATAATTCTAAACATGGAATTTATTTATTTTTAACATAAATCTCTCTATATATGATCACTTTATGAACTTTAAAAGAATTCTCTAAATATGATAACCGTCTCCCTGTCTCATAACAATTTATCATTTTCTATCTTCAAAGTTCATAATCCAGCTATCAATGTGGGATTCAAATTCCAAATTTCAATCTTAAATAATCACACATATATTTGTTTGAAATCATTTGTCAAAATTGCCATTTGTATATTAATTTCATCCAAAAACCAATTCGCAATTATGATATGAATTGTAATTCAACACATAATTAATTAGCAAGATAATCACTTTCCTTAAGATTTGTAGTGTCTAAATTTGATTGAAAAGATCCTTCCTCTCTTCTTCAATTTGATTCTTTCGACAATTTTCCGTTATCTTTCCTTCAGACTCTTGAGTTTTCCTCCCTTTTTCTCTTCAATTTCTCTCTAACCTTTTTTTACTCAAAGAAACCTTTTCGTATTTGTAAACTGATTATCTTTTTTCCTTAAACCTTTCATTTTATAATATCATCCCGAAATTTCCTCTTCATGTTTAACTAAAAAGACCAAAACACCCATATACTAGTCCCGACTAGTATGAAAATACCCCGGGACACAAACACTACCCCCCATACTTAACTTTGACTATGTTAATCATTTATGGATCAACCGTGCACTTAAAATAATCATTCGAGTCTTCTATCATCAATTTACCATCTTATTTCCAACACAACCCCGCACGTGTGTCCCAAATAAGATACCATTAACCCGTCACTTTTACTCACTTACGACGTAATATAAAATAATGCAATTTCATTTACTTATCACATAAGTAAATATAATATAACATAAGCATTATTCATTTATCGCTAATTAATATTTACATAAATTCACTTTGTTTCTCAAATTAATTAAATTACTGTGACACATGTAAATTAAATATTCTCCATTTAAATATTCTCAAAATTACTAGGTGTTATAATTATTTCCCCACTTTCTCCTTATCAATAGTGATCTGAACCTCAACCTACTAAACCATCACCAACTACTCCTTGCCATAGACCACACCAACTTCCTCATCAACATTATCATCCTCCTTATCATTCCGAAGAAGAGTGCTAGGATTGTGTAGATAGAAAACATCGGACCCTTAATAGTACCAACCTTATTAAGGGTTGGATCCTAACTATTCTTGAAGAACACTTTCTCCAAGTAGTCAATATGCATGGAAGAATTAACAAAGGCCTTTTCATAGACCTTTGTGAAGACATCTTCCATAGCTTTAGTATCAGACTCCAAAACTTGGTCGACCTTATTCTTCACTACCTTGGCCGCTGCTTTGGCATCATTAACCTCCTTTTGTATTTTTCAACAGCAACCAAGGCATTATTTGACACGAGTTTATCCTCTTCTAGATTTTGGACCTTCTTTTCCAACTTTCCCTTCTCCTTCGTATGGGCCTCATTGGCACGGAGAGAAGCCTCCAAAGACTTCCAAAACTCATTGAAGTTGACCTTAGCATTAGAGGACATTTCCCTCATCTTGTCATTCCTCCTTAGTGGCTGGTTATAATCGATCAAGAACTGCATAGACAAATAGGCAAAATATTGTGACACCCCGCCAAATTAAATACCAGGTGATCAATCCTTTATTAAATTATAATCAAGATGAACGGTTGATTCATTATTAGCATCACTGTTGCAAAATAAACTTTCCAATTGAAACACACTAAATAATTAAGCTAAGTGTCAAAACCATTTAAATCATTATCTCCATTTATTAAATCCAATTATGAAATCCATTATTACATAACAGTTTAAGATTCACACAATTATTAAGACTGGAAATAAACACCCATGAATTTAATCATTCATATAATCCAATACTAACTTTAAAACTACAAAGGAAAACCATCTTGACAATAATTAAATCCCAAAGAGTAAAAATGCTAAAGATAAATGAACATGATCTCTAACAAATCCAATTGAATAAGGAAATGGGCGACACGTACCCTAACTAATCATAACTAGAATGAGAGTAGATTCAACATCGAGGTCGTATAAGTAATGTCCTACATCTCCCACATAAGCAGCAGTGCGTCCGGTCCAAAGAATCTACTCAAGAAGCCCTTGTGGCTGGGCACCTAAAATATATACATATATATATATATATATATATATATATATATATATATATATACAAGAGAAAAGAGATAACAGGAAATGGGTCAGAGCCCGAGTGTAAAACAGTTTAAAATTAGTTTAGCAAGTATTTAAAATGCTTACATGCTAATGCAACAACCATGTTAGTATGCGACACTCTCTTGAGATCTCTCACCTCTCATATAATGTGCACACCTACCGTACTAATAAATCTTAGCAATTTCCCTATCTTATTCTCCATATTGATTTACCATGTGAAAAGCGAAGTTATGATATTTACTTTAGGAAATCATTTTCTTCAAGATTCCTTACGTTATTTAAAACCACTCATTACCGTTATAATGTTCCCGAACACTTATAATAAAGTTGAAGCATTTATTCATTTCTTATCTACTTATACGCATAGTAGAAAGTTCCCATACGAATATACGTATATATATATTAGTCACACATATAAAATATATACTAACGGCACCTCACATAAGATCTAAGGTATTGGCATACTCTGCAATCAAGTCCCCGTATCATACAAACTAAGGGAAATACTAGTTCGGAATCACTCTCGAACTGTCTTAACACAAAACACACAAAAATGGAGGCGAAGCATAGTTCCCAGTCCTAAGAGGTCAGTACATACCCACATGTCTCTTAGGACCATCTGACTATAACACATATAGCCTATAATCAAAGACATTATCTTCTAGGGTACAAGTCGTTATCCCCCATAAAGGTCCAATCGAGATAAGACTATCCCGACGTGAAAACTCCCGTGATAGCAAGTAGCTCGGGTACGATTTTTACACAGATATATAATATATGCACAATCACACAGTCGTATATATATAAATATATACATTTCTAAATTAGGTGTGCTCACGACCCATAATCATAATTATTCGTTATTAACACATTTTACTCGATTATTACGCATAACGAACTCGTCATTTTTATTCTCATTTATAATGCATTTCATACTCAGTTCTCCTATCTCGAAATATTCTAAGTATAATTTTAGTAGGTATACACTCACTTACGTTTGGGTATAACTACCTTACGAGTCTCGATCTTTTTATTAAATATACGCATGATTTCTTATACACATGAATCATTCCTCGTTAACCCAAAATCTCATCCTACACTAAAATGTTACTCAACGGGGTCTACCTAGGCCCTACTGGTCTTATCTATATCCCATTATACTCCAACAACAACAATCAAGGGTTCCCATGCATCTTAATTGGATTAAACCAACGGATGAGAAATATACAGTTTTCCAGGAGTGGTCGATCGATTGATGGCAGGGGGTCGATCGATCGACGCTATTGGGTCGATCGATCGATCAAGCAGTTCTTGCCTAGAAACTGCAAATTAAAACTATGGGTTTGATCCTCCAATTTCTCCAAAAACGTCATTAACAAGTCTTAAAATTCTCAAATAACGATACTACAAGTTCTATATACATATATACAAGATTTCCCACGTGAAATATCTATAAATACATCAACAATATCGAATTAATGGGGTAAAATCGACATAATCTTCAAGAACCCAAATTTTGGAAGAATTATCCATTCCTCTAATTATTTCCTAGATTTATTGTTTCTAAACTCATAGTAATTAGTGGGTAATCCTCTACATGTGATGGATATATCCAGAATATTTTGAATCTCTCTAAACATGTGATTTAAAGTTTCTAAATTAACAATTTATTTCATAAAACATGATCTTGGCAATCCTAAACTAACATGGGTGAGGCATTAACCAAAAACAAAGCAAGATAGATACTTGCCTGAAATTCAAGGTTCTGATTTCGTGGATGAAATGGTATGGTTACGTTCCCCGTCGCGCGATCTACGTTTTGGAGGTGGTGGCGGTTCAACCGGATGAGTTCTTGGCCTTAGATTGCTTGGAAGCTTCCTACCTTAGTTTGCTAACCCTAAGAGACAACTCCAAATGGCTAATTTAACCTAATTCAATTCGTTGGTTTAATTACCCAAAAATGTCAGATGTCTATAATACCTAGCTGGGATGTCAAATAGGCCTAAAAACGTCCTGAGACCCAAACTAAACACCCGGGTACACTTTTCTGACTATCTCGACCCTTTCGGACACATTGGCGCACTCAAAACAACCATATAAGCAACTTATAATTTATTCACTTTATATTATAATAATTTAGTCCTGACACGACACAGGCACGTCCTGACTTAAATTTCCATAATTGCCATTTTATTCACTCGTGATAATTTTTATAACATCAATCTTATATATTACTTTACTCATCTAGTAATATTCAACAATTTCAATAATTACTAACTCTTGTCAAGCTAGAAAACATTTAAAATAAATTTTTGGATTAATATTAAATTAATATCTCAATTTCAATTAATAATTCCCCAAATTTAAAGTCCATAAAAATACGGGGTATTAAATACTTCCCCCCTAATAACGGAATTTCGTCCCGAAATTCCCAAAATTAAGGCCTACCTAGTAAAACAATTTTGGATACCTTATCAGTACGCAAAATATCTACATAGTAAGGCGCTCAGTCACTATTGCCCCCGCCTCACAGCAAGCTTGTTTAACGCTTTCATTCACGACACTTCATATTGTGCTCCTAACCGACAATATTCGCATAAGACACGCATATACACTATTAATTCCTATTATTTAAATATCATTGGGAGATCACACCTCACTACATGACAACTACTCGGATTTATCGAAACACAAAACTCCCATTCTGAGAGATGCCATACAAACATCTGACCACCCTTGTTCGCCTAAAATAGTCATGGAATTCCACCATAAACATCGTATTATTCTCGACCGATCCAAAATTCTAATTATCCACTCACCTCTAAACATACAGAAGGAGAATAGTTAAGGTTCTTCCACACAAAAACCTCAATAAGCACCTCGTTCACGACAAACAGGTACGAGTGATTCCCCGAAACGCTACCAGACTGTACTTCACTTGCTAGTTATATCCGTTGTGGAAATGAAATGATCACCAAGATTCCAAAATTACATTCACACGGCCCCACTTATCGTTATTCACCGCGCGCCTGCTCCTCGGCTATGGGTGATACCTCCCACTCATAACGAAACGTTATCTTCGTTGTTTCCTGAAATCCCATATTGAAGGTGGGATTCACAAATCTCATCCCGATTCCGAAAATAATACCGTGTAGGACCATGTACTGGCGCGATCCATTTCTATCAAAGGAAGACTGGGGCACACTAGTTAATTTTGTAAATCACCCTAAAGGAATGTCAATCACTTCCTTCCTGGGCGATTTGTTCCACATGTTCGGATGAACCCTTGATCTTGCCTTGAGGATGGCAACCCATCCAAGAAGCTTTATCGACTTTACTGGCCTCTTCCATTACATTAATTGTCGATAGCCACCAAATTCTCTGTTTGATCCTCATATTCCAACCGATTTCCATCAATGAGTGGTGCCCGCAGAAACTACTCACCATGTCCCACTCAACATCGACTTTCCTTGAAATGTCTCACATTAAGCGACACTTAATACTCGCCTTCCTTCCTTGGTTTATACTGAAAGTTTCGACCCGTGCAATTTTCTCCATGATGCGCAGTTCCGGATCTTTTATACCATACTAACATCATCACTCTTTGTATGGGCAATTCGCTATCATATTTGACTAATTACAACTCCGCTCCGAGTGTTCTCCATATAGTTAAATTCTACCCTTCTCAAGGAATACCCCTTTGTAAATGATTTTCGATAACTTTTCAACCAGATTCGGCGTGCTACTCTGATCGTACACGTATATATGGATTTATCATTCTTCTTGCGATGCTTAATTCACTCTACCACTTCCACCTCATAATTCTAGTCCCACAAACATATATTCCACACATCCATTCCCACGTCCCCTCAACTCAGCCGATTCGATCATCAGATAACCAGGATGCCCACACACCCTATAAACGGTGCAAACTAGCGTAAGCATCACATACGCTACACAGCTAATACCTAATTATTTATTTTCCCTAGTGCTCACAACGTGATTACAACACTTGGGTACTCTCAATCACCCTAGAAATCAAAATTTTAAATCCTCCTTATCATCATTCCACCCCTTAACTCGTGGTGATAAAACTAAACATTCAATGCTTTCTTACCACACAACCGACTCCACTGGCCTTAAACCAAAATTCAACTTCCAACTTACAGATATAATTACTTGATCCCATTTCGACCAGGGTACCGAACTCATGGACTAATGACCAAAAGTCTCCCTATTTCCAACCTTATGCTAAGTTTCATGCGTGGGATGTCTCACAAAGAGAAATCCAAAAAAGGAACCCCCCGATACACTACTACCTAGCATTATCGGTTATCAAAATCCGTTTGGTCCTCCGTCCATAGCATGTACCCCTTTATTCCATCTCTTGACAGAAAAGTTACATCTCCTCCCTTAATTATACTTAACAATAAATTTTTTTCCAATTGTACAATCATTCAATATTGGTGGTAATCCCACTCCATAAACCTCGAATACATACGCTCGGGGATCTCGAAATCCTGTCCCCAAACATATGTGTCCAACTCTTAACTCTCACATCTCTAAAGGATAGATATATCAATGCGCTCTTCCTATCACCAAGTCTTGAGCCCTAAACAACATAATGAGTTAATTCTTTCCGCTCCACAGTAAACCCAATACATACTAAATCATAACAACAAGGTCTCTATACACACCGAGATCGAATATTTCGAGCACACTATCCCCTCCGACTCCCAAAAGTAGATAATGTAAGTGTGGGTCCGACCCTCTCACAGGTGAGGCCTCGCCAGAACAAAACATGTTGCATTAATGCAACCATTTCGATAGGCTTGCAATAACTACCTACTATCGTACTAACCATTACTATAAAGTTTAACCAAAATAATATCATACTCGTATACCACATCACTAAAACGATTAATCTCAATAAAGTATATAACACTATCAATACACCCATTCATCCTCCGCGGATAGCACTAAAGATTCCCACTACACTAGGAAAATATTCACAAAATAATATCGTTTGTAGTTATACGCATTAAACTCGTCTCAAATGCTAATCTAGCAACGAACAAAGAAGTAGTGACTCGCTCGGGTCACATAAAACACGCCTCATCCGTCGAGGATAAAACTCATACTTCTACCTTGCCAATCGTGTTGGCTGCACAGATGGTCCCCGGACGTGACACACTTGTCTAAACCAAAACAAAAATACTTTAATCATTGTCCCTTACTAGACACCATCCTCTTGTCCCCTATACTCGCTTTGGGAAAAATATTTTATCACGTGTGATTTCACTCTCCATAAAATACCTTGATACTTACTCCACTTATCACCTGAAATATATTCAGAAAATCACGAGCGACTGGAATCGAATCCAGGAGAATCACAATGTCCTTAGAGGTATCCTCCTTTATATAATAAAAATAGGTGGAAGATCCCCCTTCTGGGCGAGGCATCACCACTCAAACATCTCCTGCCCCGTAATGACAAATGTAATACTCCTACCGTATCAATTTATCATGACTCGGTGCATAGCGATCCAATCCATGCCAAATATTGACGTCGTGCTCACGTATGACTAAAACTAGTATGACCGCAGGTAAAACCAAACTACCAAACTATATACCTACACCTCAGCATATATAGAAAATAAATGACCCTTTTCCCCAATGATGAGTCTACGCATGACACCGTACTTTAGTATGACGCCCCAATATTAAATAAAATATGCCCCATAGTACTAGAAGGAAAGAACGTACCATCAATGGCCGATGATGTCTGCTGGGTTTCAGTATGATGGGTGTCGTACACACATTCGTGCTATTTCTGCCCTTGCTGCTGGGGTATCTTACTCTTATCTAGGCAATCCTGCCTCCGATGACCCATCCTGCCACAATGAAAGCATCTACCTCTACACTGTTTCATTTTACATCTCTATTGGTTTTGGTCCGGTTGTATAGTTCCACTTTCTCCTTTGCCTTGTTGAGTATCTTGATGAAAAATGACATTTGGTTGAGGACAGTCCCTCCACTTGTGACCCATTTGTACACACTTATAGCAGAGTCCTAAGAGTTCTCGCTGCTTGGGTTGAAGTTCCTCTCCAGACTGATCCGGACAAGTTCAAAGTTCATAACCGTCCATTGCACATTTGAAACACCTCTTTGTGACTTCACTCGGACCTCGACTTTGTTGGCCCTGATGCTTTTGGGTTCCCCTACACAATTTGTTACCTTCGTGGCTTTTATGGTCTTGAGGAGCTTGTTGTTGTGATTTTTGTGTCTTCACACACTTGTTATTTCCAGTCATGACAGACTGACTATACTCTCTAGATCTTTTGCCCCCCATAAGTTGTGTGTTGCATTCTTGATACTGTCACACCGCAGTGGTAACTACCTGTGCCATAATACCTTCTAACTCGGTGGTTGATACTCTCTCTGTAGACACCTGAGGTGTGAGTCAACCTTGCTCGTTAACTCCCCTAACGGCATTAGCTAGTTCTTCTTGACGATCCATTTGAAAATTTAAACAATCTGGATGAGTTCATCATTCACATAAACAAATCGCAGAAGCACGAATTCCCAATGCATAGAGATGAATACAACATTCCTAATATTAGGGATCTATATCAAAGACGCTAAGCTGGAAACGAAATAAGTCGTGCAGATTCTAAATGACACTAGAACCTGATGCTTTGATACAACCTGTGACACCCCGCCTAATTAAATACCGGGTGACCAGTCCATTATTAAATTATAATCAAGGTGAATGGTTGATTCATTCTTAGCCTCACTGTCGCAAAATAAACTTTCCAATTGAAACACCCTAAATAATTAATCTAAGTGTCAAAACCATTTAAAACATTATCTCCATTTATTAAATCCAATTATGAAATCCTTTATTACGTAACAGTTTCAGATTCACACAATTATTAAGACTGGAAATAAACACCCATGAATTTAATCATTCAGATAATCCAATACTAACTTTAAAACTACAAAGGAAAGCCATCTGGACAGTAATTAAATACGAAAGAGTAAAAATGCTAAAGATAAATGAACATAATCTCTGACAAGTCTAACTGAATAAGTAAATGGGCGACACATGCCCTAACTAATCATAACTAGAATGAGAGTAGATTCAACATCGAGGTCGTCTAAGTAATGTCCTGAATCATCCACATAAGCTGCAGCGCGTTCGGTCCAAAGAATCTACGTAAGACACCCATGTGGCTGGGCACTTGAAATATATACATATATATATACATATATATACATATATATATATATATATATGTATATATATATATATATATATATATATATATATATATATATATATATATATATACATATATATACATATATATATATATATATATACAAGAGAAAAGAGATTATAGGAAACGGGTCAGAGCCAGAGTGTAAAACAGTTTAAAACTAGTTTAGCAAGTATTTAAAATGCTTACCTGCTAATATAACAACCATATTATTATGCGACACTCTCTTGAGATTTCTCACCTCTCATCTAGTGTGCACACCTACCGTACTAATAAATCTCATCAATTTCCCTATCTTATTCTCCACAATGATTTACCACGTGAAAAGCGAAGTTATTATATTTACTTTAGGAAATCATTTTCTTCAAGATTCCTGACGTTATGTAAAACCACTCATTACCGTTATAAAGTTCCTGAAAACTTATAATAAAGTTGAAGAATTTATTCATTTCTTATCTCCTTATATGCATAGTATAAAGTTCCCATACAAATATATGTATATATATATATATATTAGTCACACATATAAAATATATACTGATGGCACCTCACATAAGATCTAAGGTGTTGGCATTCTCTGCTATCAAGTCGCCGTATCATACAAACTAAGGGAAATACTAGTTCGGAATCGCTCTCGAACTTTATTAACACAAAACACACAAAAATGGAGGCGAAGCATAGTTCCCAGTCCTAAGAGGTCAGTACATACCCACACGTCTCTTAGGATCATCTGACTATAACTCAGATAGCCTGTAATCAAGGATATTATCTTCTAAGGTACAAGTCGTTATCCCCCATAAAGGTCCAATCGAGATAAAATTATGCCGACGTGAAAACTCCCGTGATAGCAAGTAGCTCGGGTATGATTTTTACACAGTTATATAATATATGCACAATCACACAGTCGTATATATATAAATATCCACATTTCTAAATTAGGTGTGCTCACGACCCATAATCATAATTATCCGTTATTAACACATTTTACTCGATTATTACGCATAACGAACTCGTCATTTTTATTCTCATTTATAATGCATTTCAAACTCACTTCTCCTTTATCGAAGTATTCTAAGTATAATTTCAGTAGGTATACACTCACTTACGTTTGGGTCTAACTCCCTTACGAGTCTCGATCTTTTTATTAAATATACGCATGATTTCTTATACACATGAATCATTCCTCGTTAACCCAAAATCTCATCCTACACTAAAATGTTACTCAACGGGGTCTACCTAAGCCCTACTGGTCTTATCTATATCCCATCATACTCCAACAACAACAATCAAGGGTTACCATGCATCTTAATCGGATTAAACCAACGGATGAGAAATATGCAGTTTTCCAGGAGTGGTCGATCGATCGATGCTATTGGGTCGATCGATCGATAAAGCAGTTCTTGCCTAGAAACTGCAAATTAAACCTACGGGTTTCATCTTCCAATTTCTTCAAAAACATCATTAACAAGTCTAAAATTCTCAAATAACGATACTACAAGTTCTATACACATATATACAAGATTTCCTACGTGAAATATGTATAAATACATCAACGATATCGAATTAATGGGGTAAACTTGACATAATCTTCAAGAACCCAAATTTTGGAAGAATTATCCATTCCTCCTATTATTTCCCAGATTTTTTGTTTCTAAACTCATAGTAATTCGTGGGTAATCCTCTACATGTGATGGGTATATCCAGAATATTTTGAATCTCTCTAAACATGTGATTTAAAGTTTCTAAATTAACAATTTCTTTCATAAAACATGATCTTGACAATCCTAAACTAACATGGGTGTGGCATTAACCAAAAACAAAGCAATATACATACTTGCCTGAAATTCAAGGTTCTGATTTCGTGGATGAAATGGTATGGTTACGTTCCCCGTCACGCGATCTACGTTTTGGTGGTGGTGGTGGAAGTGTAACCGGATGAGTTCTTGGCCTTGGATTGCTTGGAAAGTTGCCTACCTTCTTCTCTAATGGACATTCTAAGGTTTTGAGTTTGCTAACCCTAAGAGACAACTCCAAATGGCTGATTTAACCTAATTTAATTCGTGGGTTTAATTACCCAAAAATGCAAGATGTCTATAATACCCTCCCGGGATGTCAAATAGGCCTAAAAACGTCCCGAGACCCAAACTAAACACCCGAGTACACTTTTCTGACTATCACGACCCTTTAGGTCTCATTGGCGCACTCAAAATGACCATATGAGCAACTTATAATTTATTCAGTTTATATAATAATAATTTAATCCTGACATGACACAGGTGCATCCTGACTTAAATTTCCATAAATGCCATTTTATTCACTCGTGATAATTTTTATAACATCAATCTTATATATTACTTTACTCATCTAGTAATATTCAACAATTTCAATAATTACTAACTCTTGTCACGCTAGTAAAGATTTAAAATAAATTTCCGGATTAATATTAAATTAATATCTCAATCTCAATTAATAATTCACCAAATTTAAAGTCCATTAAAATACGAGGTATTACAAAGATTTCATTCAAAGAGTAAGTGGAAGAAGTATAAATTAAAATTAAAGAATGAGTATCTATCTTACAAGGGCGAAATTATGATTCTCGTGTGATTCAGCGTAAATATTTCATATTGATCCCCTTAATTTTGGTACTTTTATGGTCCCATTCATTCCATTTACCCTAGTTTTATCTCATATTTATGCTACTAAACTTTTTTGGCGAGTATTTTGCATTTTTTATATTTCTCTCATGTTTACAGGTAATTTTCGCAAGTGGATGCAAAAGAGAAACCAAAATAGTGAAAGAAACTTGATAAAGGAAATTCATTCGTAATTTCCTAGCTATAATTATGAGGAGAAACCTACTAAAAAGTTTAACATCTTTAAGTCACAAGAATACCGAAAAAATGACTCCTCAATTAGAGCTATGGTGAAGAAGTTATGCGAATTTGAATCTTGGAGAAAAATCTAAGGGTAAAAAGTGCAAATAGGAGAAAAAGAAGACAAACCAAAACTTAGGCAACAAAAGTACATGAAATGGTTTGGATTTCAGAGTCAACCGGTTTGAATTCCTTGGGGCGAATGGGCTCGGGTTACCTAATTGATTAATAATGGAATTCAAATGTTCTGCTTATTTTTACCTAAAAGAGTTGTATTAGTTTAGGACTATGAAAAATGACTTCAATGGCGTGTAAATTGTTATTAGGAGTCTTATTATGATAGAGGCATTCATAGAAAGTAGAGAAGAACCCTAGAAATAAGAATATCAAAATTTTTTCTTTCTTTTGATTCAAAATTCAATAAGAAGTTGATTCAATTCCAGAAATTGTTTAAGCTTATTCCTTGCATGTTCTTTATTCTCTAAGAATTGGTAACATTGTTTTAATGCTTTATTCTTATTATTCAATAACCATATCTTCATTCCATATTGATGGTTCATGCGTAATGATTAAAAACATCATGCCCGACTAGGTTTTTAGAGGGTTGAGGTACATGAACTCAACCTAGGTATTACAGATGAATATAAAACTGTATAGAAATACGCGTGTCGACAATTTTGTAATTCGCATCAAATTATATTTGACTAGATATTGTGGAGAGTAAAATCGTCATATGTTTACTACTTAGATAAATTTAAGGTTTTTTCTTGATATATATTTAATTATTGAATGTTTTGTATCTTCCATAATTACCGATGGTTTGGGAGAGTGTATTCCATCCCAATTTTCTCATTTAGTTTATTTCTAAGCAGTAAAAAATGTCGTCTCACTTTCATTAGTTAAATTGCATTCATTAGTTAGCTTCATTATTTCATTGGACTTTACATAGACAATTTCATCACATTTACCTTTTCTTTCGTGAGTTGATAGTTAGGTTTTAGATGCCTTTCCATAGTTGTCATCGCGATTTTTGTCATATTCCCTGAGTTCGACACCCAACTTACCAGGGTATTACTTGAGCGATCGACCTACACTTGAGCTATAGATACAGGCGTTGTACACAATTTTTGTTAGTCGCGTTACGTTTTTGGCGCCGTTGTCTAGGAGTTAGGTAGACACACTAGGTTAGGTCGAATTAATCTGAGAATTCAACCTCAAATCCTAAAAAGACAAAAAATCATAAAAATAAAAAATAAAAAAAAATATCCAAAAAAATTAGAAAAATAAAATATTCTCTCAAGACTTTAATGACAAATACTCAACCCAATCCAAATGTCAATCCTCATATGGTACATGAAAATTTCATAGTCGAACTCACTCCCACTAGCCCTCACACTCCAAACTCTCCAAATATCTAGGTACCAACTCCAACACCACGTAGTCACACCACGAGTCACACGTCTAGGAACTCCAGTGTGGAAAGTGATTCTATAAGTGTGATTTTAATTTCTAATCATGCTAGTTTCGACATGGGTGAGGGAGTGATGTCGTATCGCCCCATAAGAGACCTCTTATACTACGAGAGAACCGTTGCTCAAGGATGCATTATATACCCATATAATGCAGACCATTTTCACTTTAGGAATGGGATGATTTAGATTCTCCTGACATTTCACTGTTTGGATTCGGAGAGGCCTTATCTCCATATTATCGAGTGCGAGGAGGCGTGATAGATCTTCAACAATCAAGCTCGCACCCAAGACATAATGAACCTCAAGATTTTCCCATTTTCTCTTAAGGACAAGGCCAATACTTGCCTTTGGTCACTAGCACCAAACTCGATATGCACGTGGAGGGATATGGAGGCTAAGTTTCTCCAAATGTTCTTTCCCACTCATAGGACCAATTCTATTGGGGCTCAAATTCAGACCTTTGGGAAAAACGATATCAAGACTTTTGATAGATGTTGGGAGAGGTTCAACGAGTCAATTAACTTGTGCCCACACCATGATTTTGAGATGTGGAGACTCATTTCCTACTTCCATCATGGTGTAAGATTAAGTTCCAATAAAATTTGTAAGACTATGCGCTGAAGAGAGTTCTTAGGGTTAGACAAAGATGATGTTGAGGCCCACTTTAAATATGTTGTCGAGACTAATCAAGCGTGGGACATATCGGACCCGAATGACCAACCTAAAGCTCGACACACATCCATGGCTCCTTTCTCGTCCAGAATCTATCAATTGGACAAGGAAGATGAGTTGAAGATTTAAATTAACCAACTAGTCAAAATGTTAGAGGACATGGTCGAAGATAGGGGGAGAGATATATCTAGATCCTCTCGAGTAATTAAGGAGGAGATGTGCACTATTTATGAGGCGGTACATTTAATGAAGGAATGTCCGACAATACCCTCCTACAAAGTTATGCCTCAAGAGAAAGTTGAGGCGGTTGGAGATTTTAAGGATAATTTTGATGCCCCTCGCGGGGATTCTTGTAATCTCTCGTGGTGAAACCATCCCAATTTCAGTTATGGATAACCGAATGTAGTTATGAATCTGAATCCACATGTTACCCAACAACCTTCACCACTCCCACCTTATCAACTTGTTCCATCCATGTAAGAGAATCCTCCCACTCATTATTTGATCCCACAGCGGAAGTGCCTCGAGGACACTCATGCCCAATTTATGCAAACTCAGTCAGCGATCAATTCCAAAAATGGCTAAACTTTTACCGACTTGAAGGCATCTCTTTCTAAGTTGTAATCTTCCTTAAGTTATAAGATAAGGGAAAGTTTATCGCCCAAGGCCATTGACCTCCCCAAGGTAAAAACTGTGTTAGCTATAATCCCAATAAATGTCATGAGCAGTGTAGTGCGGTAACCACTCTACGTAGTGGAAGAGTTGTTGACTTGTCACCTCCTCCACACGCGTGCAATAAGAAAATGAGGTTTCATCAGCACAAAAGAGATCGGAGATTCCCCCTAGAAGAGAGTTAACAAGAATACACATCTAGTCTAGAATTGGTAGTGAGAACCTAAATTTAAGCACCATACCCACAATGGTTGGCTCCTCCTCCCAAAGAGGTCTCCTATAATCACATTCTGGATGTGCTTAAGAAAGTGAAGCTTAATTTACCTTTTCTAGAGGTTGTCAAGCAAAGTTAGGCATATGTAAAGTTTCTCAAGGACTTGCTCATGGTGAAGTGTAAATTAAAGGTAAAGAAAATGGTGTTCTTAGCACAAAATGTGAGTTTAGTATTTTTGAGCGACCTCCACCTAAGTATATAGATCCGGGCGCACTAACCATTTCATGCATCATTAGAGAGAATAAAATCGAGAGAGGTTAATGTGACACCCCGCTTATTAAAATAAAAGGGGGCTCTACATCATCTTTTACTCGATTTACCCATTATGGGTGACTTTGTCTAGGCGGCATCTGAGATAAAAAGCAACTGAGTCATTATACAGTTAAAACAATTAATCCTTACGAGAAAATCGTAAACGCAGATAACCAAAATAGTCCTAATAATAGGGCTATATATCAAAGAATGCTATGATAACACGTGATAAGTCCGCATAGATTCTAAGGACTCTAGAACCTAATGTTCTGATACCATTTGTGACACCCGGCTTATTAAAAAAAGAGGTGGCCAGCCTGCTACTCCAATAAAAATAGGAATCTTAAATTTTTCATTCTTAGCACCACTGTTGCATAACAATAATACGAGACAACCACCAAATATTTTTTAAAGCGGATGTCATATATAATTTTGCAAATTGGATAAAAGAAATTTCCATCCTTTAGTTTATAACAAAAGGTTGATATATATATATATATATATATATATATATATATATATATACTAGGGTATGCTCGTTCCTGAAAGCACGACTATAATTTTCAAAAATTGAAATTTGTGGTTCAAGTTATATAGTTATGTATTTGTAATATATATGAATGTAACCAGTTCATGAAATTTGAGATGCATTTTCTTTATTTGTCTAATTATCCGCCGTGCTTAATAAATATTAAAGAAATTAAAAACACCACTAGAAATAAAATTTCTTCATCGACATTCCAATCTGGACATATAAGTTGGGAAGATAAATTTTCTTATTTTTTCAAAATTATACAGGGTATTAACACAATGAGCTAGTTGAGTACATTAAATTTTTAGGATTTTCCATACATAATCAAGTCCCCAAAAAAATAGGATTTGAACTAATGTCGCCATTGTAGCTTATGTTGTATTATGAAGACTTTGGCCTATACATTCAAAGACAACTTCATTATAATCATGACAAAATGATAGACTATCATAAATTCACAAATCCAAAATTACCAACTAAAGCAGCAGTTCTTGAGCACACAATTGGATAACAAAGAATAGTTAAAATATGTAAATATAAAATGGGTAACAGATATAAAAGCAGGTTTTTAAAGAAAAAATCTCCAACTCCATAAAACAAAACCTCATTATTCCAGTCACCTAAATATCTCAGAAGATAAGTACATACATGTTTCTTTTTAAAATAAATATCATCAAAAACATAGGATCCACTGCTAGTAAGTTAATATCAAGGTGGTACCAACCATAACCTTGTATGGGCAGTTGCTTTTATGAGACTTGACTTCAGCACAAACAGAATATCACTCTATGCTTAAATAAAAAAAAACACAACATTTTATACGATTTTCCTTGTAATTTCTTTGTTGCAATAGTTGCAGTGGTACAAAGTCTGCACTTGTACCTTGTACACTGACCAAGGAACATAACTGTTGATTGTTTGTTAAGGGGGTTATAAAGGTTGCTGCTAAGCGTTTAGATTTGCGCGGCTTGAGGTGAAATAAACAAATAAGAACATAGTTGTTTCTCTGACATCTGACAAATAATTGACAAACATAGTTGTTAACTTTAACTTTCATAGTTGTTTATGATTTGTTTGAACTGCTGGAAATCCAAATACTTATGGAGGAGAAGGCCAAGGCTAAAAAATTGCACCCAAAACTTTTAGCAGGAATGTCTTTCTTTTTTACGCTAGGTGCCACTGGTGGAGTAATATCCCTGCTCATTTTCGATAAATCCATCCTTGAAAGACCTCATGTTGTCACAGGTTTGATCGGCTGCCAAACGAATAACAAATCATTTATGATCATGGTCTTCAAGTCTCTACAACGATATTAGAAATCCTCAAAAGTGTAGATATCAAAACCAAAAAAATATAAGTTGTTAAATTATAGCTTTAAAATAATAATGAGGTCTAATTGAGGCGTAATTGAGGCCATCCTTATCAAAATAAAACTTCGGATTATATATGGAATAAATACGTGATTGAGGCCTAATTGAGGCCATCCTTATCAAAATAGATATGTGACAGAGTCAACAATAGTAAATGCAAAAAAGATAAATAAAAAAAATACAAAACATAAAGTGTGAGAGACATGTGTTAGACAAAGAAATACAAACGTACGAACAAAATGAATAGACAATTAAAAATCAGAACTCAGTTATTGCGATAAGAAGAAAATCGAACCTTCGTGGCTTAGAGAGAGAGAGAGAGAGAAAGAAAGATTTGTGGATGTATGTCGGATTGAGGGTGTGTTGTGAGACAAAAGCTTTAAAAGAAATTAGGGGAAACAATAAATAGAATGATGAAAATAGAATAATTTAGTATACTTGGATTCCCATCCCACTGCATCTCTAAGTTTATAGGACTACTGTCATGTCCATTTTCAAGAACAGAAACTCATGTACGGTAATAACAATTAGTAAAACATCAAGAACAATGTTTATTTAATGACACTACCTAACATTTTATCATGAAAATATAGATAAATGAATACCTTTTCAACAACACCGGTGGGGAAATCAAGGATCATATAAAGTTAAGAGATGACTTCAAAATTAAGTCTAATCAGATACATCTTCTATGGTATAACTCATGTAGGATTAATGAAAATAGATAAATGAAATGATTGTATAGAACTATATCTTCCCTTAATAGCAGATGCCCCACAAAATAAAACTGCCCGAAAAAAGTGGCATGCAATTTCCTAGAAGTCCGAAAATATGAAATTCTCTTATCCAAAGTACAATCCATTAATAAAATAAAATAAGTTAATTGCACATTACTCTTTTTTCTAATTCAACCTTCTTTTCATCTCATAAAATTACACAATGGACGCATATATTTATGAAATATTAGCAACTCAAGCTTTTCTACAGCACTTGGAAAAAAGTAGAAACCCCAAAAATAAATCTAAAAGGCCGTGCAGAGAAAATAGCTAGGGACATCAGAAGCATCTGAAGAGTGAAAAGTTCATGCACTAAGATGACAAAAGAACTTAATAAAATACACCTGAACGAATAAAACCCACTTTTACATCTCTTTCTAAAGCCATTATATCACACACTGAAGAAACTATAAACTGTTAGTTTCTGTAACAATAAACATTTACCACTTTTGCGAAGATAATATAGTTCACATACATATTCTACTTTGGGTTAAATATCATATTATTTTAGATTAGTTCATGTTGGAGCTTGGGCTGTTGGGTTGGGGTTCCACTCCATCTCCACAGAAAAAACACAAATAAGAAAATGACATACCTCTGATCTGCCCACCATCTCCAAAGGAACGGAATAGTTGGATCATTGTCTTATCTCCGATCTGTGTTTTTCCACTTCGATGTGGGTTTTCTTGTCTCTGATCTTTTCTCCTCTCTCTGATTTGATTTTTCTATGCAAAAGATGTTTTTTTTGCATAGTGCATATATTTAAGAGATCGATATACCTTGCATAGTGCAGATATTAAAGATGTTTTTTTTTTTT
Organism: Sambucus nigra; assembly: GCA_949130495.1. Lineage (NCBI taxonomy): Eukaryota > Viridiplantae > Streptophyta > Magnoliopsida > Dipsacales > Adoxaceae > Sambucus > Sambucus nigra. The sequence continues at coordinate 459,257,423 of OX422209.1, read as the reverse complement.
GTAAGATATGTGGGTTCATCCTCTCATTCTTGCATAGTACAGAGATTCAAGATGTGTCTATTAAAGCCATCAAATCGAACACCGACACATGGATGAAGTGTGTACTGTAGATGATTTGCATTCAATCATTATTGAAACCATCGAATCATTATTTCTGTGAGATTTTTGCTAAAGGAAATTCAATACAAAAGTTAGAAACAAAACCCATTTTCAGAAATGTTAAAACACTGAAAAAATTTAAAAATAAAAAGGTAGGGTATATATAGTATAAGAGAGATTACCATGTAGTTGCGTTGGGTTGGGATTTCACTTAATATCCAACTAATTTTCATACAAACACGGAAGAACCGAGATCTGAATGGGGAAGGGCACAAAGATCTGAATGATGAGGATAAATGATAATAAAAAGAAGTAAAAAAAAGTAAGCTTCAGCATAAATATTCACCATATTTAAAGGGGAAGATAAAAACATTTCATTGTGTGGTTGAGATAGATGATTAACAGTGGCTAAAAAGTACAGGGTTTAGACTCACATCTTGAAGTGGTTTTTTTTATGAGGGGATGATTCACATCGTGAGAAGGAGAAAGAGGATACAGAAGAAAGAAGGAGTGGGTTTATATTTTGAGAGAAAATGAAATAGGGTTTGAGAGAGTAATTGGGGATAGGTGCAAGTTTGAAAAAAAATACTCTTCTGCCCTTGTTTTTGAATTTTGAAAGAAATGAACACATAAATTAGAGTGCGTCAAAAGAGAGGGAACTCAAATTTTTAGGGGGTAATATTGGTGACACATGAATAATTCATCTTGTGATGTCATAGCCGAAACTTATGACATACATAATTTTCCTACTTTATTATATAGATATATAATAACGAGTAGAATGCTGGTTACTATTCAATAAAATGATAATCTAAGTAGAGGTTGAGATTAAAACACCAATGGAACGATCCAACGGTGTTGATAAGATGTGATGCATTTTACTCTTTTGCCCTACAATTATTTGGTTCCCCCTCTTTTGTCTCACTAATTTTCATTTTTCCTGATCCACTTTAATTCAAAAACATGGGTATTGTTGGAACTCTCTTTACACGCCCAAAAAGACCTACCAAAATCTCTATGTACGGACACGCAGTCCCAAATCCTCTCTCTCTCTCTTCGCGTCAATAAGGAAACCCATCTATGCCATCTTCACCCTCAATCTTCAAGGAGATTCCCCCGGAACTCGTTGCTGCCGCCTTGAACCCGTTGCTACCACTTCCTTCAAGGTCTCTACTTTTCCCCTATCTCTCTCTTACACCCCTTAATTTTATCAATATCTCTTACACACTACTTTTCTCCCCTTTCTCTCCCACACCCTCTTATTTTCTCCCAATCTTACATGCGCATAAGCACACACTCACACATATATTTTTTTTCCTAGATCTGATGCGATATCTTATGAAGATCCAATGGTGTCATGTTATTTTTCTTAGTCTTATAAGTAAATGTATTTGAGGGCTTTTGTTGATTTGGAGTTTTCATCTCAAGTGGGTTCAAAATTTGTGGTTTTAGTTCCATTTGAGTTTCGTGACTAGGCGATCGATTCTGGCATGTTACATTGTTCTCGTGCGAGGTGTTCATGCCTCTCATGGGGCCATCTTGTGGTTTTTTTTATGTTCTCAGCCTCTAACGACATGTTTTTAAGCCTAAGTCTTACAATTTGCAAATTTTGGTCATGCTGTCAAATCGGGGTCCGATGACTACGCGTTCGGTTCTTAAGAGTTACATTGGTTCCATAAGATTTGTCCGTGCCTCTCACGGGTCCGTCTAGTGGATGCTTTACATTCTCACCCTCTAACGACATGTTTTCAAGCATAAGTCTAACCAATTTTCAAATTTTGGTCATGCTCTCAAACCAGGGGTCCCGTGACTACATAGTCGGTTCTTATCATTTACATTGGTCCTGCTTGAGGTGTTGGTGTGTCTCACCGGGCTGTGTAGTGTATGTTTTACGTCCTCAAAATTTGACTGCATTATTTTAAGCCTAAGTGTAATAGTTATCAATTTTGGTCTTGCTCTTAAATGGAGGGTCCCGTGACTATACGGTCAGTTCCTCCGAGTTACATTGGTCTCATATGAGGTGTTTGTGCCTCTGATAGAGCCTTCTCGTGGCTGTTGTATAGTCTCACCCTTCAACGAATTTTCTAAGCCTAAGTCTAATAGTTTATAAATTTTGGTCTTACTCTCAAACCGGGGGTCACGTAACTACCTGGTTTGTTCTTGAGGTTCCATTGGTCCCATGTGAGGTGTTCCGGCTTCTCATGGGTCCGTTTAGTGGCTGTTTTACATTCCCAACCTCTGACGGCATGTTTATAGGCCTCAGTGTAACAGTTTGCAAATTTTGATTGTGCCATCAAACTAGGGTTATCGGGAGTATGCAGTCAGTTCTTGAGGATTTCATTGGTCCGGTACAAGGTGTTCATGAACCTCAGGGGGTCGTTTGGTGGTTATTTTACGTTGTCACCCTCTGACGACTTGTTTTTAATTCTAAGTCTAGCTGTTCGCAAATTTTGGTCTTTTTGTCAAACCGGGGGTCCCGTGAATACGCGATCGGTTCCTTTGAGTTACATTGGTCCCGTACGAGGTCTTTGTGACTCTCATGAGGCTGTCTAGTGGTTGTTTTACATTCTCACCCTTAGATGACATATTTTTAAGCCTAAGTTTAACAATTTTAAAATTTTGGTCGTGCTCTCAAACCGGGGGTCCCGTGACTACGCAGTCGGTTACTACGAGTTACATTGGTCCTGTGTGAGGTATTCGTGACTCTCATGGGGATGGTTAATGGATGTTTTAAGATCTCACCACTCTGACGGCATGTTTTTTTAGTTTAAGTATGATAATTTGAAATTTTTGGTTGTGCTCTCAAATTGGGCCTCCCATGACTATCCGGTCGGTTCTTGCGGGTTGCAGGTCGTTTAGTTGCTATTTTATGTTCTCACCCTCTGAGGGAATGTTTTTCAACCTAAGGCTAATAGGTTGCAAATTTTTGTCGTGCTCTCAAACCAGGGTTCTCGTGAGTACGCGGTCGGTTGTTACAGGTTACAATGGTATCGTCCTTGGTATTCATGCCTTTCGTGAGTCCTCCCAGTAACTGTTTTACATTCTCATCCTCTCACGACATGTTTTTTAGCCTAAGTCTAATAGTTTGCAAATTTTGGCCGTGCTATCAAACTGGCGGTCCCGTGACTACGCAATCGATTCCAGTGGGTTACCTTGGTCCAATGCCAGGTGTCCGTGCCTCTCATGATCCATCTGGTGGTTGTTTCATTTTCTCACCCTCTGATAGAATGTTTTCAAGACTAAGCCTAATAGTTTGTTGATTTTTATCATTCTCTCAAATCGGGTGTCCTGTGACTATGCAATCGGTTCTTACATGTTACATTGGTCACGTATTAGATATTCATGCCTTTTGCGGGTCCTCCTAGTAATTATTTTACGTTCTCATCCTCTGATGACATGTTTTTGAGCCTAAGTCTAAGAGTTTGCAAATTTTGGTCGTGCTCTCTAACTAGGTGTCACGTGACTATGCTGTCGGTTCATGTGGGTTACATTGGTCCCATGCAATGTGTCCGTACCCGTCACAGGGTCTTTTAGTGGTTATTTTACATTCTCACCCTCTGACGACATGTTTTTAAGCCTGAGTCTAATAATTTGCAAATTTTGGTCGTGCCTTCAAACCGGGGGCCCGACGACTATGTGGTCGGTTCCTGCGGATACATTGGTCACGTGCGAGGTGTGAGTTCCTCTCACAGGGATGTCAAGTGGTTGTTTTACGTTCTCACTCTTTGACGGCATGTTTTTCAAGATTATGTCTAACAATTTACAAAATGTGTTCGTGATCTCAAACTAGGAGTCCCATAACTACGCGGTAAGTTCTTGCAGGTTATATTGGTCCCGTGCGAGGTGTTCGTGCCTCTCTTGAGGCCCTCAAGTGTCTGTTTTACGTTCTCACAATATGACGGCATTTTTAGCCTAAGTCAAATAGTTTGAAAATTTTGTTCTCGCTATCAAACCGGGAGTCCTGTGACTACACGGTCTGTTCCTGCGGGTTACATTTGTCCCGTGCGATGTGTCTGTGAGTCTCATAGGTCCGTTTAGTGGATGTTTTATGTTCTTAACCTTTAACGGTATGTTTTTTTACTAAGTCAAACATTTTAAAAAATTTGGTTGTGCTCTCAAACCAAGGGTCTCGTGACTATGTGGTGGGTTCTTGCGAGTTACATTGGTCTTGTCCAAGGTGTTCGTGCCTCTCATGGCGCCGTCTACTGGTTGTTTTATGTTCTCACCCTTTGACGATATGTTTTTACCCTAAGTCAAACATTTTGCAAATTTTGATCATGCTCTTAAACTGTGGGTCCCGTGACTACGTGGTCGGTTCATGCGAGTTACGTTGGTCTCGTACGAGGTGTGTGTGCCCTCATGGGATCGTCTAGTGGTTGTTTTATATTCTCACCCTTTAATGGCATGTTTTTAAGCCTAAGTCCAGCAATTTGTAAATTTTTGTCATGCTCTCAAATAGGGGTCCTGTCACTATGTGGTCAGTTCTTACGGGTTACATTGGTTCTGTTCTAGGTATTCGTGCTTTTCACAAGTCGGCCTAGAAACTATTTGACATTCTCACCCTTTGACATCATGTTTTTGCACCTAATTCTAATAGTTTGCAAATTTTGATCGTGCTCTCAAACTGGGGGTCCCGTGACTAGGCGATCAGTTCAAACATGTTACATTGGTCCCATGCTAGGTATTCATGCCTATCACGGGTCTGCCTAGTAACTATTTTACGTTCTCACACTCTAACGACTTCTTTTTTAGCCTAAGTCTAACAGTTGGCAAATTTTAGTGGTGCTCTCAAGCCGGGGGTCCCATGACTACGCTATCAGTTCCTGCGGGTGACAATGGTCCCATGCGAAGTGTCCGTGCCTCTCACAGTCCATCTAGTCATTGTTTTATATTCTCATCCTCTAACGTCATGTTTTTCAGCCTAAGTCAATTAGTTTTCAAATTTTAGTCATGTTTTCAAACTGAGGGTCCCGTGACTATGCCGTCTATTCCTGCAGGTTATATTGGTCTCGTACGAGGTGTTTGTGCCTCTCATGAGGTCTTTTAGTGGGTATTTTATATTCTCACCCTCTGACCGCATGGTTTTAAGCCTAAGCCTAACAATTTTAAAATTTTGGTCATGCTCTCAAACCAGGGATTCAATGACTACATGATCGATTTATTTGGGATATATTTGTCCCGTTCGAGGTGTATGTGCCTCTCATAGGGTTGTCTAGTTGTTTCTTTACATTTTCACTCTCTGACGGCATATTTTCCCGATTAAGTCTTACAACATACAAATTTTGGTCATGCTCTCAAACCAGGGGTTTCGTGACTACGCAATCGGTTCTTGTGGGTTATATTGGTCCCATGTGAGGTGTTCATTCCTTTCAAGGTCCATGTAGTATCTGTTTTATGTTCTCACCCTTTGACGACATTTTTTTAAGCCGAAGTCAATCAGTTTGCAAGTTTTCATCTTGCTCTCAAATCGGGAGTCCCGTGACTACACGATCGGTTCCTACGGATTACATTAGTCCCGTGAGAGGTATTCGTACCTCTCATAGGGACGTCTAGTGGTTGTATTGATTCTCACCCTCTGAGGGCATATTTTTAATCCTAAGTCAGAAAGTTTACAAATTTTGGTCATGCTCTCCAACCGGGGGTCCCGTGACTATGCGATAGGTTCTTGCGGGTTACATTGTTCCCGTGCGAGGTGTTCATACCTCTCATGTGGCCGTCAGGTGTCTGTTTAATGTTCCCACCCTTTGATGACATCTTTTTAAGCATAAGTCTAAAAGTTTACAAATTTTGGTCGTGCTCTAAAATCGGGCGTCCCGTGACTACGCGATCAGTTGCAGTGAGTTACATTGGTCCCGTCCGAGGTGTTTGTGCCTCCCACGGATCCATTTAGTGGTTATGTTACATTATCATCCTCATACCTCATATTTTTAAGCCTAAGTTTAATAGTTTACAAATTTTGGTATTGCTCTCAAACCGGGAATCTCATGACTACGCGATCAGTTCCGGAGGTTACATTAGTCCCGTGTGAGGTCTAATTCTCATAGGGCCTTCTAGTGGTTGCTTTCTATTCTCATCCTCTAACATCATGTTTTTAAGCCTAAGTCTAATAGTTTACAAATTTTGGTCATGCTCTCAAACCGGGGGCCCCATAAATACGTGGTCAGTTCTTGGGGTTTACATTGGTCCCATGCGAGGTGTTCCTGTCTCTGATGGGGACGTTTAGTGGTTTTTTTACATTCTGACCCTCCGACGGCATATTTTTATGAATAAGTCTAACAGTTTGCAAATTTGGGTCTTTCTCTCAAATCGGGGGTCCCATAATACGCGATCGGTTCCTGCGAGTTACATTGGTCCCATGTGAGGTGTTTGTACCTCTAATGGGGTCGTCTAGTGGTTGTTTTATTTACTCACCCCTTGACGACATATTTTTAATCCTAAGTGTAATAGTTTGCAAATTTTTGTCATGCTTTTAAATCAGGGTTCGCTGACTATGCAATCGGTTCTTACGGGTTACATTGGTCCCATGCTAGGTGTTTGTTCCTTTCACGAGTCCTTCAAGTAACGATTTTATGTTCTCACCCTCAGACGCCATGTTTTAAGCCTAAGTCTAACTGTTTGCAAATTTTGGTCCTGCTCTCAAACAAGGGGTCCCATGACTACGTGGTCAGTGCCTACTAGTTACTTTGACCTAGTGTGAGGTGTTCGGGCCTCTCATGGGGACGTTTATAGTATGTTTTACGCTATCACCCTTTGACAACATGTTTTTATGCCTAAGCCTACCAATTTTCAAATTTTGGTCGTGCTCTCAAACTGCAGGTCTCGTGACTACGCTATCTATTTCGGCGGGTTACATTGGTCCGGTGCATGGTGTTCATTCCTCTCTCGATGCCGACTAGTGGATATTTTGTTTTCTCACCATTTGACGACATGTTTTTAAGCCCAAGTCTAAAAATTTGCAAATTTTGGTCGTGGTCTCAAATCGGGGGTCCCGTGATTATGCTGTCGGTTCCTACGGGTTACATTGGTCCCGTGCGAGGTGTTCGTGCCTCTCATGGGGATGTTTAGTGGTTATTTTATTTTCTTACCCTCTGATGGCATGTTTCTAATCCTAAGTCTAAGAGTTTGCAAATTTTGGTCGTGCTCTCAAACTGGGGGTCTCGTGACTACATGGTCGGTTCCTGCGGATTGCATTGGTCCTGTGCGAGGTGTTTGTGCCTCTCCCAGGGACATCTAGTGGTTATTTTACGTTCTCACCCTTTGATGGCTTATTTTTTAAGTCTAATTCTAACAGTTTATAAATTTTGTCCCTGCCCTCAAATCGGGGGTCCCGTGACTATGCAGTCAGTTCCTGCAGGTTACATTGGTCCCGTGTGAGGGGTTCATGCCTCTCATGTGGCTGTTTAGTTGCTATTTTATGTTCTTGCCCTCCTACGGCATGTTCTTAAGACAAAGTCTAGGAATTAACAAATTTTGGTCTTGCTCTCAAATCGGGGGTCCCGTGACTACGCGAACAGTTCCTACGAGTTACCATGGTCCCGTATGGGGTGTTTGTGCCTATCTCGAGGCAGTCTTATGTCTATTTTATGTTCTCACCCTTTGACGGCAAGTTCTTAAGCCTAAGTCATAGTTTGCAATTTTTTGTCATGCTCTGAAATTGGGTTCCGTGATTACGTGGTTCATTCCTGTGGGTTACATTGGTCCCATGCAATGTATTCGTGCCTTTCAGATGGGCTTTTTAGTGGATGTTTTATATTCTTACCCTCTGACGACATGTTTTTAATCCTAAGTCTAATTGTTTGCAAATTTTGGTCTTGCTCTAAAATCGGGGGTCCCGTGACTACACGGTCAATTCCAACGGGTTACATTGGTCCCGTGTGAGGTGTTTGTGCCTCTCACGGGACCTCACACGGGACCATATTGTGCTTCTTTTATGTTCTCACCCTCTGATGGTATGTTTTTAAGCCTAAGTCTAACAATTTTCTAATGTTGATCATGCTCTCAAATCGGGGGTCTGGTTATTACACGACCTGTTCTTGCGGGTTACGTTGGTACTGTGTGAGGTTTTCGTGCCTCTCACAGGGCCTTTTAGTGGCTGCTTTATGTTCTCACCCTCTGATGGCATGTTTTCAAGATCATGTATAATAACCTGCAAATTTTGTTCGTGCCCTCAAACTAGGGGTCCCGTTACTACACGTTCAGTTCTTTTGGTTTACATTGGTCCCGTACGAGGTCTTCGTTCCTCTCACGAGGATGTTTAGTGTCATTTTAACATTCTCATAATTTGACGGAATTTTTTTAAGGCTAAGTCTAACAGTTTGCCAATTTTGGTCTTGCTCTCAATTCGGGGGTCTCGTGACTAGGTAGGCGGTTCCTTCGAGTAACATTGGTCTTGTGTGAGGTGTTTAAGCCTCTCACGGAGCCGTTTAGGGGTTATTTTAAGTTCTCAGCCTCCGATGGCATATTTTTAAGCCTAAGTCTAGTAGTTTACAAGTTTTGGTCCAACTCTGAAACCGGAGGTCCTTTGACTACATGGTCGGTTCTCGTGGGTCACATTGGTCCCATGTGAGGGTTTTCCTACTTCTCATGGGGCTGTTTAGTGGTTTTTTTATGTTCTCAACCTCTAACGACATGTTTTTAAGCCTCAGTCTAACAATTTCCAAATTTTTGTCATGCTCTCAAACTGGGGTTCCTATGACTACAAAGTCAGTTCCTACATGTTACATTTGTCCCATGCTAGGTGTTCATGCCTCTCACGGGGTTGTTTAGTTACTATTTTACATTTTCACCCTCCTACGACATGTTTTTAAGACTAAGTCTAATAGTTTGTAAATTTTGGTCTTTCTCTCAAACCAGGATCCCGCAAATACGCAGTCGGTTCCTACGAGTTACATTGGTCCCGTGCAAGGTGTTTTTGCCTCTCATGGGGCCACCTAGTGGCCATTTCATGATCTTACCATTTGGCGATGTGTATTTAAGCCTAAGTCTAACAGTTTGTAAATTTTCATCGTGCTCTCAATTCGGGCGTCCCGTGACTAGGAGATCGGTTCTTGTAGGTTACATTAGTCCCGTGCTAGGTGTTTGTGCTTTTCACAAATCCACCAAGTGGCTGTTTTACGTTTTAACCCTAACGCGACATGTTTTTAAGCCTAAGTTCAAAAGTTTGCAAATTTTGTTCGTGCTCTCAAACTAGGGGTCCCGTGACTACGCGCTCGATTTCTACGACTTACATTGGTTACATGCGATTATTCACGTCTCTCATGGGGACATTTAGTGGATGTTTTACGTTCTCACCTTTGACGGCATGTTTTTGAGCCTAAGCTTAACAATTTGCAAATTTTGGTCGTGCTCTCAAATTGGGGATCCCGTGACTACGTGTTCGATTCCTATGGGTTATATTGGTCCCATGCAAGGCGTTCTCTCCTCTCCCAGAGCCAATTTGTGGCTGTTTTCTGTTCTAAACCTGGGACGATATGTTTTTAATCCTAAGTCTAATAATTTGCAAATTTTGGTCGTGCTCTCAAACCGGGGGTCCCGTGACTATGTGATCAGTTCGAACGGGTAACATTGGTCCCGTGCGTGGTGTGAGTGACTCTTATGGGATCATTTAGTGGTTATTTAACATTCTCACCATCTGACGACTTGTTTTTAAGCCTAAGTCTAACAATTTGTAAATTTTGGTCATGCACACAAATTAGGGGTCTCAAGACTACGTGGTCGGTTCTTGTGAATTACAATGGTCCCGTGCGAGGTGTTCTTGCCTCTCCTAGGTTTTTCTAGTGGCTGTTTTATGTTGTCACCCTTTGATGGCATATTTTTAACCCTAATTATAATAGTTTACAAATTTTGGTCATGCACTCAAATCGGGGGTCCCGTGACTATGCAGTCGGTTCCTACGGGTTAAATTGCTCCCATACGAGGTGTTCGTGCCTCTCATGGGCCCGTTTGGTGGATCTTTTATGTTCTCCACCTTCAACGGCATTTTTTAAGCCAAAGTCTGACAATTTGTATTTTTTTATCTTGCTCTCAAATCGAGGGTCCCGTGAATACGCGATCGGTTCCTACGAGTTGCATTGGTCCCGTGCGAGTTGTTCGTGCATCTCACGAGGCCGTCTAGTGGATGTTTTATGTTCTCACCCTTTGACAGCATGTTTTTAAGCCTAAGTCTAACAGTTTGCAAATTTTGGTCATGCTCTTAAATCGGGGGTCCTGTGATTACACAGTCAGTTCCTGCGGGTTACATTGGTCCCGTGCTATGTGTTCGTGCCTCTCACAGGGCCTTTTAGTGGTTGTTTTATGTTCTCACCATCTGGAGGAATGTTTTTAGGACTAAGTCTAACAATTTGTAAATTTTGGTCTTGCCCTCAAATTAGGGGTCCCGTGACTACGCGATCGATTCCTGCAGGTTACATTAGTCCCGTGCTAGGTGTTCGTGCCTCTCTCGAAGCCGACTAGTGGCTATTTTGTGGTCTCACCTTCTAATGACAAGTTTTTAAGCCTTAGTCTAATAATTTAAAAAATTTTATCGTGCTCTCAAATTGGTGGTTGGGTGACTATGTGATCGGTTCTTACGGGTTACATTGGTCCAGCGTTAGGTGTTCGTGCCACTCCCAGGGACGTCTAGTGGATGATTTACGTTCTCATCCTCTAATGGCAAGTTTTCCAGCCTAAATCTAACAATTTGAAAATTTTAGTTGTAATCTCAAACCAGGGGTCTCGTGACTACGCAGTTAGTTCTTATGAGTTACATTGGTCCCGTACGAGGTGTTCGTTCCTCTCACGGGGCCATCTAGTTTCTATTTTACATTGTCATAATTTGACGAATTTTTTTAAGCCTAAGTCTAACAGTTTGTAAATTTTGGTCTTGCTCTTAAACCGGGGTTCCCGTGACTATGCGGTAGGTTCCGACGGGTAACATTGGTCTCTTGCGAGGTGTTTGTGCCTCTTATGGGGACATTTAGTTGAAGATTTAGGTTCTCACCCTTTAACTACATGTGTTTATGAGTAAGTCAAACAGTTTACAAATTTTGGTCGTGCTCTCCAACTAGGTGTCCTGTGACTACGTAGTTGGTTTTTACGGGTTGCATTAGTCCGTGCGAGGTGTTCATGCCTCTCATGGGGCCGTCTTCTGGTTGTTCTATGTCCTCACCCTTTGGCGAAAAGTTTTTAAGCCTAAGTCTAACAATTTGTAAATTTTGGTCCTGCTCTTAAACCAGGGGTTCCGTGACTACGCGGTCGGCTCCTGCCTCTTATGGGGACGTTTAGTGGTTATTTTACATTCTCACCCTCCGACGGCATCTATTAAGCCTAAGTCTAACAGTTTCCAAATTTTGGTCTTTCTCTCAAATATGGGGTCTCGTGATTACGCTGTCAGTTAGTGCATGTTACATTAGTCCCATGTGAGGTGTTTGTGCCTCTCACGGGGCCATATTGTGCTTCTTCTATGTTGTCACCCTCTGACGGTATGTTTTTAATCCTAAGTCTAACAATTTGAAAATTTTGGTCATGCACACAAACTGGGGGTCTCGTGACTACGTGGTCGATTCTTGCGATTTGCAATGGTCCCGTCCGAGGTGTTCTTGCCTCTCCCAGGGACGTCTAGTGACTATTTTATGTTGTCACCCTTTGACGACATATTTTGAACCCTAATTCTATTAGTTTACAAATTTTGGTTGTGCTCTCAAATCGGGGTTCCCGTGACTATGCGGTCGGTTCCTACGAGTTGGTGGCTCTTTTATGTTCTCACCCTCCGACGGAATTTTTTATGCCAAAGTCTAACAATTTGCAAATTTTGACTTGCTCTCATATCGAGGTTCCCGTGCGAGGTGTTCATGAATATCCCGGGGCCGTCTAGTGGTTGTTTTATGTTCTCATCCTTTGACAACATGTTTTTAAGCCTAAGTCTAACAGTTTGAAAATTTTGGTCATGCTCTCAAATCGGAGGTCCCGTGATTACACAGTCGGTTCCTGCAGGTTACATTGGTCCCGTACTATGTGCTCGTGCCTCTCACGAGGACTTTTTTTGGTTGTTTTATGTTCTCACCATCCGGCAGAATGTTATTAGGCCTAAGTCTAACAATTTGTAAATTTTTTTCTTGCCCTCAAATCAGGGGTCCAGAGACTACGCGGTCAATTCCTGCGAGTTACATTGGTCCCGTGCGAGGTGTTAGTGCCTCTCTCTAAGCCGACTAGTGCCTATTTTGTGTTCTCACCTTCCAACGGTGAGTTTTTAAGCCTAAGTTTAACAATTTAAATATTTTGATCGTGCTCTCAAATTGGGGGTTCTGTGATAACATGATCGGTTATTATGGGTTACATTGGTCCCACATTAGGTGTTCGTGCCTCTCACGGGGACGTCTAGTGGCTTCTTTACGTTCTCATCCTCTAATGGCAAGTTTTCAAGCCTGAGTCTAACACTTTGAAAATTTTGGTCGTAATCTCAAACCAAGGGTCCGTGACTACGTGGTCAGTTCTTACGAGTTACATTGGTCCCGTGCGAGGTGTTCGTTCCTCTCATGGAGCCATCTAGCGTTGTTTTACGTTGTCATAATTTGACGGATTTTTTTAAGCCTAAGTCTAACAGTTTGTAAATTTTGGTCTTGCTCTCAAACCGGGGTTCCCATGACTACGTTGTCGGTTCCGGCGCGTGACATTGGTCCAGTGCAAGGTGTTAGTGCCTATCAAGGGGCCATTTAGTGGCTGTTTTAGGTTCTCACCCACGACATGTTTTTATGACTAAGTCAAACAGTTTACAAATTTTGGTTGTGCTCTCCAACTAGATGTCTCGTGACTACGTAGTTGGTTTTTGCGGGTTACATTAGTCCATGCAAGGTGTTCGTCCCTCTCATGGGGCCGTCTTCTGTCTGTTCTATGTTCTCACCCTTTGACGAAAAGTTTTTAAGCCTAAGTCTAACAGTTTGTAAATTTTGATCGTGCTCTCAAACCAGGGGTTCCGTGACTACGCGGTCGGTTCCTGCATTTTATGGGGACACTTAGTAGTTATTTTACATTCTCACCCTCCGACGGCATGTATTGATCCTAAGTCTAACAGTTTCCAAATTTTGGTATTTCTCTCAAATCTGGGTTCCCGTGAATACGTGGTCAGTTCCTACGAGTTACATTGGTCCCGTGCGAGCTGCTTGTGCCTCTCTTGGGGCTGTCTAGTGGCAGTTTTTTGTTCTCACCCTTTGATGGCAAGTTTTTAAGCCTAAGTCTAACCGTCTACAAATTTTTGTCGTGCTCTCAAATTAGGTGTCCCGTGAATATGCGATCGGTTCTTATAGGTTACATTATTCTCGTGCTCAATATTCGTACCTTTTGCGGGTCCGTCTACTATCTATTTTATGTTCTCACCCTCTGATGGCATGTTTTTTAGCCTAAGTCTAACAGTTTGAAAACATTAGTCTGCTCTCAAACTGGTGGTCCCGTGACTACGTTGTTGGTTCCTGCAAATTACATTCGCCTGTGCGATGTGTATGTTCCTGTCATAAGTCCGTTTAATGGTTGTTTTATGTTCTCACCCTCTCACGTCATGTCTTTAAGCCCAAGTATAACAGTTTGCAAATTTTGGTCTTACTCTCAAATCGGAGATCCGGTGACTACGTGGTCGATTACTGTGGATTACACTGGTCCCGTGTGAGGTGTTCATGCCTCTCACGGGGCCATCTTATGGAGATTTTATGTTCTCACCTCTGACGGCATATTTTTAAGCCTAAGTCTAAAAATTGACAAATTTTGGTCATGCTCTCAAACGGGGGGTCCGGGGACAACGCGATCGGTTCTTGCGGGTTACATTGGTCCCGTGAGAGTTTTTTGTGCCTCTCACGGGACCGTCTAGTGGCTATTTTATGTTCTCAACCTCTGACGACATGTTTTTAAGCATAAGTCTAATAATTTTCAAATTTTGGTCGTGCTGTCAAACCATGGGTCCCATTACTTTGCAGTCGGTTCTTACGGGTTACATTGGTCCCGTGCAAGGTGTTCACACATCTCACGGGGCTTACTAGTGTCAATTTTTTGTTCTCACCCTTTTACAAAAAGTTTCTAATCCTTAGTCTAACAATTTCAAATTTTGGTCTTGTTGTAAAACTGAGGTTTTGGTTACTATGTGGTCAGTTCTTGCGGGTTACATTGGTCCCATGCGTGGTTTCATGCCTCTCATGGGGCAGTTTAGTGATTATTTTTCATTACCATCCTCTGACGGCATGTTTTTAAGCCTAAGTCTAACAGTTTACAAATTTTACTCTTCCTCTCCAATCGGGGGTCCCGTGAATACACGATCGGTGCCTGCAAGTTACATTGGTCCCGTGCGAGGTATTTGTGCCTCTCATGGGTCTGTCTATTAACTATATTTTATTCTCACCCTTTGACAACATGTCTTTAAGTGTAAGTCTAATTGTTTGCAAATTTTCATCGTGGTCTCAATTCGGGAGTCCCGTGACTACGCGGTCGGTTCTTACGGGTTACATTGGTCCCGTGCTAGGTGTTCGTGCCTTTCATGGGTCCACCAAGTGACCATTTTACATTCTCACACTCCAACAGTATGTTTTTAAGCCTAAGTCTAATAGTTTGCCAATTTTGGTCGTTCTATCAAACCGGGGGTCCGGTGATTACGCTCTCGATTTCTAAGAGTTACATTGGGACTTTGTGAGTTGTCCGTGCCTCTCAGAGGCCGTTTAGTGGATGTTTTACGCCCTTACCCTCTGAAGGCATGTTTTTAAGCCTAAGTCTAACAATTTTCAAATTTTGGTCGTGCTCTCAAACTGGGGGTCCCGTGACTACGCGATCAGTTCCTGAGAGTTACATTGGTCTCATGTAAGTTTCTTGGCCTCTCCCGGAGCTGACTAGTGGTTTCTTTACATTCTCACCCTTTGACGGTATGTTTTAAGCCTAATTCTAAAAGTGTTCAAATTTTGGTCGTGCTCTCAATTGGGGGTCCCTTGACTACGCGATAAGTTCATGTGGGAAGCATTAGTCACGCGTGAGGTGTTCGTGCTTCTCATGTGGCCGTTTTGTGGTTGTTTTATGTTCTCATCCACCGAAGGCAAGTTTTTAAGGCAAAATTTAACAATTTGCAAATTTTGGTCTTGCTCTCAAATCGGGGTTCCCATGAATACGTCGTCGGTTCCTACGAGTTACATTGGTCCCGTGCGAGATGTTCGTTCCTCTCCCGGGTACGTCTTGTGGTTCTTTTATGTTCCCATTGACGACATGTTTTTAAGGCTCATTCTAATAGTTTGTAAATTTTGGTCATGCTCTAAAATCGGGGGTCATGTGATTGCACAGTCGGTTCCTGCGGGTTACATTGGTCCCGTTCAATGTGTATGTGCCTCTCACGGGGCCTCTAAGTGGATGTTTTATGTGCTCACCCTCTCATGGAATGTTTTTAAGCCTAAGTATAGCACTTATAAATTTTGGTTTGGCTCTCAAATTAGGGGTCCCGTTACTACGCGGTCGATTCTTACGGGGTTACATTGGTCCCATGCGAGGTGTTTATGCCTCTCACGGGGAGATCTTGTGGCCGTTTTATATTCTCACCTTCTAGCGGTATGATATTTAAGCCAAAGTCAAAAAATTTGCAAATTTCGTTCGTGCTGTCAAACTGGGGGTCCGGTGACTATGCAGTCGGTTCTTGTGGGTTACATTGGTCCCGTGCTAGTTGTTCATGCCTCCCACGGGGTTGTCTAGTGGATTCTTTACGTTCTCACCCTCTCATGGAATGTTTTCAAGCCTAAGCCTAACAATTTTCAAATTTTGGTCGTAATATCAAACTAGGCATCCCGTGACTACGCGATCAGTTCTTATGGGTTACATTGTTACCATGCGACGTGTTCGTGCCTCTCACGGGGACGTCTAGTGTCTATTTTACGTTTTATTTTTTAGCCTAAGTCTAACAGTTTGTAAATTTTGCTGTTGCTCTCAAACCGGGGTTCCCGTGACTACCCTGTCAGTTCCTGTGGGTTACTTTTTTCCTGTGCGAGGTGTTCGTCCCTCTCACGGGACCATCATCTGGCTGTTCTATGTTCTCACCCTTGAACAAAAAAATTTTAAGCTTAAGTCTAAAAGTTTGCAAATTTTCATCGTACTCTCAAATCAGGGGTCCCGTGACTACGTGGTCGGTTCTTACAGGTTACATTGGTCCTGTGCTAGGTATTCATTCCCTTCACGGGTCCTCCTAGTAACTGTTTTATGTTCTCACCCTCTGACGACATGTTTTTTATTGTAAGCCTAATTGTTTGAAAATTTTGGTCGTGTTCTCAAGCCGTTGGTCCCGTGACTACATTTTCGATTCATACGGCTTACATTGGTCTTGTACGATGTGTTCGTGCCTCTCACGGGGTCGTTTAGTGGTTGTTTTATGTTCTCACCCTCCAACAACATGCTTTTAAGTCCAAGTCTAACAGTTTGAAAATTTGGGTCTTGCTCTCAAATCGGTGATTCCCTGACTACGCGGTCGATTCCTGCAGGTTATATTTGTCCCGTGCGAGGTGTTCGTGCCTGTCACGGAGCCAGCCTGTGGTTGTTTTATGTTTTCACCTCTAATGTCTTATTTTTAAGCCTAAGTCTAACAATTTGGAAATTTTGGTGATGCTATCAAACCGGGGGTCTGGTGACCACACGGTCGGTTCTTACGAGTTACGTTGGTCTAGTAAGAGTTTTTCGTGCCTCTCACGGGGCTGTCTAGTGGTTGCTTTATGTTCTTACCCTCTGACGACATGCTTTCATGCCTTAATCTAACAATTTTAAAACTTTGGTCGTGCTGTCAAACTAGGAGTCCCGTGACTTCGCAATTGGTTCTTGCGGGTTACATTTCTCCCGTGTGATGTGTTCGTGCATCTCACGGGTCTGTCTAGTGTCTGTTTTATGTTTTCACCCTTTGATGGAAAATTTTTAACCCTAGGTCTAATACTTTGCAAATTTTGGTCTTGCTCTCAAAACGGGGTTCCGCTGACTATGCGGTCGGTTCCTGTGGGTTACATTTCTCCCGTACGAGGTGTTCATGCCTCTCATGGGGCCGTTTCATGATTATTTTACATTAGCACCCTTTGACGGCATGCTTTTATGCCTAAGTCTAACAGTTTACGAATTTTGGTCTTTCTCTCCAATCGGGGGTCTCGTGACTACGCGGTCGGTTCCTGCGAGTCACATTGGTCCCGTGCGAGCTGTTTGTTCCTCTCATGAGTCTGTTTAGCTGCTATTTTATGTTCTCACCCTTTGAAGGCTTGTATTTAATCATAAGTCTAACAGTTTGCAAATTTTCATCGTGCTCTTAAAACAGGAGTCTTATGACAATGCGGTCGGTTCTTACGGTTAACAATGATCTCGTGCTAGGTGTTCGTGCCATTCACGGGTTTGCCAACTGACTATTTTACATTCTCACCCTTAGATGACATGTTTTTCAGCCTAAGTCGGCCAACTTGTGAATTTCGGTCATGCTCTCCAACCGGGAGTCCGGTGACTATGCACTCAGTTTCTACAAGTTACATTAGTCCTGTACGAGGTGTTCATGCCTTTCATGGGGTTGTTTAGTGGATATTTTATGCTCTCACCCTCTAATGGCATGTTTTTAAGCCTAAGTCTAACAATTTGTAAATTTTGGCCGTGCTCTGAATCGGGAGTCCCGTGACTAAGCGTTTGGTTCCTACGGGTTAAATTGGTCACGTGCGAGGTGTTCGTGACTCTCAATGGGCCATTTAGTGGATGTTTTATGTTCTCACCCTTTAACAACATATTTTTAAGACTAAGTGAAACAATTTAAAAAATTTGTTCGTGCTCTCCAATAAGGGGTCCCGTAACTACGTGGTCGGTTACTGCAGTGGTCCCGTGCGAGGTGTTTGTTCCTCTCATGGGGCCATTTAGTGGTTCTTTTATGTTCTCTCCCTTTAACAGCATGTCTTTAATACTAAGTCAAACAATTAAAAATTTTGGTC
Organism: Sambucus nigra; assembly: GCA_949130495.1. NCBI lineage: Eukaryota > Viridiplantae > Streptophyta > Magnoliopsida > Dipsacales > Adoxaceae > Sambucus > Sambucus nigra. The sequence goes on along the minus strand of OX422209.1, from coordinate 459,239,397 downwards.
GTGCTCTAAAACTAGGGGTCCCGTGAATATGCTGTCGGTTCCTGCAGGTTACTTTGGTCTCGTGCGAGGTGTTCATGCATCTCACGAGGCCTTTTAATGGTTGTTTTATGTTCTCACCCTCTGGAGGAATGTTTTTAAGTCTAAGTATAACATTTTGCAAATTTTGGTCGTGCTCTCAAACTAGGGGTCTGTGACTACGTTGTCAGTTCTTGTGAGTTACATTGGTCCCGTATGAGCTGTTCGTGCCTCTTATGGGGGCCGTTTAGTGGTTATTTTACGTTCTCACCCTTTGATGTCATGTTTTGGCCTAAGTCTAACAGTCTGCAAATTTTGGTCTTTCTCTCAAACTGGGGGTCTCGTGAATACGCGGTTGGTTCATGCGAGTTATATTCGTTCCATGCGAGGTGTTTGTGCCTCTCCTGGGGCCGTCTAGTGGTTATTTTATGCTCTCACCCTTTGATATCTTGTTTTTAAGCCTAAGTCTAACAGTTTACAAATTTTCATCCTCCTCTCAAATTGGGGCTCCCGTGACTACGTCGTCGGTTATTATAGGTTACATTAGTCCTGTGCTAGGTATTCATGTCTTTCACGGGTCCACCCAGTAATTATTTGATGTTCTCACCCTCTAACATCATGTTTTTGAGCCTAAGTCAAAGAGTTTACAAATTTTCATCGTGCTGTCAAAATGGTGGTCCTGTGACTACATTGTCATTTTTTCGGCTTACATTGGTCTCGTACAATGTGTTCACACCTCTCACGGAGCCGTTTAGTGTCCGTTTTATGTTCTCACCCGTTGACAACATGTTTTTAAGCCCAAGGCTAACAGTTTGAATTTTTTTGTCTTGCTCTCAAATCAGGGATCCCGTGACTACGCGGTCGATTCATGGGGGTTACATTGGTCCCATGCGAGGTGTTCGTGCCTCTCACGAGGTTGTCAAGTGGCTATTTTATGTTCTCACCCTTCGACGATATGTTTTTAACCCTTAGTATAATAGTTTACATATTTCTACCGTGCTCTCAAATCGGGGGCCCCGTGACTACGCGGTCATTATTTATTGTCATGGTTGCAAACTGGGGGCCTGGTGACTACGCGATCAGTTCTTGTAGGTTAAATTGGTCCCATGAGAGTTGTCCATACCTCTCATGGGGCCTTGTACTGGCTAATTTATGTTCTCATCCTTTGACGGCTTGTTTTCAAGCCTAAGCCTAACAATTTGGAAATTTTGGTTGTGCTCTCAAACCGTGGCTCCGATGACTACGCGGTCGGTTCTTGCGGGTTACATTGGTCTTGTGAGAGTTTTTTGTTCCTCATATGGGGCTGTCTAGTGGCTGATTTATGTTCTCACCCTCGGACAACATGTTTTAAACCACACGTCTAATAATTTTCAAATTTTGATCGTGCTATCAAACTAGGGGTCCCGTGACTTCGCAGTCGGTTTTTGCGAGTTACATTGGTACCATGCGAGGTGTCCGTGCATCTCACGGGGATGTCCAATGTCTATTTTATATTCTGACCCATTGACAAAATTTTTTTAAGCCTAAGTCTAACAATTTGTAAATTTTGGTCTTAATCTTACAACGGGGTTCCAATGACTATGCTGTCGGTTCCTGTGGGTTACATTTGTCCCATGCGAGGTCTTCATGCCTCTCACGGGTCCGTTTCATGATTATTTTACATTCCCACCCTCCGACATCATGTTTTTAAGACTGAGTCTAATAGTTTTTAATTTTTTGTCTTTCAATCCAATCGGAGGTACGCGGTCGATTACTGTGACTTACAGTGGTCCTGTGTGAGGTGTTTGTGGCTCCCATGGATATGTCTAGTGGCTATTTTATGTTCTCACCCTTTGAAGGCATGTCTGTAATCTTATGTCTAATGGTTTGAAAATTTTAGTCATGCTCTCAAATCGGGAGTCCCGTGACTACGCGGTCGGTTCTTACGGGTTACATTGATCACGTGCTAGGTGTTTGTGCCTTTCATGGGTCTGCCAATAGGCTATTTTATGTTCTCACCTTCAGACATGATGTATTTAAGCCTAAGTCTAACAATTTTCAAATTTTGATCGTATTCTCATACCTGGGGTCTGGTGACTATGCGCTAGATTTCTACGAATTACATTGGTCCCGTACGAGGTGTTCGTGCCTCTCATGGGGTCGTTTAGTGGATGTTTTACGTTCTCACCCTCTGAGGCCGTGTTTTTAAGCCTAAGCCTAACAATTTGCAAATTTTGACTGTGCTCTCAAACTAGGGTCCTGTGATTATGCAGTTAGTACCTGCGGGTTGCATTCATCCCGTGCAAGGTGTATGTGCCTCTCCTGAAGCCGACTAATGGCTGCTTTACGTTCTCACCCTTTGTCGGCATGTTTTTAAGCCTAATTCTAAAAGTTTACAAATTTTGTTCATGCTCTCAATCGGGGTTCCCATGACTATGCGATTGGTTTTAATAGGTAACATTGGTCCCGTGTGAGGTGTTCGTGCCTCCCATGGGGTTGTTTAGTGGTTGTCTTATGTTCTGACCACCCGACATAAAGTTTTTAAGCCAAAGTAAAAACAATTGCAAATTTTGGTGTTGCTCTCAAATCGGGGTTCCTGTGAATACGCGGTCGATTCTAACAGGTTACGTTGGACCATTGCGAGGTGTTTTTTCCTCTCACGGGGCCATCTTGTGGCTATTTTATGTCCTCACCTGTGACGACATGTTTTTAAGCCTATGTCTAACAATTTGCAAATTTTTTTCATGCTCCCAAATTGGGGGTCCGATTACTACGCAGTCGGTTCTTACGGGTTACATTGGTCCCGTGAGTTTTTTTCGTGCTTCTCATTGGGCTGTCTAGCAGTTGCTTTACGTTTTCACCCTCGAATGACATGTTTTCAACCATAAGCCTAACAATTTGCAAATTTTGGTGATGCTATCAAATCGGGGGTCCGGTGACTACACGGTCGGTTCTTCCGGGTTAGATCTGTCCCGTGCGAGGTGTCCGTGCATCTCACGAGGATTATTAGTTTCTGTTTTATGTTCTCACTCATTGGCGAAAAGTTTTTAAGCCTAAGTCTTATAGTTTGCAAATTTTGGTTTCTTTCTCTCAAACCGTAGTTCTAGTGACTATGTGGTCGGTTCCTGCGGGTTACATTTGTCTCGTGCGAGGTGTTCATGCCTCTCATGGGGCCGTTTAGTAATTATTTGACATTACCACCCTCTGACAGCATGTTTTTAAGACTAAGTCTAACAATTTTCAATTTTTGGTCTTTCTCTCCAATTGACGGTCCCGTGAATACGCGGTCGGTTCCTGCGAGTTACAGTGGTGCCGTGCGAGGTGTTTATGCCTCTTATGGGTCTGTCTAGTGGATATTTTATGTTCTCACCCTCTGACGGTATGTCTTTAAGCCTATGTCTAACCGTTTGCAAATTTTTATTGTGCTCTCAAATCGGGAGTCCCGTGACTACGCGATCGGTTCTTAGGGGTTACATTAGTCCTTTGTTACGTGTTCGTGCTTTTCACGGGTCCACCAAGTGGTTGTTTTACGTTCTCACCCTCAGACGGCATGTTTTTAAACCTAAGTCTAGAAGTTTGAAAATTTTGGTCATGCTCTCATACCGGGGGTCCGGTGACTACGCGCTCGGTTTCTACGAGTTACCTAGGTCCCATGTGAGGTGTTCGTGCCTCTCATGGGGCCGTTTTGTGGATGTTTTGTGTTCTCACCCTCTGACGTCATGTTTTAAAGCCTAAGTCTAACAATTTGAAAATTTTGGCCGTGCTCTTAAACAAGGGGTCCCGTGACTACGCGGTCAGTTCGTGCCCGGCACGATCCATCTAGTGGTTGTTTTATGTTCTCACCCTCTGAAATAATTTTTTCAAGACTAGTGGTTATTTTGTGTTCGCACCCTCTAACAATTTATAAATTTTGGTCATTTTCACACTGTGACTATGCGGTCGGTATTTGTGGGTTACAATGGTCCCGTGCAAGGTGTTCGTGCCTCTTCTAGATCCGACTAGTGGTTGCTTTATGTTCTCACCCTTTGACAATATGTTTTTAAGTCTAATTCTAAAAGTTTGCAAATTTTCGTCAAGCTCTCAATCGGGGTTCACATGACTAAGCGTTCGGTTCCTGCGGGTTTCATTGGTCACGTGTGAGGTGTTTATACTTCTCATGGGGCCATTTAGTGGCTGTCTTATGTTCTCACCCTCAGACGACAAGTTTTTAAGCCAAAATATGACAATTTGCAAATTTTGGTCTTGCTCTCAAATCAGAGTTCCCCTGATTACGCGATCGGTTCTTATGAGTTACATTGGTCCCGTATGATGCATTCGTGCATCTAACGGGGCCATTTAGTGGTTGTTTTATGTTCTCACCCTTTGACGGCATGTCTTTAAGCATCAGTCTAATAATTTTCAAATTTTGGTCCTTCATTCAAAATGGGGTTCCCGTGATTTTGCAATCGGTTCCTGCAGGTTACATTGATCCCGTACAATCTGTTCGTGCCTCTCACGGGGCCTTTTAGTGTATATTTTACGTTCTCACCCTCTGACGGAATGTTTTTAAGCCTAAGACTAATAGCTTGAAAATTTTGGTCTTTCTCTCAAATCGGGGGTCCCGTGAATACGCGATCGATTTCAACGATTACATTGGTCCCGGGTGAGGTGTCCGTGCCTCTCACGGGGCCATCTTCTGGTTGCTTTATGTTTTTACCCTCAGACGATATATTTTTAAGCCTAAGTCTAACAATTTTCAAATTTTGGTCATGGTCTCAAAATGGAAGTCCAATGACTACGCGGTCAGTTCTTGCGGGTAACATTGGTCCCGTGCTAGGTGTTCGGGCCTCTCACGAGGCCGTCTAGTGGATGCTTTATGTTCTCACCCTCTCAGGGCATGTTTTCAAGCCTAAGTCTTTGAATTTTCAAATTTTTGTCGTAATCTCAAACTAGGGGTCCCGTGACTACGTGGTCGGTTCTTAAGGGTTACATTGGTCCCGTGCAAGGTGTTCGTACCTCTAACGGGGAAGTCTACTGTATCTTTTATGTTGTCATAATTTAACGGCATTTCTGTAAGCCTAAGTCTAACATTTTTCAAATTTTAGTCTTGCTCTCAAATTGTGGTTCCCGTGACTATAAGGTCGGTTCCTGCAGGTTACATTGGTCCCGTACGAGGTGTTCGTGACTCTCATGGGACCGTTAAGTTGATGTTATATGTTTCCACCATTTAACGGCATGTCTTTAAGACTAAGTGAAATAGTTTAAAAATTTTGGTCGTGCTCTCCAACCAGGGGTCCCGTCACTATGCGGTCGATTCCTGCGAGGTACATTGTCCCGTACGAGCCGTTCGTGCCTCTTATGGGGCCGTTTAATGCTTATTCTAAATTCTCACCCTCTGATGCCTAAGTCTAATAGTTTTCAAATTTTGGTCTTTCTCTCAAACCGGGGGTCCCGTGAATACGTGGTCGATTACTGCGAGTTATAGTGGTCCCGTGCGAAGTGTTTGTGCCTCTCATGGGGCCGTCTAGTGCTTGTTTTATGTTCTCACCCTTTGATGGCATGTTTTTAATCCTAAGTCCAACAGTTTACAAATTTTCATTGTGCTCACAAATCTGGGGTCCCGTGACTACGCGATCGGTTCTTACAGGTTACATTGGTCCCTTACTCGATATTCGTGCCTTTTACGGGTCCGCCTAGTAACTGTTTTATGTTCTCATCCTCTGACGGCATGTTTTTTAGCCTAAGTATAAACGTTTGTAAAGTTTGGTCATGCTCTCAAACCAATGGTCCCGTGACTATGTTGTCGATTCCTGCAGCTTACATTGATCCCGTACAATATGTTCCTGCCTCTCACGGGGCCATTTAGTGGGTGTATTATGTTCTCACCTTTTGACGGCATGTTTTTAAGATCATGTCTAACAGTTTATAAATTTTGGTGTAGATCTCAAATCGGGGATCCCGTGAATACGCGATTGGTTACTGCGAGTTACATTGGTCACGTATGAGGTGTTCGTGCCATTCACAGGGCCGTTTAGTGGTTATTTTACAATCTCACCCTTTGAAGTCATGTTTTTAAGTCAAAGGCTAATCATTTGTAAATTTTGGTCTTCCTCTCAAATCGGGGGTTCCGTGAATACGCGGTTGGTTCCTGTGACTTACATTGGTCCCGTGCGAGGTGTTTATGTCTCTCATGGGTCCGTCTAGTGGTTGTTTTATTTTCTCACCCTTTGATGGCTTAAGCATCAGTCTAACAATTTTCAAATTTTGGTCCTGCATTCAAATTGGGGTTCCCGTGATTTTGCAATCGGTTCCTGCAGGTTACATTGATCCCGTGCAATGTGTCTGTGCCTCTCACGGGGATTATTAGTGTATGTTTTATATTCTCACCCTCTGACGAAATGTTTTTAAGCCTAAGACTAATAGCTTGCAAATTTTGGTCTTACTCTCAAATCGGGGGTCCCGTGAATACGGGATCAATTTCAATGATTACATTGGTCTAGTGTGAGGTGTTCGTGCCTCTCACGGGGCCATCTTGTGGCTTTTTTATGTTTTTACCCTATGACGACATATTTTTAGGCCTAAGTCTGACAATTTGCAAATTTTGGTCATGCTCTCACACTGGAAGTCCAATGACTACGCGGTCGGTTCTTGCGGGTAACATTGGTCCCGTGCTAGGTATTCGAGCCTCTCATGGGGCCGTCTAGTGGATGATTTACGTTCTCACACTCTGAGGGCATGTTTTCAAGTCTAAGTTAGGGGTCCCGTGACTACGCGATCGGTTCTTACTGGTTACATTGGTCCCGTACGAGGTGTTCGTACCTCTCACAGGGAAGTCTACTGTATGTTTTATGTTGCCATAATTTAACGGAATTTCTGTAAGCCTAAGTCTAACATTTTTCAAATTTTGGTCTTGCTCTCAAACCGTGGTTCCCGTGACTATAAGGTTGGTTCCTGCAGGTTACATTGGTCCCATACGAGGTGTTCGTGCCTCTCATGGGACCGTTAAGTTGATGTTTTATGTTCTCACCATTTAACGACATGTGTTTAAGACTAAGTGAAATAGTTTAAAATTTTTGATCGTGCTCTCCAACCAGGGGTCCCATCACTACGAGGTCGCTTCCTATGAGTTACATTGTCCCGTACGAGTTGTTCGTGCCTCTTATGGGGCCGTTTAATGGCTGTTCTAAATTCTCACCCTTCGAAGCCTAAGTCGAATAGTTTTCAAATTTTGGTCTTTCTCTCAATCCAGGGGTCCCGTGAATACGTGGTCGGTTACTTCGAGTTAGAGTGGTTCCGTGCGAAGTGTTTGTGCCTCTCAAGGGGCCGTCTAGTGCTTGTTTTATGTTCTCACCCTTTGATGGAATGTTTTTAATCCTAAGTCTAACAGTTTGGAAATTTTCATTGTGCTCGCAAATCTGGGGTCCCATGACTACGCGGTCGGTTATTACAGGTCACATTGGTCCCTTACTCGATATCCGTGCCTTTTACGGGTCCGCCTAGTAACTGTTTTATGTTCTCATCCTCTGACGGCATATTTTTTAGCCTAAGTATAAACGTTTGTAAAGTTTGGTCATGCTCTCAACCCAATGGTCCCGTGACTATGTTGTCGATTCCTACAGCTTACATTGATCCCGTGCAATATGTCTGTGCCTCTCACGGGGCCATTTAGTGGGTGTATTATGTTCTCACCCTTTGACGGCATGTTTTTAAGCTCATGTCTAACAGTTTGTAAATTTTGGTGTAGATCTCAAATCGGGGATCCCGTGAATACGCGATTGGTTACTGCGAGTTACATTGGTCACGTATGAGGTGTTCGTGCCTTTCACAGGGCCGTTTAGTGGTTATTTTACAATCTCACCCTTTGAAGTCATGTTTTTAAGTCAAAGGCTAATCATTTACAAATTTTGGTCTTCCTCTTAAATCGGGGGTTCCGTGAATACGCGGTTGGTTCCTGTGAGTTACATTGGTCCCGTGTGAGGTGTTTATGTCTCTCATGGGTCCGTCTAGTGATTGTTTTATGTTCTCACCCTTTGATGGCATGTTTTTAAGCATTAGTCTAATAATTTTCAAATTTTGGTCCTGCATTCAAAATGGGGTTCCCGTGATTTTGCAATCGGTTCCTACAGGTTACATTGATCCCGTGCAATGTGTCCGTGCCTCTCACGGGGATTTTTAGTGTATGTTTTATGTTCTCACCCTTTGACGAAATTTTTTTAAGCCTAAGGCTTATAGCTTGCAAATTTTGGTCTTACTCTCAAATTGGGGGTCCCGTGAATACGCGATCAATTTCAATGATAACATTGGTCTAGTGTGAGGTGTTCGTGCCTCTCACGGGGCCATCTTGTGGCTGTTTTATGTTTTTACCCTATGACGACATATTTTTAGGCCTAAGTCTAACAATTTGCAACTTTTGGTCATGCTCTCACACTGGAAGTCCAATGACTACGCGGTCGGTTCTTGCGGGTAACATTGGTCCCATGCTAGGTATTCGAGCCTCTCATGGGGCCGTCTAGTGGATGCTTTACGTTCTCACCCTCCGAGGGCATGTTTTCGAGTCTAAGTTAGGGGCCCCGTGACTATGTGATCGGTTCTTACTGGTTACATTGGTCCCGTACGAGGTGTTCATACCTCTCACCGGGAAGTCTACTGTATGTTTTATGTTGTCATAATTTAACGGCATTTCTGTAAGCCTAAGTCTAACATTTTTCAAATTTTGGTCTTGCTCTCAAACCGTGGTTCCCCTGACTATAAGGTCGGTTCCTGCAGGTTACATTGGTCCCATATGAGGTGTTCGTGCCTCTCATGGGACCGTTAAGTTGATGTTTTATGTTCTCACCATTTAACGGCATGTCTTTAAGACTAAGTGAAATAGTTTAAAATTTTTGGTCGTGCTCTCCAACCAGGGGTCCCAACACTACGGGGTCGCTTCCTGTGAGTTACATTGTCCCGTACGAGCTGTCCATGCCTCTTATGGGGCCGTTTAATGGTTGTTCTAAATTCTCAACCTTCGAAGCCTAAGTCGAATAGTTTTCAAATTTTGGTCTTTCTCTCAAACCAGGGGTCCCGTGAATATGTGGTCGGTTACTTCAAGTTAGAGTGGTTCCGTGCGAAGTGTTTGTGCCTCTCATGGGGCGGTCTAGTGCTTGTTTTATGTTCTCACCCTTTGATGGCATGTTTTTAATCCTAAGTCTAACAGTTTGCAAATTTTCATTGTGCTCGCAAATCGGGGGTCTCGTGACTACGCGGTCGGTTCTTACAGGTTACATTGGTCCCTTACTCGATATTTGTGCGTTTTACGGGTCCGCCTAGTAACTGTTTTATGTTCTCATCCTCTGACGGCATGTTTTTTAGCCTAAGTATAGACATTTGTAAAGTTTGGTCGTGCTCTCAAACCAATTGTCCCGTGACTATGTTATCGATTCCTACAGCTTACATTGATCTCGTGCAATATGTTCGTGCCTCTCACAGGGCCATTTAGTGGGTGTATTATGTTCTCACCCTCTGACGACATGTTTTTATGACCAAGTCTAACGGTTTGCAAATTTTGGTTTATATCTTAAATAGAGAATCCCGTGACTACGCGGTTGGTTCCTGTGAGTTATATTGGTCTCGTATGAGTTGTTCGTGCCTTTGATGGGGCCATTTAGTGGTTATTTTACAATCTCACCCTTCGAAGTCATGTTTTTAAGCCAAAGGCTAATCGTTTGCAGATTTTGGTCTTTCTCTCAAATCGGGGGTTCCGTGAATACGCGGTTGGTTCCTGTGAGTTACATTGGTCCCGTGCGAGGTGTTTATGTCTCTTATGGGTCCGTCTAGTGGTTGTTTTATGTTCTCACCCTTTGATTGCCTGTTTTTAAGCCTAAGTCTAAAGGTTTGCAAATTTTTGCCGTGCTCTCAAATTGGGGATGCTCTGACTATGCATTCCGTTCTTACGGGTTACATTGGTCTCGTGCTAGGTATTCGTGCCTTTCGCGGGTCCGCCTAGTAACTATTTTATGTGCTCACCCTCCGACTCCATGTTCTTTAGCCTAAGTGTAACACTTTTCAAATTTTGGTCGTGCTCTCAAACCGGTGGTCCCTTGACTACGTTGTAGGTTCCTTCGGGTTACATTGGTCCCATGCAATGTGTGCATGCCTCTCATGGGGACATTTAGTGGATATTTTATGTTCTGACCCTCTGACGGAATGTTTTTAAGTCTAAGTCTAACAATTTGTAATTTTTGGTCTTGCTCTCAAATCGGGGATCCCATTAGTAGGCGGTTCGTTCATAGGGGTTACATTAGTCCCGTGCAAGGTGTTCATGCCTCTCCTGAAGTCTATTAGTGGTTATTTTATGTTCTCATCCTTTGACGAAATATTGTTAAGCCTAAGTCTAACAGTTTGGATGTTTTGGTCATGCTCTCAAATAGGTGGTCCCACAACTACACGATCGATTCCTGAGGGTTACATTTGTCCAATGGCGATGTGTCTGTGCCTCTCATGGGGCCTTTTATTGTCTATTTTATGTTCTTAGCCAATGATGCCATGTTTTTAAACTTAACTCTAACAATTTGCAAATTTGGGTCTTGGTCTCAAATTGGGGGTCCCGTGACTATGTGGTCGGTTCCTGCAGGTTAGATTGGTCCCATGCGAGGTGTTCATGCCATCTCACAGGACCATCTAGTGATTGTTTTACTTTCCGATCCAGTGATGGTATTTTTTAAGCCTAAGTATAAAAGTTTTCAAATTTTGGCCGTGCTCTCAAACCGGGGGTCCCGTGTGAGGTTTTCGTGCCTATCACGATCCATCTAGTAGCAGTTTTATGTTCTCACACAATGACGACATGTTTTTAAGCATAAGCCTAACAGTTTATAAATTTTGGTCGTGCTCTGAAATCGGTGGTATTGTGACTACGCGGTTGGTTATTGTGAGTTACATTGGTCCTGTGAGAGGTGTTCGTGCCTCTCACGAGGTCGTCTAGTGGTTGTTTCATGTCCTCACCTTTTGACGACATGTTTTTAAACCTATGTCTAACATCTTACAATTTTTGGTCTTGCTCTCAAATCGGGGGCCCCGTGACTACGAGGTTGTAAATTATTATCATGCTTTAAAACCTGAGGTCCGATGACTACATGGTCGATTCTTGCAGGTTACATTAGTTCTGTGAGAGTTGTTCGTGCCACTCACGGGGCCTTATAGTGGCTGCTTTATGTTCTCACGCTCTGACGGCTTGTTTTCAAGCCTAAGTCTAGCAATTTTGAAATTTTCGTCGTGCTCTCAAACCAAGGGTCCCCTGATAATGCCGTCGATTCTTGCTAGTTACATTAGTCCCCTGAGAGGTGTTTGTGCATCTCATGGGGCTGTCTAGTGTCTGTTTTATGTTCTCACAAATTGATGGAATTTTTTTAATCCTATGTCTAATAGTTTGCAAATTTTGGTCATGCTCTCAAAATGGGGGTCCGGTGACTACGGGGTCTGTTCTCGCGAGTTACATTGGTCTCATGCGAGGTGTTTATGCCTCTCATGGGTCCGTCTAGTTTTTGTTTTACATTCTCACCCTCTGACAGCATGTTATTAATTCTAAGTTAAAGAGTTTACAAATTTTGGTCGTGCTCTCAAACCAGGGATCCCGTGACTACATGATTGGTTCTTGTGGGTTACATTGGTCCCTTGAGAGGTGTTCGGGCCTCTCACAAGTCTGTCTACGGGATATTTTTTTATCACCCTTTGACTGCAAGTTTTTAAGCGAGAGTCAATCATTTTGCAAATTTTTTTCATGTTCTCAAACTGGGGGGTTCGATTCCTCCAATTTACATTGGTCCAGTGCGAGTTGTTCGTGCCTCTCACGAAGCCATTTTGTGACTATTTTACATTCTCAAATCAGGGGACCTGTGGCTACGTGGTCGATTCTAGCGGGTTACATTAGTCCCATGTGAGGCGTTCCTGCTTCTCATGGGGACATTTAGTGGCTGTTTTATGTTCTCAACCTCCGAGACATGTTTTTAAGCCTTATTCTAATAGTTTGCAAATTTTGGTCCTGATCTAAAACCGCCATGACTATGCAGTCGGTTCCTATGGGTTACATTTGTCCCGTGTGCGGTGTTCATGCCTCTCACGGGGCTGTTTAGTGGTTATTTTACGTTCTCACACTCTGGCGGCATGTTTTTAAGCATAATTCTGGCAGTTTGCAAATTTTGGTCTTTCTCTCAAACCAGGGGTCCCGTGAATACGTGGTCAGTTCCTATGAGTTACATTCGACCCGTACGAGGCATTTGTACCTATCATGGGGTCGTCTAATGGTTGCATTACATTTTCTCCCTTTCACGACATGTATTTAATCCAAAGTCTAACAATTTTTAAATTTTCATCAGGGGTCCCGTGACTACGCATCGGTTTTGCAGATTACATTGCTCCCATGCTAGGTGTTAGTGCCTTTCACGTGTCCGCTAAGTGGTTGTTTTACATTTTCACCCATAAACGACATGTTTTTAGTCGTAAGTCTAACAGTTTGCAAATTTTGGTTGTGCTATCAAACTGGGCATCTCGTGACTACGTGGTCGGTTCCTACGAGTTACGTTAGTCCCGTGTGAGGTGTTCGTGCTTCTCATGGGGTCATTTAGTGGATGTTTTATGTTCTCACCCTCTCACGACATGTTTTTAGTCCTAAGTCTTATAATTTGAAAATTTTGTCCATGATCTTAAACTTGGAGGTCCCGTTACTACGCGGTCTATTCCTGCAGGTTACATTGGTCCTGTGAAAAGTGTTTGTGCCTCTCCCGGAGCCAACTAGTGGATGTTTTTTGTTCTCACCTTTTTATGGCATGTTTTTAAGCCTAATTCTAACAGTTTGCAAATTTTTCTCCTGCTCTCAAATAGGTGGTCCCATGACTACGCGGTCCGTTCCTACGGGTTACATTGGTCATGTGCGATGTGTTCATGCCTATCATGGGGGCCGCTTAGTGGCTATTTTATTTTCTCACTCAATGATGTCATGTTTTTAAACCTAAGTCTCACAGTTTGCAAATTTTGGTCTTGATTTCAAATCGGGGGTCCCGTGACTATGTGGTCGGTTCCTGCGGGTTAAATTGGTCCCATTTGAGGAGTTCGTGCCTCTCACGGAACCATCTACTGGTTGTTTTACGTTCTCACCCACTGATGGCATTTTTTAAGCCTAAGCCTAAAAGTTTTCAGATTTGTGGCGTGCTCTCATACGTGGGGTTCCGTGACTATGTTGTCGGTTCTATGCGAGGTGTTCATGCCTCTCACAATTCATCTAGTAGCAGTTTTATGCCCTCACCCTCTGACGGCATGTTTTTAAGACTACGTCTAACAGGTTGTAAATTTTGGTCGTGCTCTCAAATCGGAGGTGCCGTGACTACGCGGTTTGTTATTGTGGGTCACATTGGTCCCGTGTGAGGTGTTTGTGCCTCTCACAAGGCTGTCTAGTGGCTGTTTTATGTTCTCACCCTTTGACAACATGTTTTTAACCCTTAGTATGACCGTTTGAAATTTTTGGGCGTGCTCCCAAATAGGGGGCCCCACCTCGTGACTATGGAGCTAGTTCCTGTGAGTTACATTGGTCCCGTGAAAGGTGTTCATTCCTCTCATGGGGCCCTCCAGTGGATATTTTACGTTCTCACCCTTTGACAGAATTTTTTTAAGCCTAAGTCTAACAGTTTACAAATTTAAGTCTTTCTCTCAAACCGGGGTCCCATGATTCCGCAGTCGGTTCTTGCGGGTAACATTGGTCCCGTACGAGGTGTTAGTGCCTCTTACGGGATCGTTTAATGGTTGTTTTACATTCTATCCCTCGGACGACATGTATTTTAGCCTTAGTCTAATAGTTTACAAATTTTGGTCGTGTTCTTAAATCGGGGGTCCCGTTACTATACGGTCGATTCCTACGGGTTACAATTGCCTGGTGCGAGGTGTTCATGCCTCTCACGAGGCCGTTTAGCGGTTGTTTTACATTCTCTCCGTCTGACAGAGTTTTTTTTATCCTAAGTGTAATAATTAGCAAATTTTTTCATCATCTCAAACTGGGGGTCCCTTGACTACGCGGTCAGTCCCTGTGGCTTATATTTGTCCTCTGCGAGCCTCTCACGGGGCTGTCTAGTGGTTGTTTAGTAATCTCACCCTTTGATGGCATGTTTTTAATCCCAAGTCTAACAATTTGCAAATTTTAGCTGAGCTCTTAAACCAGCGATCTGTGACTCCACGGTCAGTTCTTTCAGGTTATATTGGTCCTATGCGAGGTGCTCATGCCTCTCATGAGGCTGTTTGGTGGATATTTTACGTTCTCGCCCTTTGATGGCTTATTTTTAAGCTTAAGTCTAATAGTTTATAAATTTTGGCCCTGCTCTCAAATCGGGGGTCCCATGAATTCACGATCATTTACAGTGGGTCACATTGGTCCCGTCTGAGGTGTTCGTGCCTCTCACGAGGCCAACTAGTGGTTGTTTTATGTTCTCACCATTTGACGACATATTTTTATGCCTAAGTATGGAAATTTGCAAATTTGGTCGTGCTCTTAAACGGGGGGTCCTATGAATACGCAGTCGGTTCCACTGTTTACATTAGTCCCGTGGGAGGTTTTTGTGCCCTTCACAGGGCCGTCTAGTGGTTGGTTTATGTTCTCACCCTCTAACGACGTGTTTTTAGGCCTGAGTCCAATAATTAGAAAATTTTGGTTTTTCTCTCAAACCGGGGGTCTTGTGACTACGTGGTTAATTCTTGCAAGTTACAATGGTCCCCTACGAGGTGTCCGCCCCTCTCACAAGGCCTCCTAGTCGATATTTTATGTTATCACCATCTCACGACATGTTTTTAAACCTAAGCCTAACAATTTATAAATTTTGATAGTGCTCTCAAATCGGGGGTCCCGTGACTACGCGATCGGTTCTTGTGGGTTACTTAGTCCTGTGTGAACTCCTTTCTAATGCACAGTGACATAAGATAATAATGTGAACTCCTTGCTAATGCACGGTGTCAGAAGGATACTTAAAGGTGCCATGAGAATTGGCCAATAACTTTGACAAGTACTTAAATTATCGAAAGGGTTAAACCCATCATTTGAGATTGTAAGACGAAAATTACGGGATTCCTTTGCAAATTCATGGTGTTGTGCATTTGAAATTTTCCAAATGAGTGAATCAATCGGATGACCCATCAGATTCCCACCCACCTCGCATCGACCGTGCCTTGTCATGGCCTCCGCTATCCATTTTACAGTAAAAAACCATTTTCACCATGGACCAAGTGGAAAATACTTCAAAACCTTTTGTGAGACTTGATAGCACTTTGATATTTTGCTGGTTTTTCCTTTACCTTGTCATAAATAACATATCTAGTCTCACCACATATTGGACGTTGATCCGCTCGTCGTGCTCGTTGCGGTACAATATGCAGTCATACTTGCATGCATGAATAGATTTGTATTTTATTCCCATACCCTTCAAACTCTTCTTCATGGTAGGATAATTTTCCGGTAACATGCTCTCCTTGGGGAGAATTTTTTTAACCCACTTAAGAATTCCGATTACGCTATTCCTAGAAAAAATAAAATGACTCTTGAAATTATGCAAACCAATCATTGCATATAATACCGAGTGATCTTCATTGCAAACTTTATACAACGGTTTAGCCTCATCGAATTTCAACAGTATATATTCTCCGTCTCCTGCTAGTTCAGTATCCAATTATTCACTGGGCACATTATTTGTCTCTATAGGATGGCGATTTTGATCAGGGTTGACTCCGTAATCATCATCAAATTAGTTTGGTCAATGGACGATGTGTTGACAAATCATTTACCACTTCCACTCGTTGGTGTTATGTTAAGCGGTCGATTACCATTAATTCTTTGGGAACATAAAGTACATGTTTTTCACCATGGTATGTCCATTTGTTATAATCTTGATAAATTCCCCATTTTATTAAATGTAACTCAACATCTTTTAAAGATTTATATTTTTCGTTCATAAAATGGGTGCACGGATACAGAATCTTCTCACCTATATGGTTCTTAAAAGCATAGCTAATAAATTCTTAAACGCCTTTAACATAACTATTATCTATTTAGTTCGTTACCCTCATCCACTTTTTATATTGTGGAAAATCCATTTAATAATCTTCAAATTGTTGTCTTGTGTTAACATGATAATATCATGTTGCATAAATATCATGTTGAGTAAATATCATTTTGCATAGTAAAGCACCAATATAATGTCAACAACACACCAATCAAACAAACTATGCAATAATATAATGTAAATTAAAGCAAAGCACTAATATAGTGTCAATAACGCACCAATAAATCTAACTCAAATACAAGAACACACTAATCAACGATACTACACAACCACTTAAACTAAAATTAAATAAATTTGTCTAGTGATATTATCACAACATAAGAAAAATATTACTACATCTTCATAAAAAGATAAATTGGCCAAGTAATAAAAGAGTTTAAATAATTTTTCAACTCATTCCCTTCTCCACTATTGATGTGCACAGGGGCATCGTCAAAACTGACAAATATTTTATCAACCATGATCTGACACTCACCCTCCTCCAAAGTTCGATTATTTAATAAAGTTACTACTTGAGTGAAGATGATCGTGCACACCCCAACGATAGTTTTATCGCTCAGGTCCTTCATATAGTATATATCACCACAGTCACCATGGGTTATTGACGATGATCCAAAGTAGACTTTGAAACGACCAAGAACAAATACAATTTTTCGTTCAAAATTGGTCGAGATAGGGGTGGTGAAGATCCCAAATCTTCTTTAGCTCCAGAAACACTTTCTAACAATCGTCATCCCAATGAAAGGCTAACACCTAAACGAATGTGAGATATTTATCTTTTTTCAGGACACAAAATGATCTAGAGTTGCCACAATTCCAGTCGATTTTTACACGTCTTTCCTGCTGGTAAGGGACTGCAGCTCCATTAAAGCCTTTATTTTGTTAAGATTGGCTTCAATTACCCATTGGTTCACAATATACCCTAAGAACATTCCTTCTTGTACCCCTAATATATGATAGGTTCGCTACACCAAAAATTGTAATTTGGCCCATCTTGATACTAAAAATCTGGCACAATTTAAAACTGTCCCAAATTTTGGCACGATTTAGTGACTATCTGGAACACTTTAAAATAGTGCCAAAATTTGGCACGGTTTAAAAGTGTGCCAAAATTGAGTAAACTTCACTAAAATATAAAAAACCCTAAAAAAATTAGTCCTCATATTTTTTCGTCTCCCACCTCCCTCATTCTCAGCTCTCTCTCTCTCTCTCTCTCTCTCTCTCTCTCTCTCTCTCTCACCTCTTCTTTATTTCTCTATCACTCCCAAATTGTAGTAGTGACAATGTATCATAATTTCTATATCACCTTTTCTCATTTCTCTATTCACTGACGTCCTCTCCTTCTCTCTTAACCCCACCAACACTTCACCTCGAATAATAACCGACATTCTATAATGTAGACTTGAAATCCAATCGTCTCGCATTCTCTTATTTTTACTCTCTAAATAAATTTCTTACTTTCTGACGACGAAGATTCTCCATAAGTATGTTTTGTTTCATTTCATTTTTCACCCCCTCGTGTTCACTATAAAATGTTGGAGCTACATATATCTCTGTTATTTGTAATTATGAAATGGAAAATTCCAGTTGTTAAATTTTGACTGGATCTATTATATATTTGTGTTCCATTTGATATATATGTGTATTTTTGTGATTACTGCAATGGCATCGTTAATGATGTATGCGATAAGATTTGGTAAAATGGGGTGGAGTTATTTGATATTGTGTGCAATTTAATCAGATTTTCTGGTCAATTCTGCTATTTGGATTGGATCTGGGGTTCAGTGGTGCTTTGAATTTATGAGTTAACATTATGTTCTTTTTAAATGTTTCAAAGCATAAATGAATTTGACATAGATGTCTGGAGGTTATTTAAAGTAGACAAAAGAAAACAAAAGAGAAGAAAAGAAGAAACATAAGGCATATTTTATTTTACCTTTTCATTTTGCTTTAATTGTATTTGAAAGCATTCCTATATCTTTTTCATTTTAGTTCAACTGTATACTTTTTCATTTTACACCTTTATATAAACTACTCTAAGTTTTACACATTCAATAACCTTTTATGTGGTGCATAATAATTTGGTGTACTTACTACCTATACTATAATATGCACTTAAAATATCTCATTGATTGAATATTAATGACGATTCGATAAGTATGCTCATGGTTTCTTTAATCCCATCCGTTTCCCAACTCAAAGAGGCCTTATTTACTTATCTCTGTTTTCGCCCCTCCGAGTCCGTCTGACATTGGTTGTTGCTAAATGTAGACATGTTTTATATCCGATCGTCTTTGTTTATTACGGTGATACTCGGGTTTACAAAGGACTCATACCCATATATTAGGAGAGTTTCTTTGGTTGGACTAGTTGTTTTTTCTGAATCTAATGTTGTAGAGGATTGTAGTATGATGGAGGTCATTTATTGTCGCGCTGTTGAGCTTTTATTTTATTTCGAGGATTGTGTGAGATGTTCGGCGGTTCGCGCGGTAGGATGTTGAAATTTATTCCCTTTTCTTATATCTCATTATGAGGAGAAAATTACTAATGGGGTGTGCTGTTGTGATTGTATGTTAGTGATTGGGGGAAATTGCTTATGGGATCTTTTTAAGGGAGAAGTAAAAGAGAATGGTTAGATGCATTATTTGTATAGGTATTTGGTAAAGACTATACGTGTGGAAGTTGAGTATTAAATCAATTTTTGGAAATGTTTTAACTGGATTTCTATTACGTTTAATTTTGGTTGGTTTTAGGTTTCATTAGTTAGGTTTATTTTTCTATCAATTTCATTAGGTTTAATTTTTTATGTACTTTATTTTGGGCATATTGATTAAGGATTTTATTTGGATGGGTTTCAATCTCTTGGATTCACATGATTAGTTTCTTTTGGGTTTCAATACATACAAATTTAAACTTGTACCTATCATGCCAAGATCAATAAGAAAAAAAATAGACTAGATTCCAGAAATGTTATGAATTTGGATAAAAGTTGTTGACTTAATTTTACTATTTTATGTTAATCAAATCACTAGCACACTCTATGATCTTTTACTAGTCAGGTTTATCTACGAAGTGATGGTGCATTTAATGTTAAAGGAAATGAGCTACATGTGCTGGTGCACCTGGTGTATTTTCTTTGATCGTTGGCGACCACATGATGCCGAATAATTATTTTGATTCACAATGTTGGTTTGATTTTTATTTACAATATTGGTTTGATTTTGATTCCAAATGTTCGTGTTGCAAGAGATGCTCAAGATTTGTTGATTGAATGCTATGTTGGTGAGTGCACAATTATAATAATTTCTATATGAATGACCCTTACTATATTAATATTTAACAAGAAATCCCCTGAACTATATTTATTGACGAAAGACCCCATGAAGAAAAATAATGTAGACGGTGCTAATGTGTAGAATAAGATAAATTTGATTGAAAAGAATGAAATATTTCACACATTGAGTATTTTGGATGTAAGTGTGAGGTTTAATTCAATATCTGTAGGCGAGTGGACATGAGACTGTCTAGCACCAAGGAAGCTGAGCACTATGTAGCACCCATGTGACCTTAATTGGGGATTTTGTAAGAATTTCTTTCCATTTATTTATTCTTATTTGGAGTATCATTTTGACCATTCTCTCCTTTTGTACAGATTGGTATTGCAGTTGCGAGAATTGAAGACCAATCTATTTGCAATGAAATTTAGTTAGCAACAGATGAAACCAATAAGGCCGCGAAGAAAATTTAGTTAGTTAGTAATTATTGGGGCATTATTTCTCTTTCCTTCCTTGAAAGAAAAATAATGAATGCCTACCTCCATTGGTAAATTTCCTCATTTCTCTACCCTATGCTCAGTTGTGGACTGCGAATCATTATAATAAAACATGAATTACCACTGTTCAAACATGAATTGCAAATCTTGAAACATCAATTACCACTATTCAAACTTGTTTTAGTCCAGTTTACTTTTATTTTGTTTTTATTTTTTGTCCATTAAAGCACATCAATCATATTACCTTAATTGACAAACAAATCACACCTCACACTTTTGAGACTTTGATT
The DNA here is from genome assembly GCA_949130495.1 of Sambucus nigra. NCBI lineage: Eukaryota > Viridiplantae > Streptophyta > Magnoliopsida > Dipsacales > Adoxaceae > Sambucus > Sambucus nigra. The sequence goes on along the minus strand of OX422209.1, from coordinate 459,219,292 downwards.
CTTGTTTCAAGTTTGACCCATTGTGTGATTTCTCCATTTTCTTCATTTTATATCAGAACATGATGTAGACCCCAAATCACTGGGACTCGCACAACGTTCTATGATAAAATTGTTACAAATAGGACAACTTTAGATAATAGGGTGGTCCAGGGACGAGCAATGTGGAGAAGTCTTTGATAAAGCACCGATAAAAACCCACATGTCCTAAGAGAGAAGAAATGTACTTGACTGACATAGGAATGGGAAGATTGGAGATCAAATTGAATGTCTTTTAAAAGTATTCAAGATGCAAGTGTGTACACCATAATATACCTGAGGAATAGGTTTCTCTTCAGAAAATGCCCAAATTTAAATTTCCTAATTTGAGAAATCTTATTTAAACATAGATCTAAGTGATATGGTGAAACCTTTAGATCTATAATTGAAGAATTAAACATAATTAACTAATACAAAAAGTTAATTAGTGAATCCAATTTCTATTAAAACTTTAATTAGGTGATTTAAGTCAACTATCTCAAAAATTAACTAGATGCAAATGCCAAGTCTAATGCTTAATTTTAAATATGTGTATATCTAAGCTAGATCTAAGTGTTCTTTGTTCACGAGAGTAACATGTCAGAAGTCGATGGGTGAGTAAATGATCATGTATTCCACTTTAAGGGTCACCTATTATGAATTTTTGCAATTGTGTGGGGTAACTCGATTGCCCCCTTTAGATAGACTTCCTCTCTAACAAAGACAAGAATTGATACCTTTATCATCCTAATCATGCCCCCACAGAGTTACATATTGTCAAAAATATTAAAGTAAATGATATTCTTTGATCTCCTTGTGTCCACCATGATCCTTTAAATGACACATGTTGATATGAATGCCTCAATTATAAGGGGATCATCTTGTAGGGTGATCAGGTCACGAGATTCCTCAAAAGTGAATATATTGTCCTCTTAATATTTAAGAATCTTTGGATTCGTATCCTCAATGTAATATTTGATGATAACTGATGTTCAGGATGTTACTTTTCTGTATATTCTTATTTTGGTATGCATAAAATGCTTGACAAAAAAGAAGAAACATATTGACATCCTAAATGTTAAAGTTTTTCTAGTCTTTCTATCGCTCAAGTATGATATGACAAATTCTTTCTGGTACCTTATAATTTTGGTTTGCAATATTGCAGCTTTATCCATTTGTCTTAACAAAAAAACGGAAGACCTTGAGGGGAAAGCTGTCCCTGTGTTGGATGATCTGGCTAGGAATGTTATCACCAAGAATCTTAAGTATGTGCGGGGTTTGAAAATCAATCTTACTCGCTTTCTTGCACGGGTACAAAAGGCAAGGAATGAAATTGAGCATCTTTGACTTGAATTTTTATTTCCCAACAAGTAAGAATATTTTAACATCTTTTTTGAAATAAATTGTAGGATATACATTACATAAGTTTTAGATATGACAACCACTAGATAAGGATAAGCTCCTCGACAGGGACAAGCCATATGTTTTATATATCACCATTAGGAGTCCAAATTAAATTCCAGACTCTTGATGCGACTTCTACTTGTAGTAATAGTGGATCCGATTTACAAATGTGTCATAAACACACCATTTTCTTATCTTTTCCGATTACAATATTTGTTGTTAGAAGAATAAGGTGTGTAAATAATGGTTGGAGAATCACTATAACTGGTGTTGCGGCATCTACATCAGACATTATTTAAAAAACCAAATGTTGATTACTCTTTTAGAAATTGACTACTCTACTATCAACCTTAAAGTGTGACTTATGTATGTTTACGAATATGTATATATGTTATATAGTCATGTTAGACTTATTTCTTTTGGGGAGATTGAAATATTTCTTTGAATGGTTTGTGTTTTTTTAATGTCGTAAAAACTTAATACATTATAAGTAGTTATGGTTGGTTACTTTTAGCTTATGTAATTTGGGATTATGATATTTCTCTTAATAACCATTTTTCTGAACTAGGTTTGATGTTCCTAAGAGTGGCTTACCGGAACTTTTTTGGCTTTGCAATGGTGACATGAGAAAGGCTTTAAATATTTGTACGTTCACAAAACACTTCCTACTTACTAGTATCTTTCAGTTTCATAAACATAGATTTATGATGTATGTAGTTTTTCAGTAATATAATCTAATTATGAAATATATGTATTTTCTCTTGTGCAAAAACTTTAGGTGGTCCTTTTGTGGCCACATTCATTCTACGAATGAGGTGTGGTCGATTACTTATGTGTATCACCTTCAAATAAGAATAAAAAGGAAATTCATTACCTCATATTTATTGATCCACCATTTTTCAATATTGTATTGAAGCCAAATAATAATTAAAGGGAGGATGTCAACTCATATTATTGGAGATGTTTCCCTCCCCATTGTGACATTTTATGATTTATCGTATATCACCGTTATATCTCACAATGAATTTACTTTGCATTGATGGTTCCAAACTTTTCCAAAAATTTATAAAGTTAATAAAAGTTCTTAATTAATTAAAAACATGTCGCTAGGGGCTAAAAACCCAAAATAGCCCCAAAACGGCTCCTTAAGATACCCACATACCTCGCATGGGACAAATGTCACACGTACGAAATCATCGTGTCCCGACGGGACTTCTGGTTTGAGAATATGATGATAATTTCTAAATATCTAGACTTTGGATAAAAACATGCCATTAGAGAATGAAAATAAAAAAAGAACCCAAATGTCCCTATAAGATTCAAGAACACCTCGAACGAGACTAATTTAACATGAAGGAACCCAACGTGTAGTCACGGGACTCCCGGTGTCAAAATACAACGAGAATTTGCAAAAATCTCGAGTTCAATTTAAAACATGTCGTTAGAGGGTGAAAATGCAAAACAGTCCCCAAAATGCCCCATGAGAGGCACTAACTCCTCGCACAGGACCAAAGTAACTCGTAAGAATTGACTGTGAAGTAACGGGACTCCTAATTTGAGATTTGACAACAATTTGCAAAAATCTAGACATAGGCTTAAAAACATGCCTTTAAAGGTAGAAAAATCAAAACAACCTCAAATGGCCAAACGGCCCTGAATGAGGCACGGACACCTCACACGAGACTAATGTAACATGTGGGAACTGATTGCATAGTCACAAACTCACGGTTTGAGAATACGATTAAAATTTACAAAAATCTAGACTTAGGCTTGAAACATGTCGTTAGAGGGTGAAAACCCAAACTAGCCCCCAAACGATCCCGTAAGAGGCATGACATCTCGCACGGGACTAATGTAACTCCCAGGAACTCTCCGCGTAGTCATGGGTCTCCTGGTTTGAGAATATGATAATAATTTAAAAATATCTAGATTAGGATTAAAATAAGTCGTTAAAGGGTGAAAACATATACTAGACCCTAAATGGCCCCGTAAAAAGCATGAACACCTCGTATAGGACTAATGTCACTCGTAGGGACTGACCGTTTAAGTCACGGGTCACGATTTGAGAATATGATGATAATTTGAAAATATCTAGATTAGGCTTTAAAAACAAGTCGTTAAAGGGTGAAACCTAAACCAACCCCCAAATGGCCCCGTAAGAGGCATGAACACCTCGCACGGGACCAATGTAACTTGTAGGGACTGAACGCGTAGTCCCGGTTCTCCCAATTTCATAATATGAAAATAATTTGAAACTATTTAAATTAGGCTTAAAAACAAGTCGTTAAAAGGTGAAAACCCAAACCAACCTTCAAATGGTCCCGTAAGAAGCATGAACACCTCTTACGGGACCAATATAACTTGTAGGGACAAATCGCGTAGTACCAGGTCTCCCGATTTGAGAATATGACGATAATTTGAAAATATCTAGATTTGTCTTTAAAAACAAACTATTAATGGGTGAAAACCCAAACCAACCCACAAACGGCCCTGTAACAGGAATGAACACCTCGCACGGGACCAATCTAACTCATAAGAACCGACCAGATAGTGAGGGGTGTCCCAATTTGAAAATATGACGATAATTTGAAAATATCTAGATTAGGCTTAAAAATATGCCGTTTGAGGGTAAAAACTCAAACCAGCCCCCAAACGGCCTCGTAAGAGGCACTAACAACTTGCATGAGACTAATATAACTCATAGGAACTGACCATGTAGTAACGAGACTTTTGATTTGAGAATATAATAATATTTTTTGCTCATATATGCAATTTTTCCGCTTGAATAAGTGTTTTTTAAAATTACTTGGTTACTAATATCATCTCTTTTTTGTATCCTTTTTTTTTTGCAAGATAATATTTATCATTAGCTCTTATCCACATGGAACACACGAAGAAGTCAATGATTTACAATAATGGGATTATTTAATTAATGCCTTTAATAATCAGGATTGTACTTTTCCTGTGTCTGGTTGTGCGGGATTTTGTAGTTTTATTGTTAACTTTTATGGTCGTGCGGGCTTTTATAATTTTATTGTTATATTTTATGACCGTGCGGGCTTTACATTATGCATCTTTGATATTAACAGGTTTTAGAATGTCTAGAATATAGAGGAAACTCTACCTAATTTTTTTTGGCGAGTGAATAATTAAGACTTGTAATATTTTGAAGTTTCTATGCATATCAGTTTAGCAACAGCTTGCGAGATTCGCCATTTGTGAATTTTCTTGTTTTCAAGTAGTTTTTTTCTGTGATCCAAAAATTTAGCACAGTTCAAAACTGTGCCAAAAGTGTATCAAATTTTGACACTGTCTTGAACTATGGCAAAAGTGTACCAAAATGTACTCAATCTGGCACAGTTATAAACTGTGCCAAAAGTGTGACATAAATTCAAATTCTAGAACGGTTTAAAAGCGTACCAAAAGCGTTCCTATATGACCAAATTAGGCATACTTTTAAAGCGTGCCAAAAAATGGCCATTTTGGAACCCCTGGTTCGGGGACAGTTCTAAATCGTGCCAGATTTGGTTCGACATAGTTTTAAAACATGACAGATTTTTGTTTTTGGTTTAGTGGTTGAGTTGAGCTTCATTTGGTGTTTCTCAACCTGATCAAATGTGTAGAACATATTTGTAATATGGTCGGCAACAACCTCGCTCATGGTGAGCATGTCATCCACATATACTTCCATGTTCTTGCCAATCTGGTCTTCAAATACTTTATTTACCTACCTCTAATATGTTGCTTCAGCATTTCTTGGCCCAAAAGGCATAATGTTGTAGCAATATGTTCTTCATCTAGTGATAAAGGGCTTTCTCTTCTTATCCTATGGCTTCCTCTTAATCTAGTTGTAACTAGAATAAGTGTCTATGAAGCTAAGTAGCTCATGACCTAAAGTTCAATATACCAATTGATCAATCCTTAGTAAAGAAAAATAATCCTTTGGGCATGCTTCGTTGAGGTTCATGAAGTCTACACACATGCACTATTTATTTTTCTTCTTTTTTACCATCACCACATTAGCCAACCAGCTGGGATATTTGACATCTTCTATAAACTGTGCCTTTTGCGAATTTTCTACTTCTTTTTGGATTGCGATATTCTTCTTGGAACTAAAAACTCTATGTTTCTACTTGATCGGCTTAAAGTACTTATAAACATTGATCTCATGGCAGATGAAATTATGAACAATCCATGGCATATCCTCATGGCTTTAGACGAACACATTATTCCTCTCTTTAAGAAATGTAATCAATTCCTGCTTAAGAGAAGGTGTTACTCTTGAACCAATCTGAGTTGTCCTTTCTATCGTCTCATCATCGAGCATAATAGTCTATATTTCTTCCATAACATATCCCTTAACCAGATCTTCCTCTTCCCGAGGATCTAAAGTATTAATATGATAAGTAGTAGTTCCCCTCTGTACTTCCTATTGGTTGGCTGGTGTATAGTAGCATTCTTTAGCTTCCATTTGGTTGCCCTTCACTATGTCGATTCTATTATCAGCAGGAAACTTCATGCATTGATGCACCGTAGATGGTACTCCCTCTAATTTCTTTACTCATGCTCTGCTAAGAATGATGTTTTAAGCTGAAGGGTCATTTTTTTCCACTACAAAGAAATAAATCCTTTTCTTTCTCCTCGCTGGGAAAGTGCCAACCAACACATCCATCTTGATTGTTCCTAAGGGATGCACCCTTTCTTATAAGAACCCTCTGAGAGGCCTGTGATAAGGTTCAGGCTTACTATCTCTTATCCCTAGGTTGTGATAACATTTATAGAATATGACAACTACTGAACTCCCATTATCTGCCAAGTTTCTTACTACTCTACTATGATGAACTCTACACGTGATGACTAGTGGATCATCGTGAAGATAAAGTACTCAACTCAAATTATTATTGGAGAAGACGATATGTAATCTGTCTTTGTTGACTTTCGTAGGCCGACCAAATGTGATCTCGAACATGTCAATCGATCTTATAGTAGAACAATATTTATCTTTATTCAGGTAAGATTTTTTCGGCAAGATCAACTCCTCCACTAGAATCTCCTCCTACAATGAAATGACAACCAAAGAAAATCATTCCTACTTCCACTTCAGGTTCATCAGGATTTTGTGCCAAGTCTGAACTCATAGTTTATATTGCGTGCCCTTTTCCTGTTGTCATTTCCTCAGCTAGGTGATCCGGATCTTATTTTGTCATTTTGGCTACCATTCCGATCAATAAATTTAGTTAATTTTCCTCATCGAATAAGATTCCCCACTTCATTCTTCAGGGCGATGCATTTGTCAATTGTGTTGCTCGTTATGAAAATCTCAATACATGGATTTATCTCTCCTTTTGGGAGGTAACTTTAGCTTCCCATGCCAATTTAGATCTTTTTTGCCCCTGATTTCCTCCAATATGTGATGGACACATATGGTGAGTAAAGCATACCCATCATATTTCTTGATTTTGTCAACCTTCTTATCTTTTTTATCATTATTAATTTATTTCTTTTGACTTTCGATTTTCACCTCTCGAGTTTCTTTAGTACCAATAGCTTCCTTGGCATTTATAATCTTTCCAGCCTTAGTCATCCACTTTGTCATAGTCTTGGGAGGATTCTTTGCTAAAGCATACTATAAATCCTTGGCGAGTAATCCACTCATCAATGTTGCAATGGAGGTCTTATCTTCATAATCTACCACCTCTAATTTCTCATTATTGAAGTGTGTGATGTACTCCCGACTACTTTCTTTAGTTTTTGATGCACGATCAAAAGATTAGTGGCACTTTTTATCAGCTTAGCCCTAAAATAAAAATTATTAATGAATAGCTTGGCCAACTGATAGAAGCTAGAAGTTTTACCCTTGGGGAGGTTATTGTACCATATTTGGGTTGGGCCTATGATGGAGCTGGAGAAAACCCTACAACGCATCTTGTTCGGGACATAATAGATATTATTAACAACTTGGTACTTCTCTATATAAAGGATAGGATGAGTCTGCCCATCATGCTTGGGAGTAACAACTGCTGGATTGAATTTATAAGGTGTGGGGTAGTCCATAATATCCTGAATAAAAGGGGATGCCTTCATAAAACTTATTTGCAAAGGATTCTTGGTTTTGACCATTTCTCCAATCCGATCTTCATGTCGTGGCATGGATCCTTTCCATGAATGTTCCTCTAGTTTAGACTTGGATGACGTAGCTTTGGTGGCATTAGTATGCACATATGCTAAGATCACATCCTGAGAAGTTTGCTTGGTATGCACAGAGCCTCTTAGGCTAGTCTTATACCTCATGGATCTTTCTTTATGCTCGCGAGGTTGCTCGTGTTCTCTCTGATGGACTCTTGTTGCTAGGGTACCCAAACGATCGAAGGAAGCTTCCCTAATCAGCCACTCCAACATGCTCGGCCGCTCGTTGGTTAAAAATAAACCACCATGACAATCCGTTGATCGGAGTGATAACGGTGCCTCAGGGTGATATAATCTATCATGGGAAGACCTGGAGTGATGACTTCTCTCATTCCTAGTTGGAAGATGTGGCATGTCCCTCCCAGAAGATTCATTAGTATAATTTTCTTATAACGTATAAACCAATTGACTAACCGACTCATGCATGGCTTCCTGTCCCTCATCCAATTTTAACAAAATTTCCTGAAGATCTACCACACTAGGGGGAGTAGATGGATCAGGAATATTATTTTCAGTCGCAATGTTCCTCTCAGGAGAAATCGTCATTCTTTAGATAACGTCTAAAATGATCAAAAGAAGTAAAAAAATAGAGAACGGTGACAAGCAGTCGTTCCCATAGACGGCGCCAGTCTGTTGATGTCTAAAAATAGAGAGGGTTCAAATTTATAATCCGAGATAAATAAAAATAAAATATCCAAGGAAACACACACAAGAGACAATATTTTTAATGTGGTTCAGGTATAAAGAAAGCCTACGTCCATTATTGGTATTATTTCAGGTGGTTACAATAGCTCAGTACTGGGTGTGATTGTGCTTGGTCGAATCGTACCTTTGAGCTAAGGGAGAACAAGTATTTATATTGGTTAGAAAACCAAGAGATAAAATTACTTTATATTTCCTGATAGTTACATCTGTGTATAATAAATGAGACTCGTGATATTTAATGTAGGTCTCCATTCCTCCTAAGTAACCTTTGGTATTATTGATAGTTCATTTTTGGGTGTAAGTCGGCATTCCAAGTAACCAAGTGTACCTCAAGCCGACCACGATAACTAAGTGGCCACATAGGAGAACAGATGTCTACTTATCATCATTCCACGTGTGAGAGTAAATTTTACATACAACAAAGCCATTATCTTATCCCGGGACGAAGAAGTCGTCCTTGATACAGGTAATCCATCACTCGATCTTGATGTACATATTACTCTTCGTAACGGTGTTGTTGATTCTACAAAATATCTTGTATCTCAATTTTTTATCTTATAATGCCTTATATCCTGCATATCGTACTTTTATTTCTTCTGTATCATTTGTTTTCATTCCTTCTAATGTTTCAAATGCATTTATTCAGAATCAATGGAAGGAAGCCATGTTTGAGGAAATGAAGTCCCTTTAGAGGAATAATACATGGGATATTCTTTCATTACCCAAATGAAAGAAACCAATACGCTAAAAATGGGTATATTGTGTTAAGTTTCAGGCTAATGGAAAAAATAAGAGATATAAAGTATGATTAGTTACAAAGGGCTTCACTCATACATATGAGATTGATTATCAGGAGACGTTTACTCCTGTTGCTAAGCTAAACTCCCTATAAGTTCTTCTATCCTTGGCAGCTAATTTGTCTTGAACCTTGCATCAGTTGGATGTAAAGAATACATTTCTTCATGGCGATTTAGAGTAAGAAGAGCATGTAATGATGTATATTGGTTACAATCTTACTAATGCACAAGATTAAGTGTGAAAACTAAATAAGTACTTGTATGGGCTTAAATTGTCTTCACATTCTTGGTTTGAGAGGTTTGGCACTACTATGAAGAGAATAGGGTACACACAGAGTCATGAGGATTAAATACTCTTCATTAAGAGGCACTAAAATTGCACCACAACCCTTGTTCTATATGTTGATGATATTGTTATCACTAGAGATAATCCTAAAGAGATAGCAATAAAGACATTATTAGGAACAGAGTTTGAGGTTAAAGAACTCAAATTATTGAGATATTTTCTTGGCATCTAAGTGTGCAGATCTAAGAAAATAGTGTTTATTTCTCAACATAAGTATGTGTTAGTAAACTTATGACTAAGACTGTTGATACCCCCATTGAGCATAATCATAGGCTCAATGATACGAAATGGAAGTCATTAACTGATGTGGGAAGATTTCATTATTTAGTTGGGAGACATATTTACCTTTGTCTTACGCACCCAGATATTGCTTATGTCGTTAGTGTGATAAGACAATTTATGCATGCTATAAGAACGCCACATCTTCATGTTACGTATCATGTACTCCGATACCTCAAGAGTTACCTTAGGAAGGGATTATTGTTTCAATAGAATGGTCACTTACATATTGAAGCTTACACTGATGTTGATTTGGTAGGGTTCGTCGTCGATCGACGATCCACTTCAGGATATTGCACCTTTATTAGAGGTAATATTTTTTCGTGGCGAAGAAAAAAATAGTTTGCAGTTGCTAGATCTAGTGCAGAAGATGAGTTCATAACCATGGCACATGGACTGTGTGAGTTGATGTGGCTACGAACCATGTTAGATGAGTTGGGTTACCCTGTTAGTGAGCCACCATTAATATTCTCCACAATCAAGTCCAACATGACAGGACAAATCACACTGAAGTTGATTGACATTTTATCAAGGAGAAGCTTTGTCTTGGATTAATTTGTACTATGTATATCAACACAACTAATCAAGTGACGGATGTCTTAACTAAGGGTGTGAGCAAAACTTGTGATAGATTTATTTGCACCACCTTGATGAGGAAATAAAGGTCACTTGGACAATATAATTCTTGGGAATCTTATTATATAAATCATAGTTGATTGTTATAGGTCACAAAATCATTTATATAAAATAAGAAAAATTAGTATTTTGGATTATTATTTTAAAATTTTTGTGTACATAAAAATGAACAATGGCATAAAATCTCGAACAGCAACAATCCTCCTGAGTTTCGACTGAGAAAAATGTTATAACCCTTTTTTTCCTACAATAGCCTATCTTTCTTTAATCATATGTTAGTTTTACTTTTTAAACACGTTCACAAGATCAAGTATAAGATTGGTAAATGGGATAAACTGGACCGAATGTCTTCATGTGCTTCATTTTTCTTCATACTCGAGATAAGTAACAATATTATCAGGCATAAGGGGTATAAAAAGAGAAGACGCATAATGATAAAAATGAGTTTTAGGATTGTGATATCCATATACACATATGTCTATGCAGCACATCAAAGTTGGCCCTATATATTGGTTTCACTGCAACTTATATGTTGTAAATGCATCAAATAAGGTAAGTTGATACATGAACCATCTTATAAGTGACTTTATGTTATAAAAGTTGTATTTTAAGGTGGATGTCCACCATAACACGTCCCACATTGGAAAAGTAGGCTTTCCGGATAAGTTGACTTGTATTATAAATAAAGGAGTGACCTCCTCATTATTGACACACCATTTAATGATAAATTTTCTTTCTATAATATTCTCTTTATGCCCCATTTCTCTTAACACATTATTAGCATGAGGAGCTTATAACCATTATTCTCAATCTACAATTTCTGGTCGACTTTCATCGTCTTTTGACTACCAGGTTCTTTTTCTTCCCACTCGTGGACTTGTATCAGTTTAGATGGGATCATCATATTCTTTTATATTATACATATCTCATATGGGTTGTCAATCCATGTCTTATATATACCTCATATGTATTATTTTTTAAATCGTATCATGTTTATCAACCTTTGGGAGTTTGTCTTTCTTAAAAATCTGAAAGGCAACATTCTACACATTATTCATAAAAAATATAAGACATCCCATGGACTTTTATATCAGGAGCATGATATATATATATATATATATAATGAATTTTAGTTCAAATAACAATCTCTTACAATTTTTTGGTAGGACAACATCGTTGTGTGGATTTTATTACGATGACTTTGAAATTTATGAAGTTTTAATATTTTTTTAATGGGATTATTCGGTCATGCAATTTTTTTTTGTTTTTGTTCCCATAAAATTAATTTATGCACAAATGATTAAATTTTGAGACCCGAAGATTTCTAATCATTCATATGTTTGGGACTCAAAGTTCCCAATCCCTAATAAAAAAAAAATTGCAGCTTGCAGTGTGCAATTGATATTCAATTTTTTTGGACATGATAATAACATATACCACAAAATCAAAATCGAAGTTTTGATTTTTGAAACTAGAAGTTCCAAGTAATTGGGGCCTGAAGTTCCCAATTACCTTTAAAATTTGGGACTTGAATTTTTATTTACATTATGGACCCGAAGTTCCAAATAATATATATCCTCCATAAAAACTCCGAAGTTTTGATTATTTCTATCATAGAGTAAGTGACATTAAACGTCCCCAAATCATTTATAATTTGGACCTGAAGTTCCAAATAATTTGTTTTAGGTTCATTTAATGTTTGACCCCCATTCAATTCTCTATAACGAGTCAAACACCTGCATATTGACTTTCTTAAGGTTTGACACCCATTTTTAACATTTTGTCCATTCTGTCGTTAACGCACATATTTAATATCAATTATACCTTCACTTTAATATGGGGGCCAAACCTTAAATTAAAAAGTGCTTAGAAAAAAATAGAAAAAAAATAAAAATAAAAAATAAATAGCAGAAAATAAAAAAATATTAACCCCATAATTAATTTTAAAAAACACCCAAAATTTTATTTATAGTCAAAAAATTATTAATTAATAAAATAAATAATAAAAAAATAATTTTGAGAAAAGATATGGGCACACTTTAACAACACATATTTTCTACTATTTATTATTAATTTTGAGAAAATGATTCGAATCATAAACAACATATGGGCACTCTTTAACAAACAAACAACTTACCTTACCCGATGATCATTTTTACACCCCTTGTTCTTAAGTTAATTTAATCACTAAATCATATTTTCTCAAAATAGCTTCTGAGTCACCATCCTTTTTACAAAGAATTCAAGGGGATATTTGTGGGCCCATCCACCCTTTTTGTGGACCTTTTGAATAACTTTTGTTTTTAATTGATGCATCTACTCGTGGTCACATGTTTGTTTGTTATCTACTCGTAATTTGGCTTTTGCAAAATTACTTGCTCAATTCATAAAACTTAGAGCACATTTTCGTGAACAACACATTAAATGCATTCGTTTAGATAATGCGGGAGAATTGACTTCTCAACATTTTGACGACTATCGTTTATCACAAGGATTTGATGTTAAGCACCCAGTCCCCCATGTCCATGTAACAACCCAGACTTTTGAGCGACTATTTTATATTATTTTGCCTGATGGGCTAATTTTATAAAATAGAGAAAGTTGGAGTAAATATTATTTTCCGTGAGTTAAGGGATAATATTTATCGTGTTTTTCCTATTTACCGTTATGAGAAGGTAAATAGCATTATATTGTGTTTTATTGCGTCGTTGTACCTTAAAGTACTTCAAACGACGGTTATGACTTATATATAAGTTGGAGTATAATTAATAAATTAAAATGAATTTGGAACATAAAAACATTTCACTTTACTCTGGATGCCAAAATAGGGGGTGCGATTGGTTTTAGAATAGTCGAGATAGTCAAAATAAGTGCCAAGTTGCATTTTTGAGTTTCAGGCACTTTTGACAGGTTATGACTCAATTATGTAGTTACGAGTCATTTTAATGGTGTATCAACATTTAAAAGAGGGGAAATTATGTTTAAGGCCCGCATAAGTCTCTCAACCCCTTTTATTCTTCATTTGATGTTATAAACGAAGAGAGAGAGAGAGAGAGAAGAGAGTTGGGAGAAATGAGAGAAAATAGAGAACAATGGAAGATTGGAGCCGAAAATCATTGCTTCGAGGAGGGAATCTGAGCCTAAAAAGTTGAGGAAAGTTTCTTACTTACTAGATCATGATTTAATGTTATAAATTGCATGTATAGTTATATTTTTGGAGTTTTAACCCATTTTTGGGATTTGTAGGTTTTTAGTGATTAAACCCTTAATCTTGTAGTTTCTTTTGATTTAAGTTGAGAAAATTAATTAGTGATTGTGTAGGAATCATTTGGTAGAATTAGTTATTGTTTATGTTGTAGAAAATGAAAGATTTGGGTTTTTGAGATTTTAGGGTTCATACAACCCGTAGCCCAAATTGGGCAATTCTATAGGGCCGGATCGATTCGGATTTGGGGAAGGTTATAGGTATGGGAAACCGAATCGATTAGGGTTGTGGCCGAATCAATTCGGCTGAGACAGAATGTTGGATTTACTCACCGAATCGATTCGGTTTTGGGCGAATTGATTCAGATGCCCTGTTTTTGTGAGATTTTTCTAGCTTTGTTTTAGCCCTTTTCTTTTAGGTTCGAGGTTTAGTAACCTTCCTTTGGGAAGTAATAATGAGTTTTGGAGGGTTGTGTTGGATAGACAATTGTCCTAGGTTAACATGGGTTTAAATGGGCTTATTCTAAGGGTTAGTATATGTAGGTTAATGACCGAATGATATAGGAAGTTAACTTAAAATTTATAGAAGATAAAACGATAATGTGAGACTTTTGGGAGACTATTATTCAGGGAGACTCACTTTGATGACTTAGGATATTGTTGTGGACTATTGGAGACTAGTTTGAGGATATTGGCACTTCGGGTCTTAGGTCATTAATAAAATATGACTTTAAGAATAAGGAATGCACATTCTAAAATTGGTATTTCATCTTTGAGAATAAATGATTTTTGAGAATGTAAAATATGAATGCTTTCAAATGGAAAAAGAAATGATTTTCATAAATGATAATTTATGTAAACACACCTCTCTAAATCGCTATCGTAAGGGAAGTTGCGCACGTGAGGTGAAGTTCCCTGGCTAATGAATGCAGGGTGAATATAGTCCTAGGCCATATGATCGTTTATTCTGCGCTAGTGATATAATTCTGGGTGTGGTTATGACTCACTCGCAGGCATATGGACGCTTCCCGACGTCTTGCGTTATAGGATCCCAGGTTGTCTTAATGATAGGCCCTGGAAGATGATAGCCATTTAGGGGCGCGCACAGTGGGGAAACCCGGACGGGCGGTCTTAGAAATGTTATATGATATAAAATATAACTATTTATTATAGTGTGGGACATTGTTGATGTTAAAGCATTTTATGATAATAAAATGGCTTTACATGTATTTCCTGGATGGAAGAAAGGAAATGAGAAGTTATGATATGAAAAAGCATTTTTATGATAATAAAACTTGCTTTAAATATATTTCATGGGTGGAAGAAGGGAAATGGAATTGGTAAAGAAAGTAATGAGATGAAATTGAATTGGTAAACATTTGATAAAATGAATTACCACATATGTATTTCCTAAAAGAGAAAATGGAATTGTGCCCTTTTATTCTGAATATTGGATTTGATGTCTCCCTGAGTAGATGTAGATGAGTTCTCCCATGCTTATTTGATCATTGAGCATTAGCATTAATATTTCGCTAAGTTTTACTTCAAGATTGAGAGGTGAGAAATGTTATGATTTAAATTGCGAGAGATAGTTACGTTCATAACTGTCATGCATTTTAGTCACATGGTAATCATATCAACTCGGGCCCTGACTCGTCTATATTTCTTTGTTTTTCATGCAACTCTTTGTCCGTTCAGGTGCTCCTCCGCATGGACGCCCGTATTGATCCCTTTGTTCCAGTTATCTTGGAGCTATAGCTATTTGCGGGTGTTGTAGGATATTTGTTTTAGATGCTTCTATCTTTTGTACTCTAGTTATGTTCATCTTGCTTACTCGGGCGTGTTGCCCATGCTTTGTATTCATTTATTATATTGTGATATTTAATTGTAATACTCGGTGTAACCTATTTGTATTAGTCTGTTAACCGACATCTTATCCGGTTATTGATTTATGCATATTGTATTCTATTACTCACTTATTTTTCTAGTATCAACCATTTTTGCAAATGGGATTGTCTTAGTGTTTTTCTTTTATTTATAAAAATTTAATTTGAGAGTCCCTTTTCTAAAATAATTGGTGGTTATCTCGTACTATTATTTTTATCGACAGTGATGCTAAGGATTGACCATCTATGATTCCTGTGATTATTGAAGTATCGGCATGGACACCACTTATTTTAATAGGCGGGTTGTCACAGATGGTATCATAGCATCAGGTTCTAGTGTCCTTAGGATTCTGTGCGGACGTACTATGTTTTCAGCGTTATTTTTAAATTAATATAGAGCCTTAGGATTAAGAACGTTGATTTATCGGGTTAGGTTTCGTTCTTCTGCTGTAGAGCAAGAACTTAGAGAATCTTTTGCATGCTCGTTTGAGATTCGTAGGACGACTGATGAAGGGCGTCAGAGAAAGCCATTATAAAGGCATCACGAGACGGAATTACTAAGAACTGTAAGTTGTAGTCGGGGATGAGGGCCACTTTGGAGGTCTCTCCCTTCGTAGCATTATCTTATATTGCTACCTCGACTAGTAAATATAGTAGATATAGTTTTCCATGTACCTCTAGAAGTCGAGAGTGGTACTAAGTTTGTAATTCCTAGCGACGTTGATTTGAAGTTGAAAAGTCCTTGATAAGGACCCCATGTTGAAGTTAAGTCAGATGGAGGAAGCACAATCTCATTAGATGGAAGTATAAGGCCTAGGATTTTTGGTCTAGAGAGGGGTATAGAAGTGAGTAGGTGCGAAGATTGGAGGAAAATGTTTCACCCATAGGAGTAATGTTGAAATAGCGGGAATGGTAGTCGCCATAAAATGGTGGAGTAGGAAATTTTGCCCATAGAGAAACCCGTTAGATATTTTCAACAGCGAGTTCTCTGTGATAACTGGAATGAAGAGAAGGTGGATTCTCAAATATTCACATAAGGTTCGATCAGAGGCCGACCGTGAATAAATAGTGGTACGGTTAAGGAAACTGTGCACCGAAATAAGGAAGGTATAAGGAAGAACGAGCCGTCCAGTGGAATGATAGTCTCACGAATAAGTGTTGTTAACACTTCGGGAGAAGTAGTGTTCATGAGATCCCATTGGTGGACATCCACCCGGGGAAGACTCATTGAACAAAGGCAGGGGAGGCCGATAACATGTTCTCTTTTATTGAGAAGGTTAAGGGAACTACGCGGATAATCACCAGGGTAGCTAGAGATGGAGAAATGGTTCTGACGTGGAATGTAGAACCACACATTTTGACCTTGTTGATGGGAAAACAAGGGCAAGAATGGGTTGCCTAGTTGGGGCATAAATATAAGTAATTTGGTTCGAATAAGACTCGAGTATGATGTTTGGGAACCACTAAGACTGGCCCGGGATGATTGGCAAGAATGTTGGCGGAAATTCCACCTTAGTAGAGGGTGGTGCATTCCTTAAGATGAGATGGAGTAGTATGGTATTAACCCTAGATTCGGGTGTGTAAATTGAGTTTGTGGTGATATTGATGTTATTATAGAGAGTGTATCTGTATGAATTTCGTGGTAGGGAGTCCTATATTTTTCCTTCACTCGTCATGAGGCGAGTGATGATATTTTAAAAGTATATGTGTGGTATGTGCTACTCGTATTATATGTATTATACGAGTAGTAATATTCTTGGTTTGGTTGGAGCGATAGCAAGTGAATAAATTAAGAGGCTGTCGTAATTGTAGTTGCATAATGGAACTTGTTATTCTATAATATCTCACCTGGATACAGGATTGAGAATTTATAGAGATGGCCTAAGGTATGTAAGAATTTTCTTTTTATTCTATTTAATTCATTTTGCATGTATGATGTTGCCTTATCTCCATGACCAACAAAGTTAAGTAGTAATGCATAGGAGGGGTTCCTTGTTTGGATTTCGCTTTGTGAGATGCTCCACGCGTTAACCTTAACGACGTTGGAAGTGGAGAGATGTTGTATCTTTTTTTCTTTTTTTTCTTTTCTTTATTTTTGTTGGTAGAATGCTAGGTTGGACGGTTTAGCCGAGAATCACATGATTGAGTGATTAAAGGGCTATTAAAGTGCGATATAGAAACACTGTGAATAGTTCTCTCCTATGATCGATGTGAGGGAGACTGAGATGAGAAAGTTGAATTGAGACTTATGGTTATGCCTTGATGAGAAGTCCGTTTAAAAAGATATGTGTATATATTGGGATAAAGTATTTATGAGACTTTATAGAAAGTAAACGTCCGATTAGTTGAAATTTTCAATTATTTGAAATGGTAAGACATCGAAGTAGAAGCTTACTAGTAGAGTTACGAGTTAGAATTTTAGGGTTCCCGATCATGTGTCTTAGACCGTTATATCTTGATGACCGACGATGCGAGGTACTAGTGTAACGGGAGGGCTCCTTGTTTGTATTTCGCTCTGCGAGACGTCCCACGCATGAAACCAAGCGAATGTCGGAAGTTGGGAAAGGTATTGGACACTAGGGATATTATTAGTATAATACTCATACGACTTGATTAGGATATATATCGACCTTAGGATTATTCAGACGTAAGGCCTTTATGGCATGCGACGTTGTGTTAGGAAGGCGGTAGGGAGTTGACCACGAATAGGTTGTGGGTTAACTCTAAGAGGGATTAGGTCCCTAGAAACAAGAAATATGGGATCTCGAGTGATTCGGAATGTTAGGCCAAAGGAGGTGAGGCCTATCTTAGATATAGCGTAATGTTGGTAACCTAACTTTTGGGGAGTTATAAGGACGAGATGACTTTTACTCCTGCACTAGTGTTGTTAAGATCGAGAGCGAATTTAATGAACAAGTCTCTGCCAGGAATGGGAAGTATTAATACTGGAATATGGACCCATTGTTTATGCTTCTCACAAACTTAAACCTCGTGAGAAGTATTGTCCCACGCTTGATGAAGAGTTCATAGTGGTATTACTAGCCTTAAAGAAATGGAGGCACTACTTCCTGGGCAGGAAATTTGGTTTTTTTACGAACAACAAGTTGTTATAATATATTGTTGGGGTGGAAGATTTGGTGTTTAAAGTTCGTAAAGGACTATCAATTGGATATTCCCTTTCGCTAAGGAAATGCGAATGGGGTATCTGATGCGCCGAGTAGAAAACCCGTCGGAGAGATTAGTGAAGGCATGGAGAGCCAAGTAGAACGAGCCTAACTAGGAGGATGTTGCAGCAAGAGCATTCATGTTCGTGATTGACCATTTTTCCTACTAGTGTGAAGATACTAGTGGGGGAATGAGGAAAGGTCTATCCGTGGACATTTTCATTGAATTAGCGGCACCGAAATGGTCATGATCCTATTTGAGCAAAATGGTTGATCATTTGACCAAATCGCTGTTTTTCCGGCCAATGTGGGTGAACTATCTATGGAGGAGTACGCCCAGCTCTTTATTGTGGAGTTATGGAACGGTATAAGGCTCCTGTCAGTATAGTGTTGGACCGAGACTAGATTTTCGTGTCAGAGTTTTGGTAACGTTTCCAGAAAGTAATGGGAACAGTATGGAAATGGGGTATATCCTACCACCCCAAAGTGGATGAATGAATGGATAAGGTTAACCTAATGTCGGGAGGCACACTTCGAAGGTGTCCCTTAGGCTTACAGGAAGGATGGGAGCAGTAGCTCTTATGAATCAAAAATTTCGTACAATAATTTTGGGTCATTTTTCTACATGTATGGCACCGTGGGTGGCCTTGTGTAGACGGTGAAGTACTTCGCCCGCTCGTTGGTTGGAACCAGCGGACAATATATTCCTTGGACTTGGAGTGGTCCAGGAATATTTCTCTACTGATTGGGCTCATTGAGCCGCATACTTTGAAGGGCTACGCCGACTCGAATAGAGGTCATGTAGTATTGGAGGTAGGGAGTTAGTTTTAATGAGGTATTCCCAATAGAGGGGTATAATTAGATTTAGGAGGAATGGAAACTTATGCCGAGTTATGTATGCATCTTTATCCGTCGTAGAAAGGTAGGATCGATAGTTCATAGAGCGACTAGGTGCTACATTGGAGCACGATGAGGGTAGACTAAGATCGAATAGTGACGACCTTGGTCCAAGTCCAATTGGGGACGCCACAATAACGAGGAATTTGCTAGGGATGAAATAACGATAGTTTCAAATAGTATACCCTTATTATGGTTATACTGTACGCCTGAATTTTGAGGGCAAAATTCCCTTATAAGGGGGGAGAGTGTAACAACCCAGACTTTTGAGCGACTATTTGATATTATTTTACCTGATGGGCTAATTTTATAAAATAGAAGTTGGAGTAAATATTATTTCCCGTGAGTTAAGGGATAATATTTACCGTGTTTTGCCTATTTACCGTTATGAGAAGGTAAATAGCATTATATTGTGTTTTATTGCGTCGTTGTACCTCAATGTACTTCAAACGACGGTTATGACTTATATGTAAGTTGGAGTATAATTAATAAATTAAAATGAATTTGGAACATAAAAATATTTCACTTTACTCCGGATGCCAAAATAGGGGGTGTGGTTGGTTTTAGAATAGTTGAGATAGTCAAAATAAGTGCCAAGTTTCATTTTTGAGTTTCGGGCACTTTTGACAGGTTATGACTCAATTATGTAGTTACGAGACATTTTAATGGTGTATCAACATTTAAAAGAGGGGAAATTATGTTTAAGGCCCGTATAAGTCTCCCAACCCCTTTTATTCTTCATTTTATGTTATAAACCAAGAGAGAGAGAGAGAGAGAGAGAGAGAGAGAGAGAGAGAGAGAGAGAGGGAGAGAAGAGAGAGTTGGGAGAAATGAGAGAAAACAGAGAAAAAATGGAAGATTGGAGCTGAAAATCGTTGCTTCGAGGAGGGAATCTGAGCCTACAAACTTGAGGAAAGTTTCTTACTTGCTAGATCATGATTTAATGTGATAAATTGCATGTATAGTTATTTTTTGGGAGATTTAACCCATTTTTGGGATTTGTAGGTTTTTAGTGATTAAACCCTTAATCTTGTAGTTTCTTTTGATTTGTGTTGAGAAAATTAGTTACTGATTGTGTAGGAATCATTGGGTAGAATTAGTGTTTATGTCGAAGAAAATAAAAGATTTAAGGTTTTGGGATTTTAGGGTTCATACAACCCATAGCCCAAATTGGGCAATTTTGGAGGGCCGAATCGATTCGGCCTTAGGGCGAGTCGATTCGGACATGGGGAAGGTTACATGTCTAGGACAGAATGTTGGTTTTACTCACTGAATCGATTTGCTTTTGGGAAAATTGATTCGCAATCAGGGGTGAATCAATTCATCCCTAGGGCGAATCGATTCGGATGCCCTATTTTTGTGAGATTTTTCTAGCTTTGTGTTAGCCCTTTTCTTTTAGCTTCGAGGTTTAGGAACCTTCCTTTGGGAAGTAATAAAGAGTTTTAGAGGGTTATGTTGGGTAGACAATTGTCCTAGGCTAACATGGGGTTAATTGGGCTTATTCTATGGGTTAGTTTATGTAGGTTAATGACCGAATGATATAGGAAGTTAACCTAAAATTTATAGAAAATAAAACGATAATGTGAGACTTTTGGGAGACTATTATTGAGGGAGACTCACTTTGATGACTTAGGATATTGTTGTGGACTCTTGGAGACTAGTTTGAGGATATTGGAACCTCAGGTCTTAGGTCAAAAAGAAAATATGACTTTAAGAATAAGGAATGCACATTCTAAAATTGGTATTTCATCATTGAGAATAAATGATTTTTGAGAATGTAAAATATGAATGTTTTCAAATGGAAAAAGAAATGATTTTCATAAATGATAATTTATGTAAACACACCTCTCTAAATCGTTATCATAAGGGAAGTTACGCGCGTGAGGTGAAGTCCCCTGGCTAATGAATGAAGGGTGAATATAGTCCTAGGCCATATGATCGTTTATTCTGTGCTAGTGAGGTAATTATGGGTGTGGTTATGACTCACTCGCACGCATATGGCCACTTCCCGACGAATTGCGTTGTAGGATCCAAGGTTGTCTTGATGATATTCCCAGGAAGATGATAGCCATTTAGGGGCGCACACAGTGGGGAAACCCAAACGGGCGGTCTTATTTTTGTTATATGATATGAAATATAACTATTTATTATAATGGTTGACATTGTTGACGTTAAAGGATTTTATGATAATAAAATGGCTTTAAATGTATTTCCTTGATGGAAGAAAGGAAATGAGAAGTTATGATATGAAAAAGCATTTTTATGATAATAAAACTTACTTTAAATATATTTCCTGGATGGAAGAAGGGAAATGGAATTGGTAAAGAAAGTAATGAGATGAAATTGAATTGGTAAACATTTGATAAAATGAATTACCACATATGTATTTCCAAAAAGAGAAAATGGAATTGTGCCCTTTTATTCTGAATATTTGATTTGATGTCTCCTTGAGTAGATGTAGATGATTTCTCCCATCTTATTTGATCATTGAGCATTAGCACTAATATTTCGCTTAGTTTTTCTTCTAGATTGAGAGGTGAGAAATGTTATGATTTAAATTGCGAGAGATAGTTACGTTCATAACTGTCATGCATTTTAGTCACATGGTAATCATATCAAACCAGGCCTTGACCCGTCTATATTTCTTTGTTTTGCATGCAACTCTTTGTCCGTTCAGGTGCTCCTCCGCATGGACGCCCGTATTGATCCCTTCGTTCAAGTTTTCTTGGAGATATAGCATTTTGCGAGTGTTGTATGATATTTATTTTAGACGCTTCTATCTTTTGTACTCTTGTTATGTTCAGTTTTCTTACTCGCGCGTGTTTCCCATTCTTTGTATTCATTTATTATATTGTGATATTCAATTGTAATACTCAGTGTAACCTGTTTGTATTAGTCTATTAACCGATAGCTTATTCAGTTATTGATTTATGCATACTGTATTCTATTACTCGCTGATTTTTCGGGTATCCACCGTTTTTTCAAATGGGATTGTCTAAGTGTTTTTCTTTTATTTATACAAATTTAATTTTACAGTCCATTTTCTAAAATAATTGGTGGTTATCTCGTACTATTATTTTAATCGACAGTGATGCTAAGGATGGACTATCTATTACTCCTGTGATTATTGGAGTATCGGGCTGGCCACCTCTTATTTTAGTAGGCGGATTGTCACAGTCCACACCCAAATGGTTTATCTGAATCTTTGATTAAATGTTTGCAACTTATTTCAAGACAATTACTTATGCAATCCAAACTCCCAGTCTCTACTTAGGGACATGCCATCCTACACATTGCTAAGTGAATTAAGCTTACTTCCAATGCTTATCACCCTTATTCACCTTTTCAACTTCTGTTTGTATGTCAACCAAATATGTCACACTTACGCAAATTTGGTTGTACAGTGCACGTGCCCATCCCCGCACCCCAGTGTACCAAAATGGGTCCCCAATGTTGTTTGGGAATATATGTTTGTTATGATTCGCCATCAATCATTCGTTATATTGAGCCAAGGACAGGTGATACGTTTACCGCTAGATTTGCAGATTGTCATTTTGATGAGGCACTCTTCCCATCGTTAAGGGGAGGAAAGAACGTACTAGAATTACGGTCCGTTCCTGAAGAACGATGAGAATTAACATGGAACACTTTCACTTTGTCTCATCTAGACCCTCGTACTTCTCAATATGAGCATGAAGTGAGAAGGACAATCCATCTTCAGAAAATTCCAAATAAATTACCCGATGCAATCAATGATGGTGCAAAAGTAACCAAGTCTCTTATATCCACTGCAAATGTGCCTGCAAGAATTGATGTACCAGTGTGACAAACGTTGACATTAGGAGCAAATGAATCTATTGTATGCCAGAAGCATGGAAGAACTATAGGTTCTAAAGACTCTCCTCCCCGGAAGCGGACATCAAATGAAAAATTATACCGGAACAATCCTCCTGAAGAGGTTATGAATAAAAGATCCACTTTCTCTGAAACCCCTGAAGAGATTATTGTTTCTGAAAACACACAAGTCGCTGAAGCGACTATACAAGCCCCAGAAGAGGCAAATGTACCTAATAATAATAATGAGATCTATATGTTTTATACATATTCAGGAGAAATGTGGGATCGTAAAGAAACTCGCATCGATGATATATTTTCATATGTAGTAGCTACACAAATTTCAAAGGGTAGTGATAAGGAGAACGAACCACGCACTCTAAATGAATGTTGACAAAGAGTAAATTGGCCAAAATGGGAAATTTCCATCAAGGAAAAACTCGAGTCTCTAAAAAACGTGGTGTATTTGGACTTATAGTACAAACCCCAAAATGTTTTAACCCGATAAATATCTTTGTTGGCTAAAAATAAATGTCACTAAAAATATTTTTTTGGCTTTTCTCAATGGGAATGTGACATTAAAAATAAAGGTCACTCAATTTTTTTATGGAATGTTATAGAGACGGAAAAAAAGGTTAGTTCATAAATAAACGTTTCCGAAATATGTACATACGAGTTTTATTAATGGTGAACGAAAGGAGTAATGACCTATAGTACAAGTTTTGGAGAATTGAAAAAATAACGGTAGAAAAAATTCTCTCATATGCTTTAGCAACACTAAAAATTAAATAGCACTAAAACATGTCCGTGATACACTTTGTGAAATTGTATTAGCATCGATCATACAGTAATGTCATTCTTTGTTTAATTGAGGCAAATACTGTAATTTCATTAATATCTAGAATATTTTATACCTGTTATTTCGAGTTTGTCCCACATTGTTTCTTTTTGTATTTTAAATTAACCCCCTTAGTTTTTATTTCTTGAGGGTTAGTGTAACAACCCTCGATTTTGGGAGGCTCATTTTATATTAATTTTATCGCATAAGGTAATTATATAAATGGTTGGGATTGGAGTAAATATTAATTTAATGAGATAGAAGTTAATATTTACTGGAATGTTGTATATTTACCGTATGTGTAGGTAAATATCCCCAGGTTGTATGTTCTATAATGTCATGTGTTTTAAATGGCATTATGGTTTAAATGATATAGGAACTTGAAATAATTTATAAAAAAAAAAAATTCTGGATGCCAATTTAGAGGGTGTAGTTAGTCCCGGAAGGTACGAGATAGTCAGAAAATGTGCCATATTGTATTTTTAGGTTCCGGGAAGTTTTTGACTGGTTTTAACTTAAACGCGTGTTTAGGAGTCATTTTAGTGTGGTATTAACAATTTAAGTTGGGAACTTTAGACTTAAGCCACGGTTTAAGTCTCCCGAACCAGTTCGCCCACAAGCCGAACCGGTTCAACTGCCATTCCATAGCCAAGTTGGATTGTGTGATTTAAATTGTTCGTGAATTAATTTTTGGATGAATTATGCTTTTTCGGGGATAATTTAGGACATCTGGACATTATGATAACATGTGACAACCCGCGATCCGAGATAAGGGTTGGCCAGCCCGATACTCAAATGTAACAGGAATCATGGATGGATATCATTCTCATCATTGCAAAAATAAACTGAGTATACGGGAAAACCACCCAATAAATCAGAAAACGGGTTGCCAAAAAGTTTGGAAATTTAAAACCAGTTAAGAAATTTAAATTAAATAACCCATATCTGACAAGCAAGTGGAATTCCACAAGAATATATATATTACATCCGTAATGAATATACAAGAGGATCAAATAGGCTGTCGGTCCACAGCTACATACAACGGATTACAATGAATTTAATTATCTTATATAATACATTCATTAATCAAATACAAATGTTTAAGACCCGATCATATCTAGAAGAGCCAAAAATGAAAGCGTCTAATTCAACGTCGTGTAATAACCCGCAAAATCTTATAGCTCGTCAAAAGCGAAGGAATTGGGAAAGTCAAAATAGGCGTCCTTGCGGTGGAGTACCTGAGCGGATACAATCATATATACAACAAGGAAAATAAACCGGTCAGGGCCGGGTTTTATATGATCGCCAGAAGAATAAAAAGCATGATAGATATGAACAGTTATGCATGAATGATAAGGATGAAAATCTAGCATGTCAAACTAATTATGAAATGTAAATCATTATCGCAAGAGAAATATAAATAAACATCTTTCCTCATTTATCATATTACCATACTATTCTTACGTTCCTTATCAGGAATACATTATTTCATCTTTATCTTTCCATTCCTTAATAGGAATACTATTTATATCAAGTGCTCTTTATGGCACATATATCAATCACATGCTCTTTGTGGCACGTATCCATGCTCTTTATGGCATATATCATACGCTCTTTGTGGAGTTTATCGACCATCAAGTCCCACTTGATGAAAAATAGTTATATTCATATATATATAACGATTCTAAGACCGCCCCTCCGGGTTTCCCCACTGTGCACGCCCCTAAATGACCATCATCTTCCAGGTCCTAACATAAGATAACCTGGGCACCTATCGCAATATGTCGGGAAGCGGCCATGTGCCTGCGGGGTAGTCATAACCACACCCAGAATTACCTACCCATCGTAGAAAAAAATATGTACGTAACAGCGCTCACATGGCCTAGGACTATATCCACCCTGCATTCATTAGCCAGGGGGTTTCACCTGTGTGCGCGAACTTCCCTTATGATGGTATTTAGAGAGGTGTTTCATAAAAAGAATCATTTGCCATATCATGATTTAGTGAATTATCATTTACTTTTTTTATTTTCCAATTTTCATTTCTATTTTTCAATATCCATGTATTGGGTTCATTATCATTCGAACCTACCACCATTAAATAATTTGGTTCATTATGTTTGAACCTAATACCTTTGACTAATTTAGTTAATTTTATACGAACCTATCACCATCGAATATTATCATTAATATTCCTCAAATTACATGTCCCAACTAAATCTCCAAATACTCATAACGATTCTACAATTCCCCAAAGTTTATATAACTTCGACAAGCCCCTAAAATCTCCAAGCTTGGGCATTCAAACTCCTAACTTTTAAAACTCAATAAAAGAAGTAATGCCTTAACATTACTTTAAAGCTCCCCGGAATAAACCCTAGATGACCCAATTCTAGTCTAGGGTGGCAACCAAACTCAACTAATACTCTAGGACTCTAAGTTTACTTCATTCAAGAAGGTTACTAGGTCCTAATTCGAGAGAAAAAGGATAAAAGTTAAAAAGAAAAATAACACAAAACTGCAGGAACTGAATCGATTCGCCCTAGCGAATCGATTCGCTCACAAACTAAATCGGTTCGGAAGACAAACTCAAGTTTCTGCAAATGCCGAATCGATTCGGTCTTAACCCGAATCGATTCAAATACACAGACCTGGGATTTTCCGTCTATGCGAATTGATTCGCCCCAGGGGTCGAATCGATTCGCCCCTCCGAAAGTGCCAAGAATGGCTATGGAGTCTTGAACTCCAAATTTCTCCTCAAACCCAAAACCAACTAAACCCAAACCATTGGCTGCAATTACTACACCATAAATACATCTAACTACCAACATTAACATTATTTATTATCCAAATCCATTTCCAAGGGTTAATACCCGTAAATCCACAGCTATCAATGCTAATTAATCAACTTAAATCATATAATAGCAACTAGATAACTTGCCTCAAGCTTGCAAGGATCAGATTTGATGAAGATGAAAGCAAGAATCCAAGTTTAAATCTCCAAATCTCTCTCTTTCTCCAAAGCTCTCTTCCTCTCTCTCTTACTTTAGGGCTAGAAGTGTGTAATGGAAGATTAGGAATAGGGTAGGGGAAATAAAACGTGGCTTAAGTCTAAAAATCCCACTTAAATGACTAATACGCGATATAATAATACGCAACTACCCATATAAGGTATAAGCAGTCAAAAGTGGCCAAAATGCCAAAATGCAATATGGCACTTATTTTGACTGTCTCGCACCTACCGGGACTGACTACACCCTCCAAATTATCATTTGGGAATTTTATAACTCATTTTACTTCCGGTTTCATATTAAACCAAAATGTCACTTTATTATCTTATGACACCATAAATCACCACATGGATATTTTTACCTACTCACAAGGTAATCATACCACATTTTAGTAAATATTAACCTTTTTCATATGAAATTAATATTTACTCCACAATCCATCATTTCATAATTAATTACTACACATAGTAAATAAATATAAAATAGGCTCTCGAAAGTGAGGGTTGTTACATACTCCCTCCCCCCCCCCCCCCCCTTATGAGGGAATTTTGCTCCCAAAATTCAAGAGTACCTCTCCAGAAGAAGTGCAGATACTTTCCCGCATATCATCCTCGCACTCCCATGTCGATTCCTCGGCACTAAGATGACTACATTGCATCATAACCAAAGGTATTACCCGCGATCTCAATCGCCACACATCATATCCTATAATAGCGACCGACATGCTTCTCATAAGAAATGTCGCTCAATCTCCTCAAAGGAAGGTTCCAAAAGGCACCATCACTTCTCCAGCACTTCTTTATAGAGGAGATATGGAACACGTCATGAACTTGCTGCAAGTGTTTCGATAAAGCAAGTTAAAAGGCTACCGGACCCACCTTAGCACTAATAGGAAAAGGTCCAACGTACGCAGTGCCAGTTTCCCATCTTATCAAAACGCTTGATGCCCTTTTATAGGCGAAACTCGCACCAACACTTGGTCCATGACTCCATCTATATATACCTTGTCCCCGCCTCGACATGGCTCTTTTGTTAATCTTTGTCTATACAATTGCGATTCCAAAAGATCTCTCTTTGAAGAAGTATCCCGGATCATTTCAGGTCCAAGGAACTTTTCATCTCCTACCTCCAACCAACAAGAGGGAGAATCACCAAGCCTGCCATACAAGGCTTCACAAGGCATCATCCCAACAGTTAATTGATAGGAATCATTATAAGCAAATTCAACTGATGGGAGGCATTGTTCCCAACCACCCTTGAAGTCAAGCACGCACATAAGGAGTATAACCTCCAACATATGGCTTACCCTTTCAGTCTGGCCATCTGTTTGAGGATGATAAGGAGGGCTTAATGCCAATTCGGTTCCCATGGCTTCTTGAAAACTTTGCCACAATTGGGAAAATGAAGGTCTTGTCTCGGTCGTAAACTACAATCAAAGGCACCCCATGCAGTCCAACAACCCTTTTTTTTCTACCCGGACACCTATACTGGCAGCGCACATCTTGACACACTTCGTCATTACCCGGATGTTCCGCAAACTTAGTACTGGGAGATTCCGTTATTATTGTCCTTCTTATTCGGGACCATAAGTCTCCCGTGGAAACGCACCCCACCCTTAGAACCAATAGAGTAGGATTCTGTTCCCTCGGTTCTCAACTTGTATGTGTGGTCTTACCAACCCTTGTCCCTCCTACCACATCTTGCAATGACTTGTTGCTCACGTGAAAACGAAATTTTCCCACGAATTAATACCTCTCTTTCCATACAGTGATCACCCTCACGATGAATTTTAATTCAAGAATGGGATAATACTTCCCATCCTTGCGGAGACTTGTTAATTGAATCCAATCTCGATCTTAGTAATATGGGATCAGGAGTGAGAGTTAATCCATTATTTTAGCTCCCCGAAAGCTAAGTTACCACCGTAACACACTAATTATGAGAGGCCTTATCTCCTTCGGCCTTACCTACCAAACTTATCGAATTCCCCCACTTCTCATAACTAGGGAACCAATCCCTCTCGGAGTTAACACACAACCTGTTTGTGGTCAACTCCCGACAGCCTTCCTAAACTAACGTCACATGCCATAAAGTCCTTATGCGCAAATAATCCAAAAGTCTACCTACCTATATCCTAACTAAGTCGTATACACCTAATACTAAGTATATCCCTAGTACCTAAGACCTTTCTCAACTCCCGACATTTGCTCGATTTCGTTCCTGGGACGTATTGCCGAAGCGAGATCCAGACAAGGAACCCTCCCGTTACACTACTACCTCGCGTTATCGGTCATTAAGATATAAAGGTCTAAGACACATATTCGGGATCGAAAGGATTCTACTAATATACATTACTACATAAATAATTGAAGATTTAACTAATCAAACAATCACTTTCTGTAAAGTCTTATAATTATATACCCCACAACATATATATACATCTTATTGAATAGCCTTCTTATCAAGGCATAACCTGAAGTCTCCATTCAACTTCGTCTCTCAGTCTCCCTCACATCGATCAAAGGAGAGAACTATATGCACTTCTTCTATTTCGCACTTTAATATCCCTTAATCACTCTTCTACGTGATTATCGGCTAAACCTTTCAACCCATCACTTAACTAACAAAATGAAATAAAATAAAACAAAAAGGAATTAACTAAAAGAAGAAAGAACAGCATCTCTCCACTTCCAACATCGTCGAGGTTCACGCGTGGAGTGTCCCGCAAAAGCGAAATCCAAACAAGGAACCCCTCCTATGCATTACTACTCAACTTTGTCGGTCGTGGAGATAAGGCATACTAATCACATCATACCCGACCATGTCAAGGACGAGTAAATCGGTCTCAAAGCACAAATCACTAAGAGAAATTCCTATATGTTTACAAACAAAGAAAATGAGCAAACCATCACCCATAGATAACTCAATGCTAGTAGAAGTACTCTCAACAGATTTTATCAAATCTGTAGTCCGAGAAAAGCTCATAAAAAATGAGCGCGTAACATCCGCATCGAATAACACACAACTCAAGTATCTCTGAATAAAAACTTACCGTCAATAATGGGCGGTGCCGACAGAGCGGGAGGAAGCATAGCCTCCTGAATATGACAAACACATCCATATTGTAGTTGTCCCTGGTGCGGAGGAACAACCATAATAGGTACCGAAGGTGGAAACTGAACATATGGTTATTGCGGAGCCCTAGGAAACTAACCCCTAATCATCTGAGGACACTCCATCTTGTAATGACCTGCCTCCCCACATTGGAAGAACCGTCCTTTCATGTCATCCTGACCTCGACCCTGGTTATTTCTAAACAGGGAAATGTCTTGGACCGGATGACCTCTACCTCCATGGCCACCCCGACCTGCACGTTGTGAAGCACCATGTCAGTGCCTATTATTGTTTCCATCCGCAATAAACCCTCCAAAGCATTGTCTCTTAGACGAATCCCCTTGGTGAGGGTCCCTCTCTGTCTGCTTACTACCCAAAGATTGGGATGAGGTAAATTCTCCTCCTCCAATCCCATGCCCTCCAGGCTTTCCTGCTTGTTCTACTATGGTAGATTTCTTGCTACTCTGCATATATAATCGGTGCTCCTGGCAATGGAGTAACGCTGCATTCATAACCTCACCAAAAGTTTGTAAAGCTTGATTACCCAGCAAGTGTTGCCTGATCCTCCAGTTCAGGCCTCCCATAAACTTCGAGATCTTCCTATCTTCCGGAGTCACCTCATCCGGTACAAAACTTGCCAACCGGGTTAACTCCGCTTCATACTCAGCCACTGATATCTCCCCTTGCACTACATCTTACAACTTCCTCTTCATCTCCCTCTGAAATGCGGGAGGAAAATACTTACGATCGAACAAAGTCAAGAACTCAGTGATCATCATTGTGTCTCTCTGCTCCGGTGTGATCATCGTCTCCCACCAATGTAACGCAAATCCGACCAACTTAAAAGTGGCAAGGACTTGATTCTTATCCTCACTACATTCGATCATTCGAAGGTGGCATTGCATGTCTTTCTTCCGTTGATTGGCTTTAATAACATTAGCACATCCCTCGAATTCCGGGGGATTGCCCTTTAGAAAGGACTCCTTAACCCTTTCCCAAGGAGTAAGTCCCGTAGGAGCTTGAACATCTAGAGCCCGTGGAAATTGTTGGACCACTGTGGTCATGGTAGCATTAACTGCTTCAGCCACTATGTTTGCTACATCTGCAACGTTAATGGTCCCTTGTGGCGGCGGTGGAGGACCTACCTCCTCTTCTACAACTCTATTACATCTCACTGACCGACCACTCTTAGGCAGAATCTGAGATGAAGAAATAATAGAGTTATGATACTATTCAAAACAATCTATCTTGCAGAAGATCGCAAACATAAGCAACAAGGAAGTCCTAACATTAGGCTCTATATCAAAGAACGCTACGGTGGAACGTGACAAGTCCGCATAGATCCTAGTACTCTAGAACCCGATGCTCTGATACAATCAATGACAACCCACGATCCGAGATAAGGGTTGGCCAGCCCGATACTCAAATGTAAAAGGAATCGTGGATGGATATCATTCTCAGCATTGAAAAAATAAACTGAGTATACGGGAAAACCACCCAATAAATCAGAAAACGGGTTGCCAAAATGTTTAGAAAATTAAAACCAGATAAGAAATTTAAATTAAACAACCCAAATCTGACAAGCAAGTGGAATTCCACAAGAATATATATATTACAT
The DNA here is from genome assembly GCA_949130495.1 of Sambucus nigra. NCBI lineage: Eukaryota > Viridiplantae > Streptophyta > Magnoliopsida > Dipsacales > Adoxaceae > Sambucus > Sambucus nigra. The sequence goes on along the minus strand of OX422209.1, from coordinate 459,187,358 downwards.
CCGTAACGAATATACAAGAGGACCGAATATACTGTCGGTCCACAGCTACATAAAACGGATTACAATGAATTTAATTATCTTATATAATACATTCATTAATCAAATACAAAGATTTGGGTCACACGCCTGAGTTTAAGACCCGATCATATCTAGAACAACCAAAAATGAAAGCGTTTAATTCAACATCATGTAATAACTCTCAAAATCTTACAGCTCGTCAAAAGCGAAGGAATTGGGAAAGTCAAAACAGGCAGCCTTGCGGTGGAGCACCTAAGTGGATACAATTATATACACAACAAGGAAAATAAACCGGTTAGGGTCGGGTTTTAAATAATCGCCAGAAGAATAAAAAGCATGATAGATATGAATAGTTATGCATGAATGATAAGGATGAAAATCTAGAATGTCAAACTAATTATCAAATGTAAATCATTTACGCAAGAGAAATATAAATAAATATCTTTTCTCATTTATCATATTACCATACTAGTCTTACGTTCCTTATCAGGAATACATTATTTCATCTTTATCTTTCCATTCCTTAATAGGAATACTATTTATATCAAGTGCTCTTTATGTCACATATATCAATCACATGCTCTTTGTGGCACGTATCCATGCTCTTTATGGCATATATCATACGCTCTTTGTGGCGTTTATCGACCATCAAGTCCCACTTGATGAAAAATAGTTATATTCATATAAAAATAACGATTCTAAGACCGCCCGTGCGGGTTTCCCCACTGTGCGCGCCCCTAAATGACCATCGTCTTCCAGGGCCTAACATAAGACAACCTGGGAACCTATCGCAATACGTCGGGAAGCGGCCATGTGCCTGCGGGGTAGTCATAACCACACCCAGAATTACCTACCCATCGCAGAAAAAAATATATACATAACAGCGCTCACATGGCCTAGGACTATATCCACCCTGCATTCATTAGCCAGGGGGTTTCACCTGTGCGCGCGAACTTCCCTTAAGATGGTATTTAGAGAGGTGTTTCATAAAAAGAATCATTTGCCATATCATGATTTAGTAAACTATAATTTACTTTGTTTATTTTCCAATTTTCATTTCTATTTTTCAATATCCATGTATTGGGTTCATTATCATTCGAACCTACCACCATTAAATAATTTGGTTCATTATGTTCAAACCTAATACCTTTGACTAATTTAGTTCATTTTATGCGAACCTATCACCATCGAATATTATCATTAATATTCGTCAAATTACAAGTCCCGACTAAATCTCCAAATACTCATAACAATTCTACCATTCCCCATAGTTTATATAACTTCGATAAGACCCTAAAATCTCCAAGCTTGGGCATTCAAACTCCTAACTTCTAAAACTCAATAAAAGAAGTAATGCCTTAACATGACTTTAAACCTCCCCGGAATAAACCCTAGATGACCCAATTCTAGTCTAGGGTGGCGACCAAACTCAACTAATACTCTAGGACTCTAAGTTTACTTTATTCACGAAGGTTCCTAGGTCCTAATCTGAGAGAAAAAGGATAAAAGTTAAAAAGAAAAATAAAACAAAACCGCAGGAACCGAATCGATTCGCTCAGAAAGCGAATCAGTTCGGAAGACAAACTCAAGTTTATTCAAATGCCGAATCAATTCGGTCATAACCCGAATCGATTCAGATACACAGACCTGGGATTCTGCTTCTATGCGAATCGATTCGCCCCAGGGGCCGAATCGATTCTCCCCTGCGAAAATGCCAAGAATGTCTATGAAGTCTTGAACTCCAAATTTCTCCTCAAACCCAAAACCAACTAAACCCAAATCATTTGCTGCAATTATTACACCACAAATAAATATAACTACCAACATTAACATTATTTATCATCCAAATACATTTCCAATGGTTAATACCCATAATCCACAACTATAAATGCTAATTAATCAACTTAAATCATATAATAGCAAGTAGATAACTTGCCTCAAGCTTGCAAGGATCAGATTTGATGAAGATGAAAGCAACAATCCATGCTTGAATCTCCAAATCTCTCTCTTTCTCCAAAGCTGTCTTCCTCTCTCTCTTACTCTAGGGCTAGAAGTGTGTAATTGAAGATTAGGAATAGGGTAGGGGAAATAAAACGTGGATTAATTCTAAGAAGCCCACTTAAATGACTAATACGCGATATAATAATACGCAACTACCCATATAAGCTATAACCAGTCAAAAGTGACCGAAATGCCAAAATGCAATATGGAACTTATTTTGACTGCCTCGCACCTACCGGGACTGACTACACCCTCCAAATTATCATTTGGGAATTTTATAACTCATTTTACTTCCGGTTTCATATTAAACCAAAATGTCACTTTATTATCTTATGACACCATAAATCACCACATGGATATTTTTACCTACTCACAAGGTAATCATACAACATTTTAGTAAATATTAACCTTTTTCATATGAATTTAATATTTACTCCACAATCCATCATTTTATAATTAATTACTACACATAGTAAATAAATATAAAATAGGCTCTCGAAAGTGAGGGTTGTTACATAACACTGACAAAAATGCATTAGGATGAATGGGGATATCTCTGGGTATGAATGTGAGTATTAGTAAGGAATATTACTTGCAAAATTCAGTAATGGATTTTTAATTAAAATTCAAAAAAATGGGGATACGAGTCTATTGAAAGTTATACGTGTCCAAAATTAATATTATGATATAATTATGTGTGTGTGTGTGCATGATATAATTATGTGAACATACCACTGCAGCGCTATCTTAGAGGTTGCATGATGTGTACTCGTGCGACACCCAATTAGAGAATTTGTATCAAATTTGAAAATAGGCATACTTAGTCTTGAAAACGTGCCTCTATCGAGGTAAATCACCGAACAACCCCAAAATGGCCCCACATGGGGCATGGCCACCTTGTAAGTGACCAACGTAACTTAGGGTTTAAAAAATGCAACGACTGTGCCAAAACCTCGAACATTACCCACACTACCCCGCATGGGACACGAAAACCTAGAACGTGACTAATGTAACTCGCACAAATCGATCGCGTATTCACATGACTTTCGGTTTGAGAATCGTATCCAAATTTGAAAATTGACACACTTAGACTTAAAAACATGTTGAACAGTCCTGAATGGCCACACAAGTAACACGAATACCTTCTAGGTGACCAATGTAACTCATAGAAATTAGTCGCGCAGTCGCGGGACTCCCGATTTGAGAATAGGAGCCGAATTTAAAAATAGGGATACTTAGGCTTCAAAATGTGTTGCTAATGGGAAAAAACCCCAAACAACCCCCAAAAGGCCCCACAAGGGGAACAAATACCTCGCACGTGACCAATGTAACTCTTAGCAACCGACCATGTAGTTGTAGACTTTTAATGTGAGAATAGGTCCCGAATTTCAAAATAGGCACACTTAGGCTTTAAATTGTGCCGCGACTATGCCCAAACCCCGAACAAACCCTAAATGGGCACGAACACCTCGCACATGACCAAGTAACTCGTATAATTTAATTGCGTAGTCACAAGACTCCAAGTTTTAAAATAGGGCTCGAATTTGAAAATAGGCACACTTAGACTTGAAAACGTACTACAACTGCGCAAAAACCTCGAACAGTCCCGAAACGGCCCCACAAGTGGTACTAACACATCACAAGTGACAATGTAACTCGTAAAAATCGATCGCATAGTCATGGGACTCCCGAGTTGAGAATACACCCCAAATTTGAAAACAGACACACTTAGGCTTGAAAATGGGGATCTAGTGGGCCAAAACCCCGAACATCCCCCAAACGGCCTCACAAGGGGCACAAACACCTCGCACATGACCAACGTAACATTTAACAACTGAGCACAGTCACAAGACTCCCTGTTTGAGAATAGGTTCCGAATATTGAAATAGGTACACTTAGGCTTGAAAACGTGGTGCTAGTGGACCAAAATCCCGAAGAGCCTGCAGGGGAAAAAAACAACTCGCACGTGACCAATATATCTTATAGCAACCAATCATGTAGTCGCAGGGTGCCCAGATTGGGAATCAGGAGAAAATTTGAAAATAAGCTCACTTAGGCCTGCAAATGTGCCACTAGTAGGCCAAAATCCAGAAAATCTATAAAACGATCCCGTAAGGTGCACAAACACCTCGCACCCAACCAACTTAACTTTGAACAACCGACTGCATACAACGGACTCTCGACTTGAGAATATGTGCCGAATTTGAAAATATCCACACTTACACTTTAAAATGGGCCGCTAGAGGATTAAAACCCCGAACAACACCCAAACGACCCACTAAGAGGTGTGAACACCTCAGACATGACCAAAGTAACTAGTAGCAATAGACTATGTAGTTGTGGAACTCTTGATTTAGGAACAGGACCCAAAATTGAAAATAGTCACACCTAGTCTTAAAAATGTGCCGCTAGTGGGACAAAACAACGAATAATCCCACAACGGCACCATACGGGGAATGAACGCCTCGCATCTGACCAACATAACTCTTAGCAATCGACCGCGCAGACGCAAGGCTCCTAATTTATGAATAGGAGCTGAATTTGAAAATATGCACACGTAGGCTTTAAGGCTTGCCTCTAGTAGGCCAAACCCACGAACAACCACAAAATGGTCCAACAAGAGGCACTAATACCTCGCCCTTGCCCAATGTAACTCATAGAAACTAATCGGGTTGTCGCGGGACTCCCATTTCAATAATAATACTCGAATTTGAAAATAGGCACACTTAGGCTTGAAAACGTGCCTATAGTGGGATAAAATCCCTGAACAACCCCTAAACGGTCCCACAAGGGAAACGAATACCTCACACATGACTAGCATAACTCTTAGCCATCTACCATGTAGTTGGGGGCTTTCGATTTGAGAATAGGTACCGAATTTCAAAATAGGCACACGTAGGCTTTAAAACCTAACATGACTATGCCAAAACCCAGAACAACCCCTAAATGGGCACAAACACCTCGCACTCGACTAACGTAACTCATATAATTTGATCGCATAGTCACGAGACTATCAGTTTTAGAATAGGACCCAAGTTTGAAAATAGGCACACTTTGACTTGGAAATGGGGTTTTAGTGGCCCAAAACCTCGAACAACATCCAAATGGCCTCACAAGGGGGTAGGAACACATCCAATATGACCAACGTAACACTTAGCAACCGAGCGCATATTTACAAGAATCCCAGTTTTTGAATAGGATCCGAATATTCAAATAGGTACACTTCGCCTTAAAAACATGATGCTAGTGGACCAAAGCTCGGAAGAGCCTGTAAGGTCCACGAAAGACTCGCACATGACCAATATATCTTATAGCAACCAATCGTGTAGTTACAGGGCACCCAGATTAAGAATTAGGAGAAAATTTGAAAATAGGCACACTTAGGCTTGAAAATGTACCGCTATTAGGCCAAAATCTAAAGAGCCCCAAAACGACCTTGCAAGGTGAACGAAGACCTCGCACGTGACCAACTTAACTTTGAATAATCGACTATATAGAGTGAACTATCGTCTTGAGAATATGTCCTGAATTCAAAAATAGCCACTTAGGCTTTAAAATGTGCCGCTAGTGGGTCAAAACCTCGAACAACAACCAAACGACCCATTAAGGGGCGCGAACAACTTGGACATGGCAAAAGTAACTCGTAGCAATAGACTACGTAGTTGCGGGACTCTTGATTTAGGAACATGATAGAAAATCTAAAATTGACACACTTAGGCTTGAAAATGTGCCGCTAGTGGGACAAAACCACGAACAATGCCCCAACGACCCCGTAATGGGAATAAACACCTCGCATCTGACCAACGTAACTCTTAGCAATCGACTGCATAATGGCGAGACTCCTAATTTGTGAATAGGAGCCAAATTTGAAAATATGCACACTTAGGCTTTAAGTCATTACACCAGTAGGCCAAACCCACGAACAACCACAAAACGGCCCAATAAGAGGCACACATACCTTGCTCATGGCCATCGTAACTCGTAGCCACTAATCGGGTTGTCGTGGGACTGCTAATTCAATAATAAGACTCGAATTTGAAAATAGGCACACTTAGGCTTCAAAATGTTTCACTAGCGGGACAAAGTCCCTGAAGAACCCCTAAACATCCCCACAAGGGGAGAAAATACCTAGCAAGTGACCAGGGTAACTCTTATCCATCGACCATGTAGTTACGGACTTCTGAATTGAGAATAGCAACTGAATTTCAAAATAGGTACATGTAGGCTTTAAAACTTGGTACGATTGTGCCAAAACCCTGAACAACCCCTAAACAAGCACAAACACCACGCGCACGACCAACGTAACTCGTATAATTTTATTGCATAGTCACGGGACTCCCGATTTTTGAATAGGACTCGAATTTAAAAATTGGCACACTCAGATTTGAAAACGTATTGCAACTGGTCCAAGACCTCGAATACTCCCAAAATGGCCCCGCAAGTGGCAAGAACACCTCACAAGGGACCATTGTAACTCGTAAAAATCGATCGCGTAGTCATGGGACTCCCGAGTTGATAATAGGACTCGAATTTGAAAATAGTCCCACTTAGGATTAAAAATGGGGCTCTTGTGGGCCAAAACCCCGAACATCCCCCAAACAGCCTCGCAAGGGGCAGAAACATCTCGCACGTGACCAACGTAACATTTAGCAACCGAGTGCATAGTCATAAGACTCCTATTTTGAGATAGGGATTGGAATACTGAAATAGGTACAGTTAGGCTTGAAAATGTGGTGGTAGTGGGCCAAAACCCCGAAGAGCCTGCAAGGGCCACGAACACCTCGAACGTGACAAGTATATCTTGTAGCAACCGATCTTAAAGTCGCAGGGCACCCAGATTGAGAATCAAGAGCAAATTTGAAAATAGGCAGACATAGGCATGAAAATATAGTAGGACAAAACCATAAATAGTCCCCCAACGGCCCCGCAATGGGAATAAACACCTCGTATCTGACCAATGTAACTCTTAGCAATCGATCGCATAGACACGAGACTCCTGATTTGTGAATAGGAGTGGAATTTGAAAATATACACACTTAGGCCTTAAAATGTGCCGCTAGTAGGCCAAACCCATGAACAACCACAAAACGGCCCAGCAAGTGGTACGAATACCTCACCCATGGCCGACGTAACTTGTATCAACTAATCGGGTTATCGCGGGAATCCTAATTAAAGAATAAGACCTAAATTTGAAAATAGGCACACTTAGGCTTGAAAACGTGCTGCTAGTGGGACAAAATCCATAAACAACCCATAAATGGCCCCACAAGGGGAAGGAATACCTCGCACGTGACCAACGTAAATCTTAGCCATCGACCATATAGCTATAGATTTTCAATTTCAGAATAGGTCTTGAATTTCAAAAATGGGACATGTAGGTTTTAAAATGTGACACGACTGTGCGAAAACCCAGAACAGTACCTAAACGGGCACGAACACCTCGCACACGAGCAACGTAACTCGTATAATTTGATCCCATAGTCACAGGACTCCCAATTGTAGAATAGGACTCGGTTTTGAAAATAGGCACACTTAGACTTGAAAATGTACTGCAATTGCGCCAAAACCTCGAACAGTCCTGAAATGGCCCCACAAGTGGTAAGAACACCTCCTAAGTGACCAATGTAACTCGTACAAATCGATTGCGTAGTTAGGGACTCCCGAGTTGCGAATATGAATCGAATTTGAAAATATGCACACTTAGGCTTGAAAACTGGGCTCTTATGCTCCAAAACCCCTAACATCCCCCAAATGGCCTCGGAAGAGGAACGAAAACCTTGCACATGACCAACGTAACACTTAGCAATCGAGAGCATAGTCACAAGACTCCCCGGTTGAGAATAAGATCTGAATATTAAAATAGGTACACTTAGGCTTCAAAACGTGTTGCTTGTGGACCAAAACCCTAAAGAGCCTGCAAGGGCCACGAATAGTTCGCATGTGACCAATATATCTTGTAGCAACCGATCATGTAGTCACAGGGAACCCAGATTGAGAATCAGGAAAAAAATTGAAAATAGGCAAACTTAGGCTTGAAAATGTGCTGCTAGTAGGCCAAAATTAAGAAAAGCCCTAAAATAACAACCGCAAGTTGCACGAACCCCTCCATGCGACTAACTTAATTTTGAACAACTGACTGCATAGAGCGGACTCTCGACTTGAGAATATGTCCCAAATTTGAAAATTGATACACTTAGGTTTTAAAACGTGCTGCTAGTGGGTCAAAACCCTGAACAACACCCAAACGGCCCACTAAGTGGCGCGAACACCTCGGAGGTGACCAAAGTAACTCGTAGCAATAGACTACGCAGTTGCAGGACTCTTAATTTAGGAACATGACCCAAAGTTAAAAAAAGGGAAACTTATGCTTGAAAATATGTCTTTAGTGGGGCAAAACCTCGAACAATCCCCAAACGAGCCTGCAAGGAGAATGAACACCTTGCATCTGACCAACATAAATCTCAGCAATCGACTGCATAGATGAGAGAATCCTAATTTGTTAATAGGAGCCGATTTTGAAAATATGCACACTTAGGCTTTAAGTCGTTACACTAGTACGCCACGAACAACCACAAAATGGGCCAACAAGAGATATGAATACATTGCCAATGGCCAACGTAACTCATAGCCACTAATCGGGTTATTGCGGGACTCCCAACTCAATAATAAGACCCGAATTTGAAAATAGGCACACTTAGGATTGAAAACGTGCCACTAGTAGGAAAAAGTCCCTGAACAACCCCTAAACAGCCCCACAAAGGGAGCGAACACCTAGCACGTATCTAGTATAACTTTTATCCATTGACCATGTAGTTGCGGACTTCTAATTTGACAATAGGTCCCGAAGTTCAAAATAGGCACACATAGGCTTTGAAACATGGCACGACTGTGACAAAATCCATAACGACTCCTAAATAGGCACGAACGCCACGCACACGACCAACGTCACTCGTATAATTTGATCGCATAGTCACGGGACTCCCAGTTTTAGAATAGGACTTGAATTTGAAAATAAGCACACTTAGACTTGAAAACGTATTGAAACTGCTCCAAAACTCGAATAGTCCCGAAATGGCCCCGCAAGTGGCACAAACACCTCACAAGTGACAATTTAAATCATAAATATCGATCGCGTAGTCATGGGACTCCCGAGTTGATTATAGGACCTGAATTTGAAAATAGTCCCACTTAGGCTTGAAAACGGGGCTCTTATGGGCCAAAACCCCGAACATCCCTCAAACGGCCTCGCAAGGAGTACGAACACCTTGCACGTGACCAATGTAACACTTAGAAACCAAGTGCATAGTCATAAGACTCCCACAAAGGGAACAAATACCTCACACGTGACCAACATAACTCTTTGCCATCGACCATGTAGTTGCAGACTTTCGACTTGAGAATAGGTCTCGAATTTCAAAATAGGCATACGTAGGCTTTAAAACGTGACAGGACTGTGCCAAAACCGAGTGCATTCCCTAAACAGGCATGGAGACCTCGTACACGACCAATGTAACTCATATAATTTGATCCCATAGTCATGGGACTCCCGATTTTAGAATAGAACTAGGATTTCAAAATAGGCACACTTAGAATTCAAAACGTACTGCAACTGCGCCAAAACCCTGAATAATTCCAAAATATCCCCACAAGCGGCACAAACACCTCACAAGTGACCAATGTAACTCGTAAAAATCGATTGCGTAGTCATGGAACTCCCGAGTTGAGAATAGAACCTGAATTTGAAAATGTGCACACTTAGGCTTGGAAACGGGGTTCTTGTGGTCCAAAACCCCGAACATCCCCAAAACGGCCTTGCAAGGGGAACGAACACATCGCACATGACCAACATAACACTTAGCAACCGAGCGCATAGTCACAAGACTCCGAGGTGGATAATAGGATCCGAATATTAAAATAGGTACACTTAGGCTTGAAAACATGCTGCTTGTGGACCAAAAGCCTAAAGAGCCTATAAGGGTCACGAACATCTCGCACTTAACCAATGTATCTTGTAGCTACCGATCATGTAGTCGTAGGGAACCTAGATTGATAATGAGGAGAAAATTTGAAAATAGGCACAGTTAGGCTTGGAAATGTGTCGATAGTAGGCCAAAATCCCGAAATGCCCCAAAATGACCCCGCAAGGTGAACGAACACCTCGCACGCAACCAACTTAACTTTGAGCAAATGACTTCATAGAGTGGACTCTGGGCTTGAGAATATGTTTTGAATTTGAAAATAGCCACACTTAGGATTTAAAACGTGCTGTTAGTGGGTTAAAACCCCTAGCAACACCCAAATGGACCACTAAGTGGCGCGAAGACCTCAGACGTGACCAAAGTAACTCGTAGCAACGGACTACGTAGTTGTGGGACTCTTGATTTATGAACGTGACCCAAAATTGAAAATAGTCACACTTAAGGCTTGAAAATGTGTCGCTAGTGGTACAAAACCTCTAACAATTGCCAAACGGCCCCGCAAGGGGAATGAACACCTAGAATATGACCAACGTAACTCTTAGAAATCGACCATGTAGACGCGAGACTCCTGATTTGCAAATAGTTGCCAAATTTGAAAATATGAACACTTTGGCTTTAAGGAATTACGCTAGTAGGCCAAAACCACGAACAACCACAAACGGCCCAACAAGAGGCACGAATACCTTGCCCATGGCCAACATAACTCGTAGTCACTAATTGGGTTATCATGGGACTCCCAATTCAAGAATAAGACCCGAATTTTAAAATAGGCACACTTAGGCTTGAAAACGTGCTGCCAGTGGGACAAAATTCCTGAACAACCCCTAAACGGTTGCACAAGGGGAACAAATAACAAGCATATGGCCAACATAACTCTTAGCCATCGTCCATGTAGTTGCGGACTTCCGATTTGAGAATAGGTCCAAAATTTCAAAATATGCACACGTAGGCTTTAAAATGTGACACGCCTGTGGCGAAACCAAGAACAACTCCTAAATAGGCACGGACACCTCGCACACGACCAACGTAAGTCATATAATTTGATCGAATAGTCAAGGGACTCCCGATTTTAGAATAGGACTTGAATTTGAAAATAGTGACACTCACACTTGAAAACATACAACAACTGCACCAAAAAATCGAATAGTCCCGAAATGGCCCCGTAAGTGGCATGAACTCCTCACAAGTGACCAATGTAACTCGTAAAAATCAATTGCGTAGTCATGGGACTCCCGAGTTGATAATAGGACCCGAATTTGAAAATAGGCAAACTTAGGCTTGAAAATGGGGCTCTTGTGGGCCAAAACCTCTAACATCCCCAAAATGGCCTCGCAAGGGGCACGAACTATAATGACTCCAATTTCTTATGCCAATATATATTTGTCTTCTTTCAATTTCATCACACTTACTATCTAATAATGATATATTATTATATATATGATATTTCGAGTTCTTAATATGACAAATTCCGTTTTCAAATTTGAAGAATCAACGGTAAAATGGGTCAAATTAAGATTTTATGGCACATCCTAAGCTAAGTGATAAGTTTTGGGGTAGAAAATGTAATTTTATGAAACTTTAGGGACTTGGTTTTAATAAAGAAAGTTTCAGGGACCAAAATGAAAAATAAAAAGAGTCCTTTTCATAAATAAAAGATTTTTAGGGACCTAAAATAAATATTGAAAATATATGGTGTGAAATTACCAAAATGCCCTTCAGTTGCAAAATGACCCGTATACCTTTAATACATTTCCACCTCGTGCTTGACACCTCGTGCTTGGTTTTGACACCTCCACCGTACACGTGTCGTCATTAGAGGAGAAGCCAAAACACGTGTCGTCGTTAGAGGACAAGCTAAAATACGTGTCGCAGTTCAGTGAAATAAGACTGCAAGATGCCTCCGTTACGTGACACGTCAACGCTGACTCCCATTATAAAAGCTTGGTCATCATGGATACGTGTCAATGCCGTCATATCTTTGGGAAACTATAAATAGGGCCTTTGGGGATCATTTGAAACTCACACAAAATTCCTTGAGAATTATAGAGAGAAGTGGTGCGCCCAAAATAAAGCTTGTGATTCAAGTGCAAATCTATCGCAACAAGTAATATCCAGTAAGTACGGAATCGTGATCCACAGGGACTGAAACACTCCAAAGAGAACAGGATTGGGGTAAAGGGATTCTCTAAACGTCACAAAAGTTAAAGTGTAAAAGATGATTTAATAGTTTAAAAAGTGATTGAGAGTAATATCTAAACTAAAATACTATTGATGATCAGATGATTAATTAATAATTACGGAACTATGAAAATAACTAAGGTAAGCTTGAGTTCAAGAAATTAAAGGGATCGAGGATCATTCTCCCACCTCGGATTCACAAAGAAGGGGATTATAGGGCTTGGTTGAAATTAATTATAATCGAGCATAACTAATTAAGTCCGAACATCAACCATGTAGAAACTAAACTCAATAATGGAGGATGGAGGATTAGGGGTTAATTAATTATTGCTAGATGGGTTGGGTTTGTAGTAAAGCTTCAAACACTAACCCTTGCATGACAAGAGAAGTTAAGAAACTATGATACTCCAATACCAACACATGAAGTTCCATTGGAACAATTATAAACCAAACCCTAAATATTAAGTTCAAGCATCCAAGGTGGGATTATGATCCCCAATCATAAGTTTAGCTACTCATAATAGAAACTAAACTACACATGCTAGTTAACAACATAGTTAAGTTACTTATCACGTTTAAACACAAACCAATACAAGGGATGGAATTAAATGCAAATTAAAGCTAGTGGAACAAGTAGAGATGGAGTAAATAAACCTTTCTTGCATTAATAACCACAATTCAACTAGTAATCAAAGCTTTACAAGTTGGTGAAAACCATAAATGAACTTGACCTAGGAGAGAGAAGAGAGTGTTTTTATATATCACCAAATATCTAACAAAAGTAATCCCTCTACCAAAGAGGAAAAACAAGGGATAAATCCCCAAAATCCAACCAAAATGGCAAACTAGTAATAAGAAGAAAGCTAGAAATGCAGGGCCGAATCGATTCGGTGCCAAATCTGAATCGATTCGGAAGTGTAGAGAATTGCCCCTGAATGTAACCGAATCGATTAGGTAGTAATGGCGAATCGATTCTGTCCTGCTGTGAGAAGGAGAGTTGCCTCTATATGCATTAGTTGTCCCATGCTTCACCGAAACTTCCGTAACTTCTTCGTTCGAGGTCGGATTCAAGCACCGTCGGAGGCCACGCGAAGCTAAGAAGAAGGTCTACAACTTCCGTGAAGAAATCGGGATCAAAACACGAGTGCTGAAATTACCAAAATGCCCCCGACTGTGCAAGTGTCAACGGAACTTTTCCGGATCAAAACCAAACTCCCCAAAATGCATTCCCGAGACCTATAAAAGATCAATAAAGACACATACAAAGTATATATGATGAATTCAGGGGTTAGTCAATAAATGAGTATAAGAACCGGGAAATACATGCACGGGAATGCTAGAATGTACAAATTAACGGGGTATAAAATACAATAAAAGGGACGAATCACACCCCCTAACTTATACATTGCTAGTCCCGAGCAATGAAGTATGAAGAAACAAGGGCCAACAACGCAACCATAATATAAGAAATATGTACAACGAAGGAAAAATGCCACTTTCGTAGGCGAACGATTGCATTTAACATATGCAATAAGCCGTTTTTAAACCCCTAGGTGGCCCTAGGGGACAAGTGAGGTCTCGTGAGGGTTTCCAGGGATGACACCCACAAACATAAAATCAAATCATACTGCGATACGGCAAAATCCAATGCGTAGCTCAACAAATATCTAAGAAGCACAATTTATCAACAAAGTGAACGAAGCTCACACAAAAGACGACAATTATCGGCATTAAACAAATAACTTCAATAAAAATCGAAACCATGGAAATGCGAAATAAGCGGACACATGTGGTAATTTAAATTTGGCAAAACTTTCAAAATCCATATAAAAGCTAAGGCATGCATACTCAAGTTCTCTCCGGATGTTACACTCAACAAATTAAACACTTAGAAATGGGATGTAACACACACGGGACATGCGGGCATTAAGAGTAATTGTAAAGGGAAACTAGGCCACACACATGTCATCAATGAAGAACGTAATATAAAAGTGAAAAATACAATCTCATGAAAGGATATCGCATATTAACCAAGAGAAAAGCATTTAAACAGATTATCGCTAGTGTTCGACCTTTGAATCACATCACCCTAGGATCAAATAGGACTTTTGGGGGTATCAAATTTAGGCTAAGTTAGGGTTAGGAAAGGAAAGGGATGTGTGTAGGATCAAAGGAGATTCGGGAATAGCGCGCGGGATAATGGATTTAATGGCCAATTTAGGAATCGAAATCAAATTCCACAAGCAATGTATTCATGAGAGTGAGACCTTGATATTCATGCACATGGTGAAATGGGAAAGAACTAGGACCCATTTTATTCGATACTTATTCTTTTCTTTTCTTTTCTTTTCTTTTCTTTGATTTTCTTTGATTTGATCACTCATAGCTTGATTGCAATCCATATAAACAACATCATTCAATCCCGGGAACAATCCCTAATCAAGGTACAAGAGGAATAAATAAGGGTTTAGGACTCCAATGTGGAGTTGGACAAGGGATTTGGGGTTGAAATGAAAGGAATAATAAGGCTCAAGGGGGTTGACTAGGGGAAACATTTAAGGGAAAGGTCAAGGTCATATGGGTTAAACAACAAGGACCTATAATCCTTTCCTAGAATTTCATGTGATTCGCGAAACTCAACACTATTGAAAATCATGCTCAAGTGATAAATCGGTTAGTATGCAATCAAATGAAAAGAAAATGAGATCGTCAACGAGTTCATTGACAGGAAAGAGATAGAGTGGGTGTATACGCTCACAAATGATGATATGTTTCAATTTTCACTTTTGTAAGGGTATAACATGCGCCTTAGAATAACGAATTTGAAACACTTTAAACCAAATCATAAATAATTATTTGTGTATATGCTCAAAGCTTCACAGTTTAATTTTATGATGCTATTCGTAATGCAAACAATAACGGGCTAAAGGGTAATAAATCAATGACTCAAAGCATGCTTCATAGCTATACAATAGGATATGTCGATCATATAAGTAATCATAGTAGATATGAGAGAGAAAAAGAAAATTTTTCATTTTATTTATTTTATTTATTTTTTATTTTTTTTATTAATTTTTATTTATTTTTTTTTTAAATAAATAAATACTAACATGATAACCGGCATCACAATTGTAAACCATACCCCCTAACTTGAATGAAACATTGTCCCCAATGTTAGTAGGGATAAAAAGGGAAAACGGGTTAGAATATAGTCACCCCTTAAAGAGTAACTCGAGAAAAGCGCAACGGCATGCCTGTTAGTACCATAAACAATAATATATACAACAGATATATATACAAGAACAAATATAAAACTGAAAAAGAGTAATTTCATTAATAATTACGAGTTGTGTACATGGGGTACAAAAAATCAAAATTAGAAAATACAATAAATGTACTCTCTCCTCCCCACACTAATAGACAACTACTAAGATACAAACCCAAAAATCAAAATGAACACCACAACAGTCAGCAGCAAAAACGGGATCACAGCGGCCTACATATCGTCCGGGTGGCGGCGCGGTGACTCGGGCGCGGGGGGGTCACGAGGGGCATATGGGTCATAAAGGTATGGAGGCACAAGATCCTTGCCCCCGCGTAGGTGTGAAAATAAGTCCATCTGCGCCCGAGTAATCATCGAGATATCGCGCTCGTAAGCGCCCCGATAGACGGCAAAATCAGCCTGGAACGAAGCAAAACTCGACATGTACGTGCCCCTATACTCGGAAAAATCTGCCTGTAACTCATCCATCCGCACCCTAAGATACGCAATGGGGTCAACAGTAGATGGGGCTAGCGGTGGGATAGGATGAGGCACATCCGGAATATCCAGCGTAGGGACATCCGGGGCATCAGGGGCATCAAAGGCACGCTTCTTCCTCCTCTCCCAATAGTCCTGCCCCAAGCTTTTTGTGATAGTCTTATCATTAAACACCTTGGGCAACCTCGGTATCTTGTCGCTGCCCAAAACCTCACACCCGGCATCCCTATAAATTCGGGAAATCAGCCCGCGAAAGGAAGAGTTATGGTTCCCTTCTCGCTGTAGGCAGCGTTCACAATTTGGTGAATATGAGGGCGGGAAGACTGATGACCATGTCATCCGATAAGAGACTATATAATAAGAGGTCCTGCTTGTAGCGAAGGACCGCCTTGGTCTGAGTGGGAATGATGGAGTTAACCGCGATGAGATGGAGGATACGATGTACATCGGGCATGCCCGAAGTGGGGAAAGTTTCACCCGCCCAAATCTTGCTGGGTGAAAGACGCGCAATGAGTTGGTCTTGTGGAAGCTGAGGCGCGTCTGCAAGGACCGGGTAATGAAATAGCTCGGGGTTAGACGCCCCGCTAAGGCGTGTAGACAAGATGGTCTTCGATATAGTGATCCACCTCCGTCTCACATATGCTTCATACGCGTCGCCGCGCACAGATACCAGAGAAGTGTAGAAACGGCGCACGTGGTCCTCGTTGACCTCACCGCTCATGACCAAATGGGCCTCCCAATTGAATTTGGCCAATAATCTCCGCACAGAATCCGACATCTCCTCAACAATCACCTCCTTCTCAATAGCGATCGGGCGACTGGTTTTGAACATGGCCCGATACCACTCCATCTCTTCTTTGGAACGAAAAGATTCAAAACCATCCCCTCCCCGTCCAGTAACCACATAGGAGGTTGGCTTGGTGATCGAAGGAACCTACAAAAGAATAATTCAATACACACAAGATAAGTGCGATGCATAAAATCAAAGTGATCGTGAAATTCGGGGAAACTAGGTTCGGATGGTGCGCGTTGGGAAAAATGGTCGAGTAGACGTAATCGACGCACACCATACTCAAACAAAGATAATTCAACAGGAATGTGCGATAAAAGGTGCGAAGAAAGAGCATTAGCGCTCAAAATCTTCACAGAGGTAATTTATCGAACACTTAGTGTCCAATGTATAGAAAGTAGGGTGAAAATGACATGTTTAATGTGAAACAACCCCAACAAATACAACTGAATCATCAAAGCATCATAAAAAAGTTGTATTTGTTGGATTTTTACCACAAACAATGAGATAATATGGAGCATTTGGCATAAAATTCGAATTTTTAAAATATCCCAAATAACCCTACTTTCTATACCAAGAACACTAAATAAGAATTAAAATTGAATAGAGTGGATTGAAGTAGTTACCTTGGATGAGGAAGCCATGGATTGAATATGATTGGAGGAAAGGAAATGATAAGGGAGAGGGAGATTTCGCAGGCTATGGGAGAAGAGAGAATGAGAAGAGAATGCCTAAAAAAATTAAGGGATTTTAAGTGACAGGGGTACCGAATCGATTCGGTGGTTAACCGAATCGATTCGCATTTCTCGAATTCAACACTGGAAGGGGGCCGAATCGATTCGGTGGTTAACCGAATCGATTCGCAAATGGAGACCTGACACTTTTGATTTACCGAATCGATTCGCCAAAATTGCGAATCGATTCGCAAACCCAAAGTTTGCTACTGGAAGGGGGGCGAATCGATTCGGTGGTTAACCGAATCGATTCAACATTGGAGACCTGAGTTTCTGCTTTGCTGAAACATGGTTTTTTCGAGGGTGGTTGGATTGGGCTGCTAATGGGTGGATTTTTGGACAGTAAAGATGAAATTTAATATGTACAAAGGGTCCGGGATAAAAATTTTGCACCCCACACATGCCAGGGGATGCTCGGCACAAAAACTCACAATTTTGACGTCCTATAGAGCCCTGTAAACGGGGTCGGACAATGGAATCGTGTCCGAGCATGGGTCAAATGGTTTTAGGAAAGGCTTGAGACGCTGACCATTGACCTTGAACAACTTCCCATCAGATGGGTTCTCAATCTCAATTGCACCGTGATGATGGACGGTCTTAACGATAAACGAACACGTCTACCTAGACCTTAGCTTACCCGGGAAAAAATGCAACCTAGAGTCGTATAAGAGTACTTTTTGAAGAGGGTGAAATGTTTTTCGGGGTATGTGCTTGTCACGCCTCTCTTTCACCCTTTGTTTATAAATTCTCGCGCTCTCGTATGAATCATTCCGGAGTTCATCCAACTCATTGAGTTGGAGCATTCGCTTCTTTCCGGCCTTGTCTAGATCAAAATTCAATTTTTTGATCGCCCAATAGGCCTTGTGCTCAATTTCTACTAGTAAATGACATGGTTTGCCATACATAAGTCTAAAGGGCGACATACCCAAGGAGGTCTTGTAGGACGTACGATATGCCCATAAAGCGTCAGGAAACCGAAGAGACCAATCCTTGCGGTCGGGATTGACCGTCTTCTCTAGGATGTGCTTGATCTCTCGATTGGCCAATTCAGCTTGGCCATTTGTTTGCGGGTGGTAGGTAGTTGAAACTTTATAAGTTACCCCATACTTTCGCATAAGAGTAGCAAACGGAGAATTACAAAAATGTGTTCCGTTATCGCTTATGATCGCCTTCGGAGTTCCAAAACGCGAAAGCATGTGTTCCTTAAGGAACTTTAACACCACCCGATGATCATTGGTTTTGGATGCAATGGCCTCGACCCACTTCGATACATAATCTACGGCCACCAAGATGTAAAGGTTACCAAAAGACGGCGGGAATGGGCCCATGAAATCAATTCCCCAACAGTCAAAGACTTCAATTTCTAGAATGGGGGACATTGGCATCATGTTTCGACGGGTTATAGAATCTAATTTTTGGCAACGATCACACGAAACGCAGAATTCATGTGCATCCTTAAAAGTGTGGGCCAATAAAGCCCGCATTGCAAGATTTTTGCGACGGTTTTCTTGGAAGAAAAATGGCCCCCACATGCCTCCGTATGGGAGAAACGAATTACGCTCTCATACTCATCATCCGGGACACATGTCCGGATGATCTGGTCGGGGCAATATTTGAACAGATACGGATCATCGAAAAAGAATCTCCTCACCCAACTAAAGAATTTCCTCTTCTCTTGAGGGGTCCAGTGAGATGGAATCGAACCCGTCACGAGGTAGTTCACGATATCAGCGAACCACGGCAGAGAGGAAGTGGAGAACAGCTGTTCATCCGAAAAGAATTCAGCAATTGGGAGTTGGTCCTTGGGTGCCTCAAACGTTAAACGCGACAAGTGATCCGCGACAACATTTTCTACTCCTTTTATTTCTTTAATAGTCAAATTAAACTCCTGGAGTAAGAGCACCCGCCTAATCAAGCGCGGATTGGCGTCGTTCTTAGACAGAACGTATTTGAGCGCCGCATGATCCGTAAAACAAACTATGGGCGATCCCACGAAGTATGCCCGGAATTTATCCAAAGCGTAGACAACCGCTAATAACTCTTTCTCGGTGGTCGAATAGTTCAACTGAGCACCGTTAAGAGTTCGACTCGCATAGTAAATGACATGGGGTTTCTTGTCACTTCTCTGTCCTAAAACAGCCCCAACCGTGAAGTCGCTAGCGTCACACATCAATTCAAAGGGTAGGGTCCAATCAGGAGCATGAATTATAGGAGCGGTGGTAAGCATACTTTTCAAAGTCTCAAAAGCTGCTTGACATTCATCGCTCCATTCGAACGGGGTTTCCTTGGAGAGGAGATTACACAAGGGTCTAGCAATCGAGCTAAAATCCTTGATGAAATGACGTTAAAATCCTGCATGCCCAAAGAAAGACCTTACATCTTTCAGAGATTTAGGGGCGGGTAAGTTGGCAATGACCTCAACCTTTACCTTGTCTACCTCAATACCATCTGAGGAGACTATGTGACCTAAGACAATACCCTTAGTGACCATAAAATGGCACTTCTCCCAGTTTAACACGAGCTTTTTCTCCACACATCTAGACAAAACCTTCTCTAGCATAGAAAGACAATGGTCATAGGAGTTGCCAAAGACGCTGAAATTGTCCATGAACACCTCTAGACCACGTTCTACCATATCACTAAACATGCTCAACATGCACCTTTGGAACGTATCAGGCGCATTACATAACCCGAAGGACATCCTTTTGTAAGCAAAAGTCCCAAAAGGGCATGTGAAGGTAGTTTTGTATTGATCCTTGAGATCAAGTTCGATTTGGTTGTAACCCGAGTACCCATCGAGAAAACAATAGTAAGGATGGCCGGACACGCGTTCCAACATTTGGTCAATGAATGGAAGGGGAAAATGATTCTTTAATGTCATTGCATTAAGTTTTCTATAGTCGATGCATACACGCCACCCAGTGGTGGTGCGTTTAGTGATCCATTCCCCTTTCATGTTTTCTACAACGGTGAGTCCTGATTTCTTTGGAAGAACGTGAATTGGACTGACCCATTTTCTATCGGATATCGGATATATGATATCAGCATCTAAAAGCTTAATTACCTCCGCTCTCACAACTTCTTTCATCACCGGATTCAATCTCCTTTGCATCTCACGAGAGGGTTTTGCATCCTCTTCAAGATTAATTTTGTGAGTGCAAATCAAGGGACTAATTCCCTTCAAATCTGCAATTGTCCACCCAAACGCACCCTTGTATCTCCCTAGCAAGTCTATCAGCCTTTGTTCTTCACCCGCCTCGAGTCTTGATGAGACAACAACAGGATATGTCTAATTTTCACTTAAATAAGCATATTTTAACTCGAAATACAATTTCTTTAATTCAGGTTTGGGAAAACGCACATCGAGGGAACTTCATACGAATCACGAGGGGGTAAGTCCTCAAAAACACTACACCAATTAACATCATCAACACTCTCATCCTCATCTAACAACAAGCTCATAAACTTGACCTCTTCATCATAAGGAGAATAGCTATTCTCCAAGTAAATCGGGTTCACAAGACATCCCTCTAAGGGGTCCGAAAAATATGTAGCATCAAAATGCTCTTGTACCACCTCCTCTAAAAAGTCCACCTCATGGACTTCATCATCAGATTCTCCTACTTGGTTCGAAACATTGAAGATGTTCATTTCTAAGGTCATATTCCCAAATGTCAGGTTCATTTGGCCATTCCTAGTATTAATTAATGCATTGGAAGTGGCCAGGAAAGGACGACCAAGGATAATGGGGGTAGTTCTACCGCTAGGAGAAGTAGGATGGGTGTCAAGAACCACAAAGTCCACAGGAAAGTAGAATTTGTCAACCTGTATTATGACATCTTCTACTACACCCCTCGGAACCTTAACGGAGCGATCCGCTAATTGGAGGGTTATTTTTGTGGGCTTGAGGTCCCATAAACGGAGCTGTTCATAGACATGGTAAGGTAACAAATTTACACTTGCTCCTAGGTCTAGCAAAGCCTGCTCAATTTTAAAGTCCCCTATCACACATGAGATGGTGGGACATCCGGGATCTTTATATTTAGGTGGTAATTCAGATTGAATTATTGAGCTAATGTTTTTGGCCAAGAAGGCTTTCTTCCTTACAAACAATTTCCTCTTAACAGTTATTAAGTCCTTTAAGAACTTAGCATAAGCGGGGACTTGCTTGATTGCATCCAAAAGAGGGATGTTAATTTCGACCTGTTTGAACATCTCTAGTATGTCAGCGTTATTAACATTCCAATTTTGCAACAGGAGCCTTTGAGGGTAAGGTACGGGGCTAGGAAGCTTCGAAACCACATCCGACTCTAACGGGTATTTCCCCTCTCTTTGCCTTAAGGAGGCATCTTCGACCTCTAATGGGTTGGGATAAACCTCCTTAACGACGATGGGGACACTAGGAGGGGTGGGCTTATCAACGACTTTTCCGCTCCTTAGAACGTTCACAGCCTTAGCACAATCAGGAGGGGGGTTCGTAGTTTCATTGATACTATTTTGCCCCAAGGCCTTTTGAGGTTGGGAAGGGAATTTTCCCTTCTCTTAGATACTCAAAGCCGAGGTCAACTAGGAGATTTCCTTTTCAAGCCTAGAATTCGTGGCTTGTTGAGAGGTTATGAAAGATTGAAGAGTCTCTTCGAGGCTCCTCTTGTTCGGGTGAGCATACAATGGTATAACTGGAGGAGGTGGTCCCGGAGGGGGACCTTGCATTTGAGCTTGGGGTGGAGGAACTTGATTATATGGTTGCTGAAAATTATGAGGTGGGGGAAGATTTTGATAATTCGGGGGAGGTGGATTTTGAGAATGTTGGGGCTGACCATAAGAGAAACCCGGATGGTTTCTCCACGAAGGATTATAGCCCTCACCTAAAGGAGTCATGTATTGTTTCTTGTAAGTGGCCATCGCGTTGGCTTGATCGTGAAGCATCACTTTATATGCCGGGATTGTTGGACAATCCCTCGTTCAGTGATCGTCAACGTCACAAATGGCGCAAGACTCCTCTACATGTGAGGGAGAAGGATGGGATGGTTCCCGAGCTTTGGCATCCATTGCCTCAATAAGCTTAGAAAGTTGAGCTTCCCTTAATGACATATCATCTCCTTAGGCAAGGTGATATATCCCATGGCTAGAGGAAGGTGGATTGGATGACCGGGCATTGGTCTTGCTAGGGTCCGAAGTGTCCCACGCTTGGGTGGTCTCGGCACAATATTTGAAATGTGCCCATGCATCATCAGGATCTAAACCAAAGAACTCGCCGGAGCACATTGTCTCCACCATTTTTTTTGCATTGAGGGTAAGCCCATTGTGGAAAAATGAGATTAATCTCCACTTTTCGAACCCGTGATGTGGGCACTTATGAAGTACCTCATTAAATCTCTCCCAACATCTCTCGAATGATTCACCTTCGGCTTGAGCGAAGGTTTGGATTTGACCCTTTAAAGAGTTGGTGCGATGAGTAGGAAAGAATTTCTTCAAAAATTGCGCTTGCATTTCGTGCCAACTCCCGATGGAATTAGGATCCAAGGACCAAAGCCAAGTTTTGTCTTTGTCCTTTAAGTAAAATGGGAAGAGTTTGAGTCGTGTGACATCTAGAGGGTAGTTTTGATCGCTAAAAGTAGCGCACACTTCCTCAAACTCTCTAACATGAAGGTAAGGTTGTTCACTTTCCATGCCGTGGAAAGTAGGAAGTAATTGGATCATTACATTACGAAAATGGAATTGCGCGGCATTGTAAGGAAAAATGATACAAGACGGAGAGGTGGTCCTCTCCGGTTGCCAATAATCACGCATGGTCCTATACGGGGGGTCGGGTACAACACCTTGACTACCGTGCTCACTAACATTGTCGGCCATGGTTGTGGGATCAGAGTGAGCCCAGGTATACGAAGAAGATGAGACCGAACTAGGACGAGAAATTGATGGTAAAGGTCTCCAATAATCCGAGGGTTCACTAGACGATGGTTCACGAATAGGATTTAAATTTCTACTACTCGCGTATTGCATTTACAAGTGCTTTTGGATTGATTTTTGGAAACCATGATGTCACGGTGACCACAGGGAACAATAGTGTAAAGAGAATTTCTAAACCCTAAGATAGTTGCCAATCCCCGGCAACGGCGCCAAAAACTTGGTGCGCCCAAAATAAAGCTTGTGATTCAAGTGCAAATCTATCGCAACAAGTAATATCCAATAAGTACGGAATCGTGATCCACAGGGATTGAAACACACCAAAGAGAACATGATTGGGGTAAAGGGATTCTCTAAACGTCACAAAAGTTAAAGTGTAAAAGATGATTTAATAGTTTGGAAAAGTGATTGAGAGTAATCTCTAAACTAAAATACTATTGATGATCATATGATTAATTAATAATTACGGAACTATGAAAAGAACTAAGGTAAGCTTGAGTTCAAGAAATTAAAGGGATCGAGGATCATTCTCCCACCTCGGATTCACAAAGAAGGGGATTATAGGGCTTGGTTGAAATTAATTCTAATCGAGCATAACTAATTAAGTCCGAACATCAACCATGTAGAG
Organism: Sambucus nigra; assembly: GCA_949130495.1. NCBI lineage: Eukaryota > Viridiplantae > Streptophyta > Magnoliopsida > Dipsacales > Adoxaceae > Sambucus > Sambucus nigra. The sequence goes on along the minus strand of OX422209.1, from coordinate 459,163,363 downwards.
ACTAAACTCAACAATGGAGGATTATGGGTTAATTAATTATTGCTAGATGGGTTGGGTTTGTAGTAAAGCTTCAAACACTAACCCTTGCATGACAAGAGAAGTTAAGAAACTATGATACTCCAATACCAACACATGAAGTTCCATTAGAACAATTATAAACCAAACCCTAAATATTAAGTTCAAGCATCCAAGGTGGGATTATGATCCCCAATCATAAGTCTAGCTACTCGTAATAGAAACTAAACTACACATGCTAGTTAACAACATAGTTAAGTTAGTTATCAAGTTTAAACACAAACCAATACAAGGGATGGAATTAAATGCAAATTAAAGCTAGTGGAACAAGTAGAGATGGAGTAAATAAACCTTTCTTGCATTAATAACCGCAATTCAACTAGTAATCAAAGCTTTACAAGTTGGTGAAGACCATAAATGAACTTGACCTAGGAGAGAGAAGAGATTGTTTTTATATATCACCAAATATCAAACAAAAGTAATCCCTCTACCAAAGAGGAAAAACAAGGGATAAATCCCCAAAATCCAACCAAAATAGCAAACTAGTAATAAGAAGAAAGCTGGAAATGCAGGGCCGAATCGATTCGGTGCCAATACGAATCGATTCGGAAGTGTAGAGAATTGCCCCTGTATGTAACCGAATCGATTCGGTAGTAATGGCGAATCGATTCGGGCCTGCTCTAAGAAGGAGAGATGCCTATATATGCATTAGTTGTCCCATGCTTCACCAAAACTTCCGTAACTTCTTCGTTTGAGGTCGGATTCAAGCACCGTCAGAGGCCACGCGAAGATAAGAAGAAGGTCTACAACTTCCGTGAAGAAATCGGGATCAAAACCCGAGTGCTAAAATTACCAAAATGCCCCCGACTGTGCAAGTGTCAACGGAACTTTTTCGGATCAAAACCAAACTCCCCAAAATGCATTCCCGAGACCTATAAAATCTCAATAAAGACACATACAAAGTATATATGATGAATTCAGGGGTTAGTCAATAAATGAGTATAAGAACCAGGAAATACATGCACGGGAATGCTAGAATGTACAAATTAACGGGGTATAAAATACAATAAAAGTGACGAATCAAGAAGTAGTGAGAGAAAGTGTGGAAACGTTTAAGAAGAAGTTCTTATGGATATTCATCTTAAGGTAATCTTAATGTTATAATTCAGCTTTATAATTTTAATTTATTATTTTATAGCTTTACTTAGTAGTTTTGCTGGTAAAATACACTAAAGAATTCACTAATCAAAACTTAAAATTTAGAACAAATTCAAGTTGATTTATAAACTTGTTTGAAATTATACGCTTTTAAAAATGATTCGTTTTAAAGAAATTGGTCATTATTATGGAATAACATTTAAGTAATTCCAAAGTCAGGCCCGTTGAAGTTCTGTCTAGATGAGATGGTATTTAAGTGGTGCCCCTCCGACCCTCCATCTCTATTGGGAATGAATCTAAAAATGTTCTGTCTAGATGAGATGGTATTTAAGTGGTGCCCCTGTGACCCTACATCTCTACTGGGAACCGACTAATGAGTAAGGACTATGAATTGAATTCTTCAATTACGATCAATGAGTTTTAAAACTTGACAAATGGGGATTCAGTAATCCTTTAAAAGAAGAAGTTATTATTAAAGTATAGTATAAACTGGACCTTAGAACGTGTACTTTAATCTTTATCAGATTAACGTGTATTCGAAGACTCAATACTAGTAAATTTGACATCCATTTTGGGTGAGTACTCTATGTCACTTCTTTCACATTTAAATTATATGATATTATGCTAACTATGTATTTTGTGAAATGCTTTTATTCTCAAAATGCATCTGATACCGATGATTGATTCATTTGTGATATGTTTATATCTCTCCATCTAGACATACTGATTTAAATGAGTATTGAAAATGAGATTGAATATTGGAAATAAGATTCGACCTAAAATACCTCTTTACTGACTGACCTTCCCAGTTGGGTTATCGCTGGTGTGCCCTAAATAAGGCGTTGTGACGAACATGTTCGATTGGCCCTCAACAACCGGGGTATAATACGGTATAAGAACACAGTATTAGAGTGTACTTGGCCATTAAAATGATATGATTGAAAGAAAAAGAAATCACATTTGATTTGTTGCATTCTTCTTATTCTGTGCTATCCAATTGTGATATATTTACTATCATTTCGAAATATATATCTATTTACTGCAAGTTTCGAGCCATATATGTATATGCCTTTTCTTTTGACTTGAACATGTATCTATTTTTTGAAAACCCTGGAATGTCTGAAGATTGAACCTCATTCGGCTTTTAGGTTTTTAGGTTATGTTGTATAAATAACCATTTTTCAGGAAACATTTAGGCTCACGAACGGAACGAAAATGGACTATATTGAAGATTTAGCTTTTAGAGATCTTTTTGCAAAATGTTTATTTAGAGCATGTCTGGCTCTCTTCTAATAAGGTTTAAATTCTCTCTTAAGTTGTAACTTGTTGTTACTTTTAATATATATGAAGTTTCCTTTAGAAAGCTCTGATGACGTAATTGATTTACTTTCAGTATTTTATGATTCATAACCATGTGATAATATTTCCGTTGCATTTATTTAAGGAAACAATTAAATCGGAATATTTGTTGCCTTGGTGGCATGTCAAGAAACTCCTCCCCACTACTATTTTGGGACGGGATCGTGATAGAGGTTGTATCAGAGCTTAGGTTATGAAACTATAGACTATTTAACATAAGTTTCGAACGTTATAGATTATAAGTTCCATACATAGGATACATGATTAAATATCCGACTTATGTGATAACCCTCCACATGTATTACAATATATATAATTATTTATATATCATTGTTCTTCGAAATTGCAATCTTGGGCTAGTATAATACATCTTACGTTTGGCCATGACTGTAGAAAATGACCAAGGCAAGATCAACTCCAGGACCTAGTGGTTAGAGTATGGAAGGATTGGGAGGTGCATACAAGGCAATTGAAAGTCTAGCAAGAATTGTGGAGCATCAGGTGAATAATGGAGCACCAAGAAATCTTGAAGTAAGTAGTTGTACTATTGAACAATTCAAGAAGTTGAATCCGCCATCTTTTAAAGGTTCTCCTAACCCGACTGAAGCAGAAAATTGGGTGATGCAAATGGAAAAGATGTTCGATGTTCTTAAGTGTACAGATGAACAATGGGTTTCATTTGGGACATTCATGTTAGAAGGTGAAGCCGAACATTGGTGGAGAATGACTAAGAGAATACATGGGGAAAGGAATAATCCCACAGGTTGGAATGACTTCTTAGTGATCTTCTACGAGAAATACTTTCCCAAAACGATGCAAGACCAAAAAGAAGCTGACTTCCTGAATTTGGTTCAAGGAAATATGAAGGTTAGTCAATGCGAGGCAAAGTTTACTGAGTTATCCCATTTTGCACCTCATGTTGTGATAATCGATGTTTTAAGAACCAAGAATTTTGAACGTGGGTTAAGGTTGAATATTCGTAGCCGAATTTCCATCCTAAAGTTGGCATCATATAATGACGTGGTGTCTAGGGCAACAACAACTGAGAAGGATAATGAAGAATATAATCATGTTAGAGAGGGAAGAGGAAGTTTAGAGAACAGAGAGGAAAGAATCCCAATAACAAACCCTTTAGGACTATACCTAATATAGGACAACCTTTAGTAGACAAACCCTTTAATGTTGATAAATTCCAATGTTGTGGTAATATTCATAGAGGGCGACCATGTTACCTGGAGACGGGGAGTTGCTTTGGGTGTGGCCAAAAGGAACATAAAATGCGAGATTTTCCTAACAAAGGGAAGGCGGCAACAAAGACTCTTAATGACAATAAGGATCAGGGCAGACAAGGTAGAGTCTTTAATCTTTTCGATGCAAAGGCTACTAATGCAGTAGTGTCAGGTACACTTTCTATATGTGCACAACCTTTTCAAGTTTTAATAGATCATGGTTCTACCCATTCATTTGTGTCTGTGCATTTTGTTAATTCCTTTCCTAATATTCCTGAATCCTTGAATCATAACATACACATTTCTACTCATTTGGGTGAGTTATTGACGGGAACATTAGTATATAAGTCTTGCCCTATAAATGTCGGTGGTCATAAAATATTCGCTAATTTGATAGTTTTAGACATAAGAGATTTTAAAGTCATTTTAGGGATGGATTGGTTAGCATCATATCATGCTAGGGTGGATTATTTTGAGAAGAGAGTTATTTTCCAAATTCCTAACCAACCAGAATTCAGTTTTGAAGGAACTAGCATCTTATCTCCTATGCGTATTATCTATGCAATGCAAGCTTGTAGTTTTCTTAAGAATGGATGTCAAGGATTCCTTGCCAGTGTTATTTATTTACAAATAAAAGAGCCTAGTTTGGAAGATATTCCTATATCTATGCTTTTTCCAGATGTTTTTCCAGATGATTTTCCCAGTCTACCTCCTAGTAGAGAAGTATAATTTACCATTGACCTTGTTCCTGGAACTACACTGATCTCAAAACCACCTTATCGCATGGCACCTTTAGAATTAAGGGAATTAAAATTTCAGTTACAAGATCTGTTAGACAAGGGTTTTATTATACCTAGTATATCCCCTTGGGGTGCTCCAGTGTTATTTGTTAAAAATAAGGATGGGACGATGAGGTTATGTATAGATTATCGTGAACTAAATAAGGTGACGATTAAGAATAAATACCCCTTACCTCGTATAGATGATTTTTTTGACCAACTACAAGGTGCGGAAGTATTTTTTAAGATTGACCTTAGGCCAGGCTATCACCAATTGAAGATTAAGGAAGAGGATATTTCGAAATCAGCTTTCCGTACTAGATATGGTCACTATGAATTTCTTGTGATGCCATTTGGATTAACGAATTCACCAGCCACTTTTATGGATATGATGAATAGAGTGTTTAGGAAATATTCTGATCAATGTGTGGTTGTTTTCATTGATGACATCCTTATTTATTCCAAAGGTATTGAACAACACGAGAAGCATTTGGAGATAGTATTACAAATCCTTAGGAAAGAGAAATTATATGCTAAATTAAAGAAGTGTGAATTTTTGTTGCCTAGTGTTTCTTTTCTAGGACATGTCATATCCAAGGAGGGAGTGTCGGTTGATCCTCAAAAGATCGAGGCTATAGTAGATTGTCCAAGACTAACTAATGTGACAGAGATTCGTAGTTTCCTAGGATTAGCAGGTTATTATCGAAGATTTGTTAAAGGATTTTCTATTATTGCCAAACTTCTGTCTAGGTTAACACAAAAGAGGGTGAAATATGAATGGTCTGAGGAAGTTGAGAATAGTTTTCGAGAACTTAAGAATCGATTAGTAACTGCCCCAATTTGGACTATTCCTTCCGGTACAGGAGGATTTGTGATTTATAGTGATGCTTCTAAAAATGGTTTGGGATATGTGCTAATGAAAAATGGAAAAGTAGAAGCTTATGCCTCGAGACAGTTAAAACCACATGAGTAAAATTATCCAACCCATGACTTAGAATTAGCAGCGGTAATTTTTGCTCTTAAGATTTGGAAGCAGCGGTAATTTTTGCTCTTAAGATTTGGAGACATTATTTGTATGGTGAGACTTGTGAGATTTATACCGATCATAAGAGTTTGAAATATATCTTTACTTAGAAAGAATTGAACATGAGACAAAGGAGGTGGTTAGAATTGATGACGGATTATGATGTAAATATTCACTATCACCTGAAGAAAGCTAATGTAGTTGACCACGCTTTGAGTAGAAAGTCTACACCAAATTTAGCATGTCTTACTACTAGCCAGGAAGCTCTATTGAAATATTTCAGAAGTATGGAAATAGATGTACATATTTATAGCGAAGGAGGAATAATCGCAAACTTACAAATACAACCCACGGTGATGGAAAGAATTAAAGTTGCACAAGTAAATGACCCACAACTGAAGAAGATTAAATAAGAGGTTATTGAAGGTAATAGAATTGAATTTGCGATACGTGATAATATATTAAGGTTTGGAAATAGAGTGTGTATACCGGGTGATGCCCAACTAAAGAGACGGATTTTGGAGGAAGGTCATTACTCGAGATTCGCGTTTCATCTTGGAAATACCAAGATCTATAGAGATATTTGAGAAGTGTTTTGGTGGAATAACATGAAAAAGGAGATAGCGGAATTTTTATCTCAGTGTTTGATCTGTCAACAAGTAAAAGCTAAACATCAAAAACCATCAGGATTACTACAACCCTTACCTATCCCGAAGTGGAAATGGGAACATATCACTATGGATTTTGTGACAGTTTTATCAATGAGTTCAAATGGTAATGATTCTATTTGGGTAATTATTGATAGGCTAACTAAATCTGCTCCTTTTCTTTCCATTAAGATTACCCATTCTTTAGAAAAGTTATCTAAGTTGTGTGTGCCAAAATTATTAGGCTTCATGGAACCCAGATTTGTGTCTCGCTTTTGGAAAAGCCTACAAGTAGCCATGGGAACACAATTAAATTTTAGCACCTCTTTTCATCCTCAAACAGATGGACAATCTGAGAGAACCATTCAAACCTTAGAGGATATGCTTAGGGCATGTGTACTTGATCTGAAAGGGAATTGGGATGATCATTTACTGGTAGTGGAATTCGCATATAATAATAGTTATCAAGCAAGTATTCAAGTGGCTCCGTATGTGGCACTCTATGGTAGAAGGTGTCGTTCCCCTACATGTTGGGTAGAAGTTGGGGAAAGAAAATTGTTAGGACCAGAATTGATTCAAATCACAACCGAGAAGGTGAAATTAAAACAACACCGACTTTGATCCACTCAAAGTTGTCAAAAGAGTTATGTTGACAATCAACACCGACAGTTAGAATTCCAAAGAGGAGATTATGTGTTCTTGCTAGTATCGCCAGCAAAAGGAGTAATACGATTTGGGAAGAAAGGGAAGTTGAGCCCAAGATACATAGGACCTTTTGAAATCCTTGAAAGGATAGGAGCTGTTACGTATAAAATAGCCTTACCACCTGAACTCTCTAGTGTACATAATGTGTTTCATGTATCAATGATAAAGAAATATGTCCCAGATCCAACACATATCTTAAGTCACGAACCTCTTCAAGTTAGAGAAGATTTGTCATACATTGAGCATCCGGTAGAAATTTTAGACCATAAAAATAAAATATTACGAACCAAGGTTGTTCCACTAGTCAAAGTATTATGGCGGAATCATTATATTGAAGAAGCAACATGGGAGTGGGAAGATGAAATCAAAGAGCGATATCGATATCTTTTTGGAAATAAATGTATAAGGAGGGTAGGATGTAATGACCCCATTTTCTTATGGCAATATATAATTGTCTTCTTTCAATTTCATCCCACTTACTATCTAATAATGATATATTATTATATATATGATATTCCGAGTTCTTAACATGACAAAGTCCGTTTTTAAATTTGAAGAATCAACGGTAAAATGGGTCAAATTGAGATTTTATGGCACATCCTAAGCTAAGTGATAAGTTTTGGGGTAGAAAATGTAATTTTATGAAACTTTAGGGACTTAGTTTTAATAAAGACAGTTTTAGGGACCAAAATGAAAAATAAAAAGGGGCCTTTTTGTGAATTAAATATCTTCAGGGACCTAAAAAAAATATTGAAAATATATGGTGTGAAATTACCCAAATGCCCTTCAGGTGCAAAATGACCCTTATACCCTTAATACATTTCCACCTCGTGCTTGGTTTTGACACCACCACCGTACATGTGTCGTCATTAGAGGAGAAGCCAAAACACGTGTCGTCGTTAGAGGAGAAGCTAAAACACGTGTCGCAGTCTAGTGAAATAAGACTGCAAGATGCCTCCGTTACGCGACACGTCAATGCTGACTCCCGTTATAAAAACTTGGTCATCATGGACACGTGTCAATATCGTGATATCTTTGGAAAACTATAAATAGGGCCTTTGGTGATCATTTGAAACTCACACCAAATTCCTTGAGAATTATAGAGAGAAGTAGTGAGAGAAAGTGTGGAAACATTTAAGAAGAAGTTCTTAGGGATATTCATCTTACGGTAATCTTAATGTTATAATTCATCTTTATAATTTTAATTTAATTTGTTATAACTTTACTTAGTAGTTATGCTGGTAAAATACACTAAAGGATTCACTAATCAAAACATAAAATTTAGAACAAATCCAACCTGATTTTATAAACTTGTTTGAAATTATACGCTTTTAAAAATGATTCTTTTTAAAGAAATAGCTCGTTATTATGGAATTCCATTTAAGTAATTCCAAAGTCAGGCCCGGTGATGTTCTGTCTAGATGAGATGGCATTTAAGTGGTGCCCCTGTGACCCTTCATCTCTACTGGGAATGAATCCTAAAATGTTCTGTCTAGATGAGATGGTATTTAAGTGGTGCCCCTGTGACTCTCCATCTCTACTAGGAACCGACTGATGAGGAAGGACTATGAATTGAATTCTTCAATTACGATCAATGAGTTTTAAAAGTTAACAAATAGAGATTCAGTAATCCTTTAAAAGAAGAAGTTATTATTAAAGTATAGTATAAACGAGAGCTTAGAACGTGTACTTAAATCTTTATCAGATTAACGTGTGATCGAAGACTCAATACCAGTATATTTGACCTCCATTTTGGATGAGTAATCTATGTCATTTCTTGCACATTTAAATTATATGATATTATGCAAACTTTGTATTTTGTGAAATGCTTTTATTCTCAAAATGCATCTGATACCGATGATTGATTCATTTGTGATATGTTTATATCTCTCCATATAGACATACTGATTGAAATGAGTATTGAGAATGAGGTTGAATATTGGAAATAAGATTCGGCCTAAGGGACCTCTTTACTGATTGACCTTCCCAGTTGGGTTATCGTTTGTGTGCCCTAAATAAGGCGTTGTGACGAACATGACTACCGGGGTATAATACGGTAGAAGAACACGATATTAGTGTGTACTTGACCATTAAAATGATATGATTGAATGAAAAAGATATCACATTTGATTTGTTGCATTCTTCTTACTTTGAGCTATCCAATTGTCATATATATACTATCATTTCAATATATATATATATATACTACAAGTTCCTATCCATATATGTATATGCCTTCTCTTTTGACTTGAATAGGTATCTATTTTTTGAAAACCCTGGAATGTCTGGAGATTGAACCTCATTTGGCTTTTAGCTGATGTTGTATAAATAACCATTCTTCAGGAAACGTTTAGGCTCACGGACGGAACGAAAATGGACTACATTGAAGATTTTGCTTTTAGAGCTCTTTTCGCAAAATGTTTATTTAGATGATGTCTGGCTCTCTTGTAATAAGGTTTAAATATTCTCTTAAGTTGTAACTTTTTGTTAATTTTAATATATTTGAAGTTTCCTTTTGAAAGCTCTGATGATATAATTCCTTTACTTTCAGTATTTTACGATTCATAACCATGTGATAATATTTCCGTTGCATTTATTTAAGGAAACAATTAAATCGGAATATTTGTTCCCTTGATGGCATGTCAAGACACTCGTTCCCCACTAGTATTTTGGGATGGGGTCATGACACGAACACCTCGCACGTGACCAACGTAACACTTATCAATCGAGCGCATAGTCATGGGACTCCCAATTTGAGATAGGGATCAAAATATTGAAATAGGTACACTTATGCTTGAAAACGTGCTGCTAGTGGACCAAAATCCTGAAGAACCTGCAAGGGACATGAACAACTCGCATGTGAAGAATATATCTTGTAGCAACCGATTGTGTAGTCGCAGGGCGCCAGGATTGAGAATCATGAGCGAATTTTAAAATAGGCACACTTAGTCTTGAAAATGTAACGCTAGTAGGCCAAAATCCCGAAAAGTCCCAAAACCACCCTGCAAGGTGCATGAACACCTCACACGCGACCAACTTATCTCTGGGCAACCGACCGCATAGAGCAGACTCCCTACTTGAGAAAATGTCCCCAATTTGAAAATAACCACACTTAGGCTTGAAAATATGACGCTGGTGGGTCAGAACCCTGAATAACACCCAAACGGCCCAAAAAGGGGCACGAACACCTCGAACATGACCTAAAGTAACTCGTAGTAATGGACGTTGTAGCTGCAGGACTCTCGATTTAGGAACATGACCCAAAATTGAAAAAAAGAACACTTAGGCTTCAAAATGTGACGCTAGTGGGCCAAAACCACGAACAATCCCGAAACGGCCCTGCAAGGGGAATGAACACCTCGCATCTGACCAATGTAACTCTTAGCAATCGACCGCATAGACGAGAGACTCATGATTCGTGAATAGGAGATAATTTTGAAAATATTCATACTTAGGCTTTAAGGCATTCCGCTAGTAGGCCAAATCCACAAACAACCACAAAATGGACCAACAAGGGGCACGGATACCTCACCCATAGCCAACGTAACTCGTTGAAAGTAGTTGGGTCGTTGCAGGACTTCTAATTTTAGTATAAGACCCAAATTTGAAAATAGGCACACTTAGGCTTGAAAACGTGCCACTAGTGGGACAAATCCCTTGAACATCCCCTTAACGGCCCCACAAGGAGAACGAACACCTCACTTGTGACAAGGTTACTCGCAGCAACTTCACGTATAGTCGTGGGACTCCCGCTTTGAGAATAGGACACGAATTTAAAAATAGGCACACTTAGGCTAGATAAAATGTCGCTAGTGTGATAAAAACTCGAACAACCACCAAGAGGCCTCGTAAGGGGAACAAACACATTGCACATAATTAACGTAATTCGTAGCAATCAACTTCATAGTCACGAGACTCTATAACTTATGAGTAGGACCCAAATTTAAAAATAGGTACATTTTAGGATTAAAAACGTACTGCTGGTTGGTTAAAACCAGGAACAACCCCCAAATGGCCCTGCAAGGGATACGAACACCTTGCACATGACCAAGGTATGTCGTAGCAATTGAACTTCTATTCGCGGCACTCCCAATATGAGATTAGGACCCGAATTTTAAAATAGGGATACATCGTCTTGAAACATACCTCTAGTGGGCCAAAACCCTAAAAAGTCCTCCAATGGCATTCCAAGGGGCATGGACACTTCACATGTGACCAACATAACTCGTAGCAATCGACTGCGTATTCGTAAACTTTCGATTTGAGAATAGAATTGAAACTTGAAAATAGGCACACTTAGGCATTAAAATGTGCCACGACTATGCCAAAACCCTAAACAACATGCAAACAACCACACAAGGGGCACAGACACCTAGCTCATGACGGGGCTCTCGATTTGAGAATAGTATTCCTGAATTTGGAAATATGGACACTTAGGCTTGAAGACGTGTCGCTGGTGAGCCAAAACCCAGAACAACCACAAAATGGCCATGTAAGGGGAACGAACACCTCACCCGTGACTATTTTTACTCGCAGCAACTGATCGGCTAGTCTCACAACTCCTAATTTAAGAATAAAAACTGAATTTGAAATAGGCACACTTAGGCTTGAAAACGTGCCACTAGTGGGACAAAACCACTAACAATCCCTAAACATACCCACAAGGGGCACGCACACCTCACACACGACAACATAACTCATAGTAACCGATCGCGTGGTCACCGTACTCCCCATATAAAATTTGGACCGGAATTTTAAAATAGGCACAGTTTGGATTAAAAACATGTCGTTAGTGGCCCAAATCCCCAAACAATCCCCAAACGGCCCCACAAGGGGCACGAACACTTCTCACACGACAACCAAGGGTGACTGCTTCTAGGCAAACCTCCTGGCTGTCTCTGCACCCCTACCTCCTTTATCACTGAGCGGTCATTTAGGGGCCTTAGCTGGTGATCCGGGCTGTTTCCCTCTCGACGATGAAGCTTATCCCCCATCGTCTCACTGGCCGACCTTGACCCCTGTTATTTTGAGGTCATATCTATTATTCAGAGTTTGCCTCGATTTCGTACCGCCCTCGCCCCGACCAAGTATTTGTAGACTTTGGATTTGAGAATAGGTCCCAAATTTTAAAATTGGCACACTTTGGCTTTAAACCGTGTCATTACTTTGCCAAACCCCGAATAACCCCCAAATGGCCCGAAAGGGGAACGAACACCTCACACATGACCGACATAACTCGTGTCAATCGACTACATAGTCACATGACTCTTGGATTAAGAATAGGATCCTAGTTTGAAAATATTCACACTTAGGCTTGAAGACGTGTCGCTATTGGGCCAAAACCCCGAACCACCACCAAATGGCCCTGTAAGGGACACATACATCCCGCATGTGACCAATGTCACTCATTACACACGATCGTATAGTCATAGGACTCCTGATTAGAGAATGGGACCTAAATTTGAAATTAGGCACACTTAGTCTTGAAAATGTGCCTCTAGTGGGCTAAATCCCCAAACAGCCCCACAAGGGGCACGAACACCTTGCACGTGACCAACGTACCTCGTTTCAATTGATCGTGTAGTTATGAGACTCCTGTGTTGATAATAGGATCCGAATTTAAAAATAGGCAGACATAGGCATAAAAATGTGCCGCTAGTGGTTCAAAACCCCAAACCTCCATTAAACAGCCCCGCAAGGGGCACGAACATCTAACACATGACCAACATAACTTGTAGCAACTAACTACGTAGTTATGGGACTCTCGGTTCAGGAATAGGAACCAAATTTGAAAATAGGCACACTTAGGCTTAAAAATATACCATTAGTGGGCCAAAACCATCCGCCAAACGGGCCCCCAAGGGGACTGAACACCCAGAACGTGACTACTGTAACACTTAGCAATCGATCGCATAGTTGTAGGACTCCCAGTTTGAGAAGAGGACCCGAATTTGAAAATATGCACACTTAGGATTGAAGACGTGCCGAAAGAGGGCTGAAGCCCCGAACCACGACCAAATGGTCCCACAAGGGGCATGAAGACCTAACCCATGACCAATGTAACTCGTAGTAACTGATCAGGTAGTCGCGGGACTTCCATCTTAAGAATAAGACCTAAATTTGAAATTAGGCACACATAGACTTGAAAATGTGCTATTAGTGGGACAAAACATCCGAACAACTCCTAAATGGACCCATAAGGGGTACGAGCACCTAACGCATATCAACGTAAATCGTAGCAACCGACCACGAAGTCCTGGGACTCTCAGTTTTAAAATAGAACCCGAATTTAAAAATCTGCACACTTAGGCCTGAAAACATGATGCTAGTGGGCAAAAAACCCCCCGAACAACCCTCAAGCAGCCTCGCAAGGGTAACGCACACTTTGCACGTGATCAATGTAATTGGTAGAAATTGACTGCATGGTCAATGGACTCTCGTCTTAATAATAGGACCCAAATTTGAAAATAGGTACACTTAGGCTTGAAAACATACCGCTAGAGGGTAAAATCCCTAAACAACCCCTAAATGTCCCTGTAAGGGATACAAACACCTCGTATGTGAAAAACATACGTCGTAGCAACTAACCGCGTAGTCGCGGGACTCCTAATTTGAGATTAGGACCCGAATTTAAAAATAGGCACACTTTGGCTTGAAAATGTGCTGCTAGTGGCCCAAAACCTCGAACATCCCCCAAAAAACCCCACAAAGGTAATGAACACCTCATAGGGGATCATTGTAACTCATAGCCAGTGACCGCATAGTTATAGAACTCCCGGTTTGAGAATAGGACCTAAACTTAAAAATAGATACACTTAGGCTTAAAAACGTGTCGTTAGTGGGATAAAACCCCAAACATCCCCCAAATGAGCCAGCAAGGGGCCTGAATGCCTCGCACATGATCAACGTAAGTCGTAGTAATCGACCATGTAGTGAGGGGACTCTCAATTTAAGAATAGGGCCCAAAATTTGAAAATCACAAACTTAAACTTTAAAACGTGTCGCTAGTGGGCCAAAGCCCCGAACAGCCCACAAACGACACTACAAGGGGCACAAACACCTCGTATCTGAACAATGTAAATAGTAGCAATTGATTGTGTAGTTGTAGGTCTCTCAATTTAGGAATAGGATACGAGTTTTAAAATTGGCACAGTTAGGCTTAAAAATGTGCTGCTAGTGGGCCAAAACCCCGAACATCCCCCAAAAGGGACCACAAGGAGCATGAACACCTCGCACATGACCTGTGTAACTCGTAGTAACCGATCGCATAGTTACAGGACTCTAGGATTGATAATTGGATCCGAAATTGAAAATTGGCATAGTTAGGCTTGAAAAGTTCCCCTAGTGGGCCAAAACCCTGAACATCCTCCAAATAGGGCCATAAGAGGCACAAACACCTCGCACAAGATGAACGTAACTTGTAGTAACCGACCACATAGTCGTAAGCTCTTAGTTTGAGAAAAGCATCCGAATTGGAAAGTTGGCACATTTAGGCTTGAAAACGTGTTGCTAGTGGGTCAAAATCCCGAACATCCCCCAAATGGGCCCATAATAGGCATAAACACCTTACACATGACCAAGGTAGCTCGTAGTAACTGACCACATAGTCGTGGGGCTCCCCCTATACGAATAGGACCCAAATTTGAAAATATGCAAACTTAGGTTTGAAGATATGATGCTAGTGGGTTAAATAGCCGAATAGCCACCAAATGGCCCCGCAAGGGGCACGGACACCTCGCTCATGACCAGCATAACTTGTAGCAATCGATCCAGTAGTCAAAGAACTCTAAGCTTAATAATTAGACCCAAATTTGAAAATTGGCACACTTAGGATTGAAAACGTGCCCCTAGTGGGCCGAAACCCCCGAATATCCCCAAAATGGGCCCATAAGGGTCACGTGCACCTAACACGTGAAAACGTAACTCGTAGAAACCGATCGTGTAGTAGCTAGACTCCCAATTGGAGAATAGGACTCGGATTAAAAGTAGGCACATTTAGGCCTTAAAACATGCCTCTAACGGGTCAAAACAATGAACAGTCACCAAGTGGCCCAATAAGGGGACCAAACACTTCGCACGTTACCAACGTAATTCGTAGTAGTCGATCACATAGTTACAGGACTCTCGGTTTATGAATAGGGACCGAATTTGAAAATAGATACACTTAGGCCTGAAAACGTACCGCTAGTGGGTCAACACCTGGAACAACCCCCAAATTGACCCACAAGGGATACGAACACCTCAGATGTGATGAAAGTAAGTTGTAGAAAATGACCGCATAGTTACGGGAAACCTGATTTAAGATTAGGGCCCAAATTTTAAAATAGCCACACTTTTTGTTAGTGGGCCAAAACATCGAACATCCCCCAAATAGCCATGCACAAGCACCTCGCACGTGATCAACGTAACTCATAGTGGTTGATTACATAGTCACGGGGTTTCCGATTTGAGAATAGCACCCAAATTTAAAATAGTCACACTTAGTCTTGAAAATGTGTCGCTAGTGGTCTAAAACCCCGAACATCCCCGAAATGGGACCGAACACCTCGCACGTTCCCAACGTAACTCATAGTAATCGACCACGTAGGCTGGGGACTCTTGATTTGAGAATAGGACCCAAAATTTGAAAATCGTAGACTTAGACTTGAATTCGTGCCTCTGGTGGGCTAAAGCCCCGAACAACCTGCAAATGGCACCTCAAGGGGCACAAAACCTCGCATCTGACCAACGTAACTCATAGCAATGTAACTCGTAGCAACCAATTATTGAAAATGGCATTGGGATGACGGTGTATTTGTGGGGTGGTGAATAGGTCATATGAAGATGAGGGGATATCAATGACGACGAGGGTGTGAAAGATGGATCAGTTATCCCCTCATCCATAACTTTCTCCTTTCCCTTCCCTAAGATGGAATCAACCTGGCCTTTAAGAGCACGTTTGAAATACACAAACTTTAATTTCATTGTTCTCTCCAGGTTGTCAAACTTCTCAGGTGAGAAAGATGGTAAGTATGCTCTGACACCACGTATAAGAGTGAAAGGCACTGATAAAATTATAAGGATGCGAAAACAAATGTGCATGGTAAGGATGGTCACATACAAAAATTTATTCTTGCAATTTTTATCTTAAATAAATTTTACTTTTTATCCTAAACATACATCTAAGTGATAAAATAGATAAATCAAACAAAGCATTCAACAAAGGCAGACTTTCAAGAAAAAATTCCTTTCGAGTAAAACTTTATTCAACACTTCAGAAATATTACAAGACGATTGACTTACGACAACTTGATAACCGCCACAAGTATGACGTGCTAGTCTTCATAAATTTCTAAATACCAACAATGATCCTTGCAAGAATCACAAGACTACGGTCCTCCTTAAGCCTTAGCCTTTGTTTTCAACAGTGAGTTCCCTCGATTATCACAACTAAATCATGGAACTACCTTCTCCACAAAGGTGTATATAAGGATACTAGACTTTCTAGGGTTTAAAATTTAGACACCAAATTCTAGGACCCCATAATCACCTCCTTAGGTCCCTATCATTCCTCTATCAACATAAAACCTAAGATGTATTCCAAGTATTGATCTGGAGGCCACAGGGCCCTCCAAGGCCCCATTTGACTATCGATCAACTTTTTTACCTGAGCCACAGCTCATTGGATCTCAAAAGGTCTCTAAATAACCTTTCTAAATGTAGTCCCCATGTGAGAATCGGAATTACGATTCAGATGAACAAATAATTCTCCCTCAAAAATTCATTTTGAGGCCACTAGTCTCTCCCAGACTCCACTTGACTCCTGTCAACTCTTCATCTCAAGCAAGACTGAATGGATTTTCAAAGTACTCTAAATACCCTTTCCAATGGTCTAACCCATGCATGAATTAGACATACGGTACAGACAAATAACCTATTTTACTTCGAAAGTCATTGACGTATCCGAGACCTGTTTGACTAAGGTAAACTCCCCGAACTGAACAAAGATCTTTGGAACATCAAAAGGCCCTAATTAAGCTTTATAATGGTCCATCTTGTGCGAGAATCGACCATACAGTTCATATGAACAATATGCTTTTATCTTGCCGAAAAGATCCATTGGCGCTTTCGAGCCCCGTTTAATCACAATCAATTCTCGAACCCCGCAGCAATTCACTGGATTCTTAAAGGAATCTAAATACCCTTTCCAGTTGTTCATCTCATGTGCAATTAAAACTTACGAATTGCATTTTATGACTATTTTTTGGAAAATATTCCTAGGACTACCGAATGGTGTCGGCAGTGTCTTGGACAATGCGGATCGGGACACCCCTTGACCTTATATAAGGATATCATGACCTCACTTCAAAAAGGTACCTTAGAAACATCCCTCTCAGTGATCTCAACAACATTCTCTCAAAGTCAGTGTGGTTTCCATATTGAAACATCTCCCCTACATTCCATTTCCATCCTTTACTTACCTAGTTTGGAAAAATTCCTTTCGCTCTCCTCCTACCACCTCCACCCACTTGCAAGAGAAGCCCTTCAACAATCAAGATCAACTTTAAATCTTCAAAAGAAGGTCCAAATCTTTCACTCTCTCTTTAAAATCTCTAAGTTTCGCATTAGTTACTTAATTATGATTTTTAGCATTTCCTTTTATTAGATCACACCTATTAATATACAACTCTTGTATTAGTAGTATTGTACATACTATATTTTCTATAAAAAAAACAAAGCAAGAAAAAGAGGGTTTCATTGTAAATTCCAAGCGGGGATTTCTCACTACATTTTCTCGTACTAAAATATATTTTTTTCCACACGCACACATAAAAGTCCCCTGTTGGATTTATGGGATAAACCCCACCCCATGTTATATGTGAACTACGTGGACTTTAATGCCTTTCAGGCTACGTAAGCATCTCGAGTAAAATTCAAGATCTCCTATTTTTGTTCATATATTATATTTGTGATTCAGGCTTGCGTTCTGTCCAACACGTACCATTTTCCTTCTAGAAACGATCGGTGACTCGAAAAATGCACATATTGTATTTTTAATTACCATTTTGGGAACAATCCTGAGGATGACATCACTCTGCCTTTATTCATGACGTGAGTCGAGTAATTACATTCTCTATTTATATATATATGCACACACTTCATGGAGTTATTAAGGAGAAGAATAACACGTGCCCATGAGAGACCGAAAGGGAGGGATAGGTTCTTAACACCTTCCCATTCTGTAACTTAGTCCTCGAATCCTTCAATTATTAGTTTCGCAAGAGGTGGCAACATTTCTTTTGCCTATTTTGTGAAAAATAGGCTGGAGACTCTATCTCTGCATATCACCCCACATCGATGACGGCCTAAGCACCTCGAGGGAGGGTGCTACCTCCCCCCCCCCCCCTGGTGCAGCAACCGGGAGAGGGATGGCCATAATGGCGACTCCTCTTGGGATTATCTGACTATAAGAGGACTAAACTCTATTTCTATATGGGTGTTATTATTGTATGCATTTGTGCATATGCACCTACATGTATGTTCCTTTTTCCCTCTATTACTTCTTATATGTCTCTACCTCATGTATATATCACTTCTCTCTCACTTTTCACTTTGCACAATTGTAAATACACTCCATGTACACGTCACACTACTTACACTTGTATAGAGGATTACTTATACCCACATGCTTCATACACCACTCAGAGTATCCATGCTTAAACTTCACTTGCACTTACCTCCACTTATCACACTTGTATATATCCATTCTCACTTGCACATATCACATGCCACTTAGAATATCCATGCTTAGGCTTCACTAACACACACCTCCACTTATCACACTCATATATATACAGGCTAATTTGCACATATCACACACTACTTGTAGTTGATCCATGCTTAGGCTCCCTACCACACACTCACTTGTTGATATTAACATATCATTGACTTACATGTATGCATGCTTAGTGTAGTCTTTATAATCCATGCTATATATACTTTTCATAACACTTTTACATTCTTTCATATTAGTATAGTGCTTCTTTTACTCATCATCCCAAATAAAAGACTCTCTCCATAATATACTAATTAAGAATCATGCGTTTTTCACACTACATCACCAAGAGCATTGCAATATTGACCAAATTTTATCCTGTAGTGGAGGGTCACTTTGTGATGGGCGCTGGTCCGGTAGGGTCGCAGTTAGCAAGAGCAGTATGACTCTTACCTTCCATTATCCTAGTACGTTCGACATATATCAAACGATTCCACTAGCATCGTATCACTTGACCGAACTCATGACGGGAGGTATATAGCAGGGAACTCATTCACATACGTCGAGTATATCAAATTCTCTCTCACACAGAACGACCTCCACGATGTATATAGTGAGGCAATTCAAGTACACTCAAGTATATCACATGACTTGTCCACACATACCGATTGACCTCAAAAGCAAGAAGTGTATCGTGGAAGTCATGCCAAAAGGGGGAATCCTACCACTAGCCAGACAAACTACATAAACCTTATATAGGAGTCAAACCTGGGGCACTCATATTTAGTTTTTCAGTTGCTACACGAAACTATGCCGAAATGTCGGGTCGTCCTGCCGCCCAAATGTTAGCGCTATAATGTCGTTTGTCAAAACAAGGACCTATCCATGAGCCTGGAGACAAGTCATATTGATTTACATATTTTTCAAACCCAATTTTACGAGGCTTGATTCATGTCCGATGTTTCTTTTGCATTTCGGTAAACCTAATACAAGTGAAAACATAATAATAATAATAATAATAATAATAATAATAATAATAATAATAATAATAATAATAATAATAATAATAATAATAATAATAATAATAATAATAATAATAATAATAATAATAATAATAATAATAATAATAATAATAATAATAATAATAATAATAATAATAATAATAATAATAATAATAATAATAATAATAATAATAATAATAATAATAACAACAATGAGATTCTTCTATTATATTTTCCCTCTGTTTTTCTTAAAAAAACAAAAAGTCAAAAGTAGTTTTCCTACATTTACCAAAGTACCAAAAACATTTTTCCTCCCTTTATCAAAAATGCAAAAAAAAAAATTGCTTTTATAAAAAATGCCAAAAACATTTTTCCTTGTTTTCAAAAATACCAAAAAAACAACTCTTTCTTCCCTCTTTCAAAAATAAACTCGAACCATTTTTCCTTCTCAAGTCGATCGCATACCCAATTCTTGGCCTGACTCCCTATTGACTCCGGTGTTTCGTCAAACCGCTCGAAGCTCCTCCAGTTCCTCTACTAATTCATCCCAGTTTGGAACCTAGCTTCACAACTCTTCATGGAAACACTGACCAAGCACCAAACGTGCAGCGTGCTCTGATGGTAGTCTTAGTCCAAATCAGTGCCAAGATTGACAACCTTTAAATCGACGTCCATGAGATGTAGTAAAATTAGGTCCAGATTCCCAAAGAACTCGAGGTTATCTTTCATAGTTCCATGGGTACACCCGCTCTCGATCCTGTTTGGGTCCCAGAAGAAAATCATCATGCTCCTCGTGCCCCGCCTAACAATGGGCCACCGCCAACCCATCTCGTTATGCTGAACCTTGCCCATCTAGGGGAAAACTTGTGTGCTTATTTCTCCCAGGGAGGAAGAACTAAACAAGGTCAAGAAAGACCTCAAACTTTAGTCCAAGAAATTCGACCAAGTCAGGATATCCGAGAACTACATGGACTACACACATATGTCTCCCTATCCCAAAGCAAGATTATTGGAGAAGTTCAAAATGATATCCATCGAGAAGTTCGAGGGCAGTGGGCCCCAATTATGCACCTTTGCAGTTATCACCAAGCCATGACCATTCTTGGATCCTCTGAAGAGATAATGGCCCAAATGTTTGAACAAATTTTAAAAGAAAGTTCTCTCCCTTGGTTATATCCCTCGAAGAATCCAGAATCCGTAGTTGGGAGGATGTCATTTGAGAATTCATGTCACAATACAAGTACAACAAATAACTAGAGGTTACACGCTGTGAACTATAACTTCTTAAGCAAAACTCAGGGGAAACCATCAGTAGCTTCATTAGGACGTTGAGAGAGAAAGATACCACTATGACCAACTGGCCATCCGAAGAAGAACAAGTTAGTATTATGAAGAAGAAATTCCTGCCCCATATCCAAGCGACTATGGGAGGTCAGTATTATCCACACTTTCGAGATCTTCGAGAAACCGGTGTATAAGTTGAAGAAAATATTACAAAGGTAGAAGTCGAGCCAAAGAAGGTGACCCAAGATTTCATTCCTAGAAAGTACGAGAAGCTTTCCAATGCTTCAGTCTTAACCATCAATACTATATTCCAACTTGCCACCTCTTAAGCACCAGAAAGACTCCCTAATCCCGCTCAAAATGAATACACCGAGTTTTATGATTCATTCCAGGGATGCGTAGCTGCAGGAGTTGTGGAGGCTTGAAGTATTTTGATTAGATTCTTTACTTTCTTCATTCCAAGAGTAGGATTCTATTTCAGTCATTCATTTGTACGTGTTGCCCATTTAGCTATTACATTTATATAAGTTCAAACTGTGTATTCAGGTTTATTATTTCTGTTGGATTTTATGATGGATTCAGATTATTACTTTGTGTATGGTTTGGTTATTACATTTATTTATGAATGTTATTGTTTAATGAAATATAGAATTTAAACACCATCTTTTTGAATACTAGGTGGTTAGTAAACATTAAAACGTTTTCGAAAGTGATGCTAAGAATGAACCAGATGAGATTCTTGCTTGATTTTTATAAGGGATTGAGAACCCTGTATTTAAATAGGTGGGATGTCATAGATTGTAATAGAGTATTAGGTTCTAATATCCTTAGGATCTGTGCTGATTTTCAATGTTTTAGCGTAGTGTTCTTTGATGTAGAGCTTTATGATAGGATTTTTGTATTCCTATACGTACGCACATTTACGTTCTTATGGAAATTACTTCGTATTTGATGGTGAACTCATACAATTAGATATAAGTTTAGATTCAACCCAAAAGAGGATGACCAAATAGATCATCAATGAGGATTGGTGAAGAGAGGGAAGGTCAATCGAAGCCTCATGTAGCATAACCACAATTGTCGTAGGGGACGGAGATGGCTGCACGGGTGGCTAAGATAGTGGCATAAGAAAGCAACATAGCCATGGCTCCCATGGCAGTTCATTATTCGTAGGCACAACCACAGTAGCTGGTGGAATAAGTAGTCCAAGATCACATGGGACCATCTGAGTGGTAGAAGGTTAGGGAGGCTTCGCAGAAGGGTCTCCCACCCGAGTTTTAGGGGGCGCTCAAATGTGATTGTAGAATGCCAATAGAAGAAGGACTTAAAATGCCATCTTTGGATGATTGAGTGCAGTGACACTCAAAAGAATATTGACTACGTTCAATGTCATGGGAGCTGAGCAATTATGGTGGGAGTCAATTACCACTACCGAGGAGAGAGATATGATGCCAATCATGGAGTTTTGGGAGCGATTCAATCGTAAATACTTTCCATCAGATGTCCAGATATAAATGAGGAAGAAGTACATTGGTAGAGTACGAGGAATATTTCATTCATTTGGCTAACTTTTTACCAGACGAGGTAAACAATGAAGTGAAGAAAATGATGAAGTTCATTGATGGACTAGCCTGGAGGGTCAGGAAACATTTGATTGACAATCTAGTGTTAGAGACTTATACTGACATCAGCAATGCTGCACTACTTCACTGCTAGGATCATCATTTCTATCTGAAGGGAAGCAAGAGAGTAGGAGAATCTAGTTAGGCAGGTGGAACAGGATGGATAGGTGTTAGTGGGGTACCGCCATAGCAGGTGTCTAGACACTAGGGGTGGGACTCCCTATAAGGGTATAATGCGAATAGATTTAGGATATTAATTTACCAACCTGAGAGTCAGACAAAGCCAACAAGGTCCTTTGTAACACGTTCCTCGGGGCCATTAAGGCAAAGGAAACAATGGGGGAGGCAGTAGGGGTTGGTCAGAGGCGGGGAGATTTTTTGGGCCGATGTTTCACTTGTGGGTGTGTGGGACATAAAATAAAGGAT
Organism: Sambucus nigra; assembly: GCA_949130495.1. Lineage (NCBI taxonomy): Eukaryota > Viridiplantae > Streptophyta > Magnoliopsida > Dipsacales > Adoxaceae > Sambucus > Sambucus nigra. The sequence continues at coordinate 459,140,359 of OX422209.1, read as the reverse complement.
TGCCCAAATAGAGGCAGGGGAAAACACAGGATGGGGTCCTAGACATTCAACCATTGCAGCATATCTTGGGTCAGTTTCGATGCGAGAATTACGTTCTGGAATTGGTCGACCAAGCGAGGCAGATAGCTAATGGAGGTAATATTTTTATTTCATCCTTATAAGGTACTAGCTCGGGTGATATGGTTGCATTACAACATATAATTGATAACACTAAAATTCCAGTGTGAGTTTGGTTTAGTGGGCTGGTTGGTGATATCATCCTCATTATGAATGTATTTACCGTGGGTAGTGGGACTCTTCGGTGTCGCTTGTAGGATAGAGGGCTTCGACACTAAGAGAATTTTTATGTTATGATTTTCTACTTCCGAGAGTTAGGAAAGTAGGGTTTATTATGATCATGTGTAGTGACTTGATACCGAGGGTTTGAGTGGTAGTAGATTATGTAATAAGACTATTGTGCTTATTATTCCAGTGTGAGATATATTATTTTACGAGGCATCGCCTGAAAGGGTGTTGAGCCTGCATATATATATATATATATATATATATATATATATATATATATAGTATGGTATTATAGACTTCGGTGAGAATTTTGTCTTCTTATGTTGGATCTCGGTGTATAAGGAATTTTTACTGATCTGATTCAGAGTGCATTATGTTCATTGTCGATCGGATAGAGATAACTCGTTATTTATATAGTGATGAGAACTTAGTGATGGTGAGAGCGTTGTGTTGGATGTTGTCTTTAGTGACATGAGGGTGGACGAATAAACCTTCTACGTCAGGAGACAACAATTTAGGGGTAAATGTTATGTAGTGAGGGCCGAACGGATATCGATGACCGACAATGTTGGGTAGTAGTGTATCGGGGGGTTCCTTGTTTGGATTTCTCTTTGCAAGACATCCCACGCATGAAACTTAGCGAACGTTAGAAGTTGGGAGAGGTTTGGTCATTAGGAAACGGGTTTAGTACCTTAGGTATTATTAATATATGAAGTTATAACTGTGAGTTAATAGTATATTATGAGTTAAGTCTAGTGTAGGCGGGTAGTATCTGTGCGAATATGCACGGGTATAGGGTGTATGGGCGCCATGGGTAGTTGAATTTTTTTTAATTATTCGCGATCAAGAGAGGTAGAAATGTATGTAGTGGCCTTAAGAGTAAGGGTGTAAGGAAGTATATACTTTTGTTAGTACCGGACTTATCCAATTTCAAGAACGGAATTCCTTTGTAAGGGGGGAAGTATATAACAACCAGTATTTTTGAGTAATTTGAAATTAATTAATTCAATAAATTTTTTTATTACACGTGTGCCGTGATTTGATGGAATTAAATATTTTTGGGAGATAATGATTATTGTCGAGGTAATAATTTTGTGACAATTAAATATTAATCGGGAGAGAATAAGATTAATATTATGAGATAAATTTACTTAGGATGTAGTAAATAAATTGTAGAAATTAATTGACATCGTAGTGAGTGATATTGATGTAATTAGATTACAACTCAACTAAGAGTCGCGTGTAGACTAATATAAGGTAAAGATAGGATATTCATATATATTTCATCGGATGATTATTTACAGGTAACGATTGTTTTCGAATGGGTCGAAATAGTCGGAATAGTATACCCAGTTATATTGTTTCGGTCCCGGGGAAATTTTAGACTAACCCGACACCGTTTAAGGGATTTTTGGGTCATTTAAGAGATTAGGGTAGGAAGAAATCCTAAAATTAAAAGGCAATATCACTCCCTTTGAGTTATAGGTTGGGATTAACATAAATTTATGAGGAGAGAGGCCATATGAGAGGAAGAAGAGAAGAAAACCGAGGCTTTTCACATAAATTCTCACCATCGTCATGCCGGAATTGAAATTGGAATAAGGAGAAAGGAACCTAAAAATCTTAAAACGAATTCAGACCTAAAAATATAAGTCAATTGTTTATCTTGCATGTTTTTGAAGAAGTTATAATACCCATTGTTGATGTAAAAAACTAGATTGCTCTAATTATTCAATCACAGATAAATAAATAAGATAATGATTTTTAAAGTGGTTCGTCTAGGAATAAAGCCTACGTCCACTGTTATGTTATTGCTGAATGTTTGCAGAATTCTTGATTACAAGTTCTCTCAAGAAATTCCCGGTCCCCCCTGAATGAGGATGATACAAGGTATTTATAACCTTTAGGCTGTACATGAAAGGTTCGATCCATTAAATGACATACATATGAAAGGGTAATACATTTAATGTAGCGTGGGCGTCAAGAATATAAACATTCAATGAATAGTTGAACATTTGTCCGTCTGGTAATTAATGATACGACCGAGATGCAGCTCGGACCGCCTTAGTTGCTCGTTGATCAAGAGTTCCTCGGAGTGCATGTAGTATCTTGGGATAATGGAGTTCCTCGGGGTGTCTTCCTTATTGCTCGGAGAGAATATGAAATGGTTGAAGGAATTAACTTCCTCACTACTATTGTGCCATGTAGATCGACACGTGTCTTTGAATTATTCGTCCACATCAGCATATTAATTTTGGTATCAACAGAAGCCCCCAATGTTTCATATTTCGAATTTTGAGGAGTATGGAATATTCTTTCTCGGTATGTAGCAATATTGAATGATCTTCCTGGGTTTTAGGAGCATCGTATTTGAATTTGTTTCCCAATTCATAGAATCCGCCCTTTTTTTCGAATTTTTAATAGCGCTTCGATCTTCGTGCCCTTTTTGTCCTTTTAGCCGCCGGAAGTTCAACAGTTTCTTTCGTGTAATCATTTCCTTCGCCGATTCCCAAGGCAAAGTATTTAAACTTCTTAGGTAATCATACCGTCTTCTTCTTTTCTCAATTTCTTGCATTCAAGCTTTCTATTCTCTCCTTCTCTCTTGTGCGTTCATCCTTATTTTCGTTCGTTGTCAACATACCTCCTTTCTTCCGGTAAGATCTTTTTCCTTTCTTCTCTTTTATTCAGTATGGTTTATATTGTGGAGTCTGTTGAGAAATTTCGTTCTGATTTTTCCATTCCTTCGTGGGTAACTCTAGAGGTTCTTTCTGAGCCTTTAGATTACTTTCGATTACCTGAGGGACATTGGTTCCCCAGTCTTTTTGTTGCTGAATGTGGATTTTCTTTTCCACCAAACCCATTGTGTCTTGAGTTTTGTCAGTATTTCGATCTTGTCCCTGCAAAAATAGCCCCCAATTCATGGAGAATAATTAATGGGGTGTACAAATTAAATTTAACCCATGGTACTCGTATAGGGATCCCTGAAATTATGTACTGCTATACTTAAAAACTAGGTTTCTGAATAGAGCCCTTGTAGTTAACCTCCCTAATTCAAACAGAGATTATTTTGAACATGGGTTAGTTATAAAAAATTGGCAATATGCCCCTTTAGTTGGAGATGGAGTATACAACGGTCCCAGATGCCCCCCATATGGCAATGGGATAGGTTTATTTTTCATTTTATTTTACTTATGAAATTATGCTTTTATCATGTTTGACAAAATGTATGACTGATATCTCATTATGTATTTATTTGCAGCTGATAGCAAAAGAAAAACTCCAAAGGAATCAGAAGTTAATACCAATCATCTGAAACTTATCTGGGGTTTGCATAAGAACGTTGCAGACGAGCACATTAGGTATGCATCATATTTGCTACAGTATAAGAGTTATACAACCTCTTATACTGCTCGCCCTGTTGAACCAGCTTCCACTCCAGAAGACTCTTCTTTAGATTCTCATCTTCCTTTAAGTCAAAGGATGGGTAAGAAAAGAGCTCCTCCTGCTCTCTTTGATGATGTTACTTCTGCTGCTGGGGCCAAGAAGAGCAAAACTGATGTCCCTGAGGGGACTAAGAAAGTGGATGCTGCACCCTCTAAAGCTACCGAGAAGCCCCCAGTGGCTCCGAGCAAGAAAGTTGCTCCTGTAGAAGTAATTACTATATCTCCGACCAAGTCTTCTTTGGTTGAAAGTGCTAAACTTCCGTTGAGAAGATTGAGGAAATCATCCTCCGCTAATCTGCCTGAAACTGCCTCCTCTCTACCTGCTGGTGGTACTGATGTTCCAAACATCATTCTTCCAAGTTCTGCAATGAGCTCGGTCATACCCGAGGTCCATGGAATTGATGAAAAAATTCCTAGGGATATGCTGACATCCCTAGCTGCTCGTCACCTTGCTTCAGTAAATTTCTCATACTTTTGGTTTTTCTTTCTTTCTCTGAATGCTTGCATTTTGTATTGACTTTACTATTTTTCTCATCTTTCAGCTGGTCAACTGTTTCAATAATATTATGAAGAAGGATGAAGCTATTAAAGCTTCAAGCTCCTCGTCAGGTGTAGAGGATGCTTTGATGGGTTTGACCCGATCCTTGAAGGAATCTCACCAACAGTATGTTGAGGAAAAAGCTATTTGGGAGAAAAAATTGGCTGTGGCTGAAGCTGAGAAGGTGAAGATGGCTGAAACCTCCAAGAATTTGGAGGATAAAGTAAAAGGTTTCGAGGTTGAACATCAGGAATATGATGGCAAGCTGAAAAAGGCAGAGGAAGAGTTATCTACCCTGCGAGATATCAAGGTCAAAAAAGAGGAATTGGATGTAAAACTTTCCTAGGAGAAATTAAGAAGAAAAGTCGCAGTCAAAAAATCTTTCAGCGCTGGCTGGGAGAAAGGATGGGATAAGGGGATTGCTGCTATGACATCCCAAGTCCAATATGGGAAGTTGAAATACTTCCACGATGGCTGGGTAGCTGCTCTGCAAGAGTTGAAGGTCAAAGACGATTCTGAGCTATTCCAACGGCACCTCCCTGGTCCTCCTCCAGCAATTGTGGAAGAAGAAGAAGATGAACCTCTCTCAGATGAATCTTCTATGGCTATGGGTGACCCAGTCTCTGCTTCTCAAACCTCTATCATCGAGGATATTTCTTCTATGCCTCCTCCTGCCGAGAAGATTCCTGCTGATCAAACCGTTGTTACCACCGAGCAACCGAGCTCCTCGTCCCAGCCTCCCGAGAAAGTCTTGGGAGACAAGGAAAAGGTGTGAAGTTGTTCGGCATTATTTCCATATTTCATTACTTGTAATCGAACAATGTAATCCTTTTGTGATCTAATAAAATACATCTTTGCTCATCTCTGTTGTTGATGATTTGTTTTTTTGTTGATTGTTGTCTTTTTCTCGTCTTTAGTTTGTTGCTAGAATGGAACTGATATCTTCACATGATACCGAGCTGATGCAGCAATGTCGCCAATATTATAAGGCTGGTCATATAGACCTTAGTACATCATAAATTTCTGACATCCCTGGCCATGATGCCTTAGAACAGGCAATTGAGGCTTGCAGATAAATGATGAGGATGAGATTGAAGATGAAGATAAACATTCACATCAAACATATAAGAGACAAAGATTTTTAAAGTGGTTCGGCTATAAGGAAAAGCCTACGTCCACTATTATTTTATTCCTAGGGGTTTACAATAACACAATGTGGTAGAGAGAGAAAGGATGTGTATCTTGTGTATGGTGCTTCTTGGTTCTTTCGGATCTCTCCCTTTTGGCTAAGAGAATACATGTATTTGTAGTGATGGGAGATAAAGAGATTCATTGTATATATACATTTATACATTATGTCTACATTCAACGAATTTAATTGTTGAATTGCTTGGTATGCTATGTGTTGTCATCTACAGTATAAATGTACATTAATGATCATTAAATGCGTTGCCATCTTCATTAATGCACATTAAATGTATAGTTATCCTTTGATCTTCCTGGTTGGTATGCCGACCAACTCTCCTCGGGTGCCGACTAACTCTCCTCGGGTGTCGACTAACTCTCCTTGGGTACCGACCAACTCTCCTCGGGCGCCGATCAACACTCCTCGGGTGCCGACCAACTCTCCTCGGGTGTCGAATATTGCCACGTAGGATGACATGTGTCCTTTTCTGATTGGTCCTCGTAGATGGAGAATTTTTGCGTTAACAGAAGCCCCCAATGCTCCATGCTTGATGGTTTACTTGAAAGGATGGAGTATTTATTCTGCAGTGTTGTTCGGTGCTCGTGAAATTCTTGATCTACCTTCTTTATTTATTTAACATAAAGTGCATTCTCTCCTGGACGACATATGATGCAGGCTGATCGATGGCTACTAATCTTTCTTTTGAGGAACTCCGTGTGCTATGTATCACCCCTGGGAATTTGGATACAGCCATGCTATAGTATGCAGCCTTTAGCTTGTAGCTTGTAGCTTGTCATAATCTTCAAATATGTTGATTGGTTTGCTAGCCGACCAACTGCCTCCTGTGCCGAATAACTGAGTGCTAACTTCACGTGCTTGATTCTTCTGATTTATGATCCTCTGAATACGTTGTCGAGTAACATACTATCTTTTGAACCCAACTCTTCAATCTGATTAGTACCAAGCTAGTGGTGGACTTCGAAACATTTTCACACAACTTCTTCTTCATTATTCGTCGAGACAGTAGTAGCAAAGATCTCAGTGCTGTAGATGCTGATTTTGTCTTCTACCTCTGCTCGGGGACGAGCAAGAGGTTCTCTGGGATGAGCAAGAGCTGCTCGGGTAACTGTCGAAGAACAGAGAACTCAATCTTCTTTGGAGAATCAAGCCTTCCAACTAATGGCAAAGAACCAGGCCTTGGCTGAGATGTCCGAGAAGATCATGAGTCTTGAAGAGCAACTTCCTGCTCGAGGATGAGCAAGAGCTTCTCGGGGACGAGAAAGAGCTTCTCGGAAAGACCATATGTGATGAACATCAGAATGCTGAAAGATTTTAACTTCATAAACTCCCCTTATGCTTTGGATGACCCTCCTGCTGGCGAGGAACCTGTTTCAAAAGAAGAGGGAAAGAAACCAATAGAGTAGGAATCTCAATGTAATAGTTAGTATACATTTTCATTCTCAATGTATTTTGTTTTTTATTTTAATGAAAGACTTTCATTTTTGTTCGCAATCTTAATTGCTATTGTCTTGTAAAATACTCTACATCTGTGCATATGTATAAGTTAAAAAGATAACAATATTGTGTTGTTCATCGACTAACTTGGTAATAAAAAAGTTACAAGTATTAGTAATGCTGCTCGATCACTTAATAATAAAGTAATGAGTATAATAATGTTTAAAAGTTTTCCAACCAACCAAGGTTGTTAAATTGTGCTCGTCGACCAATTATAGTTAGGGAGAGTTTTTATCCCCGACTAACCATACTTGGTAAATTTTTATTTTTTCCTCGTCGATCAACTACGTTGGTACAGTTTGGAATATTTTTTCCTCGTTGACCAACTATAGTTAGTGGGTTTTTCAGGTGAGAGAAAATTATTTTTTATATTGATCCCTTCCTATTCCCTATTTGGAGAGATAAAAATATGGTGAATGATTAAAGTTATTACCAAATTTATATAAAAAATCAATCAATTTGACTTTATTGACATAAATGGAAGGTGAACCAAATTAAGTATATAGTTCATAACAGTGAATGCAAAGAGACTCAAAATTGAAGAGAGAGAAAATAGATCTGGGTCATGATTTCCATGAGAAGACTTTTATTGTCTTTAACCTTTTCCCATTCTTTTATTAAAAATATGATGGGAATTTGAATAGAAATCAAAGATCTTACAAAATTTATAATGAAAATTATTAATGAAAATTATCAATGAAAATTATCAAATCTTATCATCATCGTATATATTGGTATATGTAATCATTTAAAATATTTATTCCATGATATAAAATTGAAACTTGAGAATCAAGCAAAAATTTATGATTTATGAAATCCACTATTTTTCAGATATCTAAATAAGAATTAATCTAATAGTTATGATTTAAAAATCATGATATGCAACATTTTGCAAATAAAAATTGGACAATTAATTTATGTATATAAACATAAAAATCGTGATTGAATCAAAAGATGTATGTATAATATATAATTGATTATACATATAAAAAATAAAAACTTAGCTTTTGATGGAGAACAATGGTTGTAACACGTTCCCACAGACGGCGCCAATCTGTTGAAGACAGAAAATGACCACTGCCATTTTAGTGGCGTCAACAGCAAATAAATGATGAGGATGAGATTGAAGATGAAGATAAACATTCACATCAAACATATAAGAGACAAAGATTTTTAAAGTGGTTCAGCTATAAGGAAAAGCCTACGTCCACTATTATTTTATTCCTAGGGGTTTACAATAGCACAATGTGGTAGAGAGAGAAAGGATGTGTATCTTGTGTATGGTGATTCTTGGTTCTTTCGGATCTCTCCATTTTGGCTAAGGGAATACATGTATTTATAGTGATGGGAGTTAAAGAGATTCATTGTATGTAGACATTTATACATTATGTCTACATTCAACGAATTTAATTGTTGAATTGCTTGGTATGCTATGTGTTGTCATCTACAGTATAAATGTACATTAATGATCATTAAATGCGCTGCAATCTTCATTAATGCACATTAAATGCATAGTTATCCTTTGATCTTCCTGGTTGGTATGCCGACCAACTTTCCTCGGGTGCCGACTAACTCTCCTCGGGTGTCGACTAACTCTCCTTGGGTACCGACCAACTCTCCTCGGGCGCCGATCAACACTCCTCGGGTGCCGACCAACTCTCCTCGGGTGTCGAATATTGCCACGTAGGATGACATGTGTGCTTTTCTGATTGGTCCTCGTAGATGGAGAATTTTTGCGTTAACACCCATGTAGTGTACATTTTTCAATTTCATGATTTCAGTTATGTTCTTGGGTTTTCGATGAATATAACTCATGATTCGATGTAGGATTGCATGTAGAAGGAATCCCTATGTGAAGATAAAACGAAATTAGAATATATGTGATAATAGATAGAATCTTGATGATTTCTTGGTTTAATAACATGATTCTTGAATGACTTAGGATTTAATTGAAGAACATAAGATGTCAATCTACCATAATTTTTTATGTGACTTTAAACGTATGCCATTTAAATTGTACTTAGAATCATAGTGATATACATATATGTCTGGAAAGGTCCATGTCTTATATTTCCAATGATCTTTAAATCAGGTTTTTTGGAGTTTTGTAGAGGGATCAATCAACGTTTTACTATAGGGTGTCTCATATGTCAGCATAGTAATCTACCATAATTTTTTATGTTAATTTAAATGTATGCCATTTTAATTGTTCTTAGAATTAGAGTGTTATCCATATATGTATGGAAATTTCTATGTCTTATCTTTCCAATGAGCTTTAAATAAGGTCATTTGGAGTTCTGTAACGGGAGAAATGAAAATTTTCCTACAGGGTGTTTAATATACCATAAAATTTGAGACTCGACTTGGTTACCCATAATTGCCCAAATTTCCTTTTTTTAAGCCATAAATTTGTGAATAACATTGGGGGGGGACTTTTTGGACATCTCTAAACTATAATGAGGGATATATTTAATTATAGTTGCCAAAATTTGGGGTTGAGGCTTAGCCATAACGAGAGAATTAAGGGGAATATCTATTGGACATGAATTGTAAAATAATGAATTTAAGGGAATGAGAATGGATCATGGAGAGTATGAGTGAAACTATGATGTATACAAGTAGTGCATGACTGAATTGACTATTGAAATAACCTAAGAGATAACTAGGTCCCTTAGGGTAGAGAATAATACTTGGGAAAATGCAATAAGATGTTATAATTGTGAATCAATAGTATGTTGAGTATTCGAGAGATATATATTATGTACGGATTATATTTATAGGTTATGTGTATACCTATTTGGACTATATTATAAGTTGGGTGTATACCTATACGAATTATATTTATAGGTTGTGTATATGCCTATATGCGATGTATCGATAGGCTATGCGTATGCCTATTATGTGCCTCTTTTGTGTTTTAACACACCTTCGCTGCCTGCTATCACGAGAGGTTTTGCGTAGAGGGTGATACCACCTTGACGATTCCATTGAGATTTGGATTTGTGCCCAAGAGCATAGAACCTAGGTACAATGACTATCTGTGTGTACGATAGCATTGACGGTCAATTGGGTACGTTATGTATGTGCATGACCCATAGGCTTGGAACTATGTTCGCCTCCATTATGTGTTGTTTGATTCATGGTTCGAGGAGACATTCCGAACATGTATTCCCCGATTTAGTCCAAGAGGTCCTTGGACTTGACGGCAAAGTATGCAAGTGTGAATTACGGTGGCTATTTTGGGAGATGATGTATATATATATATATATATATATATATATATATATATATATATATATATATATATATATATATATATATATATATATATATATACACTCTTGCATGATTTATCCTACTTATGTGTAACAGTAGGGGAGATAGATAGCGTATATCTAAAGTGATGTTCATTCTATTTATGTGTAATAATAGAAATAGATAAAGCATATCTAAAGTATGAAATAAGTAGAAAAACTTAATGAAATAATTTAGTGATAATGTATGCGAAATGTTAACTAAACGGCTTAACAACAACATATGGGAAATATTAATTATTAGTTAGTGGATAGCAGATTATATGGGCGGTACAAATGGAGTTAAAGAGAAACTCAACAAAGGACTTAATGATAATTAAAGTTATACTATAGCATACTATATGGGCGGTACAGATGGGATAAACTTGATAGCGGTTAGTTAGATACTTGTGAGGTCTAGGAAGGCTAGGAAGCATAACTAGTTGGGATAAGTAGGGGACGTTAGGTGTACATATTAGATGAGAGGTGAGGAACAAAAGGGAGTATGCGCAAACTAGCATGTGTAATCAATATTTTCTTTTAAACTGTGATTTAAATGCCTGCTAAATTTTTTAAAGGTTTTCTTGGGATTTGACCCATATCAAATCTATTTTGTCTATTTTTCCAAAGTATTTTAGGTTTCCAGCCATAGGGACCCCAAGCTTGATGATTCATTCTAGGGATGCGAAGCTGTACCATTTGAGGAGGCTTGCAGGATTTGGGTTAGATGCTTCGATTGCTTCATTCCTAGAGTAGGATTCAGTTTCATTTATTCATTTTGGCATGTTCCCCCTTCATCTATTACTTTTGTATCAGTTCAGACTACATATTCAGGTTTATTGTTTATGTGGGATTTTTGTTAGACTTGGGAACCGATGGTTTATTTAATATTATTTATTTCAACTAATTATCTTGTGATGGATTCAGATTATTACAGTGTATATGGTTTGGTTATTACATTTATTTCTCCATGTTGTTTAATGAAAGATAAAATTTGGCACGTGTTTTTTGAATACTAGGTGGTTAGTAAACTTTAAAAAAAAATTGATAGTGATGCTAACAATGAACCATATGATATTCCAATTTTATTTTTATAAAGAATTGATCACTCGTTATTTAAATAGGTAGGGTGTCACACTAGCTTGTAAGGCTATTTTGTTCACCACGGTCCCAAGTTTCCCCACTTTTGGGGCCTAATGGTAGACGAGCCTTCCTCGCCCCCATTTCCCTTACTCCCTGATGTAGATATGAGCTGAAAAAATTATTGTTATTATTAGAAACATGTATGTGAAAAAATGACAAAATCCAAATGAATAAGGGCATTAAAATCTAAATGATTAAAATCAATAGAAGAAAATAAATTAACGACATTATAAGAATACAAATCCATATCATCAACCAAACTAAACATTGCTTCAAATAATTGGAATATTTATTACAAATCTAAAAATTGTTTCAAATTCGGGTCATGTCACGGACTTTGAATTAATGATTAAACTGAGTAAAATTAAAATTAACATATTCACTAACCAACCAACCAATGTTGATTCATATCCATAAAAACTTAATAAATCCAGATGAATAAAAGCATTGCATTGTCATCTGATAATAAGAAATCACTAGAAGAATGCATATTAATGACATTAGAAGAATACAATATTCATAACATAAACCAAACTAAGGTCCTATTTGGCAACCCCATTCCAAGGCCTGGAATTGGAATTAGAAGGCAAGTTTCAACTCCGTAGAATTAAAATTAGCCTTTCAATTCCATTTCCATGGCTTGGAATTGGGTTTCCAAACGAACCCTAAGCATTGTTTCAAATAATTGGAATACTAATTATAAATCTAAAAATCATTTCAAATTCTAGTTGTCATCTAAAATGGATTGATATCCGGTAGGAGAAGCCAAGTCATCCATGCTATTAGTTAGATGCTTTGGCGCGTGTAGGATGATTGACCATGGCTCGTTATTGATAAAATCCGAGTAAAACACTTGCTTAACCTCTTTAAAAGCACAAACAAATGGATCATCACTCACGTGCTCATTCTTCTTCAACTTGGACAAATTGGTACAATAATCCACTTTACAAGCATTTTAATCCTCAACTTCTACCCAATCATTATAAAACACAACCTCTTTGAATCTTATATACTCCAATTCAAATATATTCTGAATGATACGATAGAAACTCATTTTAGCTTCAACGAGGTGTTTATCTTTTGCGCTCGCTCAAAAATAAGTAAGATCCTTGTATGAAATAACTGACTGCTGTACATTTGTATTTTCCTCGTAAAACCTTACACCCAATACATAACCGTTCAATCGATACCTTTTGTACTTGTGTTCCACGAACAAGGGTCTAGTGGCTAGACGAGCAAGCCTTAATGTCGCATTACCCATCTTTAAGAGTAGATATTATAGATTAATTAATTAGGTTAGTTTGAAAGCTTTCTTCTAATATGTCATTTAATAAGAGACATTATCACTATAATTACCTCATATGGCTCCTACAGCCTAAATTCGTTGTCTGATTGTGCCATCATTCTTCATATTTTATTATTCCCACGCGCATTATATTTTCTGCATTGACCATGATGATCATATTACGAAATTAATTATCTATAAATTTGAAAATAATATAAAAGTTAAAATAATATAAACTTACTTTTTCCATTCTTCGACATCTTCATATGTGTCAAATAGATAATGAGCTACTTGTTCATGCTGTAGACTCGCTATTTTTTCTCGCATACCTGTCACCTAACCACCCTCATGGGCAAAATCATCATTGTTACCAACGCTGCTTGGGTCGGGCATATATTCATGAGTGTATATTGAGCACTCCACGGTAATGTACTACTATGAAATTGATCCTTAAATATATCATGTATTTTTTACATAATCTTTGAAAACTTTCAACAACCTTTTAAACAGGTACATCCAACGATATTTAACTGGGCCATAAAGAAGTGTCGCATCACATAAGTGTACCAATAAGTGAATACTTATGTCAAAAAATGATGGGGGAAAGTCCTTCTCGAAGACACAAATCGCTTCCGCTATAGCTACTTTTGCGTCCACTATGTGCTTTCAATTGACTGCCTTCACACATAAAAGTGTGAAGCAGATGCTAATTTGCATAATGGCCCTCGGTAAATCCTTATGCTTGGAGAAACGGTGCTTAAACAACAGAGGAACCAATTGCAAGATCACATGCCAATTGTGGGACTAACACTTATGTAAATCATGGATAGCATAATTAAGAATCCTTTTCAAGTTGGATGAAAAATTGGATGGAACCTTCAAATTATATATCTTTATATACTCTAAAATGCTATACAAGAGTTAATGATCCCTTTCCCTTTAAAGTGTCCACGTGGACACTATCATCATCTATGTTTCTCTCTCCCATTGTATTCTATTCGCCCCCCATTTTCGTTTCCCTTTTCACCAACTCTTCATCTCCTCTGAATTTTTTTATTCCCATACGTTCATATAAATTCATTACATTTAATGCAAAGAACTCTTCTACTTCTAATTCAGGTTAACCCACTATATATTTCTCCATTTTCTCTTTTACATCCAATTTAGGTTAACCCAATATATATTTCTCCATTTCACATCTAAATACATACCAGAGAGACGCTCTGTATTCTTCAGCAGGCTTTTCCGTTATGTTACTATTTTCGTATATGTTTGTGTGTGATATTGTGAGTTGATGATTTGTTGAAGGAAACTATGATTGTGGAGTTTGTGAGGATGACGATGGAAGATTCAAGGAAGATGCTTTTGCTTGCCCGATACCCATCTTGGGTCGTCTTTTCCCAGAGATAGAAGTTGAGTTTTTTCCCCTCTTTCTCTCTCTATGTTTGTGTAGGAATTTTGTGATATAGTAGTGTAAAAATCATCACTTGTGTTTTGGAGTTTTCACTAATAAATTGATTGAAAGTTACTCAATCCTAACTTGGACATTTATAAAACCTATTTACTAACATTACTCTACTAATAAGGACCTGATAGGAGCAAGAAGAAAAATAAAGCTGGAACTTTTGTTGTGGAGAAGCGTCATAGGTGACTCTGGATGGAAATGGTTGAGCCTTTGTAGGGACGAGGATTCCACATTAAACGATTGAGTTTCTTTCTTACTGGATTTGGACTTTGAGATGTAATTATTTAGATTAGTTTAAATTATTTTTCTTGTGCCGTGGGTATTGTTTATAAATTAAAATAAGCTTCTGATCTTCCTATTATTTTTTTAATGACTGGGTTGTATTTAGTTTGGGATACTTCTATTATGATTTATGTGTTTGTTTATGTTGTGATTAATGTGTTAAAAAAGATTGTTCTATTATATGCTTGGACGAGGGAGATCCCACACAAGAACCACTTATGGCCCCCCACCCCCGAGATATTTTTTTAAAAAATATGTTTTTTTCGAATTGTAAATATTTTAGGGTACCACTAAAAAAAATTATTTCAAAATATTTTATTTTGATATTAAAAAAAGGGATCAATATTTGCCACCTTTTAAGTATTTGAAATATTTTACTTTGATATTTAAAAAAAAAATAACTGCTTAAAAACTTGCAAATATTGACCCATTTTTTAAAAATATCAAAATAAAATATTTTGGGATGATTTTATTAAGGGTACCCTGAAATGTTTAGAACCCCAAAAAGTTTAAATATTTTTTTAAATACAATCCCATAAATAGCCCTTATTTGGGTGTCCCTTACTTGATCCTTCCCCGTGCTTGGATTAGTTTTTTTTTAGCATTCATAAGCATCAATGGGGATATGTAAATATCCTTTTTTTTTCACCGGTATCTGTAGCGACGGTGTATGATAATATTATTTTACTTTTCTTTTCTCATTTTACTTTATTGTCTTTTGTTATTAATACTGGATTCAAAATTTGGCCAAGAGGGTACTACACCACTTACTGCTATTCATCGTATAGATTTCATCATTTATCACTTTAAGACTGAATATTTTTTTTAATTTTTGGTTAAATAAATTTATTTCTTAATTTTTAAAACATAGTATTTTAAAACTAAATCTAATAGGTAGATGTAAGAATCGTTTTTTATAAAATTTTGTAAACATAAGCATACAATTAGTGTACAAAATAAATATATTATGTTTGTATTTTTTAATTTAAGGTCAAATTTAAACTAGAATATAAGTTTCGTTTTTCATTCATGTGTGATGTCGGTATTGGATCATATGGGGTGATCTAAGCCTGATTGCTATGTTTATTTCTGAGTGTATATTAAAAACTGGTAATTTAATTTATCTTTAAGACCTCAATCATTAGTATATATATGCCTTAAACATATTTATGCGTGTAAGTTTTAGCGATTTTTATATACGGTATATATATGAATTTTACAAAACGACTATGACAATAGCATGGTCCGCGCATCGCGGATCTTTCTTTCCTTACTCTTCAAAGTAAACGCACCAGGGGGAATTATTATCCTTTCCCTATTATCTTCTTTCAACCATCGTTGTGTCTTAAGTTTTAATGATTTAAGGTATTTTCATGTATTTTCTCCATCCTTCGAATGACTCTCCCCAATGCATGTGCCCACGATATGTTCAGTGATATTCATCTCTGCATGCGTCACATCTAATACATGGCGCACTGGGTTACTCTTTCGATAAGTCAAGTAAAATAAAATTGACCTCTAGACCATACCTTTCTTATATCAGTTTTATCCCTAGTTGTGGTCTTCTTATACTTGACATTCTTTAATTTAGGATTCCTACCTGGCATATTAGGGCCATAATTAGAAGATTTACTTTCAATTTCTGAAGTTGAAAGTTTTCTTAGAGGTAGCCTATGTTCAACCACGCCCGGTAAAAAATTGGAACCCTTTTCAACTCTAAAACTATGAGCAAGCGGTAAAAACCTCAAATGGCAAATATTTTATGCTAGCTATTAGATGCAGAGATTTAGTCTCCTCTCCACAAATAACACACCCCAAATAACCATCTACTACACAACCAGATAATGTATCATACGCTGTAAAATCATGAATTACCCACATCAACATAGCTTTTAGCGTAAACTCTTATTTTCTAATAGAGCCAAATGCTTTGACACCATCTTCCCACAACTCATTTAATTCTTCTACCAAAGGATCCAAGTAGACATGGACTGTTAGTGCCTTTGGCCGAGGTATAAAAAAAGACAACATCATATATTTAGCTCTCATACACTATAAAGGAGGGAGGTTAATTGGTGTTAGAATCACTAGCCATACAATATGATTGGTGCTTAGATTTCGAAATGGATTAAAACCATCTGTTGATATTGCCAAAAAAATGTTATGTTGTTCTCAAGAAAAATAGGGATACTCATATATCATCCTCTTCCAAGTAATAAAATTAATAGGTTGAGATTATCTCATACTTCTTCCCTAGCATGCCAAGTCATTGACTCCGCTATCCATGGTACTGTGAAAAACCTCTTCAATCTAGGTCCAATGTGAAAATATTTCAACACTTTTTTAAGAACATTGGTTCTTGTGCCTTCCTTACCAATAGTTTACACATATCAAGGTTCCTTGCAAATCGAACACCAGTCGAGATTTTTATACTCCATTCGGTATAGTATGCAGTCATACACATAAGCAAGGATTAATTTATACTTCATTCTCAAACCTTTCAAACTATTCTTCATATTAGTTTAGCTACTTGGAAGCATATTCTGCTTGGGTAGCAATCCCTTCACCTAATTCAAAATTCATATCCCATTATTTCCACACATACCATATTGGGTCTTCTAACTACGGAAACCAACCATGGATTTTAAAGTTTTTTGAACTTTGTCACATCTAGGGTACAACGGTTGGGTTGCCTTAAATTTCAAACTTTGATAGTCATGGTCAAGGTTTATCCCCATATCTTCATAAGCGCCTGAACCTTGTATATCATCATTGACCTCATTTTCTTCCACTTCATGAACGCCATACGTGTCATCAACTAAATCATCTAGCATATTATGATCTAAATTGTCTTCCTGGAATTGTACATCTATCTTACTTGTTAATTATTGTGAAGGTTGCTCAGGGACAAAAGGAACATGTGATTCCCTATGAAAAACTACAATCGATAACTATCTTTCATAGGACAACTTAACAAATATAGTTAACTATTTTTCCCTCAAACACCTTACAATTACTACACTTAACATACAGACACGAGATCTCTTCATCATTATGACATGTCTTTGCATATTTCACAAATTCATTAGCACCTATACGAAACACATCCCCTAGTCTATTTGTCTTACACCATCCACTTTTTGTGTAGAGGATATCCCATTACAGTTATTAGTACCAATCAATTGTTATGGGTAAGAAGCATATATTCATTGATTAGTATAAACAAAAGTGTGAAAATTTATTTTCTGATAAATATTTTACTCCAGGATTGACATTTCATCTTTTTGTGTTATATTATAAAAATAATATAAATTAATTTCATTGTTAACATACGATGTATTATGAATCATATTTCCTCTATCTTCTCTAAAGGGTGAGTTTTCCAATCAAATTCAAGATCGCATATTTCTATAATACACTTAGCATCTCAACCACATTGTTCCGATTTGAGAAAATTCGGTAGCAACTTCCCATAGTTCTACAAGTACACGACATATATTTTAAAATGTTTGTGCTATTTCAATTTATCAATTGAAATAACACTCCACACGCATCATCTGGTATGTATCCAGATAATATTAAGAGTGGGAAACATAAATTTCCCCATAAGCAACAAGTGTAATTCACTAAGAAAATTATTCAGAAACTATGTTGTCCCAAATTGTCCAAACGGGACAATTCGAGAGATCTCGTTATAGGGATAATGACTCTCGAACGAGGCTAAGGGCTATTGAATGCGTACGCATAATAACTAAAAGGCTAGTATCTAAGCGCACTATCTGTAACTTAAAAGGCTTATATCTATGCAAGTTTTAAAAAACGTCGAGCGTGACCGAGGTGTGGAGGCCAAGCTTTAGGCCTTAGAACCTAGGCGGGTCTTAGGTGTAAAAACGTATGAAAAGGCATTTAGGCTTTTTTAAATATATTTTAACATTTTTTTTAATTATAACAAGGCTATTAAAAATAGTAAAATGGTACATAATTTAATAATATGTTTGAATATTTGCAATTGGAGCCCCTTTTCCATATGCTTGCTCCATAATTCCTCATCATATTATCACCCAATTACATGCAATCAAAATTCAAAGTAGTCAGTAAAATAAACAATAATAATAATCAATATAAATGAAATCAAAATAAAAACATATAGAGTAAAAAAGTAAATAATTATAACTATCTACTGTTTTATTAAAACATAAAAATAGTATTACTAATATTCCTTTGTTTCACTTGCCTTTAATAACATCCCAATCCTTTGTCCATGTAGAGATTAGTCATCAATGTATCTGAAATAGAACCACAAAGTTTGTCTATCTTTACCATTATGCAGCAATCATAAATTAGAAATTAGCTTCTCTCCATCTTAGATTAATAAGAAACTGGGGACAGTTTCTAAAGGGTTTAAGTCGTGAAACCCAATCAAAGTCACAATTATTATTATTTGCAAAAGCTACTGCTTGCAATCATCTTCACCTTAAAAAAACTGTTGTTTCTCTCATTTCATAAAGTTCATAAAAAAACCAGAGTGATGAACCTATGTAAACAAAATGAACTTACCCCAATCCTTCACGTTTCTAAAGATGCAAAACCACGACCTTATTTGGAAAATACCCACAAATTTCAACTCAACAAAAAAACCTTCACCTTACCTAGCCACAAGACAATCCAGAACGTCATCTTTTGAAGGAACCCTAACTGTCTAGATCACTTTAAGAGAAGCAAATAAAGGAAAGGAATAGTTGCTAATCAAAAAGAGAAAATAAGATTTTCATCATTCTCCACCTCCTATCATCCACCCCAAAACAAGATGGTAGAACAGACTAATAGAAGAATTCAGAAAATTTACTTATTCTTTTGTTTATTGAAGAAGATTTCTGCTGATCGGATGAACATAATATGCTTGATTAAGACGAGAGAGAGAAACTAGGGTTTTATTTTGGTCGAGATGAGAGAGAGAGAGAATATACCTCATTTTTTTTTGTGGAACGATTTGGGGCTTATGTAATTTCAGCTATCTTTTTTTGTTGCTTAAAGGGTACTAAATGACGTCGTTGTGTACCCAAATACAAATTAAAAAAACGCGATTTAAGGCGTGTCTTAGCTCCAAAAAATGTGTTTATTACGCCTTGGTACAAAAAAATGTTGACCGTCATTAACCACGCCTTAATCTATGCCTAGGACAAGACCTTGGCGTATCTAAAAAGCCTCGCGCCTAGGAGTCGCCTAGGCGCATTGTTTCGAACACTGTAACTATGTATAAATCAACACTATAGACTTTATTTGTTACGTTTTTAGTGTACAATTGTTTCCATCCGTGTTATTATATCACGCGGGTATAATCTAGTATATTGTAAATTTGAATAATCAAACAATGCATGTTTATTACTACGAATTATAAACTAAAGTCTATAATGTTGATTTATACTTTTTGATTGTATGATTTGTGTTGTTGCCACCAATTATTGCTACTGATTCTCTACAACTTCATTAACTATGCGCACTATCTATAATTTTACCCTCCCTTTAATTGTTGTTTTAAAATTTGTATTTCCCACAACATTTTATTTATATTTCCATTGTAAGTATGTTTCATTTATGTCTTATTTATATTTCCATGTCTAAATCTATGCCTTGGGCCAATCCACGACACATGTCATTATTCGGAAGAATCACAACCCTAAATATTAGAAATGCCAACGGGCCAATCAACTCAATAGCCATCTAAATGTTCAAATTCACCAGTCAAAAAACATTCAAGAATTACAATTCAAATATTAATGGGTGCCAAACCTCAGATATCCCAAAAATTTATATGCAAAACTTTTTCCATATAACTATACTAGAAAGAAGACAAAAAGGTTTCAACAAAATATTCAATAGAGTTTCAATATTTAAACTTATAATCCCAAGCCACTATTTTTCTTCATGTAAATTATTTTCATGGATTCAACGTATTAAATATGATCAATATAATTTCAATAAAAGATTCAACAAAGTTTCAACAAGAATTTTTTATCCCCAGTCCACACTTGCAGTTTTATGAGAGACAGAGAAATGATAGTGAAGATATGGGGAGACGCGTAAAAATGTGAGAAGAATAGTAAGCATGTTATTAAAGGGTGGATAGTCATCATTATGAGTAATAAATTCACGGATTTGGTCACGATTTCTATACGAGGAACATAGGCGTATGACGACATCGGTGTATGTTCACTTCCCTCTTCTACACACCCCCATACCCATAAACCCTCTGCCCTAACCCAGTGCACCTCTCAACCTCCTGCCCCAAACCCTGCCCCTACCACCCCATTATTGTGCGCCCAACTAATTACCCATAAATAAGATCCACAGTTCAACATGTGATGCTTTGTTGTTCATAATATTCTTAGTTCACCAAAATAATAATCTAAGATACCAATTAAAATATCCAAACTGATTCAAACTATGTAGGAGGTATTATTACCCAAAAAATAATAATCATAAGCACACAATTTCGTATATTGCAATTAGATTGAAAATGTATAATGCAGTCACAAACATGTTCATGTGTTATATATATATATATATATATATATATATATATATATATATATATATATATATATATATATATATAACTTGAAGAAGATGAATAACCTAAGAGTTGGTTACCTGATATTAAGAGAGGGGAGGTGCGGTAGCATGGGTCATCAGAGATAGGGAGGAGCAGCAGTAGTGCGGAGCGGAGGAGGGGAGGTGAAGGGGGCGTAGAGAGTGAGATTAAGAGCAAGAGGGTTGCCTGAGAAATCGCCTAAGTAAGATAGAGAAAGAGAGTTTTTGTTTTGGTTGTGTTAAGGTTTTTTATTGTAACAATATGTTGATGTTGTCACGGTAAAAAACCTTGACATAACCCTGATAACTCTTTTGTCCAGGTTAACAATAGATCCCGAATTTAAAAACAGGCACACTTAGGCTTGAACATGTGCCGCTAGTGGGCCAAACTCTCGACCAACTCCCAAACATCACCAGTAGTGGCAAAAACACCTCCCACATGACCAATGTAACTCATAGCAATGAATCACATAATGGCAAGACTCCCAGTTTGAGAATTGCACCCGAATTTTAAAATAGGCCCATTTATGTTTGAAAACGTGCCGCTAGTGGGCCAAAACCCCAATCATCCCCTAAACAGCCTCACAAGGGGGCACGAACATCTCGGACGTGACCAACATAATTCATAGCAACCGATCGCATAACCGCAGGACTTGCGATTTGAGAATAGGACCTGAATTCAAAAATTGACACACTTAAGCTTGGAAACGTGCCACTGGTGGACCAAAACTCCAAACATCCCTCAACCGGCCCCGCAAGGTTAATGAACAGCTCGCATGTGACCAACGTAACTTTAGAAATCAAACGCCTAGTCACAGAACTCCCGATTTAAAAATATAACCCAAATTTGAAAATAGGCACACTTAGGCTTGCAAATGTGCCCCAAGTTGGTCAAAACCCCGAACAGCCCCATAAAGGACATGAACACCTTGCATGTGACCAGTGTAAGTTGTAACAACTGGATGCATTGCATTACGACTCCTGATTTCAGAATAAGAACCAAATTTGAAATTTTTCACACTTAGGCTTGAATACGTGCCGCTAGTGGGCCAAAACAATGAGTATCCCTGAAATAGACTCGCAAGGGGAAATAACACCTTGACCCTATCCAATGTAACTCTTAGCAACCGACGGGGTAGTTGCGTGACTCGTGGTTTGATTTTAAGACACGAATTTTAAAATAAGCACACTTAGACTTGAAAATGTCCGCTGGTGGGGAAAAATCCCGACTACCTCCCAAACGGCCCCGCAACGGGCACAAGCACCTCGTACGAGATCAACGTAACTCGTGGGAACTGATCACGTAATCGCGGGATTCCCGATTTGAGAAGTGGACTAAATTTTAAAATAGCCTCACTTATGTTTGAAAATTTGTCACCAGTTGGCAAAAACTTCGAAGATACCCTAAAAGGCCCCATAAGGGGCACGAGCATCTCACACGTGACCAACGTAACTTGTAGTAACCGACCACATAGTTGCGGGACTCTCGATTTAAAAATAGGACCCGAATTTAAAAATAGGCATACTTAGGCTTCAAAATGTGATAGTAGTGGGCCAAAACCCTGAACAGGCACTAAGTGGCCCCGGAGGGTGAACGAACACCTCGCACATGACCAACATAATTTGTAAAAATTGACCATGTAGTCATGGGTCTCCCAGTTTAAGAATAGAACCCGGATTTGAAAATAGACACACTTAGGCTTGAAACGTGCTGCTAGTGGGTCAAAACCCCAAATAGCCCCCAAATGGCCCCACAAGGGACACAAACACCTCGCACGTAACCAACATAAGTCATATCAACCGACTACATAGACGTGTGACTCCCGATTTGATAATGGTGCCCAAATTTAATTACGAAAACTTAGGCTTGAAAATATGCCGCTAGTGTGCCAAAACCCCGGACATCCCCCAAATGGCCCCGCAAGGGGCACGAACACCTTGTACGTGGTGAATGTGACTCGCAGCAATTGACCGCATAGTCATGGGACTATAATTTTGAGAATAGTACCCAAATTTAAAAATAGGTACACACTTAGACCAAAAAATGCTAAAACACCGAACAGTCCCCTAACGGCACCACATGGGGAACGACCACCATGTACATGACCCGGATTACTTGTACTAACTGACCGCGTAGTCACAGGACTCCCAATTTAAGAATATGACCCAAATTTGAAAATTGGCACACTTCCACCTGAAAACGTGCCGCTAGTAGGCCAAAGACCCGAACATCTCCTAAACGGCACCGCGAGGGGCATAAACACCTCTCATGTGACAACATAACTCGTATCAACCGATCACATAAATGCAAAACTCATGATATGAGAATATAATCCCAGTTTGAAAAAAGGCACACATAGGCCTCCAAACGTGTTGCGATAGTGCTAAAACCCCGAACAACAACCAAACGGCCCCTCAAGGGCCATGAACATCTCGCACGGGACCAACGTCACTTGTAGGAAAAGATCACTTAGTAGTGGGACTCCTGGTTTGAGAATAAGACCCAAATTTGAAAATAGTCCCACCTACGCTTGAAAACATGCTGCTAGTTGAGCAAAGCGTCGAATGACACCCAAACGGCCTCACAAAGGGAACGAACACTTCTCACGAGACCAACATAACTCATGGCAATCGACGACATAATCGCAGGACTCCCGGTTTGAGAATCAAACCCGGATTTGAAAATCGGCCCAATGTGACTCGAAAATGTGCCGCTAGTGGATAGTTGTGGGACTCCTAGTTTGAGAATAGGACCTAAATTTGAAAATAGGCACACTTAGGCTTGTAAACAAGCCTCTATTGGGCAAAAACCAAGAAGAACCCCCCAACCAGACCACAAGAAGCACAAACACCTCACACGTGACCATGGTAACTCGTAGTAACTAACTACGTAGTCACAGGACTCTTGATTTGATAATATAACCCAAATTTGAAAATAGGCAGATTTGGACTTTAAAACATGCTACTAGTAGGCCGAAGCCCTGAAGAGTCCCTAAATGGTATCGTAAGGGGCACAAACACCTCGAATATGACTTTTGCAACTCATAGTGGTGGGACTCTCGGTTTGAGAATAGGACCCGAATTTAAAAATAGGGACACTTAGGATTGAAAACGTATCGCTTGTGGGCCAAACCCCCGAAAAGGCACCAAACGGACCAACAAATGGCACAAAAACCTTGCACGTGTCCAACTTAACTCGTAACCACCGACCGCGTAGATATGGGACTCTCAATTTAAGGATAAAATAAAAACTTGAAAAAAGGAACACTTAGACATGAAAATGTGTCGCAACTACGGCAAAAACCTGAACATCAACCAAAGGGCCCCAAAGGGCCATGAACACCTCAGATGTGATCAACATAACTCATATGAGATGAATGCATAGTCGTGGGGCTCCTGGTTTAAGAATAGGACCCGAATTAGAAAATAGGCCCACTTAGGCTTGAAAATGTATCGCTAGTGCGCCAAAACCCCGAATAACCCCCAAACGGTGCAACAAGGGGCACAAACACATCGTACGTGATCCATTAACTCATAATAATCAATCGCGTAGTCTTGGGACTCCTAATTTGAGAATAGGACCCCAATTTAAAATACATCCACTTAGGTCTGAAAATATGCCACTAGTAGGCCAAAACCCTTATCAACTCCCAAACGAGCCCGCAGGGGGCACGATCACTTTATACATGACCAATGTAACTTGTGGAAACCAACTACGTAGTCATGGGACTCCCAATTTGAGAATAGGGTCTGAATATTAAAATAGGCAATCTTAGGCTTGAAAACGTGCCCTTAGAGGGCCAAAAACTCGAACATCCCCAAACGGCCTTGTAAGTGGCACAAACACCTCATACATGACCATTGTATCTTGTAACAATTGACCGCGTAGATGTAGGACTCCCAGTTTCAGAATCGGACTGAAATTTGAAAATAACCCCACTTAGGCTTGAAAATGTGCAGTAAGTGGGCCAAAATCCCGAATAGCCCCCTAACGGCCGCATAAGGTCCACGAACACCTCGCATGTGACCAACGTATCTCATAGAAACCAACCACGTATTCCCGAGACTCTTGGTATGAGAATAGGATCTGAATTTGAAAATAGGCATACATTGGCTTGAAAATGTGCCTCGACTGCACCAGAACCACAAACAATCCCTAAATAGCCTCGCAAGTTACATGAACACCTCATATATGACCAATGTAACTCGTAGCAATTGACCACATAGTCACGGGTTGAGAATAGGACCAAATTTGAAAATAGGCACACGTAGGCTTGAAAATGTGCCGCTAGTTGTCCAAAATCCCGAATAACACCAAAACAGGCTCATAAGGGGCACAAACACCTCACACAAGACCAACGTAACTCGTAGTAACCGATCACATAGTTGTAAGACTCTCGATTTAGGAATAGGACTCGAATTTTAAAATAGGCACACTTAGACATGAAAACGTGCCACTAATAGGCCATATCCTCCGAACATCCCCCAAACGGCATCGTAAGGGGTACGAACACCACACATGTGACCAGCGTAACTTATAGTAATCGACCGCATAGTCGCGAGAATCCCGATTTAATAATAGGATCCAAATTTTTGAATAGGGACACTTAGTCTTGAAAACGTGCCACTAGTGGGACAAAACCCCGAATAACCACCAAATGACCACACAAAGGGTACGAACACCTTGCACTGGACCAAAGTAACACGTAACAATCGATGGCAAAGGTGTAATACTCCCACTATGAGAATAAGATCCGAATTCTAAAATAGACAAACATCGGCTTGAAAACATTTTGTGACTGTGCTAAAACCTCGAATAGCCACCAAATGGCCCCGCAAGGGCCACGAACACCTGGCACATGACCAACGTAACTCGTAGATAGTGACCTCACAGTCACGCGACTCCTAATTTGAGAATAGGACCTGAATATGCAAAGTGGTACACTTAGGCTTGAAAACATGTTGCTAGTGGGCCAAAAACTCGAACTGCCCCCAAACAGCTCCGCAAAGGGCACTAAGACCTCGCACGTGACCAACATAATCATTAATAGTAACTGCGTAGTTGCAGGATTACTGGTTTGAGAATAGGATACGAATTTAAAAAATAGGCAGGCTTAGGCTTGAAAACTTTCCGCTATTGGGCCAAAATCCCAAAACGCCCCCAAATAGCAACGTAAGGGGAACAAACACCTCATCTTTGACCAACGTATCCCGTAGCATCTGATCGCATATTTGCGAGACTCTTGGTTTGAGAATAAGACCCGAATTTGAAAATAGACACTCTTAGGCTTGAAAACATGCCACTAATGGGCGAAAACACTAAACAACCCCGGACCGGTTCCTAAAAGGGGCTCGAACACCTCGCGCATGACCAATATTACTCGTAGAAATTGACCACATAGTTATGATATTCTTAGATTGAGAATATGACCCAAATTTGAATATAGGCACAATTAGGCTTTAAAATGTGTCGATAGGGGGTAAAAAACCAAAATATCCCTCAAACAGACCCATAAGGGGAACAAAAAACTCGCATGTGACCAACATAACTTGTACAAACCAATGACATAGTCACGGGATTCTCGATTAGAGAATAGGGTAGAAATTTGAAAATAGGCACACTCAAGCTTAAAATAGTGTCACAACTGCGCTAAAACCCCGAAGAGGCCTGAAAGGAGTATAAACACCTCACACATGACCAACACAACTCATAGGAACTGGCCGTGAAGTTGTGGGACTCCCGATTTGAGAATAAGTCCCGAACTTGATAATAGACAAACTTTGGCTTGAAAATGTGTTGCGACTGCGCCAAAAATCCGATCAGCCCCTAATAGGGCCCTTAATGTGCATGAATACCTCACACATGACCAACATAACTCAAAGAAATAAATCGAAATGTAGCGGGAGTCCCACATTGAGAAAAGGACCTGGATTTCAAAATATGCTCACTTAGGCTTCAAAACGTGCCACTCGTGGGCAAAAACCCCAAGCAGCCGACCCTGCAAGGGGCACAAACACCTCAAACATGACCAATGTAACTCGTACCATTCGATTGCATAGTCACGAGACAGCCGATTTGAGAATAGGACCCTAGTAACGTTTCGTGACTGCGCCAAATCCCTAAAAAAATGACCAAACAGCCCCACAAGGGGCACGAACACCTCGCAGGAGACCAACATAACTCATAGCAATCAATGGCATGGTCGTAAAACGCCTAGTTCGATAATAGTATTCTAATTTGAAAATAGGCACACTTAGGCTAAAAAATGTGCCTCTAGTGGGCCAAAACCCGGAACAGCCCCCAAATGGCCCTACAAAGGGGATGAAAACCTTGTACGTGGCCAATGTAACTCATAGAAAATGATCGTACAGTCGCGGGTCTCTAAGATTTGGAATAAGACCCAAATTTGAAAATAGGCACATTTAGACTTAAAAGCATACCACTAGTGGGAAAAACCCCGAACAACCACCAAAAGACCCCGCAAGGGGCATGGACATCTCTTACATGGCCAACATAACTCGTAGCAATCAATCGCGTAATCGCGGGATTCTTGGTTGGCGAAGAAGACTCGAATTTGTAAATGGGCACACTTAAGCTAGAAAATGTGTGGTGAGTGGTACAAAACTCTAAACATCTCCCAAATAACCCCTCAAGCGGAACGAATACCTCGTATGTGAGAAACATAACTCGTAGCAATCGATCACAGAGTCACTAGACTCTCGGTTCGAGAATGGGACCTGAATTTGAAAATGGGCACACTTAGGCTTTAAAATGCACTATGAGTGGGCTAAAAACACGAACAATCACTAAATTGTTCCACAAGGGGAACTAACACCTCGCACGTGACTAATATATTTCGTAGTAACCAACAAGGTAGTCGCAGCACTCCAAATTTGAGAATAATAACCGAACATGGAAATAGGCACAAATAGGCTAGAAAATGACCCACAAGGGGCCCAAAACAATGAGTAGTTCCAAATGGACCCGAAAGGGGAACGAACACTTCCACGTGACCAACATAACTCCTAAAAATCGAGCACGTAGTCGCAGGTTGTACCAGTTTGATAATTGTAACCGAATTTGAAAAAAGAAACACTTAGGGATGAAAATGTGTTGTGCTAGCGCCAAATCTCCGAACAACCCTCAAGCGGCCCGCAAGGGCATGAACACTTCGCACGTGACCAACGTCACTCGTAGAAACCAATCTCATAGTCGCGGTACTCCCAGTTTATGAATAGAATCTGAATTTGAAAATAAGTACACTTAGGCTTCAAAATGAGCTACTAATGAGCAAAAATCTCGAACAACCTACAAAACGGCCCTGCAAGCGGCACGAACACCTTGCACATCACCAAATTAACTCGTAGCAACCGTCCCATATTCACAGGACTCTCGATTTGAGAATGGGAACCAAACTTAAAAATAGGCACATTTAGGTTTGAAAACATATCACTAGTGGGACAAAGCCCCAAACATCCCCAAATGCCCATATAAGGGGCACGGACACCTCGCATATGGTCATTGTAACTCGTAATAACTGATCGCATAGTCATGGGACTTTTGAATTGAGAATATGATGCGAATTTGAAATTATTCACACTTAGGTTTGAAAACATGTCGTGATTGTGCCAAAACCTTGAACAGCCACCAAATGGCCCTGCAACAGGCACAAACACGTCGTACGTAACCAACATAACTCGTAGAAAATGACCGCCTAGTCGGGTGAGTTGTGGATTGAGAACATGATTTAATTTAAAAATAGGCCCATGTGGGCTCTAAATTGTGTCGCGATTGCGGCAAATCATTGAACAGCCCCAGAAGACCCCTCACGAGGCACGAACACTCACACATGACAAACGTAACTGGAAGAATTCGACTGCGTAGTAGCAGGACTCCCAGTTTCAGAATAGGAGCCTAATTTGAAAATAGGCAGACTTAGGCCTGAAAACATATGCTGCAAATGGGCTACCCCCCCCCCCCCCCCCCCCCGCCCCGAACAACCACAAACCGCCCTACAAGGGGCAGAAAAACCTTGCAGGCGAAAAACGTAACTCCTAGCAACTGACAATGTAGTCACGGGACAATTGGTTCGAGAATACCATCGGAATTTGAAAATAGGTACACTTTGGCTTGAAAACATGCCGCAACTGTGCCAAAACCCCCAAAGAGCCTCTAACGGCCTGAAAGTGGCATGAACATGTCACCCGTGAACAACATAACTCGTATTAACCAACTGTGTAGTCACGAGACTCCCAGTTTTAGAATGGGACCCTAATTTGAGACTAGTCACACTTAGGCTTGAAAACATGTCGTGACTGCACGAACACCCCGAGCAACCCCCCAATAGCCCCTTAAGGGGCACGAACACCTCGCACGTGATAAATGTAACTCGAAGTAATTGACTGACTAGTAGCATTACTCTCGGTTTGAGAATAGGACCCAAATTTAAAAATGGGCATGCATATGCTTAAAACGTGTCGCTAGTGGATAAAAACCTCAAACAACCTACAAACTGGCCTCCGAGGGGCACAAACACCTCCCACATAACCAACGTAACTCATTGCAACTAATGGCATAGTCGCAAGACATTGGGTTGGAGAATAGGACCCAAATTTTAAAATAGGCACACTTAGTCTTGAAAACGTGCACTAACTGCGCCAAAATCCCAAACATCCCCCAAATAACCCAAAAGGAACATGAACACCTCGTGACCAACGTAATTTCTAAAAAATGATAGCATAATAATGGGATCCTCGATTTAAGAATCAGACCCAAATTTGAAAATAGGCACACTTTGGCTTGAGAAATGTGTCGTTAGTGGGCTAAAACCCTGAATAACTACTAAACGTCCCCGCAAGGGGCATGAAAAAATTGCACGTGAACAACATAACTCGTAACAATTGACTGGGTAGTCTTAGAATTCCTGGTTTGAGAATAGTATCCGAATTTGAAAATAAGCACACTGAGGCTTAAAAACGTGTCCTTAGTGGTCCAAAACACCAAATATCCCCCAAATGTCTATGCTAGGGGCACAAATCTTCATATGGGACCAATGTGACACCCCACCTAATTAAATATCGGGTGATTGCGCCTTTATAAAATTTAAAATAGAATGTTCGGTCAGTTCATTCTTAGCATCACTGTCCAAAACATAACAACTTTATTAACCACCTAATAATTAATTAAGCTAGTGTCAAAAGTTTTTCCTTTTTAAATAAAATCATTTAAATACCAATCAAAGAATTTAATATAATCCATCGACGCATAATTAATTAATAAAATAGTGAATTAGAATCACATGCTGAAATAACTAAGACTAGATAAAACATTACACTTCAAAACTCTAAACCAAGCACCATGGTAAATATAAATCCAAATGAAAATGAACTGAAAGTAAACTGAATATAATCTCTGAAAATTGTCTAAGGAATGGGTGAAACATTCCCTAAATAGAAAGTCTATAAAGAATAGAAATGAAACGATGGAGGCGTCTAAGATGAAGACCTACAGTTTCCACAGTAGCTGCAGTAGCCAAGCAATCTAAATCTCTAAGCCTGGTGTTCCTGTGGCTGAGCACCTGATATAATACATATATATAGAAAGAGAGAGAGAAGAGATGTAAGAAAATGGTCAGAGCCCAATGTGTAAAAATATTTGTTTTAGCAAGTATTTAAAATGTGCAATAAAGCAAGTATCAAATGCATGTTAGTTCCAACTCTCACATGAGATTCTCACCTCTCGTCTATTGTGCACGCCTGACGTACATCTATTCCCACCTAGCCATTCATAACACTTCTAGCTAGATTAAGACTTGTACTTCTTGTTGTAACTCGTGGTAGCAACCCGTGGTTCCCAGTTTTCCGCATTTTAATTATCATTATTTTTGAATTCGGTTAAGTGTTATCACACTAAGTTAAGTATTCACAACTTACGTCACTTAAGATTATATTATCCCAATATCCAACAATTATCTTACAATAGGAATAACACAAGTATATATACATACATTCACCACTATAATATACATATACTAATATATCACCCCGAGGCTAAAGTTGTAGTGCATTGCATACTCTGTTATCATGTCTCGGTACATCTCGTACTCTAAGAAGGACTATCGGTTCGGAAGTTTCCCAAGAACCATATATACAAAACACACATAATGGAGGTAAACATAGTTCACATATCTATGGGTCATGCACATAACTACGCTCCCATTGTCAGCTGGCTTATCAACTCACCAATAAGCCTTCACAGTTATATGTTCTGAGATACAAGTCAATAATCCCCGTGAAGGTCACCCAGGTTAAGACTGTCTCTACACCACCTCCCGTGATAACAAGCAGCTAGGTATGTCATACACATAATACTAGCAAGTAATAGGTATTCACACATCATATTATGAGGTAAGACTTTTGACAACGCTTAAGTCATTGTTCCCTTTACGGATGACAATTTGGGTACTAATCCGTGTACTAAAGGACAAACACTCCCAGCTCTCGACGTTCTGTAGGTTTCATGAGTGGGATGTCTCGCAAAGAGAAATCCAAATAAGGAACCCCCCGATACACTACTATCTAACATTATCGGTCAAGGAGATTTGGGGCCATCGGTATCTGACTGTACCCCGTATCCTTACTTCTTGCTAAGAAATTATCTCACCTATTCTCATGATACGTGAGGCTAAACTCAACACATTCCTCCTACTAACTTGGCATTATACTCTAGTATACACTATGGGAAATCCCCATGATCAAAAACATTTCATCAAATTTTAAATTTATTTAATAGACATCCCTACCCACCGGGATTATATATATATATATATATATATATAGCCATGCCTCTTCTCAATTGGCGCTTAGTGCAATTTTTAACGAACACAAAAATACTAATGTAATGGTCTATTATCACTTAAACTGTCATTAACTAATTCGAAAATCAGGATAATATTGCATTCTACACCAATGTTTCTCATAGTATTAGTACCAAACTGTAACACATCTAAGTTATTCAAGATTTCCCTTTTATCTTAAAAGACACTATAATTAATGAAGTGTCGTACCTTCAAATGAAGGTGATAGTTGCGGTATCAATGGCATGACCGCATATCGAGCATTATAAATACATCCATAATGTACTCGTTGATGTTGTTGTGGTGCCTGTTATGTTGGGGTAACTATCCAGGGTTCCTTATGTTGGGTATCCTGTCCTATTACCTTATCTTGTTGCGGGCAGTCCCTCCACCGGTGACCCTGCTTTTCGCACTTATGACACTGACCCTGAAACCCTTTCCTTCTTATGCCTTGTTGTCCTTGCCGATTGGGGTAAGGTTCCTCACCAGCCGAATCTGGGCAGTCCCAACGGGTATGGCAAATTTTCCCACATTTAAAACACCTCTTGGTGGTGGCCCTCCTCTCCAGTCTTTATTGGCTCTAGTGGGTTTGGCTCTTCCCGCCATTTCCATTATCCTCCTATCCTTGACGAATCTGAGGAACTTGTCGCTGCTGTGGCGGTATTTTCCCTTTGTTACTAACTTTATCAATGTCATATTGATCAACTTCTCTCGTTCTTTTGCCCCTGTAAGCTATACACTGCTATTTGGTTACTGTAATCATGTTGTAGTCACTGCTTGTGCCACGATATTCGCCATCTCAGTGATTTCCCCTCTTTCTTGGTGTACCTAAGGTACTTGTTAGTCTTGTCCCGCATTTGCTCCTTCAGCAGTGTTAGTTTGTATCTTCCTCACGAGTGACATCTGAAATTCAAATGAATTACATAAGTCCATTGACTATACACATCATTGTAGAAGAAGAACATAGTCTACAAAATGAAATCAAGGAGTGCAACAGTCCTAATAATAGGGCTCTATATCAAAAAACGCTAAGTTGAAAGCACGATAAACCGTACATATCCTAAAGGACTCTAGAACCTGATGCTCTGATACCACCCGTGACACCCCGCTTAATTGAATATTGGGTGATCAGTACTTTATAAAATTTAAAACAGAATGTTCGGTCGGTTCATTCTTAGCATCATTGTCAAAAACATGACAACTTTATTAACCACCTAATAATTAATTAAGCTAGTGTCAAAATATTTTATTTTTTAAATAAAATCATTTAAATACTAATCCAAGAATTTAATATAATCCATCGACGCATAATTAATTAATAAAATATTGAATCAGAATCACATGCTGAAATAACTAAGACTGGATAAAACATTCCAGCTCAAAACTCTAAACCAAGCACCATGGTAAATATAAATCCAAATGAAAATGAACTGGAAGTAAACTGAACATAATCTCTGAAAACTGTCTAAGGAATGGGCGACACATGCCCTAAATAGAAAGTCTATAAAGAATGGAAATGAAATGATGGAGGCGTCTAAGATGAAGACCTACACCTTCCACAGCAGCTGCAGCACGCCAAGCAATCCAAATCTCTAAGCCTGATGTCCCTGTGGCTGAGCACCTGATATAATACAAATATATAGAAAGAGAGAGAGAAGAGATGCAAGAAACGGGTCAGAGCCCAATGTGTAAAAATATTTGTTTTAGCAAGTATTGAAAATTTACAATAATGCAAGTATCAAATGCATGTGAGTTCGAACTCTCACATGAGATTCTCACCTCTCGTCTATTGTGCACGCCTGACGTACGTCTATTCCCACCTAGCCATTCGTAACACTTCTAACTAGATGAAGACTTGTACTTCTTGTTATAACTCGTGGTAGAACCCGTGATTCCCAGTTTTTCGCAATATAATTATCATTATTTTTTAATTCGGTTAAGTGTTATCACACTAAGTTAAGTATTCACAACTTACGTCACTTAAGATTATATTATCCCAATATCCAACAATTATCTTAAAGTAGGAATAACACAAGTATATATACATACATTCACCACTATAATATACATATACTAATACAGCACCCCGAGGCTAAAGCTGTAGTGCATTGCATACTCTGCTATCATGTCCCGATACATCTCGTACTCTAAGAAGGACTATCGATTCGTAAGTTTCCCACGAACCATATATACAAAACACAAATATTGGAGGGAAACATAGTTCACATATCTATGGGTCACGCACATACATACGCTCACATTGTCAGCTCGCTTATCAACTCACCAATAAGCCTTCACAGTCTTATGTTCTGAGATACAATTCAATAATCCCCGCGAAGGTTACCCAGGATAAGACTGTCTCTACACCACCTCCCGTGATAACAAGCAGCTAGGTATATCATACACATAATACTAGCAAGTAATAGGTATTCACACATCCTATTAATAATTATGGGTATTCTCACAGCCTTCTTATATATTTATCATACATATTTCATTCTCATTATTACGTATTTTATAGTATTACTAAATTACAACAACTTTTTAGTAATTTCCAAAGTAATTCTTCTTTACGGATTAATTAAAATATAAAAGTCACCTACTTCCTCGTAGACCTACCTCGTTTCAAATCCCTTAACTGGTAATTTCCCTCACTTGTAAAGACTGGACAAATCCCAAAACTGCCCCTAAGAAATATCTCGAAAATTCACCCTATCGCTCGAACTAAATGGCATGTTGTTCGAACGACTGCCTGTGTCCCTCTAGCGACTTCACGCGAGATGTAATCTCTCTCAAATGACCTCATGCGACTTTGCTCGAGATTTCACTGTTCATCTTCCTACCCAGATTTTCAGCATTTTCCCATCATTTTTAACCCTAAAACCTCTAAATGAACATCCCAAACTCCAAATAAACAGTTCCAACTCGAATCCTATCAGTTATATATGAATTCTAACATCCTAGAATCATCAAATCATTACGAATCATCAATAAAACATGGAATCCCCAAATTAATTTACTGAAACCCCAGTTCTTCAAATTCATATTCAAGAACATATAATTTCCATATTTGCTCGTCACATAAGTTCATCAAAACGTGATTTCTAGTCTACATACATGGAGGGTTTCAATTTAACAAATCTCATATTCAATTTACATATCCTAATTCCCTCATTTTCATCACTTTTATGAACTAAAACATGTTTATAACAACCCTATACTAACATGAGTATGATAAATGCTACGGTACAACAAGTTATAAACATTTGCCTTGAATTTGTCATATGATTTCTTGACTTTGTTGGTATGGGTGTGTTCCCACTTGTCCCGATCTACACGGTGATGGTGGTGGTTGTGGAAGGTGGTGTTAACTTGGGCCTTTTCTCTTGGAATTAGCTCTCCCTCACACCTTCTATGGCTGTTCTTAACTTCCTGTAACTTTCTAACCCTAATGGACTTTCATTGGCTGATACAATTACTCTTAATTTTCGTCCATTAATTAGGCCCAAAAATGCAATTTACTATAATGCCCTCTCGGGGTGTCGGTTAGGTCTAAAATTGCCCCGGGACCCAAACTAAACACCCGAGTATACTATTTTGACTATCTCGATCCTTCCGGACTCAACGGTGTACTCGAAATGATGATATGAGTTGCTAAAAATAATTAATATATTTATTCCATAAAATTAGTACCGATATGACTCACATGCGCGTCTAACTTAATTTACTAAACTGTCGTATTTCTTATTCTTGACAATTTACCGAAGTGTATAGTTCCATATTACATATCACACAGTAATATATAATCAATAAGTATTAACCCTTGGCACGTTATTTAATATTTATTTTAAATCCAGATTAATCAACAATTATATTCTCTCATTTTAATTCAATTAATCCCACAATAATAATTAATCCCATAATGATTTAAATCATAAAAATATGGGGTACTACAACCAATGTAACTTGTAGAAACTGATCACATAGTCGCGGGACTCTCGATTTGATAATAGGGTCTGAATTTGAAAATAGGCACACTTAGTCTTCCAAATGTGTCTCAACTACTCCAAAACTCGAAACAACCCCCAAACATACTCACATGGGGCATGAACACCTCGCACGTGATTAATGTAACTCTTAGCAATCGATCGCATTATCACGAGACTATCGATTTTAGAATAGGACCCCAAACAACCAATATTTATTTCCATTAAAATAAGGTCACGGACTTGAACTGTGATCATGTTTTATATTTTATTCATGATAGATCTTTGGTCGCAGATTTGGTCCATGACCAAAGTGAAGCATGTGAAAAAGTGGGTCACGACTATGGTCGGTGATCTTGTTGCAGCATGTGTAAATATTGGTCATGACTATGGTTTATGACGATGTGTAAAGGTTTGTCACACATTGGTCATGAATTTAGTATGTGACCATGTTGAAAGGTTGGCCACGGTAGGGTCACGAATTTGGTCTGTCACTTCCGGGTCACGGATTTGTCTGTGACCATCTTGCATTATACTTCCCCATGCCATGGTCCGTGACTACTCCTTTAGGTCCAGGATAAGTACTATGACCATCGATTTTGGTCACGGCTTCTTTGGGCACGAATCATATATGTGACCCGTGGTCCTGGTCACGACCTGAATCTATGTCCATCCAACTATTTTGGTGTAGTGTTCCATATATATGGTAAAAAAAGCCCCTAAGACCTCATTTATAATAGGAACGAGTAGTAGCTTCACTTAAGAATTAGATTTTTAGAGTGGATAAGGGTATGGAATGAATAGATGAAGTGATAGATTGTAGTAGTTAATCATCTACATAGACTATGGTTGTCGATCTTTGTTCGCGACTTAGTCTGTAGAGACACTTGGTCGATTGGCAATATGAGAGAGTTGGCATATTAGGAATTTGTGTCCTCCTAGTTCAGTGGAAGTTTTATAAATACTAACAAGTTTTACGAAGCGAAGCTCTAATTCTAGGTTAGTAATAAACCACTTTTAGTGGAAAACCACCATCAAAATAAACCATCATGTAAGTTTAATCGTCATTAGACTTGGAGAATCTTGAAGACATCATTTAATCTTATAAAGGGTCAGTTCCTCCCTTTCTCTCATTTCAATTTTCATTCAAAAATCCCCTTTCTTTGTCTCCAAGTTCTTCAACCATTGTGAGATCTTATTGTGTGTTTACCTTTCACTGTAAAGATCCCTTCTTTCTTCCTCACTTTTCCTTAGTAACTATTTTCCTATTCTTTCTAAAACATGGTTTATACCGTTGACGAGAGTTCATAAGATTCATTTAAGGATACACAAGGAATCCGTACGTGGGTAATAACCGAACTGCTAAATGGGGCGTGTGAACTTGGAGGAATGTTAATGGGGTACACCATATTAAAAAATTGTATGGGACCCTCATCACACCTTGAAGACAAAATTTTTGAACAGAACCTTGGTTGCGAACCTCCCTGATTCCAATAAGGATTGTTTGGATCATGATTAAACTATGAAGAATTATAAATTTGCCCCTATTTCTGAGGGTACAAAATATGACGGTCCTAGATTCCCTCAGGAAAGCTAGGGAATAGGTTACGAAATTAAATTAAAATATCCATATTCGAGTTGTAATTTTTTTATTGATGCTAATTTTATGGTCTTAATTTTTGTTTTGCAACGAATAGTAATGAAAAACTTCCTCATGACGCCGACATTAACTTAGATGACCTTCAGACTGTGTGGTCCCTCTAGCAAAGACTAGGCGCTAGACATCACCCTAGATTTGTTGCTTTCTTAATGGGGTACAAAAGCACAATAACTTATTTTGTGGAAACACCTATTAAAGAGAGACTAATTTCCTCGATCTCTTTGGTTGATCCATATGCCTTAACTTTCGACTTCGATCTTGGTTCACAGTCTTCCCATATAAGAGTAGGAATATTTTCTGAAAAGAGAACCTCTTAATCATTTGAAGCTTTGGACGTTTTCTTTGGCTTAACTTGGGGGTTTTGATATCATTTTATTTATTTTCACAAATTGTACATAAATCCCATTTTTCTCTTCTTTCTAAAAGATATTCAAATAATTTCAAGATAGAAAAATATACTAGAGAAAATACAATTTTTTTCTTCTTCCTTTTTAAGAACATAAAACCTTGAAAGGAAAAGAAAGGTAGGCTAAACCTTGTTCATCTTTATATTTCTTTATTTTATTTTAGTTGACCAGTCTTTCATTTACTTATTAATAAAAAAAATAGGAAGGAGAAAATTTGTGAGCTATCAAACACTTTTGTAAATTTTAATATTTTTAAAATTAGTTACTTTATTCCCTAAGATATTGTTGTGATATTGTGGTTCATTAAGAAATTCTTCATCTATAAAGATGAAAAGGTTTGAGATTCTTGTCAACATTAAATAGGTTTATGACTTGTTAGAAATTGGCGAAAAAAGGGTGAGATGTGATTTAGCGCTTTGTGTGATCGTAAATGATTAAGTATGAATTAAACATTGAGCACTTCATTAGTGAATATTTAATGAAAACCACCGTAAATGATTAAGTAATTTTTAGTTTTTTTTTTTACTTTAATACATTACTAATTGCCAAATTTAGACTTTAATACAAATTTATCATCTTGTTATACTTTAATACATTTTTCATCGCTAAATGACTTTTTCATCGCAAAATATTACCAAAAAATACTTTTAGTGGCGAAATTTTCATATTTAGCAAAGAAAAATCTATTAAAGTCTAATAAACTGATAGAGTTGCATTACAGTCTAAAATCGACAATTAATAACATATTAAAGTAATAAAAATAATTTTTTATATACATATCAATTGAATATTTTAAAAAATAATTTTATGAGATATTTATGTAATTATTTGCTGCAAAATATAAAAATAACTTCAAAGGTTTTCCTTAAGGGATTTTCCCCCAAACCCCCATCATTTGTTCATGGCTCTGTCCCATGTTCTAATAATTTCTGGCTCCAACCCTTGAAAGGGAAAGAAAAGGGAGGAATGCAAAGTGAAAGAGTGGCATAGATGCAAAAGAAATCGTAGTGTGGATATATCTCATGGTGGTTTTTCCGCATAAGAGCATTACAAAATATACAAATACATACATTTCGAATCCTTATAGGGACACTGAAATTTTTTCCTGGTCGTTAACATTAGGGACCCATGGGATTAGTTGAGGTTGTGCAAAAATCCATGGTCATTAAATAGAAAGGTATATACAGATACATAAAAAGGGAGTTTTGGGCAAATGCCCTGATTTTGGAAAATTTTATAAAATAAAAACTAAACATATAACGCTTTCAAAATGGGTTATTTGGAGTTTGACCCTCATTAATTATTTGATATTTACATTAGATCCAAGGTTTTCACAATTTACTACCAATGTGTCCTTAGCGATGCCAAAAGTGTCATCAAAACACTGGATTAATTTGCCAACATGTTTTGCATCACAAAAAGTCATTTTGTGTGCTAAATGTGACAACCCGCTCACCAAAATAAGGAGTGGCCAACCCAATACTCCAATATAACGGAATCATGGGAATCATTCTTAGCATCACAACAAAATAAGAAGTATACGGGATAACCACTCCATATTTCAGAAAAAACGAGTTGTCAAAATTTTTCATTTAAACTTTACAAAAGAAAATAACTTGATAACTCATTGTATAGAAGATGGAAACCCCATAAATGTTTAAACAATGTCTAAAAGTAACAAATAAGAGGACCGAATATGCTGTCGGTCACAGACTAATACAATGCAATACAACAATGTAAAACAAGCTCAATTATTTACATATTACATTACATTAATCAAGTACAAAAGCCTGGGCCTCTCGCCCGAGTAAAAAGACCTTATCCTGACTAGAGTACAAGAATGACAACGTCTATTTCCAAATGCCCCGTAATACCCACAAAGCATCACGACTCGCCAAAGACACAGGGATCGGAATTCAAATCAGGCATCCTTTCGGCGGAGTACCTGAGCGGATATAACATGCAAGCACGACAAGAAATATAAATGGGTCAGGGACCGATTCTATATGATTACCAGACGAATAAAAAGTATGACAGTTATGAATATCATCATGCTAAAAAGATAAAATCTATCTACACAGTTCTAAACATGAGCTACGGAAAATAAGAAAAGCATGAATTTAATTTAACTAATCAGGGGAAAAGAAAGATAAACATAAATAAAGACTTCTATTAAATACACTAATTCATTTCATAGATTATTCCTTCTCAGGAAATTATAACTATAATTATAAGCTCTTTATGGCTTTTATTTCAATTACACGCCCATCCTGGCATTTCCATTCCTTATCAGGAATACAATCAACATTTAATGCTCTTTGTGGCATTTTACTATACTCTTTGTGGCACTTTATCAGGCTCTTTATGGCCTATCACAAACATCAAGTTCCACTTGATTTTGAACTGTTATATTTATATACATATAACGAATTCTAAGACCGCCCCTCCGAGTTTCCCCACTGGGCGCGCCCCTAAATGACCATCATCTTCCAGGTCCTATCATATAAGACAACCTGGGCAACCTATAACGGAATACGTCGGGAAGCGGCCATATGCCTGCGGGGTAGTCATAACCACACCCAGAATTACCTACCCAGCGCAGAAAATATAACACGAACGCTCATATGGCCTAGGACTATATCCACCCTGCATCCCCTAGCCAGGGGGCTTCACCTGTGAGCGCGAACTTCCCTTATGATGTCATTTAGAGAGGTGTGTTTAATCCAATTACCATTTACCATATCAATGATTAAGTAAATTATCATTTACCATCATTATTACCATGTCCAATTACATT
Organism: Sambucus nigra; assembly: GCA_949130495.1. Lineage (NCBI taxonomy): Eukaryota > Viridiplantae > Streptophyta > Magnoliopsida > Dipsacales > Adoxaceae > Sambucus > Sambucus nigra. Next base: position 459,099,627 of record OX422209.1, on the reverse strand, counting down.
TTAGCAAATGTAAGTTTCATATTCAATTCCATTTACATTTTAGCAAAGGTATATTACATTTATCCGAAACCATATTCATTTGTATTTTGTAAATATTTCACCATCTTAATCCGGAGCCATTCGCATATCGTATAATCCTTAAGACCTCAAAAATACATAGACTTGCAACTTTTTTCTCCCAAGTCTCGTTGTGAAAGTAACATAAACCACCAAATCCAATATAGCTCAATTGAGCTCCTAAATTCTCCCAATTTAACACTACCACTCCTAGTTTAATAGAAATCTAGAAGAAAGAATGCCCTGACATCTATTGGCATAACCCCAGAAAAAAACCCACCTAAACCATTTCTAATCTAGAGTAGTATCTCCACTCACCTAGAACTCTAGGACTCTAAGTTTACTTCATTTAAGAAAGTTCCTAGCCCCTATAGAGGAGAATAAATCTAGGAAACAAAATTAAATTTGAAGGTGGAAAACAGGGGACCAGTCGACCGCATCTTAAGATTTTGCCTACGAAGGAAAGCAGAAAGCTCAAAATGGTATAACCGGTCGACCGGTCAAGGGACCGCGGTCGACCGCGCAAGAATTTTATGCCTTTGTGGGATAGCAGTAAGCGTGCCCCCGAAGGCCCGGTCGACCGGTCAGGGGACCGCGCTCGATCGGTCATAGCAGACCTAGGACTCTTTCTTCTTCCAAAAACTAAACCCAAGTGATGATTTCAATTTTCCCCACCTCAATTTCTAAATCATCATCATAAACATTTATTCATCATAATATTAAACTTCAACTACTCTCTAAATCACATTTACCTTACCAATTGAAGGTTCAATCACTTAAATCAACATACATACACACACACACACACACACACACACACACACACACACACACACACACACACACACACACATATATATATATATATATATATATATATATATATATATATATATAAATCTAATAATCTCCTCAAACCAACCAAACAACACAACTATCATACAATTTATCTATCTAAGATCATATATTAGCAAGTAGAAAACTTGCCTTAGGGTTGCAAACTCAAATTTCTTTGTGGTAGAAGCAATCTCCAAGCTTGAGTCTCTCTTTTTCTCTTTCTCTCCAATTTCTCCACTCTTCTCTCTCTCTCTCTCTCACTCTCTCTAGGGCTTGTGGTGTGTAATGGAAGGAATGGGAAAGGTCGCTCCTGCAAAAAGCCCCAATTCTTGCCCATTTCGAAATTCGACAAGGTTTAATATTCATTAATCAATCTCTAAATCATATTTCCCCAATAATTATCAATTCACGTGAATCCTAAACAAGAACTAAATCACAAAATCACAGGATGCGAATCTCTACATATGATCTTGACGTGGAATTCCTCATTATTTTCCACAAAGTATGAATTCTCATTAATATCCTAATAATTCATAATTTCTCAATATTTTAAATCAAAGATTCATTTATTCACATCAAATTCTAATTTCCATATTTCAATCCATAATATTCACACATATATGTTATGAAATCATTTATCCAAAACCTAATTTCAAATTTCATATTAATCCCACCCAAAAACCATTTCCCAATCATGATATGAAATGAAATGTTCACTTAACTATTTAGTAATATAATTACTTGCCTCTAGTTTTGTAATGTATTAATTCATGTAGATGGTAACCAAAAATCCCCGAACTTCTTCTCAAATCCTTCCACTTGAATATTACTTGAATTTCTTTGGCTTTTCTTGAAACTTTTGAGATTTTCTCACTTTTCTCTTTACTTTCTTTCTAACCCTTTGGTTTCTCTCAAATAACCTTCTATATTTTATAAAATGATGGTTTGTTTCTCTAAACCCTTTATTTTATAACACATATTCTATTTTTGTCTCTTCACATCCCATTAAAAGGACCAAAATGTCCATATACTTGTTCCAATTAGTCTAAAAACTCCCGAGACCCAACCACTATCCCCGAGTATTTAATTTCTATTATTTTCTCTATTTTCGTATCAATCGTGCAATCAAAATCATTATTCAAGTCACCCATAATTAATTTACAATCGTATTCCCAACATGTTCCACACGCGCGTTCTGAATAAGATACTATTAACCCACTGCTTTTACCCACTTGCGACATATATAAAATAATGCAATTTCATTTATTTATCACATAAGTAAATATAATATAACATAAATTTTAATTCATTTCTCGCAAACTAGTATTTATATAAATTCACTTTATTTCTCGAATTAATTAAATTACTATGACACGTGTAATTTAAATATTCTCAATTTAAATATTCTCAAAATTACGGGGTGTTACATGGACTTAATGCATTCATCACTTGATTTTGAACATAAGAATTGTTCTTGATATGAAAATTAAAGGCCTGCAAAAATTCAACCCATGTGGCTTGTCTCAAATTAAGTTTATGTTCACCATAAGTATATTTCAGTGCCTCATGATCGAAAAATAATATGAACTCTTTAGTCATAAGGTAGTGTTTCCATTAATCTAATGTTTGAACAATAGCGTATAAATCCTTATCATAAGTTGAATACATTTTGTAAGAATTTCTTAATTTCTCACTAAAGTACGTAATATGATTCCCTTCTTAGCTAATAAAAGAAGTAATACCCACATTTGAATGATCACATTCAAATTTTAACACCTTGTTAAAATCTGGAAGAGAGAGAATTGGTGCTTCCACCATTTTCACTTTTATAAGCTCAAAAATATTTTATTCTTCATTACTCCCTTTAAATTTACCATCCATTAAGCATTCAATAATTGGAGTAATAATTGTGCTAAATTTCTTCACAAATCTTCTATAAAAAGTGGCAAGGCCATGAAATCTTTGAATATCATGATTGGAACTAGGAATTGGACAACTAGAAATTGCATTCACCTTGTTTTAATAAACCTTCACACCATAACTTGCAATAACACAAACTAAGAAGACTTGATTATTTACCGATAATTCATACTTTTTAAAATGAATATATAACTCATGATCTCTCAACACATCAAAACCCATTCAAAGGTGTACAAAATGTTAGTTTTTGTCTTTTCTAAACACAAGAATATCATCGAAGTAAACCACAACAAACTTATCATTATAAGGCTTTAATATGTGATTCATAAAAGGGATAAATATTCTCGAAGCATTAGAAATAGCGAGTGGCATCACCATCCATTCAGATAGTCCATCCCGTGTCTTGAAAGAAAATTTTCATTCGTCTCATGATCTCGTGTGAATTTGATAATAACCACTTTGAATGTCTATTTTTCTGAAGATAACAACCCAATCAAATTGGTCCAGTGGATCATCAAGTCGAGGAATATGAAAGAGATACTTGATGGTAATTTTATTCATTGCCCTATTGTCAACACACTTCCTTTAAGATCCACCTTTCTTAGGAATAAGTAACTTGAGGACAACACAAGGACTTAAGATCTCTAAAAATCAAACTTTAATCCAATAAATCATCAACTTTCTCTGGAATCACTTCATATTACTTAGGATTCATTCAGTAGGATGTTTGGACACTTATAACCTTGAAGAAAGTCAATATAATGTTGTATATATCTCATTGGTGGGAGGCCCAGTGGATTCTTCTTTGTTTCCACATCGTAAAATTTATTAAGTAAAGATTGCAAGTCAGGTGGGACTTCAAACTTGTCTTCATTTTCATCCATTTCAACTAAAATAAATCATTTTAGACCCTTCCATTTCCTTATTCAATTATTCTTTTGAGAGAAAATGATTTACATTAACCTTTGATGATGCAACAATGTTCTCGGGCTTCGGAGGGTATAGAGTATCTTTAACTCCATCCTTAAGAAAAGTGTAGGTATTTTTAAGCCCATCACGTTTAATATGTCCATCAAATTTCCAAGGTCTCCCAAGAAGTAAATGACAGGCATCCATACGCACACCAACACACCATATTTTGTCTTGATAAATCTTAAGAAATTGAAGACTAAAAAAAACACCTTTTATTTACTTTGGCCTCATTTCCCTTATTAATCCACTAGTGTTTTTGAGGTTTTGGGTGCTCCCACGTCTTAACCTTTAATTTTCTCACCATTTTAATAGCCACAACATTTTCACAACTACCACCATCAATGATAACATTACACACCATGCCATGAGAAGCGAAATAAGTGTGAAATTTTTTATTTCTAAGCCATTGATCATCCCCCACATGGCCTTCATTTAAACTTCTTTGAACAATAAAAGATTCATATTAGTCACTATATACGATTCCACCCTTACTTTGATCTTCATCACTAGGAATTTATTATACATCTTCATTGACTTCCTCCTCCACTAATGAAATAATGTTTCGTTTTTGACATTCGAATGAAATATTCCCAAATCCATGGCATTAAAAACATTGGTGAGAATTTGAATATGAAGAAGAGGAATGAATTGATTGACCCTTTACATCTTAATTCAAAGATGGATTAAAAGAAATGGTCTTTGAAGGCTTGGAAGTATAATTACTACCTCTTTCAAGACTCCAAGTTCAAACACGACTTTTCTCCTTGACTTGTCTATCCACTTTTAAGGCCAGTTTTAACACATCATTATAGGTCCAATAAGGCTGTAATTTGACAACATTTAAAATTTTAGACCTTAATTCACCAACATATCAAACAATCATTTATTCCTCGGACTCGGATAAAACACATATCATCATGAGATGATCAAATTCTTTTGAACACCTCTCCAAGGACAACTCAATTTCCTTAAAATTGTGAAACATAAGAAAAGAATCTTATAAGTAATGACTATGTAAGAATTTCTTCTGTAAATCCGTTTACACCTTGTCCTAACTTATAATTATTATTTTTCCTTCAGGGTCACGTTGTTTATTTAAATGTTCCCTAAAAAATGAAGCATGTTTCTACAACTTAATAGCAGCTAACTTCACTTTTATTAACTCCAGAACTTTATGGTAGTCAAATATCCTCTCCACTATGTAAAGACAAATAATGAACTCATCACCTTTTATTTGACCTTCAAATTATGGAATGTCTACTTTGATATTTCCAAGGTGATAGGTCTGGTTTCCTCCACATCTATAATCCAAAGGATCCTCATCTTCCAATACTTGGTAATGACCATTATAAAAAAGTTCAATCTCCTCTTCATTATATGATCATTCATTCTCTAAAAAATGATGTGATTCATTATTTTCATGAGATTCGTAGCTTAGAAAACACTGCTAATATTGTTTCACATATCTCCTCATATAACTTATTTCAATGTTATGCAAGTCTTGTTCATGTACCAGTGCATCAACATTTAGCCACGAAGCTGACAGTTGGCCATCACAACAAAAGATCTGATACCAACCGGACATATGATAAAGAAAGATAATGACATAGAATAAGTGTAAACTCGAGTAACACACTCGTACTCTAAGGAATCCAACAAAGTGAGGGAGTAACACTCTTCACCAATTGGAATCCATCAAAGGGTTAAGAGCAAAAATAAGAAGAATCCTGTTGTTAGACAAAAGATTATTTATATTAACAAATTAATATCCCTTCACTTTCTATACTTTCAACCTTTTTATAGGATCTTAGAACATCCCTCCATCCATAACTACTAAATAGATATTGAAGATAACACTAAATAAACTAAAAGTTGGAAAATTAAAAGACTAGGCTTTTGGAACTCCAAATAAATTAGCCTTGGGTTTTTATTTCACTTAAAATTCTTGACGTTCTCTATATACATTGAATTAAAAGGTGAACTATATACCAAATGAAAATTCAGGAAGTAATATTTCCAGTGAGCTTTGAATAACGTCATTTAGACTTCTAAGTAGTAGTGTATGTGCTGAAAATGAAATCCGAAAATGGGATCTTTACTTTTTTAAGCCCAATTAATGAACCATGAAGCTCTTAGTGACTTGTAGGAATTTTATAGCTTGCTCTTTCATCACATTCGAGGTCCTTAAACTTGGAAAACATGTTTTAATGTCTCTATTTTGATTGCTATACTATTTTAACTAATTTAAACGTGTGTTTTGAAAAACGAATCTCAATATAAATGAAACCTTTAATTGATTTTGAGAGAGTCGTTAGAATTTGTGGGATCTTATCAACTCCATCCATTAAAGTAGACTCTATGTTTACAAATCATCTAAATTATTTTACTTCAAAGAAGATTCGAGCACATGGATTCTTATGGGTGAAGATAACACGTTTGATTACATATGGATTGATCATATATAGCCAAGAGCGGTGGATGCTAAGGCCTTTTAAGTTGTGTAGTCAATTTTTATATTAGAGCATCACTCGCTAGTATGGGAAAAGGTGGAGGCAATGTCATGTGATCAGAATGAAAGGGTCTGACTATGTAGAAGTAAACATTGTTATATATATAAAGCGTGTTCATGTCCTTATTAAGTCATGTAGAAATTTATACTAGTATTAATGGACTTGATTATGGGTTGGGGTGATAGTATTTTCTTTCCTAAGGGTTGCCACTCTAAAATCCTTATGTTTTGGTGTGATTCTTTTATTTATTTTCTTATATTTGATAATCACTTGCATGAAATTTGGACGGAATAATTTTATTCGGTAAAATCAAAATTTTGTCTAATTAAAAAGTATTTAATATACTTGACTTGATAATTAATAAGTTAGAATTGGACCCTTAGGTAACTACATGTTTCAAAATAGTATCATACCAGGTTTTTAATATGAATCTTGGGGATATGCTTGTTGAGGGTCAATTAATAAAAAAATCCACCTATTTTTTATGGTAGTCGATACGTGTCCCGTAAGGCACCTTTGATCGTTTTCCTTAAGTCTCAAGATGAGAGGTATGGTTAACAATAGTTCGGGGTGGAAATTACTAATGACTCTGTTTCGAGAAACCATTGTCCTTAAACTTGAGGAATTATGCTAGGAGGATTAATATATGTTAGATAAGTACATGTATAAAGGATTAATACGATCTTCTATAACGTCACCCAAGAACATTTTTTTCGGATCTCTATGTATACAACATCCAAGGAGGTTTATGACATTCTCCAACTGACCCATGATGTTACTAATACTATTAATGTAATAAAAATCTAGAGGCCGCCACCTGGTTTAAGTTATTGAAGATACTAAAAAATGAGACCGTCGACAATTTATATGCAAAACTCTCTAACATCATGAACTCTCACTACTATTTAACTGAGAAGATCGCAAACTCTAGGGTTATTAGGAAAATCCTTAGGTCACTACCATCTGGGTTCCTTCCCCACATCTTTTCTTTTAATGTCGTATACGGAATTTATAACATGATCATTACAAGAAAAAATACTTTTTGTTGCAAAACAAAATTGTGACTAATCATTAAAAAATTTCCACTGAATCATTTAGTGGAAAAAAATTGTCACAGCGTTGCTACTAAAGACCTGCTGCTAATACCTTTAGTGGAATTTGTTTTAGCATTTACTACTAAATGTTACAAATTCAGTGGCAAACATATTTTAATACTAATTGATGTACTTTTAGTGGCAAATTATTTGGTACAAAAAACAATCAAAATTGTCACAAAAACATGTTATTTTCCACTAAAAGGTTCTTTTTGTAGCAAATACATGATTTGCTACCAAAACTAAGTTTTTCTTAAGATCAAGATAGTTATGTGGAATTTCACATTTGAAACTAAAAGGTTATTTTTGTAGAAAATATAAGTTTTACTACCTGCTAATACCAAAAATTATCCACCTATATAGACCAATTAGTAGTGGACAATTGTCTCCCTACGTGGCATAAATCCTAGTCAGCAATAGTTGCTTGGCAGGTATGCCGAACAACATGAAGAATGCATACCATCAATATAATTGAAAAGCCACAACACAGGAAGTACAACCAAATGTCTTATCGCACGTGGTTCATATAACCAACAATCAGATTCATTATGTATGGGTGTAAATGCTTAAATGTATAAAGGCATTCTAACCCTTGATCTTCGGGTCACTATAAATACATTGTATTTCTTTCATCAAAGGTAAGATAGAACGGATTGTAGGATATTATTATTGACAAGAAGACCTATCTTTCTGTAATCTCTGAAATTAATAACACAATAGTGGACGTAGGCTTTCTTACATAGCGTAACCACTTTAAAATCATGCGTCTCTATTTAAATTTTCTGATTACAATTCAAAATGTTATCTGTGATTACAAAATTGGATCGAGTCTATTTTTAGACATCAATAGATTATCGCCATTTGTAGGAATGTGTGTATAAGCTTCATTCTCAGTCTCGTACATCCTTGTTCAAGAAAAAATGAATGACCTAGAGCCCAATGCTAGGAACAATGGCAACCCAATCATTTTATCTCCTCCGCCTATAGCAACCAACCTAAATGGGATTATTTCTAGTATTACTAGGGGTCAAGATGCTATACAGGAAATAATGATACAATTGGAGCAGTTAATATAACCTAGATCTCCAGCCTTATCCAGGTAGTAAGTAATTCCATCAATAAGGAGATAAATACCGCCTCCACCTCCTTGGCATAGCTGACATAGCAATTTTAGATCTTCTCATAATAGGGCTCATCACCCAGGAGTCAGTTCGTCGATCAGAGCCATAGAGTTCTATAATGGACATTGTTTCTCTCCTAAAAGGTCAAGCATCCTGGAAATATTGAGAAGAGCTTCTCCTTTTGACCGTTTGGGACCCCGAGAAAACAGGAACCCTCATAGAGCATTATCCAGAACTACTCAACATCTAGCCAACCATCGTGAAGCTTGAGTCAAGATCAAGCATCCGATGATCTGTACATGCCGAGCAGACTTCTCAGGAACAAAGCTCAGTACAAACACATGGTCGAGACAGTTGAGGTGCTTCATACAAAACTAACGTAAGAAATCCATTATGGAAAGGATCAATCCTGCGATTGGAAAATCGGCTGGGGGAAATGGAAAAAGAAAAGAATCCCTTGAAGAGGAATTTCACAAAGGACCTCCTTTCATTCCGGTAATTATTGATTTCCCAACTCCATCCAAGATTAAAACCCTTGCGGTAAACCTAAAGCGTGATGGTAAAACTGATCCAGTTTTACACATTGAGAAATATCAAGTTACCGCTAATATTTATTCAGTCCCTGATGAAATGAGATGTAGGGCATTTTCAAATACCATTACGGGTAAATCCCAAATATGGCACAATAACCTGCCCCGAGGATAAATTATATACTTCAAATAACGTGTTGAGCAATTTATTAGCAATTTTTGTTTGGGGGGCCAAGCCAGTGAAGAGAGTGGACCATCTCTTCAGTCTAAGGAAATGAGTAGGGAAAATAACCAGGGAGTACATCATTCATTTTAGCAAAGAGAAATAGGAAGTGGTTGACTAGAAAGAAAAACAACCATTATCGCTCTCATGCGTGGATTGCTTCTCGAGAAATTATATTATGCTCTAGCCAAAGATCCTTTTAAAACCATGACTAAACTCATGGCTAAGGAAGGAAAAATTATGAATACCGAGGAAGTAGTGGTAGCAAAACAGAATCCATCCATTAAGCCTGATAAGAAGGACCAAAAGGAGAATAAGGAGAAGAAGCCAAAGAAGGATGACAAACTCAAAATGTATGGAACTTATAATCCATTGACTATTAGATTTCACCATATCCTAGAGGAAATCAAACACCATAAGGATTTGTGATGGGCTTAAAAATTGAGGGCACATCCTAACAGGAGGGACAAATATAAATATTATGAGTTCCATAAGGATCATTGCCACACAATAGATAAATGCCACACAATAGATACATGTATCTCTTTGAAGAATGAAGTGGAATATCTTATTCGCCGAGGAAAACTTAATAATTTTATTGATCGACGAGAAGGCATTGAAGTAAGGGGAAGGTCAAATTATCCATACAAGCACATAGATGATAGGAAAAGAAATAATAAAGGTGATCCTGACCTGCCGAAGAAGCCTAAGTAACCAGAGTGTGAGGTATCTATGATAAGTTTTGCTTATTTGATTATCATGTAATTACAGGTTGTGATGCAGGTAGAGGAGATCACATTGACGAGAGGAAGGCCTACTTGAATGAGCCATATTCCTGTTCTGATATCAAGAGAATCAATTTGAACAAAGATGATCGGCCCAGGAAGGTTAACAAAGACAGACTGGTAATTGGATTTTCTAATAATGACCTCTCTGGGGTACTCTACCCCCATGATAATCCATTGGTCGTCAAGTTCATAACACAAAACTTCGTCATCGCCAGGGTTTTGACTGATAATAGGGGTTCGACTGATATTATGGTTTACCCATGCTTTCAAATCTTAGACTTGAAACTCAACCAACTAAAAGCTTACTACACACCATTAATAGGCTTTTTCAGTGGAAAATTTTATCCATTGGGCAAAATCAAGTTAGAAGTGTTGTTCAGCACTTGATGGGCAAGTCGTACTAAGAAAATACATTTTTATATGATGGATAAAAACGTTTCGTCTACCTATAATGTGATCCTCAACAGCGGATGGGTTGAAAAAGTTTGAAGCTGTACCGTTAATAGTACATCATTGCTTAAAGTCTCCAACTCATTTTGGGCTAAGTGTTATGAAAGGTGACCGAAAGGTGGCTAGAGAGTGTTATGACTCATCCACTGATGATGCTGAAATCTAGCACCACCAAAGAAGTGATGTTGAGCTCAAACAGTAGTAACCATGGCAGCCATGAAGATATGTATGCATAAGTGTGAAAAAGTAGATGAGTATAAGAGGAATAAGACAATGATGTATAGTGGTTCAGCAAATTAGGCCTACATCCACTGTGAGTGTGTGATCCACTAAGTATGGGCACTAATGGCCTTGGATACAATGCACATAAGCTCCCTCTCTCTCTATCTACTGTGTATACAAGCAGAGTTTTATCTAGGGTTACAATTTTTGATCCATCCCTTGTAGGGTTGTAGGTGACAAGTATATATACGTCTTGGGGGGTGTAGTGTACCCCCAAGTATGCATGGTGCATGTGAATGATGATCTAGGCAATCCCCTATTGACACCTGTACAGGCACCTGCGACTAATGATGACCTAATATTCCCTCGCGTGAGGGGGTGATATTGTTATAATGGTCTTCCACATGCCATGTGAGCCTCACGCGCACTGTTCCACGCGTCTCCCAAACCACGCGATGTGATGATGTCACCCTCGGCCTGTGGCATGAGGCCGAGGGTAAAGTTCCTCTAGCCTAATTTAGTCCTCGTACTGTCGTACCCTCGGAGGGTCGTCTGGGCCTGATGGAGGGTCGGACTCTTGGAGGGTCGTCTGGAACCTGATGAGGGGACGACCCTTGAAGGGTCGTCTGGGGCCTGATGAGGGGTCAACCCCTTGAAGGGTCATCTGGGGCCTGATGAGGGGTCAGCCCCTTGAAGGGTCGTCTGAGACTGATGGAGGGTCGGCCCCTTGAAGGGTCATCTGGGCCTGATGACGGGTCGGCCCCTTGAAGGGTCATCTGAGACTGATGGAGGGTCAGCACCTTGAAGGGTCGTCTGGGGTCTGATGAGGGGTCGACCCCTTGAAGGGTCGTTTGGGCCTGATAAGGGGTCGACCCCTTGAAGGTTCATTTGAGACTGATGGAGGGTCGTCCCCTTGAAGGGTCATCCGGGACCTGATTAGGGGTCGGCCCTTTGAAGGGTCATCTAAGACCGATGGAGGGTCGGCCCCTTGGAGGGTCGTTTGACCATCTAGGGCTCGTTAAGGTGGAGGGCGCTCTCAGCCTGGCCGAGGGTATACATGGGCATATCAATCACCCCCAACCCTTAGCCATAGATATTGCTGAGATGGGTGAGGGATAATGTTACAGATGAGATAAGTTTATGATCAGTTAAGTGAGTGACACCTGTCAAGATGATGTGACACTCAGGTAGATATCCCTGGTCATTTCAGTTTCCAAGGTGTGGCGGCTGTACACTTGACCTGGGACTTTGTGCCCTAATGATGCCCTCCTCGTGGGTTGTGTTCTGCCTTGGTTAATGGGACCAGTCATTAATAAGGTATTTAAATAATTTTTGAAGTTTTATTCCCCTTCTTCTTCTTCGTGCCTGAACTCTCTCTCTAGCTTCTCAACAACTTCCATAGCCATTTTCTGCAACCTCTATGTACCAAGCTTCGTTGAGCCTTTGGTTTCGTCTACAGGTACTTTTCTTTGCCATAAATCCCATTTTTAATCTTCGCTTTCATTTCATGTATTGAGGTTGACGCCCCTTGTAGTGTTTCTAGGGTTTTCTTCTTTTTTTCCGATGTCTTCTCCAGTAAGGCGAGTTATTTCCTTTATTGAGTGTTCTTGATCAAAACCTTTTCTTTATCTTGCTTTTGATCCAAAAGTCCAACTTAGTCAAATGTGATATTGTTTGTAGTTGGCTTAGCCAAATTCTTCTAAGTGTAGGGTCTTCCCCTTAATGCGAGGCTTTACAGTTTAATTAAGGAGTTTCCATCCCTGAGAGAGAAGTTCTTCATAGAGATTAGGCGAATAGAGGAAGAGGAGGAGAGAAGACGAGGGGCCGACCCTAATTGGGTACGATCCATTTTTCCCATTCCATTAGCCACTATCATACCCCCTGAGTCCTGCGGGTCATCTTGTCGGCCAACGGAGAGTCAATCGTCCGAGGAAGAAATGGATAAGAGAGCATCATCGCTGATATGTGCTGGCCCTTCTGGGAGGGGGGAGACATCCACTCTCAGCCCAGGCTGACAGGCCAAGGGCACAGCACCTTCTGAGGCTGTCCCTGTGACAACGATGTCTCCCTTTTAATTTCAAGTAGCCTTTCTAGGTGGTCCCCTAGAGGATGGGGGATCTGGGGACGAGGGAGAAGAGGATGACAGTGAGGGTTCTTCTGATGGAGATGATATACAAGTTTACACTTCGACTGCTTCCACTTATGCATTGTCAGTCAAAGACCGTGATCTCTTACTATAGAGGTACCTCTTTGGCATACGACCCAACATAAGCATGAGGGTTCCCTCAGAGTCTGAGAGAGTCTTTGAAGGTGACGAGGGAGAGATCATTGTATATGAACAGATGTTTAAGGTTAGTGTTAGGTTCCCTCTGCACCCTTCCATAGTCAATATATTGTCGTCCCTCGGCGTTGCCCCCTCTTAGCTTCCACCCAACTCCTAGAGGACTATCCTCGGCTATGTCTCCTTGTGGAAGAATACCTTCAATGATGAGTCTTTAGATGATGTGTTCTTGGCTTGCTATAATATCACTTCCTCGTCCAAACAGCCTGGGTACTATCATCTGGGGGCGAGGAAGTCCGATAAAAAACTTCTCCACGTGGCACAGACCTCTAACCATGACTGGAAGAAGAGATTTTTCTTCATATATGGGGAATGGGAATTTGCTGCTAGGGCTCAGCCTTTGGACGACACTCCGAGAGTCCCACTGATATGGTATAATCCCTCTATGAAGGCTAGGTCAGACCCTGGACTTAGCTTGGATGAAAAAGACATAGTCAAGTATATAAGATAACGAGGGAAAGAGGGTGGACTTGCAAAGTTTGAAGATCTGATGACCCCTCGGTTCCTCAAAGAAGTTGGTATGAGGGTCGGCCCTTGACAGTGCTATGTGAGTTATTATTATTTTTTGTTCAGTCTTTGATTTTTTCCAAGTGTTTAATCTTTTCCTCTGCATTTTTCTTATGTGTCATCTTCTTTTCAGGTCGTCCTGCAGGTATCTCTGACCATCTTTGGGAAATGACTGCCCCAAGCTTGCTGTCTGGTCTCGGCAAGAAGAAAGGAAAAGAGCCTCAGCAGGCTCCGAGAAAGTCAAAGGCCGTGGGGCCGACGCATGCTAAGCTGACCACTGATAGTCAAAAGAGGAAAGAACCAGAAGTCCCTCTTGACCCTCAGCTCGATTCTAAGACAAGGGCAAGGGTGGAGGTATTTGAGGGGCCCGCTTCCTCCTCCAGTATGCGGGCGTTCTGGTCCCAAAACTTATCATTTTTGAAGCCTAAGTCGTCTTCCCTGATTGTTAATCTGAGGGAGACTAAAGCTTCTATTTTCTCTACCCCCTCGACCGCAGTCTATGATTTCCTGTCGAAGATACCCCCGGCCAAGGTGTATGACTATGGTCTGCACATTCTGGCTCAGGTATTTTTCATTTCACTCAATTTGAATTTTTCACCAACTGTTTCCTCGGCCTCTTAAAAAGTGTCTTTTTTTGTGCAGTCTGTTTGTGCTTTTACCTCAGCCACTAAGTGGATGGTTGAAAACCAACAAACATTTCATGAAGCCGAGAGGGCCATTCAGCACGAGGCTAACCTACAGATAGAGCTTGAGACTGCAAGGGTTAAATTGGAGAGTGCGAGGACTGAACATGCAAGGGTCCTGGACGAGCTGACGAAGAAGCATAATGTAGACCTGAAGGCCAAGTACTTGCTTATTAAATATAAGGATGAGGCCTTGATCAACCTGAGGGCTCAATTCAATACTAAGCTATTTGAGGCCGTGAAAAAGGCAGAGGCCGATGCTGTGGAGGCCTACAAACTCTCAGACGAGTTCCAAGGCTTCGGTCTTGAATACTTGGAGAGGGGGATCAGGACGGCCTATCGGTGGGTCATCTTCAAGTTTGATGATGTCGTCTCTTCAGTCTGTCCCTCTCTTGAAGTAGTTCAATTGGACGACCCATTGATTGGTGAGGCCTTAGCCCACGTGGAGTCACAAGTTCACGTCGAGGGTATCGGCATGTCTGAGGATCGGCCTATCTTGGTCGTTGAGGACACTCCTCTTATCAATATTGAGGCTCTACCCTCTGATGTTGCTCAATAGGGTGGCTATTTGTAGCCAATAGCCTCTTTATGTACCCCATTTTTGTACCTTATTTTTGTAGAACAAACATCATTTCGTAATATGATTCGCATTGTGATGTTTTCAATTAATAATCTCACCAACTCCTCCCTCGTCTTTCTTGAGGGGCAGAGGAGGGGTCGTCCCCTCCATTGACCCTCATTATAGCCGAGGGTGGATTCCACCAACTTAATGATGTTTTCAATTAAGTCCCCCTCGTCTTTCTTAAGGGCAAAGGAGGGGTCGTCCCCTCCATTGACCCTCATTATAGCCGAGGGTGGATTCCACCAACTTAATGATGTTTTCAATTAAGTCCCCCCTCGTCTTTCTTGAGGGAAAAGGAGGGGTCGTCCCCTCCATTGACCCTCATTATAGTCGAGGGTGGATTCCACCAACATAATGATGTTTTCAATTAAGTCCCCCCTCGTCTTTCTTGAGGGCAAAGGAGGGGGCGTCCCCTCCATCGACCCTCATTATAGCCGAGGGTGGATTCCACCAACTTAATGATGTTTTCAATTAAGTCCCCCCTCATCCTTCTTGAGGGAAAAGGAGGGGTCGTCCCCTCCATTGACCCTCATTATAGCCGAGGGTGGATTCCATCAACTTAATGATGTTTTCAATTAAGTCCCCCCTCGTCTTTCTTGAGGGCAAAGGAGGGGTCGTCCCCTCCATCGACCCTCATTATAACCGAGGGTGGATTCCACCAACTTAATGATGTTTTCAATTAAGTCCCCCTCGTCTTTCTTGAGGGAAAAGGAGGGATCGTCCCCTCCATTGACCCTCATTATAGCCGAGGGTGGATTCCACCAACTTAATCATGTTTTCAATTAAGTCCCCCCTCGTCTTTCTTGAGGGCAAAGGAGGGGTCGTCCCCTTTATCGACCCTCATTATAGCCGAAGGTGTATTCCACTAACTTAATGATGTTTTCAATTAAGTCCCCCCTCGTCTTTCTTGAGGGCAATTGAGGGGTCATCCCCTCTATTGACCCTCATTATAGTCGAGGGTGGATTCCACCAACTTAATGATGTTTTCAATCAAGTCCCCCCTCGTCTTTCTTAAGGGCAAAGGAGGGGTCGTCCCCTCCATTGACCCTCATTATAGCTGAGGGTGGTTTCGCCAAGATGATCCTAATCATACTAGAATTGACAAACACAAGATGAGGGGGCAATATGATATTCTCATTAACATTCCAAGTGTTCTGTTGGAGCAACACCCATTACATTTGTGGTTCGATAGGACATTACAACACTACTGATAGTATTTCTTCAGATGATCTGCGTTCTAGGGGTTGGAAAAGGGTTCTCCTTCTAGGTTTTCTAGTCTGTAGGTTCCAGGAACCACTTCATCGATGACCCTATATGGGCCATGCCAATTTGGGTGGATCTTGTTTTGCTTATGCCAAGTCTTTTTGACGACTAAGTCCCCCATTGCAATTGGCCTCTGTTTCACCCTATGGTTGTAAAACCTTGGAGTCCTCTACTGGTAGGCGGCTTGCCTTATCTCGGCGTCTTCCCTCCTTTCCTCAATCAGGTCTAAGTCAAGTATCCTTTCTTCCATATTTCTCTGGGGGTCATACATTTGGACCCTGTGAGTAGGAAACCCAATCTCGGTGGGGATGACGACCTCTGAACCATAAGCTAGAATGAACGGGGTTTCTCCAGTAGAGGTCTTTATCGTCGTCCTGTAGGCCCACAGTACAGCATATAACTTCTCAACCCATCTTCCTTTTACCTCCTTAAGTCTCTTCTTGATCCCATCTAGGATTGTCCTATTTGGAACTTTCGTTTGCCCGTTGGCCTGAGGTCGGCCTGGGGTAGAGAGGAATTGTTTGATACTCACACTTTCACAGTACTTCTCTAGAGATGTATTCTTTAATTGAGTCCCGTTATCTGATATGAGGGTGTTTGGGAGACCATATCTGCATATAATATTTTTCCAAATGAACTGGAAGGTCTTCAGCTCAGTAATCGTGACCATCGTCTCTGCCTCCACCCATTTTGAAAAATAGTCAATTGCCACGATGAGGAACTGATAGTTATTGATGGCCCTAGGCAAGGGGCCTACTAGGTCGATCCCCCACACTGCAAATGGCCGTGGGGATGTAAAGGAGGTAAGAGGCTGATGGGGCTGGTGAGGGATGGTGGCAAATCTTTGACATTTATCACACTTTTTTACATGTGCCGTGGCATCTTTCCCCAAGGTCGGCCACCAGTACCCCTGGGTGACCACCCTTTTTGCCAAAGACCTACCCCGAATGTGGCTTGAACATGACCCATCTTGCACATATTGCAAGATGTGTGTGACTTCAGACGGGTGCACACACCTAAGTAATGGGAGCAAGAACCCCTTTTTGTACAAGGTGTCTCCGATGACAGTGAATTTCGCAGCTCTGTATCTCAACTTTTTCCTTTCTGGCCTTGCTTCTGGCATCTCCCCCTCCTTGATGTATCTGATCAAAGGGTCCATCCACGAAGCTTCCTTAGAAATATTTAAGCAAGTGACAAGTGTTCCCTCAGCATCTTCAATAGTTGGTCGAAGCAAAATTTCCACTGGGACTGTCCTCCTGATATCTGCCCTAGTTGATGAGGCCATCCTAGCAAGTGCATCAGCCCGACCATTGTCATGCCTAGGTATCCTCTTCAATTTTACTTCTCCGAAGCTCTTCAACAGTGTCCTCACTTTTTCAAGGTATTTAGCCATCCTCTCATCCTTGGCCTTGTAGGCTCCTAGTATCTGATTCACTACTAGCCTTGAATCACTATGGACCAAAATCTGGCCGACACTAAGAGACTTGGCCAAGGAGAGGCCTGCTATCAAGGACTCATACTCGGACTCATTGTTGGAGGCTTTGAAATTGAACCTCAGGGCGTACTCAATGTCTGTGCCATCAGCTGTTGATACTATTAATCCAGCCCCACTTCCACTGTCACAAGAGGACCCGTCAATGAAGAGGCTCCACACGGTCTGTTCCTCTGAGAATTTTCCCTCGGTGAGGGACCTCTGTCTAAAGAGATATCTTACCTCTTCATTTTCGACCACTTTTCCTCTAGCGGTGCTTGTCACAGCCTTGTCTGTGGGTGTGTTGGTGGGTCTGCCTTGCAGGGCATCTGTCTTCCTGAGGCTTTCATGTTCAGCTTCATCATCTTCCCAAGTAAATTCATCCATTAAATCTGCCAATGCTTGCCCCTTAATGGTCGTCCTTGGTTGATACACAATGTCAAAATCCCCCAGCTCTATAGCCCGGGACATTAACCTACCTGGTTTTTCTGGCTTGTGTAGGACCTGCCTAAGAGGAGAGTCAGTGAGGATGACCATTATATGGGACTGGAAGTATGGATACATCTTTCTTCATGCATGGATCAAGGCATAGGCTAACTTCTCCATCCTTGGGTATATTTTCTCTTCCCCATATAGTGCCTTACTATTGAAATATACGGGCCTCTGTACCCCATCCTCTTCTCTCATAATAGTTGCGCTGATGGATGAATCTGAGACAGCTAGGTACACATATAGCCGTTCACCCTGCACTGGTTGTGACAACAGCAAGGGAGACCCTAGGTATGCCTTTAGCTCCTTGAAAGCCTTGTCACACTCTTCGCTCCATTCAAAAGATTTTTTGAGAATTTTGAAGAATGCTAAACACTTGTCTGTGGCTCTGGACACGAACCTATTCAAAGCAGCCACTCGCCCTATGAGCCTCTGAATGTCTTTAATGGTCTTGGGGGTCTTCATCTCTACAAGGGCCTTTATTTTTTCAGGGTTGGCCTCGATGCCTTTTTTATTTACAATGAATCCCAAGAACTTCCCAGTTCCGACCCCGAAGACACATTTGGCCGGGATGAGCTTCATTCAGTACTTGTCCATTGTGTTAAAGGTCCTCTCGAGGTTAGCCACATGATCCCATGCCTTCAAACTCTTAGTGATCATGTCATCTACATTGACCTCCATAGACTTCCCAATTTGGTCTTCAAACATTTTATTTACAAGACGCTGATACGTTGCCCCCGCATTTTTTAGGCCAAAAGGCATGACCCTATAACTGTATGTTCCCTTCTCAGTAATGAAGGTTGTCTTCTCTGAGTCTTTAGGGTCCATGAAGATCTGGTTGTACC
This sequence comes from Sambucus nigra, assembly GCA_949130495.1. Lineage (NCBI taxonomy): Eukaryota > Viridiplantae > Streptophyta > Magnoliopsida > Dipsacales > Adoxaceae > Sambucus > Sambucus nigra. The sequence goes on along the minus strand of OX422209.1, from coordinate 459,080,682 downwards.
CTCAATAGCCATCCATGAGGCTCATGAGCTTATGGCCCGCGGTAGCGTCTACCATCTGGTCAATGCGGGGGAGAGGGAAACTTTCTTTGGGACAATACTTATTGAGGTCTGTGAAGTCTTAACACATCCTCCACTTCCCGTTGGCTTTTGGGACAATGACTACATTGACAGCCATTCGGGATAGATGACCTCCCTGATAAACTCTACATCTTCCAGCTTCTTGACCTCATCCCTAATGACCTCATACCTTTCTCGAGAGTAAATTCTCCTCTTCTGCTTCACTAGTTTTGCACCCTCTACTACGTTGAGCTTGTGGCCCATAATTTCGAGGCCGATCCCCAGCATATCTACATGACTCCATCCAAAGACGCTCTATCTTCTCCTCAACAACTTGATGAGGTCTTCCTTGATGTTCGGCTTCAGAGTTTTGCTGACCTGGACAATTTTTTCCAGTTCATCCTCATTGAGGATGACGGATTCTACCTCTTCCGTGTCTTCTCATTTCCTGAGTTTTTTCTCATCCTTGGGGTCAAGGGTATCGATATTGTAGGTGGCTGTTGCCTTCTTGTGTGCCTCTCTTTCTTCGGCATAGTTGAAATAACATTACTGTGCTGTCGTCTAGTCTCCCTGAACTTCCCCCACCCCGTAAGGGGTTAGAAATTTAATCATCTGATGGACTGTAGACGGCACAGCTTCAAACCCCTTGAGGGATACTTGCCCCAATATAATGTTGGAGGACGAGAAGACATGCTCATCCATCACAAAGAAGCTGACCTTCTTGGTAAGCCATCTCGGCCATTCGTCTCCCATCCGGACATCGGCCTCATACACTCCAAGGGGATGAACCTTTTCCCCACTGAACCCAATCAACGGATGATGGTACAGGACGAGCCTAGCATGACTAAGGCCTAAGGCTTTGAAGTACGGCCAAAACATTACATCTGCACAACTACCCCCGTCGACCAGTATCCTCGATACCTCACACCCGTGCACCCAAGTAGTGATGACAAGTGGGTCATCGTGTGGGGCTAAGAGGCCTTTGAAGTCCATTCTTAAGAACCCCACTATCAGAGTATCCATGTCAACTTTCTTTCTCTTCTCTGAATTTGCTTCTAGAGAGGTTGGGTGCACAATATTTATCACTGCCTTGGCCTCAGCTACATGGGCCTTCCTATCGGCTACCTCTGACCCTCCTCCTGCTAGACCCCCGGAGATCATTCCCACTTTGAGCGAGATCATATTAAGCCTCTTAATGGGGCCTTGGTCGTCTCTCGGCGGGTGGTCAGGATCGTCCTCATCGTCAGAAGGGTCATACCCTCTTTTTTGAGGACCTTCTCTGCATTCATCGCCTCGCTTCTTTCTGGGATCGTCCCATCGGCCCCTTTTGAAAGCACCTTTGTCAACGTACTTCATAATCTTCCCTTCTTTTAGCATCTTCTAAATCTCATCTTTCAGAGCAAAGCATTTGTCTGTCACGTGGCCATAGTCTTGGTGAAATTCACACCATAGGTTCTTGTTCCTCCTGTTGGGGGCTACCCTCAACTTCTTAGGCCACTTCAGGGACCGGTTGCTCTTTATCTCATTTAGAATATGTTCATAATTGACCGTTAGAGAGGTGTAGTCCGCGAACTTATCGTCCTTAGACCTCTTCTTACCCTCTTTATTCTTCTTATGGTACTTACCCCCACTGGTAGCTCCTTTCTCATCTTCGTATTTTGCGACCATCGCCTCCTTGGCGTTCATCACCTTTCCTGCTATTGACAGCAATTTAGCCATTGTCCTCGGAGGGTCTTCAGCAAGCTTCCATAACAACTTCCCCTTCTGGAGTCCTCCAATCAGGGCTGTCAAAGCTACGCTATCCTCATAGTCTTCAACCTCTAACTTTTCTTAATTGAATATGGCTATGTATTCTCTTAGACTCTCGTTCTTCCCCTGCTTAACATAGAGCAGGTCTGTGGTCTTCTTCTATGGCCTCACCCCAAAGAAAAAGTTGTAGATAAACCGGTTTGCCAACTGCTTAAATCTTTCGATGGAGCTTTTTCGAAGAGACATATACCAGACATGTGCAGCCCCAATCAGAGTGCCAAAAAAGGCACGACACCTCATCTCATCTGAGATAGAGTATATGTTCGTCGCCAATTGGTACATCTCAATATGATGGACAGGGTTTGTACTCCCGTCATACCTTGCGGTGACCAGAGGTGGCTTAAACTTTAACGGCATAGGGAAGTTGACTATCTTCGCCACAAATGGTGAGGTTATGGAGTATCCTCTCTGAAGAGGGTCCCGACTCTTTAGAATATCCACAATATTATCCTCTAGTCGTTGTATTGCGTCATTCCAGGGCCTGATAGGGTCGGCTTGGCCGATGTTATCCCCCGCCGCCTCTTTAAGGTGGACGGAGGGTTCTACTGCAACAGGCCTGTGTCGGATGTTTACTTCCCCCTGACCGTCATCCCGTCGGCCCCCATGGGGTCGGCCATCTGCTGCCTCCCTTCCGGATCTCGTAGCACTCCTTGACCTAGATAGTTTTTCCCGCAGGTCATTTACTGGGCCCAGCCTCTCAAAGGCCGACCCCCTGCTCAAGCGATCAAAAGCAGAGCCTCTCGGGCGATCATCAGAATTTTGCCTTCCACACTTCCCTCTGCTCTCCTGGAGAGGTCAGACAGTATTGTTGGAGACCTCATATGGCTCTCAGCACTCTATGGGGGCCCCTCGCCCTCCAGATCGGCATACCTGTCCTCAGGGCAAGGGTTTCCTTTCCTCCCTAGGCGTAGACGCTGGGGGTCGGCAACGTCCCTCCACCGATGTGGGGGGTTACAAGTCCTTACGTGGTGCCTAGGGTGGTCCTTGGCCTCGTGCTTCCCTGGAGCTGCTGCCGGAGTAATCATCTCAGGTGAGACCCCTGGCGGTCTTAGTATGTTTTGTCTTAGAGCTGTAAACTACTCCCGCATAATCCGCTGGCTTGCAGCCAGAGACTTCAAGGCTGCCGCCACATCAGCCATCTCAGACTAGGGTGGTGGCTGACTGGAACTGGGTCCTACTCAACTATCCGGTGGAGGAAGTGGTGGTGGTGGCATCTCCGGTGCCATGTGTTTGAGCTATGAAGACCTGAACTGAAGAAGATTGGTAAGCTTGAGAACCTTAATGGGTCTCTTTCAATGGTGAAACATCTCCTCACAGGGGGAGAACTGGTTCACCACCAGAGTGCCCGATAGGGTCAAGTTGTACAAAGGAATAGATGTCTTCTCATTCCCACAGACGGCGCCAAACTGATGATGCTGAAATCTAGCACCACCAGAGAAGTGATGTTGAGCTCAAACAGTAGTAACCATGGCAGCCATGGAGATATGTATGTATAAGTGTGTAGAAGTGGATGAGTATAAGAGGAATAAGACAATGATGTATAGTGGTTCATTCAATTAGGCCTACATCCACTGTGAGTGTGTGATCCACTAAGTATGGGAACTAATGGCCTTGGATACAATGCATATAAGCTCCCTCTCTCTCTCTCTCTCAATTGTGTATACAAGCAGAGTTTTGGCTAGGGTTACAATTTTCGATCCATCCCTTGTAGGGTTGTAGGTGACAAGTATATATAGGTCTTGGGGGTGTAGTGTACCCCCCAAGTATGCATGGTGCATGCGAATGATGATCTAGCCAATCCCCTGTTGACACCTGTACATGCCACCTGTGACTAATGATGACATAATATTCCCTCACGTGAGGGGGTGATATTGTTATAACGGTCTTCCACGTGCCATGTGAGCCTCACGCGCACTATTCCACGCGTCTCCCAAACCATGAGCTGTGATGATGTCACTTTCGGCCTATGGCATGAGGCTGAGGGAAAAGTTCCCTCTGGCAGTGAGTCTGGCCTAATTTAGGCCTCGTACTGTCGTACCCTCGAAGGGTCATCTGGGCCTGATGGAGGGTAAACCCCTTGGAGGGTCGTCTGGAACCTAATGAGGGGATGGCCCTTGAAGGGTCGTCTGGGGCCTGATGAGGGGTCAGCCCCTAGAAGGGTCGTCTGGGGCCTGATGAGGCGTCGACCCCTTGAAGGGTCGTCTGAGACTGATGGAGGGTCGGACCCTTGAAGGGTCATTTGGGGCCTGATGAGGGGTCGGCCCTTTGAAGGGTCGTCTGGGCCTGATGAGGGGTCGGCCCCTTGAAGGGTCATTTGAGAATGATGGAGGGTCGGCCCCTTGGAGGGTCGTCTGGGCCTGATGAGGGGTCGTCCCCTTGAAGGGTCATCTGGGCCTAATGAGGGGTCGGCGCCTTGAAGGGTCGTTTGGGGCCTGATGAGGGGTCAGCCCCTTGAAGGGTTGTCTGGGGCCTAATGAGGGGTCGGCCCCTTAAAGTGTCATCTGAGACTGATGGAGGGTCGTCCCCTTGGAGGGTCGTCTGACCATCTAGGGCTCGTTAAGGTGGAGGTCGCCCTCGAACTGGCCGAGGGTATACATGAGCATATCATCCGCCGAGAAAGAAAACTTAATTGAGTTAAAGAAAAAGACCACCACTTATTAGGTAGATACCACTGAGGCCAACAGTGACTCTGAAGTTGAAGCTTTAGATACCCGAGATGAGACAGGGTTAGTCAAGGGGAAGACTGTGGAAGCTACTGAAAGCATTGTTCTGGATGACAAAAAGCCAGAGAGGACTACGCAGATTGGCTTAACACTAGATCCAATCGTTGAACGGGAATTTATTATGTTCCTAAGGCAGTGGAGAAATGTATTTTTTAGAGCCATGGCGATATGCCTAGGATTGATCCAAATTTCCTCTGTCATGAGCTTAACTGCAATAGGTATGCCAAGCTGATCAAGTAGAGACATAGGGATTCAGTCCTGATAATAATCAAACTATTCAAGAAGAGGTGGAGAAACTTCAGAAATCCTAATTTATTAAAGATGTTAAGTATCCAGCCTAGTTGGCCAACATTGTAATGGTCAAAAAGAAAAATGATAAGTGGAGGATGTGTGTGCATTTTACCAATCTAAATAAAGTTTGCCCAAAAGACCACTTTCCCTTGCCTAGAATCGATCAATTGGTGGATGATACATAAGCACATGAGCTTTTGAGCTTCATGGATACTTATTCTGGGTATAACAAGATAAAGATAAAACCAGAAGACAGAGAAAGCACAACTTTTATAACCAACATAGGAACATAATACTAGAATGTAATGCCCTTTGGGCTAAAAATGCTGGAGCGATGTACTAGAGGTTAGTGAAAAAGGAATTTTAAGAGAATATATGAAAAAATATGGAGGTTTATGTTGTTGATATGTTAACAAAAATCAAGAAGGCCTCAGATCATATCAGTGATCTCAGTCAGATGTTTGACTAGCTGGAAAAGAATCAGATGAAGTTGAATCCGACCAAGTGTGTCTTCGGGGTGCAGGAAGGAATGTTTCTCAAAATCATAGTTAATTAAACGAGAATTGAAGATAATACATCAAAGATAATAGTTTTTATAGAAATGAAGTCACCCACTTGAAAGAAATTTGTGCAAAGGCTCACTCGTAGAGTGGCAGTTTTAAACACATTTATTTCCCAAGCAACGGATATATGCTTGTCGTTCTTTAAGGTGTGGAGAAAGAATTTTGAGTGGAATGTAGAATGTGCATAAGCATTCTAAGAATTGAAGAATTAACTGGGATCACCACCTTTGCTATCTTGACCAGTTTTGGGAGATAAATTGTTCTTATACCTAGTTGTTTCTTAATCTGTAGTTAGCTCGGCCTTGGTAATGGGATCTAAAAACTAGTTAGCAACACTAGAAAAGTATTTCGAGGAGCCGAGATCAGGTATTCACCCTCTAGGAATATGAAGCCTTATTTCCAAGAGCACACCGTAGTTATGTATACTGATATACCTCTTCGGCAAGTCCTCCATAAGCTTGAAAAGTTAGGAAGATTGATGTACTAGGTAGTAAAACTGGGATAATATGATACTTTCTAAGAACCAAGGTCTTCATTAAAAGACCAAGCTTTAGTGGATTTTATTGTCGAGTTTACCTATCCATAGGTTCCCGACCAACTACACTGTCCTACCAACCAGACTTCGAAGGAAGAGAGCTCAGCTCAAAAGTAAGCTGAAGCTGCAGTCGATCAACCTGAATCGTCCAAAACTCAGTAAGTAGCTCAAAAATATGTAGAGGATGGTCATAAAATTTTCCACCATGGAGTTCTATCTATAGCATGTGTCAATGGTGATATCCCATTGTGGAATTTGTACGTGGATAGATCTTCATGTTCGACTGTAAGTGAAGTAGGTATAATCCTCAATACTCCTGATGATATTGATATTGAGTATGCACTTAGGTTTCGATTCAAATCATCAAATAATGAGGCAGAACATGAGGCTTTTATAGTCGGATTATATTTAGCCCATTTATTAGGCGCCGATCGTATACTATAATATAATGATTCACAGTTAGTGGTCAACTAACTGCTTCGTTTATATGGAGTCAAAGGAGAGTTGATGAACAGATTCCTTGCCAACGTCGTGGAAGTCATTGTCAATTTTACTTTCATATAAATGAACATGATCCCAATAATAGAAAATGCCCAAGATGATGGCCTTGTTCGGCTAGCGTTAGCAACAAGAATTGAGCTAGATAACACTTCTAATAGAAATCTTGGCTAATCGACGCATTGATGAGGACTTAATGGTTAATTTCATTATTGTAGATTTTGATCCTTCCTGGACGGACCCAATCAAAGCCTATATTGAAGATGGAATCCTTCCACCTGATCCTAAAGAGGACAAAAAGCTCCGATATAAAGAAGTAAGATATGTGTTGGACAAAGGGGTTGTATACAGAAGGGGATTAACGATCTCCTTGCTACGTTGTGTTCATTTAATGGAGGTGGAAGAGTTGATCAAAGAGGTGCATGAAGGTTCATGTCGAGCTCACTCAGTTGATTGGTCTCTGCTCCAAAGAATTAACACTCAGGGATACTACTGGCCAACAATGAGGGAAGATTGTAAAGCCTTTGCAAGAAAGTGTAACACATGCCTGAAGTTATTTACAATTCACAAAGCACCAACGCTTTTCTAGACCTAATAACTTCGTTTTGGCCCTCCTCTATTTGGGGAATTGACTTAGTGGGCACACTGACGACCACCAAAGGTAGGTTCAAGTATTTTCTTATTACAGTTGACTACTTCACAAAATTGGTGGAAGCAGAGTCATTGATTGATATGTCATATGAGAAAGTGTATCAGTTCATTTGGAAGAATATCATATGTAGATATGGGCTGCCTTATGCCTTTACTAGAGACCGTGGAACCCAATTTGGCAACGATGAGTTTGAAGCATATTGTGTCCAGTCCAAAATCTAAAAACTCCATGTTTCACTAGGCCACCCATAAAGCAATGGTCAAATAGAAGTCACAAATAGAACTTTACTCAACGAATTGAAGAAAAGGCTTGATGCGGCCAAAGGAAGTTGGATCGACGAATTGCATTATTTTCTTTGCGCCTACGGAACAACGCTGAGAACAACACTTGAAGAAACACCATACATGCTTGCATTTGTGACAAAATTTTTGGTGCCATCCGAGATAGGCCCACCAACTCATAGGGTCTTGAATTTTGATTCTCCAACCAGTGACTTGATGCAAAAATTGGACATAGATATGTTGGAAGAAGTCAGAGAAGATGTTTCTATTAAAAATGCTGCGTACCAACACATGGCATCTCGCTTCTATAACAAAAGGGTGAAGCCGACCAACTTCAAATAAGGTGACTATGTCCTTAATAAGGTCATTCAGAAGAACAACAAGCTTGATTCTAATTGGCATGGCCCATATCGCATCTTAGCTTTGATTCGACCATGAACTTATTGTCTTGAGACCTTGGAAGGCGGTGAAATCAAAAAACCCGGGAACGCCGAACACCTTCGAAAATATTATCAATGATTCAAGGGATTGTCATAATTGTATTTATCTTGCTTTATGTTCGAGATAAGTATTGTTCAAGTTTTAAAAAAAAATGATTTTCATCTTTTAAATTTTTTTGATATTTTTTGCAGTACGGTGATATACATCTCCCATAAACAACAAGTAAATATGTTTCTTAGTCTTCAAATCTTGTCGATCAACATCACACACATACTTAATCAGGTTGAATTTATCAAATTCCAAATGTACCAACATATTAAGGAACGATCGTTGTTTGCCCAAGATTAAACTTCCTGTATGGCCCTATATTACCAAGTCACGGACAAGAAGTATTATCTGACTAAGTTAATTACACAATACTTGGACTTCCATAACAATTTACTTCATGTATGACTTCGTCATTGACAAGTCAAGAATAAGTAGTCTGTAAAACTTCATATACAACTAAAAAAGTTACAAACCAGTTTTACCCCACTAAGTTAATTTAAGGAAGATATGTTAACATTTCTAATCATTGGAATACAAACATATATTTCTCATATACTTTGTAACCACTAATAACTAATGTTAAACTTGGATCAATAAATCTGAGTGCATTAGTAGAATCTACGACCTTACAATTACAGTTTAATAATTCATTATTAGACAATAACTAAATTGACCAATTGATTAAGTAATCAAGAGGTGACGACATAAAAATAGGGATTTGTATTCATATATTAACTTTATTACATTCAAATAACAAAATACAGAAAAGCTATTCAACATGACATGTTCCTTGAGCTTTAGAAGTTGGCTGAGAAGGTTGCACTCTCTCCATTTCAATGGGAGGATCATCCAAAGTATAAGGAGAATTAATAAAGTTGAAATATCATAGCATTCTGCTATTGTTGCTGCTCGGTGCACTGATTAGATGAGGAGGACGAACTATCTCATGAACATCATGTAAACCATAATATCCCAAATATTTAGTGACCAAGAACTGAGGAATAGAATCTACAGGGAGCCATGATATGTCCAACTTAAACGAAGGATTATCACAATCTAGTAGACAAGGCGCATTCTAACACCAAAGTCAAGTAGTTGGTCCACCCCCACTTATAACATTCATGGTGGCTTTGGGCAAAGTGATCATCAACATAGCCAATAGATTCATTGTATCCTTCCATCCATGCCTCTCTGGGTTATTTGTGAAATTGAAAGGTTAACCTTTCAACTTGATGTTGAAGTTTCTTCAAAATATCACTCTTCACCTTTAACTGCACAGATTGGTCGACAATGGCCTTATCCTTAGCTTCCAATTTTATAGACAAATAAGCAATAGTTTGACTCTTAGTTTTCAATATGCATCTTGGTCGACTAATATTTTCTTAGTCCTGGCCTCATTAATAGTTGGTCGGCTCATCCATTGTTTTCTAGAAATTTGTCCACGCTTGGATTTTTTTATAGCTTCAAGTTCCTCCACAAGCCTGGAATTCTCAGTCTCTAAGAAAGATTCCCCTTCATCTGCACCACTAACAGAAGACTGTTTTAAAGTGTCTAACTCATTTTTGAGTTTGTTATTTTCCTCCTCAAGTAATTTGACAATTTCCTTGGCTTAATTTATATCTCAGTTCAGCAAGAATTCTTTTCTCGTGTACATGGAAGCATATTCTTACAACTTCTTCTCAACGCCACAGCCTTCATTCAAAGATTTTTATTTAGCTTCATAGTTAGTGAAGATAAGTTACAGAAAGTTTATGATCTGCCTGCAGATTTTCAGTCCTCTCATATTAAGTTGCATTATTTTCTACAGCGTTATCCAGTAAACTGTGGAGAAGAACGTCTGACTCTTTCCCTTGTGTATATGTTACAGGTCTGAGAACACCGACCAAGTCCTCTTTAGTAAAATGAAAATAACCAACTTCCAAAAGACTTCTACTTCACTTGACTAGGTCGGATTCATCAGAAACTATTGCCTTCTTCCTAGCATCGATCTAAAAATTGCAAGTGTAAGTGAACAAGTATGATTACCGAAAAATCATGGCACGAGTATGAGAATTCATTCAACGAAGCAATAAAAGCAAAAAAATGATAAGCACAACATATATAGAAGGAAATATGAAAAGATTTCATTGATAACCAAAAAGGTGTTACAACTTATTGAAACTATTGGTCCTATTACAAAAAAGATGAATAGAAAAAGAAAAAGAAAAAGAAAAAAGGAGTTAAAACATATCCTTGCCCTAGATATTCCTTCCAGAAGGTGGGTCGACGGGAGGGGAAACTTCATTAATGTCATGAAAATAGACCCAACAGGTTAAAAGGAAGATTCCCTAGACCCCTCCTTATCATCAAACTCTTCCTCCAAGTTAGGAGGAGAGCCTGGATAATGCTTTAGAAATAATTTAGATTCTGCTGGGTTCCAACCTCCTTGAGTGCCTCCGACCAACCATCAATAAAATACTTCTTCCTCACAAACTCAATCTAAGCGAAGGATGCAAAAAATGCTTTATCCTGACCCTTATTGAAGGAGTCCTCCTTAAGCTTGTTATTTTTGTCCCTCTCTGTGACCAACTTAGAGGACAAATCAACAGTTTTCTCCCTGAAAGATTTCAGGAGGTCTTGATTTTTCACCAATTTTTCCTCAGCTAGCTTGGCCTTATTCTTAGTAGAAGAAAAATTATCTTCAGGAGTGGCCGACTTTCCTTTAGCAACAGTTAAATTGGTCTCAACAGTGACCAACTTTCCCTTAGCAAAAGTGTCCCTATTAACAGTCTTCTATAGCTCAGCATTCTAAGTCTTCTGCTTGGACTCTAACAACTCTTTTGAAGCCTCAACAGACTTATTCAGAACCTCAAGGTCCTCTTCAACTTCTCCACTAGAAGAACGGATTTGCTCATCCTTCTCAAGAATTGGATTAAAGTTTGCTAAAAACTTCACAAAGACAAACATCACATTAAAAGGAACATCAAGAGAAAAAATATCAAGAGGAAATTAATGAAAAAGGATTACCATTGCCAAACTTTTTCAAGCATTTTCTGCCAATTTTAGTCTCGATAAAGTGCAAGAGTTTCTCTATTATCAGAGCGAGTACCAGTCTTGATTAATTTCCTGGCAATACTAGGATGGATAACCATGAAGGATGACTCAACAACAGTCAAGGCTTCCTGAATTTTCTCGACCTACTCCTAGTCGGTAGAGTTTTTTTCCACTTTCTTCAACCTCCAAAAGTGAGAACCAATGATATTTACTTCCTCGGGAGTGATGACTTGAGTAAACTTCTCCTTCTCAGAAGCCTTGGATACTTTTTCTGGATTCTTAGCATTGTTAGAAGCTTTCTTAGCAGGAGGAAAAAAGGCTCCAGTAATCAAGTCAGGGATTTTTCTCTTTCCCATGGCAGTAAGAGGAGAAGATGGAATGGCTAAAACGTCCAAATACTCAAGAGATGAAGAAGTCCCCAAATCTTTTTCTGCAATGGCAGAATCTTCAGCAGAGGAAGTATGGATTGGTTATTCCTCAATATTAATGGGGTTAGCAACTGTAAAAGTGGTGGGTTGAGCAAAAATGAAGTCATAGAGCTCTTGTACTGCAGTAGATAAGAGGCATCTCTGGGGTGTTCATCACCAATTCTTTGATGGATGCTCCAAAGAAACTTCAATTCACGAATATTGACATTCTCTTCTTTTAGACACTTCTTCTTGCTCTCAACTGTGCAAAAACATAAAGAAGACCAGAAGTTATTGATTATCATATTATCAAATAATTGGTAAACAAAAAAGAAGAGTACAATAATAAAACCAACAATATATTCCGTACCCACTTGGGGGCATCTGGGCCCATCATACACCTCTCTTATTTGTAAAGGAGCATTTTGCGAATTTTGTACAATGACTTCATAATCAAAATAATCCTTATTTGAGTTTGGAAAATTAACAAATAAGGCCATATTGACAGACCTAGTCTTCAAATAGTATGTGCTATAACTGATAACCCATTTGTAATAAAACATCAGTTTTGGTATACCAATATGGGTTCCATGTATCTGATTCAGCCTATGAATCCCATTGACCACTCTCCAAGTATTGGGGGCTACTCTAGCTGGGACACCATAAAATATTGGCAAAATTCTAAATAAAACCTATTGGGGGAAATGTGAAGTCACATTTTGTAATGAGTAGAGAAGGCTCAGGCAATGACAACACTTTAACAATGGGTATGGGCATTTCTAATTCAACCCAATCTGGAATATTCCTTTCCCGCCAAAATTCCTCAAAGGAATCCCCATGGGAAGGACAGAAAGCGAAATGAAAGGGGAAAAATAATGCTTATAGAGAAAATGGAGGCTGAAGTGAAGGAAGAATGCAAAAAAAAAACTCAGAAACAGAGAACTTGGAGAAGAAGTAGAGTACGAAAGCTTCGAAAGGTTTAGTAAACAAAATATGAAAAAATCTCAATTTTTATAGCTTACTTGGGAAATCGTGCATAAAATGATTACATACTTCGACGATTGACATGCCGACAGGTTTGCAGTTTTGATAACACAAAAATACCAATTTACCCTATGGCTCTTTGCTAATTTTCAAATTATATACAAAAAATTCCATTACAAAATAAAATAATGAAATTTTGTTACATGTTCCACATCTCGGCACATACTGACCAACACTGAAGAAAATATACTCCATCCTTTCAACAAAAGAATCAAGGATGAAGTAATTGGGGCTTCTGTTGATACCAAAAATTATCCACCTATGAGAACCAATCAGAAGTGGACAAGTGTCTCCCTATGTGGCATAAATCTCAGTAAGCAAATAGTTACTCGGAAGGTATGCCGACCAACATGAAGAATGCAAACCATTAATATAAATGAAAAGACACTACACGGGAAGTACAATAAAAGGTCTTATCTCACCTAGTTCATATAACCAACCATCACATTCATTATGTACGGGTGTAAATGCTTAAAAGCATAAAGGCATTCTAACCCTTGATCTTCGAGTCACTATAAATACATTGTATTCCTTTCATCAAAGGTAAGATATAACGGATTCTGGGATATTCTTATTGACAATAGTACCTATCTTGCTGTAATCTCTGAAATTAATAACATAACAGTGGACGTAGGCTTTCTTACACAGTCGAACCTCTTTAAAACCTTGTGTCTCCCTTTTAATTATCTCATTAAAATTCCATATTTTATCTATGATTATAAAATTGGATCAAGTCCATTTTTTGACATGAACACTACCAAAACTAAATTTTTTCTTAAGGTCAAGATAGTTATGTGGCAGTTCAGTTTTGCCAGATTTTTTTTTTGTAGCAAATCATTGCCTTCACTAATAGTTATTGCATTTAATATTCAAATTTTATGCATAAATTAATTAACCAATAATAATAAATGCATTTAATTTTTGTATTTAATATTTAAGATAATAAAAACAATCTAGTAAGAACTTATATGCTTCATTGCTTCAAAAAAAATAATGATAATATTGTATACTCAATGTGATAATCAATATTTGAACTATTCCACATCAAAATGAAGTCAAATAAGTCAATTACATAAATCATTTCACTGTTCATAAAAAACATGTACACTCATGTATTATTACACGCTATGTGATTAGATAACTCATCAAATATTCCAAAAACGTCATCCATTCGTTATTTCATTGCAACGTTCTCCCTTCAAGCTTCATTTTATTCTCTCCTTGCCTCGTTAGCTTCCCTTCTCACCTCATCAGCTTCTCTCCTTGCCTCAACAATTTGCATATCCCTCTCAATATATTTCTCCCTTCCCATAGCTTTAAGTTATTTGGTCGTAGAACCAAGCCCTCGTCCACGTACATAGCCAGAGCAATACCCTAAAAAAAATTGAAATGCTTATGCGTCATCCATCTTCACACCATCTTCATATTATTATGAAAGTATTTCTTTCACCTCATCCTGTTAACAGTTGTAAATGAGGTGTAATTTAACATATTATTATTATAAATAAATTGTAGTTAAAAAAACTTGAAAACATCTTAAATATACACTTCCAGCCTTTGGAGTCACCTAATTGTCTTTTTTTTTCTCCAATGAGTCGTATACCAAACCTTAGTTAAAGGCGCGGGATCTTCAGTTTCCTTGTCACACTATACAAATTTTAAGATAAATAGAGTATCATAACCAATAAAAAAAAAATTAACAAACATAACGTTTTTATGAAATATATGTCACCATCTCATACTCCACTTGACAAAATCCTTTAGTTCTACTACAATGCATAATTTTCGGCTTAGATCTATTGATCTAGTTAATTTCACTTCTTTTCTGAAAATAACACAAGGCATTTATTTTCAATAAAACATTAAAAGAATTCTCTTGAAAAAAGAATTGCATAAAGTTGTATATTACTTTGTACTTTACATCAGCAAATGTCCCACAAAGATCAATCCATTATCATCTAACGATAATTCTAGCGAATGACACTCAAGACCTCATTTTGAAGAGTCGTTTGGTTTGAAGTGTTCTCAATGCATTTTTACCAGAAGTTACGAAATTGAGTATGGAGTTGATCCATCACTTCAGCCTTTATATTATCTTCATTTGGCAATTTACACTTATCCTATTTCAAAGAAAAAAAAAGAACTTTAGATGGGGATATGTTCTATATACTAGCATAAGTAAAAACTTACTGGCATAAGTTTCCACATGTGTTATTTGCTCCCTTCTTGGATGTCACCCCATAATCGGAAATTTAATGGAGCGTGATCGCGAATAACAATGTCGACTCCAGATTTGAAATTAGATGCAAAATGATCTACTATATGGCCTTCTGAGATGTTGATTTCAATATTCTTCCCCCTTTCAAGTTTCTTTTGTAAACCAATTCCTCGTGTTGGTCGTATGACTCTTTTATTGGAAGATGAACTTATTAAAAGCGTACATACAATGAAAAGTTTGTTTTAATGTTTACACATATTCATACAATGAAAAACTTAGATTAAAGGCCTTATAACACTATAAATATATTAGCAGAAACAAAAAAATAAAAATAAAAATCTTAAATTAAAGGCCTTATATAGCTTCCAAAAAAGGAACAAAAAACTATAAATATAGTCGTAGGTATATGAAGAACTGCACTGTTAATCATGAAACAGATATTTCATAAACTGAGACTCCATGAACTAACTACGCATATATGAAAATTGAGACTCCATAAACTGCATTGTTAATCATGAATCAGATAAATCTCATAATATTAGTTTTGATCAAATATTGAGACTCCATAAAATGACCGCATATATATGAAAATTGAGACTGACCATATATTTCAAAACGTATGGAACACCGAGCCAATTAGACTGTATACACACGCAAAGATTAGTATAAGCACACACGATCATCGCATGTTGATACCAATTTAATGTAAATGCAAAGGAATTCAATAAACACACAAAGAAGGATATAACTTCAGTCATCTCCCACTTATTCTCATATATTCATATTCACTGTACTCTACAAAATTACACGCCCATGGGAATTTAAAAACCTTAAATACTTGGTGAACAAACTAAGTATAATATCAAGAGTGATATCACGGACTTAGCTAACCTACTGTAGAACAATAGAGTTGAACAATCCAGCTAACCTCCTATAGAACAATCCATTGGAATGTGTATTCATTCTATAACTAATTAAACAATCAAATGAAATAAAAATATAATAAACATTACTATGTGTACTACGCACTTGTATTAAACCAACTCTCTTCAATTCTATCTAAAGATGATTCCGCGTAACCTTTCTATTATGCTCAACTATGTTGTGTGTTCATCATGAATCTCGAGTTCTGTATCTTGATCGGTGACAATTACTTCAGTTTGTCCAGTTCTCTATGAAAGTTTTAAAAGTACAGGAACTCTCATGTATATGAGCTGATCGCGCATATATGAAAATTGAGACTCCATAAACTCGCATATACCCTAATGAGATCGAGGCTCTAGTGCTGGTGTTGTATAAGGTGCAAGTGTCCGTGAATCGAGAACAATAGGTTGTTGAGGGGGTCTAGAAGTTGTCTAACTCGAAGAGCAAGATGAATTACGCTTGAAATTGGTTTAAAAATGGAATCAACCTCATCCGTAAGATACCTTAAAATGTGTGACGAGTATAGGTTATCATAACTCAATCGTCCCTAGGGTAAAGACTCTGATACAGTATCTACGTAAGCTCAGAACCGGCCCTGAGTAAGTTCCACATGGGCGATTGCACAGGTCCCAAAATGGTAGATGTTATTTTATTATATTAGTGTTGCATCAATAATTTCAATAAATAGACCCAGTGTAGCAAGGGTATGTGTCGAATTGGATTTATCGCAAGACATGCTTGACAAGGTATGGTTAGGATGTGAAGACTATGGATTTTGGCAAGTTATCGAATATTAACAAATACCTTCCTACTGTGGTAAGTGTTTCAAACTTGGACACAAGGAAGAAAAATTCCTCATCAATAACAAATAGCTGATAAAAGATGCAACAAAAACCAATAAAATAGATAAACCAGAAAATAACATTAGAGACTGGCGAATAATTCAAAGACATCAAGAAAGCAATGAAGGAATC
Organism: Sambucus nigra; assembly: GCA_949130495.1. NCBI lineage: Eukaryota > Viridiplantae > Streptophyta > Magnoliopsida > Dipsacales > Adoxaceae > Sambucus > Sambucus nigra. The sequence goes on along the minus strand of OX422209.1, from coordinate 459,064,184 downwards.
GGAAAAGATAGCAATGATCAAGAAGAGGTGGTAGCCACTTTGAAAATTCAAGAATGTCCACAAAGCCTCAACACATCTTCAAATCAAGACTTGAGATATCTAGAAATTCAATTGCAAATTCAAGAATCAAGATCTAAAGTAGACCAACAACAAGAAAAAGAAATACCAAGCCCCAATAGCTAAAAGGAAAATAAGGGAATCTTAAAATAAATACTACAAGCTCTTATAGATAAAATTAAAATAGTTGACATTGAATATGAGGACTCTAGAATAATTAAAGTCTTACATTTATCCCATGATGCCACTCAACTTCCATATAAAGGAAGAAAATCCTATTTTGATTGTCTTTCTCAATCAGACAGTTAAATTAATCCTTTTGGGGAAACTCCGTACTTAAAGGAGTTAATCATTTTCTCAAAAAGTATGGATTTCAAACTACAAAAAACTAAAATGAAAAACGAAGACTTGAAGCTAGCTCATAAATAGATTAAAGTATCCAATCCTCAAAACTTGAATAGTAAAGAAGATTTCAAGAAGAGCATCTAAATAGCTGACCCTATGTTCAAGAGGCTAACCAGAGCTAATGTCAAGAAGAATTCAAGACCCTCCTTTCCAAATTTCAAATGATCAACACAATTATATGGAATGCAGGAGGAGTAGGACTTAGAAGTATGCAAGATATAAATATAACATCTAGATGGATAATGTCATCGAATTACATAGCGGGTAATAGTCTATGGGCTGAGTTCATGATATGTAAGTATAAAAATAATCCCAAGAATAACAACTCGATATCCTTCAAAAGTTTCAAAGATCATCTTCATGAAATAAACCATTATATAATTAAGATTGAAGGAAAGAAAATATGGATGCTATCTATATATGGTAAAATCAATTTTAAATCAGTATAAAATATCATTAAACATTCTAGATCTTCATCCTTCTTACTCAAAAGCATTTGGGATAATACATACCTAGAAAACTTTCTATCTTTACTTAGAGTTGCCTTCAAAACATAATTCCATTAGAAGATAACCTTCAATATAATGGAATAAAAATCACTCCAATTTATAGGTGCTATTTCTTGAAATCTGAAGAGTTAAACCATTTATGTATTAATGGCTACATAGCTTGGGAGGTCTGGTCATACTTTTCTAACTTGTGAGAATTGAAATATAATTTAAATCTTTTCATACTATGATTATGGAATGGTGGCTTATAGGAAACTCTAACATCATCATTATTTATTATCAAAATTATTCCTTTATGTATTATATGGGAGATCTAGAAGAATAGGAACAAGGCCATCTATGAAAACATTAAAATGTTAGCTACCAACATTATAAAAGAACTTATGTTTAATGCCAAAGATATTGTGTTACTTCTCCCTTAAAATGTAGAAAATCTCATTTGGACCTATCTCAAATGTCTTCAATACAAAATGTCTAGAAAATGAAAATTCAAAGAATCTTGGTTAAGTGGAATAGACCTAATCAAAATAGAAGAAAAATGAATACAGACGGTGCCTCTAAAGGCAATCCAGGTCCAACAGGGCATGGTGTCATTCTAAAAAACAACAGGGTATCATGGCATTCCCATAGACAAATGAGATAATGAAATACCAAACTTAAATAACACTAGAATGAACTTCACATCACTTAGGATTGAAAGTTCGGATGTCAACACATCATCGAAAAATAAAGGATCAAGTTTAATCACACAATGGCCCAAAGTCCATACAAATAACAAAAAGGCAAGAGGGTGACAAACTAAAGGCACATAGACCCAGAGAAATCTAAGACACACAACCCAAACACAAAATCAAGTCGAATGTGGCATAACACCCTCCCTTACCGAAAATCAATTCGAATGTGAAATAACACCCCCCTTACTGAATATTAACTTGAATGTGACATGAATAGAAATTACAGCAATATAAACACAAATCACAATAGGTATATAGAATCGCGACAGGTATATAAAAACAACATGTATAAATATAAATTATCACTGGTACATACAAATTGCAAAAGGTACATACAAATTGCAGCCATATATGATTTAATACGCAATAGTTGTAGTCATAAATGATTCAATATGTAACTGATGATTTAAATTATGAATAAAATTAGACAATGATATATTGAACAATAAAAAGCATTATAAATACAATTCCTTATGTGTTAACACCAAATACAATTTTGTTAGTCATGTTGGAGATATCTTAAACAATTGATAGGGAAGAAGGATGCATGGGGTCCCATGTGTTTCCTTTATGCATAGAAGATCTTGGGTATACACGATAAAGATCAAACATAACTACTTTTTGTAAACAAGTGTTCAAGTAAAGTTACAAAATAATTGCTCCACACCTTTGCCAATATTAACACCCGTTGAAACGGTGTCGAGAGAGTTGCCTACCAATGGATGATTCGATTGAAAAGGAGCTTGATTAGAATATGTAGCAAATCGTGGCATGTGTGTTCCTATATGACATATAATAAGCACGCCATGGGTTAACATAATAACAAATAACTAAACAATAATATAAAAATCTTACCATCATTGTTAACATTGGATGCAACGATGGTGAAAGTGTTGGAGATATTTGGAATAATTGACTGGGAAGGAGGACGTATGGGTTCACGTGAGTATCCTTGACGAATAGAAGATTTTGGGACACGTACATGCCTAGAGACAGACATAACTAAACAAGAAACCAACAACATAAGCTAAAATCATAATTAATGGTATGGAGAATATTTGTATGCTCAAAATATTTGAAACATTAATAATTTTAAGAACCATTTTGCCACATGAAACCCATATAATATCACCATCATATCATATTAATATATTTGAAAGTGATGAGGAGAATTAAGAAACCTAATGGATATGCATCATCATATTCATCATCCTCCCTTTCGCTCAAATTAGATATTATATCCTCCCTTCTCGATGGGATTTATTCTTCATCTTTGTCATCCTCTTTTCTTTTACCCTTCATACCAATCTTATCCCTCTTAGAACTAACCATATAAAACATATCCCCTCTATTCAATCCCAATGACTTCATAGTGGCTAGTTTATCTTTAATCCTATTGAACCTTTATTTATCATAATTTGATATCATTATTATACACCTACTACAAGAATACAAAGATATGACACTAAATAAAGTAAGATTTTAGAAGTGAGTTATACTACAACATTATTGATACATAAATAAATTAAATCATTTAACATTGTTTAAAAGAGAAAAATGAAATAGCGTAAACCATCATATTCATCTCCATCATCATCACTAATATCATCACAATCATCCTCGCCATTTATAAAGTAATCATCGCCATCAGTTTTCAATATTTTCTCTTCGTCAATATTTATATGGACTTCAATTTATGGAATGTAATTCCTTCTTAATGAAAGGCTTTCGTCATCAATATCCATTATTTCATCATCTACGATATTATTCTCAATTTGTTGATATGGTTCTTAATTCATTGCTAACTCCCCAACTTCTTCATATTAAGTAATAACATACTTATCTTTTGGGCTATTCTTCACTGCAACTTTCCAATCATTTCCTAACTTAATATCTAGTATATATAAGACTTTCTATGCTTGATATGCTAGAACAAGTGGTTGAGTTTTGTACCAAGTATTAGTAGTGTTCAAACTAATAAAACCATACTCATTTTCCTTTAATCCAAATACAACCTTCTTTTTTCCAAATTCCCACCAATTTCACTTAAATAGAAAAACTTGATTATTTTCATTGTATTCTAACCTTATAATATCAACCATATTTTTGTTCCTGTCCACCCACTACAACAATCCCACTATTTTGACTTATTTTTTTAAAATTTTCATGATCTTTGGTGTGGAACCTATAGCCATTAATCAAATAACCCTTCCAATGTTTCACCCGTTGATTGGGACCGCATAAAAAAGTGCAAATTCCTAACATGGTTAGGGGACTCACGCTCCATTTTTTTCACCTGATTATTTTTTATAAATAGATGTTAGTAAGAAATTATACAAATTTTTTTGTTTGCATAATAAAATGACATCGAACGACTTACGTGATTTTTAAACCATTCGGGAAACCTCTCAGCATGTCTATCTTCAACATTTATGTTACTTTCGGCGTTCAATTAATCGTTATGCTCACTAACATACATGTATGCAATAAATTAGAAAATAGCTCTCGTAAATAAAAGAGAAAATGAAGAATAATATTTATAGACATACTTGATAAATTATTTTATCTCTTCACAATTATCCAACACATATAACGAAGTATTTTGCCATTCAATCTGTCCAAGGTATTGGTAATTTTGTTTTTCAAGCACATGACCATTATACCGAAAAACAGATAAACCTTCTTGATCATCATCATCATCATCCTAATTCCGCTCAATGTGGTTAAATTTTGTCTCAACACCGTCTGGATACATCGAAAAAAATGTTATGCATTACTTTAGAATGTAATCTTCTGCTATTGAGCCTTCTGGACGTGTTTTATTTCCCATGGTAAGTTTTAAAGTGTGCATATATCTATTAAAAAGTAGAAAAAATAAGAAAAAATAATTTTTTTAAGAAATACTTAAATATTAGTTGTTTGAATATATTTAACTTTGAAATGGGTACATCCGTCTACATTGCACAGGCCCACCAAGAATGGCCTCTCTTGCAAGGTTAATCCGTAAATGAACCATATCATCGAAAAATGGCAGCGAGAATATCCTTTCAAGTTTACGCATAATTATAGCTAGTATTTCCTCAAGTCTCTCCAAAACATCAACTCGCAATGGGTTTTATCATAACTCCTTAAACAATAACCAAAGATCAATTAATGGTTCAGAGACTTCCGTTCCAAGATGACCACAAATGGAAAGAGGTAGTAAGCGTTGTAAACAAATGTGGTAAGCATGAGTTTTCATCACTGAAATCTTGCATTCTTTGGCGTAGACAGATCAAGAAATGTTTGACGCATATCCATCCGGCAACTTCAATGACTGCCAAAACTCGCATAAAGTCCTCTTCTCTTCCTTGGACAAAGGTTAGCAAGCAGGAGGCATCACCCATTTATCTCTCATTTTGTATGGATGTAAGTATTTGCGTATGTGCATTTTTTTCAAATCCAATCGATACTTAACAGTGTGTTTTGTTTTCCAATTAATGTTTAACAATGTTCCTAAAATTCTTTCCGATACATTTTTCTCAATGTGCATGACATCTGAATTGTGATGAAATTTAAGATCTTTCCAGTAAGGCAAATTAAAAAATATACTAACTTTGTCCTAAATCAACTCGTACGCCTCACGACTCCTCTTTTTAGATGATTTACCATATAATTGAGGTCTAACTTTCTCCAACTGAGCAAGTATCTCATCATTACTAAGATTTTTTGGTCGCTCACAATGCTCCTTCTTACCATCAATGGAAGATATATTTTCTTGCCATTTATGATTCATCAACAAGAAACGACGACGCCCCATTTAGCATGTAATATGTAAATTTCTTAAACGTAAGGAATGTGTCTCCTTATTGAATAATGAACAATCCAATTTCCCCTTTGTGCTCCAACCCGATAAGTTAGCATACGCCGAAAAATCATTAATAGTCCACATAAGCACTGCACGTAACTGAAAGGTATTCCCTGTGGAGGCATCATGCATTTGAATCCCATCTTCCCACAACTCTTTTAACTCCTTGATTAATGGTTGAAGAAACACATCCATGTCATTTTCAGGAGCCTTAGGACTTGAGATAAGGAGTGTCAACATGAAGAATGGTTCCTTCATACATTTCCAAGGTTCTAAATTATGCACTATAAGAGCAACTATCCATGTTCTATCTTTGCTACTAATATTTGAAAAAGGTTTAAATCCGTGACTAGAGAGGCCAAGATTTTGTAACGCGCATCTCTCGCAAATGACTCGTGAATCTGGTCAAATTCTTTACAAACTTCCCCATCAGCCAAGTGTCTCAAAACATTACCATCCTGAACATGCTTATCTTTATGACACCTCATCTCTGAAGCTATATCCTTATTTATAAATAAACATTGCAACCTAGGTTTGAGTGGAAAATAACTCAAGACTTTATGGGGGATCTTCACTCCATTTCCTTTATCAATTTTCTATCTCGACTCTTCACATGTTGGGCACTTGGTTTCTTTCTCATTTGGTCCCCAAAAAAGAATGCAATCATTTTTACGAGCATTAATCTTTACATAATCTAGACCCAAGTCTCAAACTATTTTCTTCGTATTATAACATGACTTTGGGATGTGAACATCATCCGGAAGTAATTTTTTAAAAAGTTCAAGAAGCGAGTTAATGGATATCTCACTATAGTTGTAAATTGACTTCAAATGGAATAGATTAACAATGAATGATAATTTTGACAACCTCTCACAACCTGAATATAAATTTTGTTGTGTAGCTATAGATAATCTATCACACTTTTCCCCATCACCTTCATTGCCTTGAGTGGCATCTCTATCAAATTCATTTCCCTGTATGTCATTATTGTAGGATCCAGTAAACATATCATGTAACATTCCATCCATGTCATCTTGCTGAATCCTATCTCTAGAATTATCTTCCTTCCCCATACTATCTTCTTCTCTAATTTCGAACGCGTGCTCATTGTAATCATAAGCACTGTCATTCGTCGACAACAATGGTTCCTCATGATATATCCACTTAGTATAACTCCACATGATACCATGTATAATTAGATGACTATGGACATCTTGACGACTCCTCCGATAAAAGTTATTACATTTTTTGCATGGACACATAATATTACCATTTGTCTCAACATTTGCAAAGGCAAAATAAAGAAATTGTTTAACACCATCTCGATACGCCCTACTAACTATACTTGGGTGATTCATTCAGATCTTATTCATCGCAATGACCCTATATCACACGATAAAAAATGTATGAACAAAAAACCAATGAACTTAAAATTCAAATAGAAATTGTTATTATTGCATATGCAACTCAATGTTTCATATCTTTGTTATTATTATTATTATTGTTTCAAAACTTTATATTTGAAATAATATTTAATTATAATTCAAATAGTCACCTCATCATTCACCTCACACACCTCGTCGATAGGTTCTCCAAAAGTCAAAATTACATTTAAATTTGAATATTAAATCTAAATTTAATTAAATAAATTCATTCAAATATAATAATAAATATGTTTTGCGAATTCAAAATTCTGACATCAAATTAAAAAAAAAATAGAGCACTAATATGAATCTAAAAAAATACCTCAAATCATTCCCAAATAGCAATAAGGTGTTGCTAAACAAACATATTAGTTTATCACAAACACATAAGAAGCCCAATATCAACTTAAACCCAATAGTTTGAACAAATAAAATTCCACTTGTCAAACAGTACAAACTTTATATATATATATATATATAATTTAATCGGTAAATCGTAGGCAAGAGAAAAATTAAAAGGGACTTCGTAGATTTATGACTTATATTACACTTTTAGCCCCTATTTTTGGTGACCACATACATTAATAAATAAAGATTTAAAACAAACCTATCAAAAACAAAACACAATACCTTCAAGTTCACGAGATAACAAGAGACACGGATTCGCTTCGCCCTCGCAGCACCAATCTCAATTTTCAACTCACATTTTCATCGCACCAAATAGAAATATAAACACATATGATTAAAGTTAACTAAATTAAAATCGCAAACTAAACCTATACCGAATGTTACTATGAAATTGTAATTATCAGTTTTCGCATCCACGTATAAAATTGTAGCAAACATTTATTTCGTTTTTTATTTCCTGTTTTCAAGTATTTAATTTAAAAATTAGAAATACTACGACAAATTGAAGAAAGAATCCATCTTTAAAACATTCTAAACTAATGGAAAGTGATAATAAACAAAAAATTGTAATAAAAATTCCTTTTAATTATATAATTATTTCCAGAAATTCAAAGGAGAAAGTGACTTCAAAACAAATATAAAAAAATTAACAAATCTTTCTTAAATCCTAACATTCATACAAACGAGATTCTATATATAATGCGACGTATGAGCATTTGTTTATACGTAATCACCAAAACTTCAGAAATAATGTGTACCAATTTTAGACTGTTACAACGATAAAAACTCCAGAAATAATGACACTAAAACAAGATTCAGTATATGATATACTTTATTACAATATACCTGATTCGGTATTAAAGAAGAGGATTATGTATATAATGTAGCAATAAAAACTTTAGAAATAAAATATACCTGCAAAAATTTGAGGGATGCTAAAACTTTAGCCAAAACGAGATTCAATATTCGTATATACGTAATCACCCAAGGTCGATCAGTCGAAAGCCGAGATCGATCAGCCAAGATAGAACAACCAATAAATTGGAACAACCAAGATGAATGTGTAATCAGCCAAGATCGATCAACCAAAACTTCATCCAAAACGAGATCAATATGCAATTTTGTATATGGATGCATAATCAGCCAATATGATTTGTGAATTTATACAAAAAATGTATCAATATGCGTACCAAATTTGGGGGAATGAACCAACCAAGGATACCTAAGAAGGATAAATGGGAGATGAATCGATTTTCAAGAATTGATTTAGGGAATATCGTGAGTGTTTTGGGGAACAAATCTGACAAATTTTTTTCTCTGTTTACTAGATAGTAATTTTTTAGGGTAATTAATTTGTTTTTAGGTATTTTGTGGAAAGTTAAAATATTTTTCTACTAATGAATCTCCATTAGTGGAAAACTAATATATTTTACTACTAATGATTTTTTATTAGTGGTAAAAAATTTAAATTTGCAACTAATTAGAATTTTTAGTTTCCGTTAAGAGTCTAATTTTTTCCTCCTTAAATTTAGTGGAAAAATTAGTGACAATTTTAGTTTCTTGCCACTAACGCATTATTTTTAGTGGAAACATAAATTTTGCTACAAATTATACATTTTAGTGTCAATAAATGATTTTGCCACTTATAAAATTAGCACGAAATGATATCTTTGATTTTATCTCATTTTATCATGAATAGAATATGTGATGGATCGATTCACCTCATGATCTTCTACTATATTCTCGATAAGGACAACCATGAGTAGATGGTGGGCTCCAATTTCGTGACCACCTTCTTGTCTCCTCTTTCTTCTTCGCAGTCTCTCTTTCTCACAAGTATGAACTCGGGTGTTTTGAGTATCTAAGAGTGACGGCTAGCTTAAGAAAGAATGAGACTTAGGTGCATATATATAGGCAATAGTACGGACCCTAAGGAGAGATAAGGATGTGGCTTCTAATGGACCTGAGAAAACCTAATCCTTCCCGGATCCTAATCTCAGTCCCTTAATTATAATTAATACCACTAAATAATTATAATTGCCACTCCACTCCTTAAGTCAAAATTATATTTTGAGCTCCTCATTATTAATTACTTAGTTCTCCCTATGCTAAGGTTACAAATACCTATTAATAAAAAAATTACTGATAATTTATTTGACTAACTTCTTTAAGTCCTTGAGAATTCCAACTTAACTTATTTGTAGTGTCGGATTAATATAATCTATCTGTAGGGTTTGACACATACAAAACTTATAAGTATCTAAAGGGGTATCACTAGTTTTTATACCGAGATGTGGATTGCATCCACAAAATACTTTCACCGTACATTAATTACCATTACCCAATGTATTAAGATTATTGATCCAATAATGAATCTCACCCGATAAGTCAAAGTAATAAATAACTAGTGCTTGTGTCCATCAATCATATCCGGATTAAGTTACTTAAGTAAAACTAATAATCACGAGGTGTACATTGTCTTATAAAATCAGTATAAAAATAATGACCTCAAATTGGTCACGTTCAAAACACACAAAGTGTACTAGCACAATAAGTTAAAACTATACAGTTTCCTGTAATCAAGATAGACCTACTAAAATAATGTGCTACAGTCTTAGTGGTGGTTTGTCCAGTTTCATATAAGATTGTGAAGGATAAAACTTATATTCCACAAGAACTGCTGATGTGATTCTCTGTGTGTAAGCCATACTCTACACACCAAAACACCTACTGGGCAGAATAAAAAACATCAACAATATATATAAAATACTGGAAACAATTTGTCCATATATGATTCTCATTAAAATAGGAACACCTGAATTTATTATAACAATAAATCCATAACTAAAATTATTACATAAAGCATAGTTTTAGTTTACTTGTCTAACAATCTCCCACTTAGACTCAAAGCCATGTCGTGATACATCTCACTCCCATCCCCTCTATGTGACTATCAAAAGTTTTGGCTTGTAAGCTCTTTGTGAAAGTGTCCACCAGGTTGTTCTCTGATGAAATCTTCATAACTATGACATCACCCCGATGCACAAATTCTCAGATGAGATGATACTTACACTCAATGTGTTTACCTCTCTTATGGCATATGGGTTCCTTTGAGTTAGCAACCGCCTCGCTATTATCTCAATAAAATGTAATAGTCGATTGAACTAAAGGTACCACTCTAAGATCTGTTAGGAAGTTTCTAAGCCTGACTGCTTCATTGATTGCCTCGGAGGCCTCCACGTATTCAGCTTCCATGGTGGTATCAACAATGCGAGATTGCTTGATACTCCTCCAACTAATCGCTCCACCTCTTTGGGTAAACGCATATCCATAGGTAGACTTTCTGGGATCTCTATCAGACTAAAAATCTTAGCATAGATACTGGTGATACCTCCTTGAGATACTTATAAGTTTTGTATGTCTCAAACCGTGCCGGTGGATTATGTTAATCCGACACTACAAATAAGTTAAGTTGGATCGCTCAAGGACTTAAAGAAGTTAATCAAATAAATTATCAAGAATTTATTTTATTAACAAGTATCTTAACCTTAATGTGGGGAGAATTAAGTAATAATAATAAGGAGATAGAAATATAATTTTGAATTAAAGATTAGAGATGCAATTATAATTATTTATTGGCATTAATTATAATTAAGGGACTGAGATTAGGATCCAGGAAGGATTAGGTTTTCTCAGGTCTATTAGGAGACACATCCTTATCTCTCTTTAGTGTCCCTATTGTAATCTATATATATGCACCTAAGTCTCATTCTTCCTTAACCAAGTCATCACTGTTGGCTCAAAAGACCCAAGAACATACTTGTTAGAAAGAGAGATAATGGATAATAAAGAGGAGGCAAGAAGGCGATCATGAAATAGGAGCCCATCCTCTACTCGTGGTTGTCCATATCGGTCATACAGTAGAAGATCGTGAGGTGAATCGATCCATCACATATTTTATTCATGATAAAACGAGATCAAATCAAAGATGCCTCGCATGTAAATCCTAAATCTGCCTTGTATCCCTCTAAACCTTTGAGTTAGATATTTTTTTAATGCCCAATAAATAGAAGAATATCTCATTAAAGTCACTAAAGAATGGTACCTCGATCTCGGAGGACGATTCCAATGCTAATGAGGTTAATATTGACTTGTTGACCCATCAGTTCAAGAAGCTTCTTAAATAAAATCCTCAAATTCTCATATCTAATAAAAACATAGTAGAGAATAGTAAGGCCAACAAGGTAGATAAGTCTTCGAGTTGACGTGACCGAAAGTCTCAAGCTAAGGAAAACTCAAATGATGACTTTGGGAGGTGCTTCAAATGCCATGATTTTAAGAATATAACACGTGACTGTCTTATGAAGTTGAAGAGGAGAATATATGTGTGCCACACTTAGGGATAATGACACCGACTTAGATAATGAGTACTTTATTAAAACCAACATACCACGTTTACCGCCATCGTTGATGCATTTGGTCCTTAAACCTACCTTGATGTAGAAAAGGTTAAGAAATACGATTTTTCGTCTGAATACAATAAAGATGAAATGGTAAAGGAAATTATTTTTTATGATGAGACTAAATAGCAACTACAAGTGAAGTTTAATGATCTCCTTGAGTTAAGTTGAGTCGAGGCAAGAAAAGGTGAATTCCAAGCTTACTAAGAAGCCTGATTTGTATGAGTGAGATAATTTATTAGATGTAAATTGGAGAAAAAAAGGATTGGTTTTAAGTATCAATAATTTACTATTATTAGGAATTTGAAAGAGGGGGCAAAAAATATTGAGCTTACATGAAAAATTTAGTACCTTGAAATTTGCTCTCATTGAGTTGTCACGTGAATGTGAGGTGCTAAAGGCACAATGAGGAAAGACGAAGAAAGATTTTTAGAGTATAATAAGGTTAGACTTGACGTCTAAGTGTCTTTCAAAAAGTTAAAGTATATGGTACTTACATTATCTTAATCCTTAAGAACAAAAAGAGTCTCGACTATGACGGCGTGTGAGAGTCGAATGAAAAGAATGAGATAATGTTTGTTATAACGTCACCAAACACATCCTACACAATCGTACTTCAGCACTCAGTGCAAGATGAAAAGTCACAGTATAGACTATTGCCACCAGCTTGTACAAACCGAGTATGTTCCTCCACGATTGAACAGAAATTTCTAAGAGATCCAAGAATGCGTTGAGTGTGTAATAATCATATCATATCTAGTTTAAGATTCTATATATCACGTTTATTTGAATTCTTAGAGTGTGCCAATTTCTTTTTTTGGTTTTGTATTTTTTAAAAATTACAAAAAAAGATTTTAATTTTTCATTTTTTTTAGAAAATCCAAAAATATTTTTGATTTATTTCTTAAAATCATAAAACCCCAAAAATATTTTTGTCTTTGTGATTTTTGTAAAATTTTAATCTAATTATAGAGGATGTAGGAACAAGTCATGTGATCTATTTCCCTTTTATATGTTTTTAGAATTTCGAAGGATAATATGATCTTAAAGTAGACATCACTTAAACATTATCTTTGGGGATATCCCAGAAACTACCTATAGTGATGGTGTCTTAGTCATTACCATATCGCACATGCATTGACACAAGAGCTTTTATGCCACACTTTTTCACTCAATCGAATCATAGTTTTTTCATTACATTTTTAAGTATTCTTGTAAGAACCATTACTTGTGAGTTTATTTAAATAATGATGAGAGAATCTTTAGGAAGATCAGCCTAAAAATGCTGATAGATACTATTGACAAATGACTTAAAACAAATATTTGTATAATTAAGAGAAAGATAATTCAATATTGATGCAATGGAATACTTTCAAAAGAAAAGAATAAGAAAATCTTAAAAATCACAAATGGAGGGTGGTATAAGTCGAATATCAACGTGTTATCATATTTATATTTACTACATGATTTTGTTTTTGGCCTTATTGAACTGTTTGATGTAAGCGATAAGCTTTAGGGCTTTATCAATGTGAATCTGAAATAACTTAACCCTTTTAAGTATGGTTGATTGATTTTACAACTTGATCAACGAGGTTAGTTATGGGGTTTGTGAGAAGTTTATATAAGAGTCAATATTTTTTGGGGTTTCTTGAGACCATTCCCATTCATTTTAGGTTAGACGTGTGGGATTTCGAAGTTTAAAATCATTAGGTGCGAAGTGTCATTCGTTTTTCCTTTTTTGTTTTCGTTCTATTTATATTTTTAATTGTTTGTCTACAAGGGTTTATTATTTATTATCCTAGGTTGTTTTGGTCAAGGAGAGCAGTTGGTGCTCTCGTTCGAACAAACCCAAGTGGCTCAAATAAGGATATGTCATTTAAAAGCATTTTGTCTTCACCGAGTGTCTTTTTTACTTCTCACAGCTTCAAGCCCAAGTGGTTCAAATAAGGAAAGTCCTTACCTTATACCATTTTGACCAGAAAAATAAAATAAAAATATTAAAAAATAATTCAATTTTTTTTCATTGGTCAGGCGTCCTCACGCTCGTGGTCAAAGTTTCTGTAAAATGACTTCTTCTTTAACCTTTCGACTTTGACGTTTAGGGTTTCAGAATTTTGACCTCGATCTTTTCCTTAATTTTTATACCATTTGAGATGATTCCATAACCAACTTAACCTAATTTTTCATTAGGAATCCAAATATATAATTTTTATGGATTGAGATGGAGTGTATCTCAAAATCTAAAACGTGTTTTGTCAAAATTTTGACCCAACATTCGTGCATTTCTAGATCATGGCAAGGATTCTTATGAACTTGGGTTAGTTTATGATATATATATATATATATATATATGAGTAGTTTTGTTTTGGTTTCAAAGGTTAAGATGGGTTATACATGGAGAATTTCAATTTTTTCAATTTCGAGTTCAAAATACACTTTTGATCGATTTGAGATTAATAGATACATTCATGGATTTTAACCATTATGCTCTAGATCCTTAGGTTATAATGAAGTTATATGTACCTTCAAACCAAAGTTTAGAGCTTTATATCCAGATTCACCATTGAAGCTCAAGCTTTAATGATGTTTGTTCTTATTTTTTTCTATCCTAATTTGTTCTACACAAAAAAACTTGCATAATATGATTGTTCTAAAGATACTAACTACACAAAAAATAAATGGGATTTAAACAACTGAAAATTACTCATAAAATCATAAAATACTTGGTTTGAGTGGATTTTTGAGTTTTGAACTGAACTGTGAGGTTTGCCTTTACCACTGAATTGGTGGGGTATTTTTACTACATGCTCAGAGGATTTGATTGTTGTAATAGGGTGGTGGATTTGATCAATTTTATATAGAGTTTTCACGATTGGTAAGTGTGGTTCACATGTGTATATTATGTATACATGTGCCTTTTGACATCTAGTGATGATGTGGTGCACTAGGTGGGCACGGGGTTTAACTGAAATTAAAGAAACTTGGAGGTTTGGTCCTTGATTACTTTTATAGCCTTAAAAGTATACTTTTTGTAAAGTACAGGGGAACTTTTTTAATTTTAGAAAGTTTCAAGGGCTAAAATTAGAATTTATATTAATTAGGGTCTAAAGGATTAATTTGTTGTAAATTTACGGTTTAGAGGAAAAATATACACCAAGTTATCTTACTTAAAATTTGCAGGGGCTATTTTATAATTTATTGAAACTTCAAGGGATATAAGTTAATTCAACAAAAGTGTAGGTTTCTAAGTGTATTTTCTTTATTCTTTAGAATTATTTTGATTTTGAACATGTGATCACTCTAAACCATTGATTTAAAAAATTATCTGATGCCCAAGAAATAGAAGAATATCTCATTAAAGTAACTAAAGAATGCTATCTCGATCTCGGATGACGATTCCAATGCTAATGAGGTGACCAATAGATTCAAGAAGCTTCTTAAATCTAATCCTCAAATTTTCATATCTAATAAGAACATAGTAGAGAATAGTAAGGCCAATATGGTAAATAAGTCTTCGAGTTGACGTGACAATAAGTCTCAAGCTAAGGAAAATTCTAATGATGACTCTGGGAGGTACTTCAAATGCCATGATTTTAGGAATATAACACGCGAGTGTCCTATCACGTTGAATAGGAGAGTTTATGTATGCCACTCTTAGCGATAATGACAACTACTTAGATAATGAGTACTTTATTAAAAGAAACTTACCACAATCACCGCCATCGTAGATGCATTTGTTCCTCAAACCTACCATGATGTAGAAAAGGTTAAGAAAGATGGCATTTTGTCTAAATCAAATAGCGATTCAATGGTAAAGGAAAGCATTTTTGTCGATGAGACTAAATAGCAACTACAAGAGAAGTTCAATAAACTCCTTGAGTTAAGTTGAGTCGAGGTATGGAAAAGGTGAATCACAAGCGTATTGAGTGGATTGATTTGTATGAGAGTGAGAAATTTTTTTGATGTAGATTGAAGAACAAATGATTAGTGTTAAGGATCAATAATTTACTCTTATTAGGAAGTTGAAAGAGGGGGAAAAAAATATTGATCTTATATTAAAAGTTTAGTACTTTGAAATTTTTTCTCATTGAGTTGTCAACAAGGTGCTAAAGGCACGATGAGGAAAGCTGAAGAAAGATTTTTAGAGCCTAACAAGGTTAGACTTGACCTCTAAGTGTCTTAAAAAAAGTTAGAGAATATGATCCTTGCATTATCTCAATCCTTAAGGACAAAACGAGTCTCGACTATGACGGCGTGTGATAGTCGAAGCCAAAGAATGAGATCATGTTTGTCAAAGGGTCACCAAACCCACCTCATTTTTTTCCCTCGAGAATTACTCCTAAGAAGAAGAAGGTGGATCCCACACAATCGTACTTCCGCACTCAGTGGAAGAAGAAGAGTCACATTATAGACTATTGCCACCAGCTTGTGTAAAGTGGGTATGTTCCTCCACGGTTGAACATAGATTTCTAAAAGATCCAAGAAGACGTTGAGTGTATAATAATCAAATCATATCTATTTTAAGATTCTTTCAATCACGTTTATTTGATGTCTTAGAGTGTATTAGTTTCTTTTTTTGTTTTATATTTTTTTAAAATTTCAAAAAGATTTTAATTTTTTGATTTTTTTAGAAAATCCAAAAATATTTCGTTTTATTTCTTAAAGTCATAAAACACCAAAATGATTTTTTTTCTTTGTGATTTTTGTGAATTTTTATATCTAATGAGAGAGGATGTAGGAAAAATGTCATGTGATCTATTTCCGTTCTATAGGTTTTTCAAATTTCCAAGGATAGTATGGTCTTAAAGTAGACATCACTTAGTCATTATCTTTATGGATATCACAGAAACAACCTATAGCAGTCGTGTCTTGGTGTTTACCATATCGTACATACATTGACACAAGAGATTCTATGCCACACATTTTCACTGAATCGATACATAGTTTTTTCGTTACATTTTTAATTTTTCTTGTAAGAACCATTACTTATGAGTTTATTTGAATAATGATGAGTGAATATTTAGTAAGAGAAGCCTAAAAAGGGTGATAGATACCATTGACAAAAGACTTAAAACAAATATATGTATAATTAAGAGAAATATAATTCAATATTGATCATGCAATGGAATACATTCAAAAGAAAAGAATAAGAAAATCTTAAAAATCACAAAAGGATGGTGGTTTAAGTCGAATATCAATGGGTTATCATATTTATATCTACTACTTGATTTTGTTTTTGACCTAATTGAACTGTGTGACGTACGTGGTAAGCTTTAGAGCTTTATCGAAATAACTTAACCCTTTTAAGTATGGTGGACTCATGTTATAAATTGATCAACGAGGTTGGTTATGGGTTTTGTGTGAAGTTTATATAAGAGTCTCTATTCTTTCGGGTTCTTGAGACCATTGTCATTCATTTTAGGTTAGATGTGTAGGGTTTCTAAGTTTAAAATCGTTCGGTGCAAAGTGTCATTATTTTTTCCCCTTTTTTTTGTTCTATTTTTCTTTTTTAGTGTTTGTCTACAAGGGTTTGTTATTTATTATCCTAGGTTTTTTGCGAAAGGAGAGCAGTTGGTTCTCTCGTTCGAGCAAGACCAAGTGGTTCAAATAAAGATATGAGGTGTAGAGGTCTAGCTTACTTAAAAAATGGCTACACATTTCACAATCCAAATGTTTATGACCTAACATTCGTGGATTGATTCTTATAAACTTGTATGAGTTTATGATAGATATATGAGTAGTTTGGTTTGGTTTCAAAGATTAAGATGGGTTACACATGGAGAATTTTAATTTTTTTCACTTTCGGGTTCAAAATACACTTTTGATCAATTTGAGATTAACAGATATATTCATGGATTTTAACAATTGCATTCGATATCCATAGGTTATAAAGAAGTAATATTTAGCTTCAAACCAATGTTTAGAGCATTATGTCAAGATTCACCAATTAAGCTGAAGCTTTAATGATGTTTGTTCATATTTTTTTTATCCTAAGATGTTCTACACATAAATGCTTGCATATTATGATTATTCTAAGGATACTAACTACACAAAAAAACAAATGGGATTGAAAGAACTGAAAATTAATAAAAAGCATAATCGACCTGGTCTGAATGGATTGTCGAGTTTTTGAACTGAACTGTGAGGTTTTTCTTTACCACTCAATTGGTAGGGTATTTATACTACATACTAAGATGATTCGATTGGTCTAATAGGGTGGTGGATTTGACTGGTCTTATATAGAGTTTTCAAGGTCGGTAAGTGTGGTTCACATGTGTATATGATGTATACATATGCCTTTAGTGTTGATGTGGTGCACTAGGTCGACATGGGTTTAATTGAAATTAAAGAAACTTGGAGGTTTGGTTCTTGATTGGTTTTATAATTACTTTTATAGCCTTAACAGTATACTTTTTGTAAAGTATAGGGGAACTTTTTAATTTTAGAAAGTTTCAAGGTCTAAAATTAGAATTTACGTTAATTATGGTCTAAAGGATTAATTTGGTATAAAGTTGTGATTTAGAGGAAAAATATACATCAAGTTATCTTACTTTGAAATTTCATGGGCTCTTTTATAATTTATTAAAACTTCAATAAATCTAATTTAATTCAGCATAAGTGTCGGTTTCTAAGTGTAGTTTCTTTCTTCTTTAGTAGACTTTTGATTTTGAACATATGATCCCTCTAAACCTTTGAGTTAGAAAATTGTGTGATGCCCATGAAACAGAAGAATATCTCATTAAAGTCACTAATGAATTCTACCTCGATCTTAGATGACGATTCCAATGCTCATGAGGTGGCCAATCGATTCAAGAAGCTTATTAAATCCAATCCTCAAATTTTCATATCTAATAAGATTATAGTAGAGAATAGTAAGGCTAACATGGTAGATAAGTCTTCGAGTTGACGTGACGGTAAGTCTCAAGCTACAGAAAATTCTAATGATGACTTTGGGAGGTACATCAAATGCCATGATTTTAGGAATATAACACATGAGTGTACTATCACGTTAAAGAGGATAATTTATTTATGCCACTCTTAGCTATAATGACACTGACTTAGATAATGAGTACTTTATTAAAAGCAACTTACCACGTTCACGCCATCGCAGAGGCATTTGGTCCACAAAACTACCTTGATGTAGAAAAGGTTAAGAAAGACGGTGTTGTGTCTAAATAAAATAGCGATGCAATGGTAAAGGAAAACATTTTTGTCGATGAGACTAAATAGCAACTACAAGTGAAGTTCAATGAACTCCTTGAGTTAAGTTGAGTCGAGGCATGAAAAAAGTGAATCACAAGCTTATTGAGAAGCCTAATTTGTATGAGAGTGAGAAAATTTATTTGATGTAGATCGAAGAAAAAATGATTAGTGTTAAGGATCAATAATTTACTCTTATTTGGAAGTTGAAAGAGGGGGGCAAAAAATATTGAGCTTACATGAAAAGTTTAGTACCTTTAAATTTTCTCTCATTGAGTTGTTATGTGCATATGAGTTGCTAAAGGCACAATGAGGAAAGCTGAAGAAAGATTTTTAGAGTCTAACAAGGTTAGACTTGACCTCTAAGTTTGTTCCAAATAGTTAGAGAATATTCTCCTTGCATTATCTCAATCATTAAGGACAAAACGAGTTTCGACTATGACGGTGTGTGATAGTCGAGGGGCCAAAGAATGAGATCATGTTTTTCAGAGCATCACGAAACACACCTCCTTTTTTTCCCCCTAGAATTACTCCTAAGGAGAAGAAGGTGGATCCTACATAATCATACTTCTTGACTCGGTGCAAGATGAAGAGTCACGTTATAGACTATTGCCACCGGCTTAGGCAAAGTGGGTATGTTCCTTCACGGTTGAACATAGATTTCTAAGAGATCCAACAAGACATTGAGTGTATAATAATCATATCATATCTACTTTAGGATTATATCTCTAACGGTTATTTGATGTCTTAGAGTGTATCAATTTCTTTTTTTCGTTTTATAATTTTTGAAAATTACAAAAAGATTTTAATTTTTTGATTTTTTTTTAGAAAATCCAAAAATATTTCGTTTTATTTCTTAAAATCATAAAACCCGAAAAATAATTTTGTCTTTGTGATTTTTGTGAATTTCTATATCTAATGATAGAGGTTGTACGAACAACGTCACGTCATGTGATTTATTTACCTTTTGTAGGTTTTTCGAATTTCCAAGGATAGTATGATCGTAAACTAGACATCACTTAGTCGTTTTCTTTGTGGATATCCCAGAAATAACCTATAGCAATCGTGTCTTAGTCTTTACCATATCGCATATACATTGACACAAGAGCTTCCATGATACACGTTTTCACTCAATCAAATTATAATTTTTTCATTACATTTTTAAGTGTTCCTCTAGGAACCATTACTTTTGAGTTTATTTAAATGATGATGAGAGAATATTTAGTAAGATCATCTTAAAATGGGTGATAGATACCATTGGCAAATGATTTAAAACAAATATATGTATAATTAAGAGAAATAGAATTCAATATTGATGCAATGGAATACTTTCAAAAGAAAAGAATAAAAAAGGTTCAAAATCAAAAATGGAGGGTGGTATAAGTCGAATATCAATGGGTTATCATATTTATATCTAGTACATGATTTTATTCTTAGCTTAATTGTACAGTTTGACGTACGTGGTACGCTTTAGAGCTTTATCGAAATAACTTAACCCTTTTAAGTATGGTCGACTTATGATATAAATTCATCAACGAGGTTGGTTATGGGGTTTGTGTGGAGTTTATTTAAGAGTCACTATTTTTTTGGATTCTTGAGACCATTCCCATTCATTTAAGGTTAGATGTGTAGGGTTTCAAAGTTTAAAATCGTTTGGTGCGGAGTGCCATTAGTTTTTCCTTTTTTTCATTATATTTTTCTTTTTTAGTGTTTGTCTACAAGGGTTTGTTATTTATTATCCTGTGTTTTTTTGCTGAAGGAGAGAAGTTGGTGCTCTCGTTCGAATAAGCCCAAGTGGTTCAAATGAGGACATGTTGTTTGAAAGCATTTTGTCCACCGAGTGTCTTTTTTACTTCTCATAGTCTCAAGCCTCCACCCCGCTATTTTTTAAGTAATCTAGACCTCTAAACCTCATTCTCCTTACACATTTCGCAATCCAAATGTTGGATTTGAGGTTTTTGACCGTGTAGATTGCATTTCCAGCATCTATTTTTTTATCTCATAAATATAAGGTCGAAATACAATTAGAAATAAAAATATAAGACGAAAAAGAAATTTCGGCTCATGGTGTCAGAAATTCATAAACATACATGAGATATTACCTTTTTAACTAAAAATATATCATTCGATTCAGTCAACAAATATCTCTTATTGGTTCAAATGAAATATCAAACAGAATGCCACCACTTATGGATTTCTAGTATGCTTAGAGAGTCGTAACATTCAAGACGAAGTGGGGTTTTGATGGGTTAAAATGTTTCAGAAGCGGAGAAAAAAAGGGAAATCGATTTGGCACCTAAAGGAGATGTGGGTTTAGTTGTGGGATATTTGGTAAAAAGAATGGCGGTTACTTTTCAAAAACTAACTACAATACTTCTTTAATTGTAAAACTAAAAGTTACACTTTATTAGGGAAAAAAGTCACTTGAGAGCTATATGTCGAGCCTCCTTCTATTAAATGCATTTTTTTCTTAGTTTGACAGTTTATTTTTCTTCTAATATCAACCAGCGAGAGATGGTGACACTATGTAGACCCAGTCCCTTTGAATAATTCACAAAGTCATGCGTTTCTCACATAGCTATATATTTCGACATTCAAAACGAATGGTTGCAATAAACAAATAATTACTACGATAAGCAAGTCTTTAAGGTATTTTCTAATATTGTTCACACCAACCAACCTATATATTCACACTATAAATAACACCGTTTGTTATGTATCATTCCTCACACCAAGATGCCCCTTGCTTATAAACCAATACTTTTCTCTCCCTTAGTCTTCTTCTTGTGAATTCTTTTTTCGTGAGCATCATTTCATACTAGAAAAACAACATGGTTGCTATCACCTATGATATGTAGGTGACTTCCTCAATCCCACCAACCAAAATGTTCAAGGCCTTTGTCCTTGATGCTGACAACCTCATCCCCAAGATCGTTCCACAAGCTATTAAGAGTGTTGAAATTATCGAAGGTGATGGTGGTTTTGGAACCATCAAGTTAATCTGTTTTGGTGAAGGTACATATTTACACCGTTCCACTGTATTTCCTTTGAGGTCTCTTGATTTTAAAACTATACTTATATTTCATAATCATATAACTTATACACTCCAAAAATGTGAAGTAATATTTTCTCATGATATGCAGGCAGTCAATTGAAGAGCACAAAGCACCAGGTTGATGGGATTGACACGGAGAATTTTAGCTACAGTTACAGTATCATCGAAGGTGACGCTTTAAGGGACGTAATGGAATCAATATGTTACCATATGAAATTTGAACCATGTGATGGAGGATCTGTATGTAAGAACATAAGCATCTATAACACCAAAGGTGACTTCCAAATCACAGAAGAGCAAATTAAGGGTGGGAAAGAGAAGACCATGGGAATGTTCAAGGCTGTTGAGGCCTACCTCTTGGCAAATCCCGATGCCTATTAGTTGATGCCACTTCAGGGCACATACTTGGTCCATTATTGAAAATGAGCATAAGCTTTGGCCTGGAGGCTTTTATTTAATAAGTGGACTTTGAGTCCCATATCTTCCCTACAGCGTGTAACATGTTTATGTGTCACTATTGTTTGTAATTTGTCATGAAAAGTAAACTTTTGAGTTTGTACTAAAATTTACTAGTGAAATTGTCTCTTTGAAACATAATCCACCATCATCATATATGTTCCATTCTACAACCTTAAATTACTGATATAAGTCACTTTTGACATCATACAGCTAGTTTGAAATCAGGTTCAGTTGTTCAAAGTGAAATTGTACATAATTATCTTATTCACGACATCAAATTAGTGAATTGATACAGGCTTCCAATTCCTAATCCCAAGAGTAGGTCGCATGGTTTAGCAAAGGGCGAAGCTGGTGGAAATTATTAGTAACCATTTTTTTACCAATAATGTTTTAGAAAATTGACATAAAATTCAAAAGAGTTTGGACTATTTGCAGTAATTTAGATATAACTGATATTCAGTAACTAATTTAAAAACATAATTTTAGCTTTGATACGAAAAAATATTTTGCTCAAAATAACCAAAATACTTTTAACGAAGGGATAATATTTCCCACTCTGAATTATACAGAGCCCAATTGATTCCATGACATAGCATGGGTCTCATGTAGCTCTCATCTTCAATTTCTCATAATTTTCATTAGAGTTACCCTTACAATGTTTGAAATTTTGGGATTTTTTGAAAAGAAAGAATTTCAATAGCTGTTTTTCATTGCTCCAAAACACAAATCTATCACAAAAAAGTATAATTTAGTCCCTATCAGTTTATTAAGAAACTCATCATCATACCAAGCTGGTGTATCAATTTATATATTATTTATATCCAGTGAACTGTAAAACAACATAATATTAATCAAGAATTTATTAATTTAATCAAATTTTAGCATGCAGTTATTCTTAATAAAATAGTCTTGAATCTCCATTTTTGACAAAATATGCCTAAAAATAGGACAAGAGGATTACCTTCATCCGATGCTTTGATCCAATTTATTGTAGAATCCAATTTGAATTATCTTAATAATTCGGCATAACCTTCATTAGTTTGATAAAAAAATATTAATGTTGGAATATTTTAATTTCTCTCACTTGTCCTATAACTTTAGCGTGTTGCATAAAGTGTAGATTATTAATGGAATATAACCCAATCTATATAGGGAGAAAAAGACCCAATTTTTTAGTTCGACTAGTGTTGGTGTCTAAAACTGGTATGATGATTAAGATGAGTCTTATCTGAGTTACACCAATTATTATCAACCAGATATAAAGTAGGAATGATATTAGCTAGCGAGAGATGAGAGAGAAAGAAAGAGACGAAGGATTTTTAACGTGGTTCAGCCCAGTAAGGTGCTTACAACTATGAGGTCAATGTCACCAGGTATTAGGATTTTAGTACAAGCTTCTTAATAACTCTTAAGGGTTTAGGATAAATTATTTTTCAGTTTCCCCTTAAGCTGAGAGAGGTAGTGAGCTATTTATAGTATGAGGAAGATGAAAAGGTGGAATACCTGTATACATTAGGCATTTACACATTTACATTACAATTATAAGGTGTGTATTTATCCACATGCATGTGCATGGTGACTGTTGAGATCCTCACGTGTGTTTGTTCACATTACTATCTATTTATATTCCTAAGTGTGGTCGGCTAGTAAGTTGACCAGGGAAATTCAGCCCACCACTTCTACCTATTGTCTTTAGGCCCACGGATTATGATGATAAGTGTTACCTTTTCATTAGTCCACCTAGTCGTGTTATTCTAGGACATAACAAAAGTCCCCATTACTTCAATCTTTATCGGAGTGATTTAGTGACTGAAAGGATGGAGTATTTTTTGTTAGGATTTTTTTGGTTCTCTCGAAGCATCTTGTTGATTGTCGACGTCTAGGAGTTGTAAATTTCTGAATTTCATTGTTTGGCCAGTGGGAATTTTGTAAATAGTCACAAAAATAGTGAACCATCTGGAGGTACACTGGTTATTTGGATTCCTAGGGAACTGAGAAATCGTCAAAAGGCGAAATGATGGTACACTTAATCATTTCATTATTTGTAGCTCGGTGGATGTCATAGAGTCCTATAAAACACCATTTCCCCCTTGTTCTCCTCATCTTGAATTTCAAACTCTTTTCCTCCTTCTCAATTTTTTATTGTGCCATTTATGAGAGTTGTTGTTATTTCTGTTTTGCTATAAAACATTTCTCTTCTTATTTATTTTTCCACTTTGTCAAAAAATGGTGTATGTTGTGGATGAGGGTTCTTTGGAGGTATTTAGGTCAACCCATAAGATTCATGAATGGGTAAAAATCGAGTTGGTAACAGGTCCTTGTGACCTTTGTGCACTAGAGGAAGGTCACTGAACTCTCACCATATTTATTATTGAGTGTGGGGTGACATTCCCTCCAAATCATTTATTTCTAGAATTTTGTTAGTATTTTATGTGTTCCCAGCCCAAGTGACTCCTAATACTTGGAGGGTAGTTAATGGAATGAATCATATTAATAAATGATTTAGAACCAATATAGGAATAAAGGAATTAATCTACTATTATAGTTAGAGGACCACAAATGATAACATTAATATTTGAAGACATGATTCTCCCACAGAGCTTAAGTAGTAAATTTACCTGGTTCTAATAAGGATTATTAGGATTCTGTATTGATTGTTGATATGACCAAAGTGCACCCTCGTACTCTTAGCAACAAAGTCATCCTATCTTATGTCCGAGTTGTCAAAAGATCCCCACTAGTCAGCAATAAGGTCCTCCCTAATGAGGTCAACCTCATAAGCACCAAACTCGGATGGGCAGTAACCAAGATTATCAATAGCTTTATGGGTTCAACTTGAACCAGTCTCATACTCTTAGGTCGATAGCACAAATGAGCCCGATTACTTAACCTCGACTGTCATATCCGTCCGAGGTTATACTTGTGGTTGGAGGATCAATGGTTCTGTCGGATTCATCAACTTCGTACCCGGCTCGACCGAGATTCCAGTGGATGATGTCACCAGTTCAAGCATATGCAAGTACAAATGTACCTGGAATACGTGGGAAAAACCGTTATAAATGGATCATTCCCACCCGTTGTGACACCCAGCCTAATAAAATACCGGGTGATCAATCCTATACCAAATTAAAACCGGAGTCTCGTATGGTTCATTCTCAGAATCACTTTCGAAAACCAATTTAATTACTAATAACTTATTAGGCTGGCGTCAAAATTTTATTTAACTATTTTTATAACCAAACCAACCACAACAGTTTATATACATAAACACTGAAATGAAATAAAAAAACCGAACACTCGATATAACATAATACAACCAAATCGAATGCCGCACGAAACAGGCGGTAAAAGAATAAATTAATACTGTTGGGATATCAGCCCGAACGTTTCTACAATGCTTCCTATCTACATCACAATGATAGAAGCATCTTTGATAAACCTTCTTGCATCCACAGCTGCTGCAGGAAACGTCTAACTCGAAGGAATTGTCATCCAGTGTCCCTGTGTCTGGACACCTATATACATATACATATATAGCAAAAGAGGAGGAAAATAGAGAAACGGGTCAGAGCCCAAGTTTAAAAAATATTTTAGCAAGTGCTTAAATGCCATATTTTAAAATATGAAATCTCTCATATTTAAACTTGTATCGCACTCTCATGAGATACATCTCACCCCTCTTCTAATGGTCCACCCCTATCGCATACATTTTAAACCATTTATTTAAGCTACCCTGCCTAACTAATCTATATCATCCATCCTCTAAGTTCTCGTAACTATCACCTACCCTACGTGATTTAATATATGTTATACCGTAAGCTATCACTTAAGCTTTATTTGATATTATACTCGACTATATATATATATATATATATATATCATTCATACTCAAAAACTCTCACTAGTTTAAAATACCATTTTTACTTTAGTATATAAAATCCCGTATATATATAGCTCTCACTTTAATATACGAATCACAATTTAAATCCTGATAAAATCTCTCGGAATGAGAATAAAACTTTATTCATTTTACTCTTTACACAAGTCAAAGCTATATGATATCTCATCTTCATATACAAGCAATATAATATACACAACAAGTATAATTATACCTATTACAATCATAAGTATAATAACCATCCTAATGAGCTATAACTCGAGGATTCAGACTCAATTGTCCATCCACATCCGGGTTTGCTCAATAAACCATGTTACTAAGCCAGACTCACTCATGATCATGGTAGAAAACTAAATGGTGGAGGTGGTCATTTTCCCTCCTGAAAGTGGAATAAACATCGCACTCGTATGCGGGACGATATGACCTGGGGATATACTCACCCTACTCCTCAAGTCAGGGGATTCACCCATATCGCGCAACCTTCCTGGATGGCACTAGAGAAAATATATAATCTGGCTATCCATCCCTATGCCTGGGAAAGCCTGTGGAACCAGCCTCTAAAGTACAAATATACCAGTCACATAGAGATATATTTGTATTCATATCATATCATATATATATATATATATATATATATATATATATATATATATATATATATATATATATATATATATATATGTATATATATATATATATATATACATACTGTAACAACTCCCGCATATATAATATATATACCTTCTCAATTCCGTAATCTAGGAGTCCTAATATCACATCTAGAATCCCTTACAATAAACTCCAAGTTAAAATTTAACTCCCGATGCACTTGAAGGAAGAAAACTGACAAATTCAGCAAAGGCGAATCGATTCGCCCCTAATACGAATCGATTCGGGACAGCGAATCGATTCGGTCTCAATCTGAATTGATTCAAAAAGTGTTCTGCAAGTAGGTCCTCAAAGGGGAATCGATTCGGTCTCAATCCGAATCGATTCGGCCTGAGACATCCTTACAGGTCCCCTATGCGAATCGATTCGATCTAGACCTGAATCGATTCGCCCTGTTCGGAGCTCACTGTTTGGACAATTTCATCTTTTCGAAACTACCCAAATATCAACACGTTCTCTATTGTGTGGTTTCTAATCTCAACCAAGAACACTATAATCATCCTAAAACTGATTTATAGCTAACACCTGGATTAATTTGTGGTATTAAACCATTTCTCTTAGATTTAAACCCTAAAACTATTAAAACCCTCGTTTATCATTTCTTCCTATTTCTCACAATTTCTACACACCATTAACATGGGTTTAACACTAGAAGTTATCAAGAGTTAACAATACATCAAATATTTTCTCCCAATTTCATGTTTGATTTCTGATTAACGATTTCAACCTCGGACTCCCTTCCATAGAAAAATCATAACTAATTCAAAAAAAATTAGAAAAATACGCGGTTGGCGCCCACGCGTTCGTATCAAAAAGATCTAGAAATTTTATTTTTTTACCAATAGCCGAATCGATTCTCTTCCTAGCCGAATTGATTCGGAAAGGACACTGAGTTACTATTCATCGTCTTCTCCAACTCCAAATAAAACCAACACCCAATCAATCCACGATTTGTGGTTTTTAACTTCACCAACGAACAATATAATCATCTACACTTCTATTTTTAACCAACACAACATAAATTTCATGGGATTCATCAAACCACTCAAGAGTCTAACCCCAACTCCATGAAATTCATTTCTCACAAAAACTACACCATTTTCATCCATTCAAGTTTAGATTTCTTATGGGCCAATTACCACATCAATTTCTATGAGTTCATTTCACAAAAAACCCATTTTTATTCAAGAATCCCAACCCAAAATCATAATTTTCATTACCAACTATGAAATGAGATACAGACAAATGAATAAAGCAAGTAAACACTTGCCTCGTGGATAAAATCTGACGACCTTGAGTAGAATCCCACGGAGTTTGGCCGGAATCCCCTTTTTCTTCCTCTTTTTCCTTCCTTCCTTTCTTCTCTTCTTTATTTTCTCTCTTTTATTTCTTTCTCTTCCGCTCTCTCTCTCTCTCTCTCTCTCTCTCTCTCGTGCCTTTATAAGAGAGAATAATGGTTTATCCCTTATAAACCCAAAAATGACTCATTTACTAAACTGCGAGTCCCTACTAGTTCGAAAGTCCCCGAAACCTAAACACTACTCCCGGATACTCTATTCTGACTATCTTGGACATTTCAAAACCAATCGTGCACTCGAAATCTCCATCCGAGTCAGATAACTAAAATTCACGAATTAAACCCAACACATCTCAATATGCGTGTTTTCCCAATAAAATATTATCCTTTATCGCTTTACCCAACTGCGACATGTAATTAAAATAATCCAACTCATTTACTTAGTCCTAAAAGTAAATGTAACACACATCAGTAATAATCTAACACTCATTAATCCAAAAATTACTATTCACAGAAATTCCTCTAATTATCAAATTACACCCACTTATGTAATTTAAATATCTATAAAAGTACAGGGTATTACACCCGTGAGGGAATATTTGGTCATTATGATGTACATGTGGTACAGTCACGTGTCCACATGAGATTGGCTATATTATCCTACACATGCTTATTGCACCCTTGGGGTAGACTACAACCCCTGAGAATTATATATACTATTTATCTTCTTCCTTAAAGGGGATCATATATACAAATCCTAACTGAAGCTCTATCAAAATTTAAAGTAGAGAGAGAGTGTGAGTATTGTATCACAAGGCCATTAATTCCCTTATTTTATAGTTAAGATCACTCACCTGTACAATGGACGTAGGCCTAGATAGGCTGAACCACTTATATTGATATCTTTCTCCTCTTCTCCTTATCTCATTCTTCATTTATATTGCTTATGTGTTCCCATTCTTATACCTGTTTGATCTCTCCAACACCTTGATCTGGTGGTGCTATTTCTAGCATCACCAGTTTGGAGCCGTCTATAGGAATGAGAAGCTTCATCTCTTTCTTTTTATAGTTTGGCCTCACCGAAATCTCTGGTGGTGAACCAATCCTCCCCCTGGTGTGGAGTTGTTTCACCATTGAAATAGGTCCTTCAATGTCCTAAATATCTCAAGTTGTTTCGCCATTGAAAGAGGACCAAATTCTAAGGCACCCGGCACAAAGAAGAATTGGGGTTTCCAGTTGTGGTTTGAAGTCTAAGTGACTAAGAGTAGTTTATTCCCAGACTTTCTGGCTACGAAGTGATAGTAGCCAGGATGAGTTTTGGAAGAAGAGGGGGTATATCAACCTATGAAGACTCTAACTGGAAGGTCGGTATGATGAACAGCCTTCCAAAGAATGAAAGCTCCTATCATGACCCTCCACCCATTGGGAGGTAATTGAACATCTGCTCATAGACGCAGATCTTACCCTCCTAGCCATCTAAAGCCCTCTCATTTTTCAGAGGCTTCCTCAAGGAGATTGAAGAAGGAATTCCATACAAATGTCAGAAGACTAAAAGGTCGTACTTGATAATAGAGCTTTCATACTTGGCAGCTAATATGCCCAAAATGCACCCTCTTACTCAGAGTAACTAACCTCGACCAGTCTCACAGTCGAGGTGATAGAAGCTTATGACAACCATCAATAAGGTTGTCTCTCATAAGGTCGGCCCCTTATACATCAATCTCGATGGGTCATCATTCAAGTTCAGCAAGGTCTCATGGGCTCAGCCATCTCCCAACATCATCATCGTCCCCCGCCGACATTACAGTTTTCAGCTGAAATCAACACTGTCTCATAGGCTCAATCCACTGCCAATGTCATCATCGGCCTCAGCCGATGTTACAACTACTTCCTACCGAACCTCGTCCAGCCCTCCTAGCTTTGGTCTTCACGGTTAGATAAGACAAAGCAACTATATCTAACTCCACCAACCTCGCACTTATCCAGGATGGGGTTGCATCAGTTGAGGACACGACCAAGCATTTACAAGAACATGTATGGTTTAGCACACGTGGACAAATATGTTATAACCGAATCATTCCCTCCACGTGAGGGAATATTGAGGTCATCATTATCTGCATAAGATCAACCAGGTGTCATTCACATACTGGTTTGATCCTCATGAACATGCTCATTGAATGCTTGGGGGTACATTACAGCCCCCAAGCACTATATATAGAGGTCATCCTCTACCTTGTAAAAGGATCCATAATTGCAACCCTAGCTGAAACTCTGTTAGTTTACACAATAAAGAGAGAAAGCTTGAGAGATTTTATCTATGGACGTTATTGACTTCATCTAGTGATATTGGCTGAATCGCTTATATACAAATGTTCATCCTCTTATACTAACCAAATTATGATGTTTACCTCATACATTTCACCAAACTAACGATGTTTTAAGGCCTGAGGTCACCAAATTATGATGTTTACCTCATAAATTTGACCAAACTAATGATGTTTAAGGTCTGAGGTCACCAAATTATTATGTTTACCTTATAATTTTCACCAAACTAATGATGTTTAAGCACAATATAATAGAAGTATCAACACAACATTGCTATTTTCATTAACATCTTCTTCATAAAATGATACATGTATTACAAATATAACTACAGCATCATAAGTAGTACTTCTTCAAGTGATTGACATTCCAAGGGTTAGAGAAAGGTTGCCCCTCAAGATTTTCTAATCGGTAGGTACCGGGCACAACCTCATCAACTACTTGTAAGGATCATGCCAGTTTCGATAGAGCTTATTTTATTTTTGCAACGTATTCTTTAGGACTAGGTCTCCCACAATTATAGGCCTTGATTTCACCCTTTGGTTGTAGAACCTCGCAGCTCTCTGCTGAAAGGTTGCTTGTCTAATCTATACATCTTCTCTTCTTTCTTCAATCAAATCCAGATCAAGTATTCTCTCTTCCCCATTCCTCTGGGGGTCATATGCTTTTACTCTATGAGTGGGGAGTCCTACCTCTATAGGGATGACAGCTTCAGAGCCATGTGCTAACATAAAATGGGGTATCTCCCATTGGTGTCCTTGTTGTCGTACTGTAGGCCCATAAATGGGCTCAATCCACTGCCAATGTCATCATCGACCTCAGTCGACATTAAAACTACCTCCAACCTAACCTCGGCCAACCCTCCTGGACGAGGTCCTCATGGTTAGACAAGAAAAAACAACTATATCTGACTCCACCAACCTCGTACTTATCCAGGATGGGGTTGCATTAGTTGAGGACACGACCTAGCATTTACATGCACATGCATGGTTTGGCACACGTGGACAAATCTGTTATAACCAAATGATTCCCTCCACGTGAGGAAATATTGAGGTCATATGCATAAGATCAGTCAGGTGTTATTCTCATATTGGTTCAATCCTTATGCACATGCTCATTACATGCTTAGGGGGTATATCACACCCCCCAAGCACTATATATAGAGGCCATCCTCTACCTTGTAAAATGATCCATAATTGCAACCCTATCTGAAACTCTGTTAGTTTACACAATAGATAGAGAAAGCTTGAGAGATTGTATCTATGGCCGTTAGTGACTTCATCTAGTGATATCACTCACACTCACAGTGGACGTAGGGCAGATTGTCAGAACCACTTACATACAAGTGTTCATCCTTTTCTCCTCACCTCCTTCTGCTATATATACACTCTTGTGCTGCCATTATTTTCACTAGCTTGAGCTTGTCAACAACTCATCTGGTGGTGCTATTTTCAGCATCATCAACAGCTATAGAGGTTTCGACTTCACTCTCCTTATCATCATCATCTACAACAACCTCGACCTGAGCATCCGTGGGTATACCACCAGGAAACCTCTCTGCGAACTTAGCCCCTGTGGAAATTGATAGAGGAATGATATCAATTTATGGATGAAAGGAGACATTAGGCTCTAAAGGTTCTATAGAGGAGAAGCGTTGTGAGGGGCCAGCGTCCTTAGAAGACGAGGCACGGGAAAAAACTTCCTCATCCTCAAAACCGTCATTTTGTTTGGGGGAATAGTGTATAGCCTCTCGAAAAGTGTCCACACTCTCGGTAGGATCAGAGGTTGACATGGGGTCTACAGCAGACGACACCGACATAGGGTCACAAACCTCCAGGCTCAGGGTGTAAGATATCTAAAGGCGGTGGAAAGATAGGTCGAATAGGGAAAGGCTTAGACTCATGAGCCCCGGCTTGGGGTAACTTTACTTGTCGGATTTTTTCAGAACACCTCTCTCTTAAGATTGGAAAATCCTCTACAAGCTTATTCAGTGGCTGTAACATCCGAATTATGAGACTACACTTCTAATGAAAGACAAACAGGAAAATAGGTAAACAACTCCTAACACCTAAGTAGAAGGATCAAAGATTGGAATTCAAATGGGTTTTTATGAAGAACACCAAGAACAGTGATGAAGAAACACACCAGAGATGGTGATCGAAGTGTCACTGGAGAACCCAAAAATGGGAAATTTCAACCTAAATCAACTTCGAAACAACCAAAGGTGGCCTAAGGGTTACAAAGCAACCACCTACCTATCCTTAAAACCACCAAATAGTTATGGAAATATTCGTCATAAAAAAGAAAACTCACCGTCATTTTGGCATCGTCTATGGGAATGAGAAGATTCATCTCTTCCTTTTTTACAGCTTAACCTCACCGAAGTCTCTGGTGGTGAACCAGGCCTCACCCTTCGTGTGAAGTTATGTCACCATTGAAAGAGGTCCTTTAAGGTATCAAGCTATCTAATATTTTCATTACAAGATCTTTAATCTTAAGAAATGGCACTGGAGTTACCACCACCTCCTCCACCATCTGGTGTTGGAGGACCCAGTTCCAACCAGGCACATCCCCAGTTCGAGATGGTTGAGGTGGAAGCAGCCTTGAAGTCCTTGGTTGTAACCCAGCAAGTGATGCAGGAGAAATTTATCCAGCTAAGCCAAAATATAATGAGACCACCTGGGGTCTCACCGGAGATGATTACTCCGATAGCTGTTCAACCTCATCCTGAAGCCAGGGGACCACCTCAAGCACCGTAAAAAGTCCAACCTACCCCTCAATGGAGGAGGGATGTTGCCGACCCTAGGCGTCTACTCCAGGGGAGGCAAGGAAACCCTTGACCTGAGGATAAGTACGACGACATTGAGGCAGAAGATGCCCCAGCAGACTGCTGGGAGCCATATGAGGTTTTAAACAACACAATTAATCCTATACAACAGAGCCGAGATTGTGGAACAAGACGAGCTGAGGTTGGTGATGCCTAGCAAAGAGGATCAAATTTTGATCACTTGAGTAGAGGGTCGAACTTTGAAGGACTCGACCAAGTTAATGATCTAAGGCAGAGGTTGTGCAGGTCAAGAACTGCATCTGGATCACAAAGGGAAGGTGGTGAACATCGGCCTCATCATGGACGACCCCAACATGGTCAAGACTGTGGCCAGGAGGTTAACAATCGACGTTGTGTAGCAGCTGGGGAACCCTCGGTCCACCCCTTGGAGGTGGTTGGGGACAACCTAGGTTAGGACGACGTTGCTAAACCATGGAAAGACTCCATTCGATGGCTTGAAGAGAAGATAGGGAACCGCATAAAAAGACGAGACCCACTACAAAAGGGGTTCTCAGAGGGCTCCCCTTTTTGTGGCAAGGATTGTCAACTTCCCAACCCCTCCTAAATTTAAACCACCGATGGTGTCTCCTAAGTACGATGGTAGTACCATCCTAGTGCATTATATTGAGATGTATCAGTCTGCAGCAGACATTTATTTAATCCTTGATGAGATGAGGTGTCGAGCTTTCTCGAGCACTTTAACGGGAGCTGCACATATTTGGTTCACTTATCTTCCTAAAAATTCCATTGAGAACTTTAAGGGTTTGGCCGAGCGATTTATGCACAACTTATGTTTAGGGATAAGACCTCAGAAGAAGACAACCCATCTGCTCTATGTATAGCAAGGCAAGAATGAATGCCTCAGAGACTATATCGCAAGGTTCAATAAGGAAAAGTTGGATGTTGAAGATTAAGAAGAGAGCATAGTCATAACAACCCTCATTGGAGGACTTCAGAAGGGAAAGCTACTTTGGAAGCTTGCTGAAGACCATCCTAAGTTTGTTAGTGACAGATGGAAAGGTCATTAACGTGAAATAGGCAATGGATACAAAGTACGAGGATGAGAATGGAAGTAGTAGTTGGAAATTTCAAAAGGAGAAGGATGTAAAGCAGAGGGTTGTAGACGATAAGTTTGCACACTACACTCCTCTAACTATGAGCTGCGAACACATCCTCAATGAAATAAAGAATAGCAGGTCCTTGAGATGGCCGACGAAGCTGAAGGCTCCTCCACATAAGAGGAACAAGAACCTATGGTGAGAGTTCCACCAAGATCATATCCATCTAACTAACAAGTGTTTATCCTTGAAGGACGAGATCGAGAAGATGTTGAAGTCTGGAAAGCTTAGAAAGTACGTGGATGGCAGAGATTCTAAGGGAGGAAGAGACGACCCTATAAACAAAAGAAATGATAGATGTAGGGAAGATGCCCCAACCAGAAGAGCTGAGGACTCAGATAATGATGATGATGACCCTAACCTCCCACCAAAAGACGATAATGCCCCAGTAAAGAGGGTCGTTATGATCTCTTTTGGTGTGAACACCATTTGTAGAGGACTGGCAGGAGGTAACTCAGAGGTATCAGATCGTAAGGCTCATGTGGCAGAGGTTAAGGCAGTGACTAAAGCTGAGATTGTAAACTTGGCATATACGGAGGTTAAACACGAGAAGAGAAAGAAGGTATATATGGATACCCTCATAGTTGGCTTCTCACGAATTGGTTTGAAAGGTATCTTAGCCCCTCAAGATGACCCGCTGGTAATCACCACAAAGGTTCATGGGTGTGAAATTTAGAGAATCCTCGTTGATGGAAGTAGCTCTGCAGATGTTATGTTCTGGCCCTGCTTTAAGAGCCTAGGCCTCGGCAGAGCTAGGCGTGTCCCTTATCATCATCCTTTGATCGTCTTCAGTGGTGAAAAGGTTCATCCATTGGGTATGTATGAGATTGATGTAAGAATGGCAGATGAGTGGCCTAAGAGGTTGACCAGAAAAATCAATTTCTTTGTGATGGATGAAAATATCTTCTTAGCCTACAACATCGTCATAGGACGAGTAGCCCTCAAGGAGTTTGAGGCAGTGCCTTCAACGGTCCACCAAATGCTAAAATTCCCAACTCCCTGTGAGGTAGGAGAAGTTCAAGGTGACCAAACATCGGCACGTGAATGCTACTTCAATTCTGTAGAAGAGATAGAGGCTCATAAGAGGGAAATAACCACATACAACATCGACACTCTTAATCCTGGAGATGAGACAAAGCTCAAGAAGGGAGACGCCACGAAAGACGTAGAATCCATCGTCCTCAATGAGGATGAGCCGAAAAAAAAAATCCAAATTGGCAAAGCCCTAAGACCTGAGTATTGATATTGAGGTCATGTGCCATAAACTCAATGTTATAGAAGATGCTAATACCATCAAGAAGAGAAGAAGAGTATACTCAACTGAGAAGTATGATGTCATCAGAGAAGAGGTCAGAAAGATTAAAGAGGTTAAGTTCATCAGAGAGGTCATATACCCTGAGTGGTTATCTAACGCCGTCATCGTGCCAAAAGCTAATAGGAAATGGAGGATGTGCATAAACTTCACTGATTTGAACAAGTCTTGTACAAAAGACAATTTCCCCTGCCTCGTATTGATCATATGGTGGATGCCACAGCAGGGCATGAGATCATGAGTTTCATGGATTCCTATTCTGGGTATAATCAGATCTTCATGAACTCGGAAGGCTCAGAGAAGACAGTGTTCATCACAGACAAGGGGACCTATTGCTATAAGGCCATGCCCTTCGGGCTAAAGAATACAGAGGCTACTTACCAATGTCTTGCAAATAAGATGTTTAAGGACCAAATAGGCAAGTCCATGGAAGTGTATGTGAACGACATGATAACGAAGAGATTTAAGGCCGACACTCGCATGTCCGACCTTGAAAAAACTTTTGACACCATGGACAAGTACAAAATGAAGCTCAACTCGGCCAAATGTGTCTTCGGGGTAAGAGTAGGAAAATTTCTGGGATTCATCATCAATCAAAGGGTAATAGAGGCCAACCTTTAGAAGATCAAGGACTTGCTAGAAATGAATACACCATCTCAATCAAAGGTGTTCAGAGGTTAATCGAAAGAGTTGTTGCCCTTAACAGGTTCATCTCAAGAGCTACAGACAAGTGTCTTCCTTTTTTCAAAGTTCTTAGAAAGGCCTTCGAATGGGATGTGGAATGCACAAAGCTTTTAAGGAGCTCAAGTCCTACCTCGGGTCTCCCCTACTCCTATCTCGTCCCATTCTGGGGGAGAAGTTCTATATATATCTAGCTGTCTCAGAGTCAGCCATTAGTGCTACAATAGTAAGATAAGATGATGGAGTGCAGAGGTCAGTATACTTCAATAGTAAAGATCCTCAAGGGTCTGCAGAGAAGTACTCTCGGATTGAAAAATTAGCCTATGCTCTAATACATGCTTCTAGCAAGATGAATCCATACTTCTAGGACCACTCCATGATCATCCTCACCGATTCCCCGCTCAGACAGGTGACCAAGTATAAATTCTTCTGAATTTAGACCCTTAAGTTAGTGATTTTTATATCTCGAACAAGGTAATTGAACCATTTTTATTCCATATCATTGCCATTGACTGTTTCTAACAATTACCCCGAGTTTCGTGTATTTCTGATGAATTTTGTTAGGAATGGAGTGCAAGAAAGAGAGAAAGAAAGGAAGAAAAGTCAAAGGGAAAAAACATAAAGTTATAGCCAGAGTTCGAATTCGAAACCTAAAGGGAAGTTGAAGAGCTTGATTTCACAAGAGCATCGGAAGAAACGACACACAAATCGGAGCTCAAGATCAAAAGTTATGGCCAGTCAAAGAAGAAAAGGAAAAAGTCAACCTGGAAGAAATCGGACCGATCCGGTGTATATCCGGACCGATCCGAAATGACCTAAGTCCAGTAGACCCCGAATGGATGACAAACCGATGACAGCAGAACCGATCCGGTGGGTACCGGACCAATCTGGTAGAATAAAAAAACAACCGATCCGGTGGCTGAAAAACGGACCGATCCGAGGGCTATCCGGACCGGTCCGATCATGCGAAATCCTGGCATTTATTATGAAGATTTTGATGTGCATAGCTGGTGAAATCTTGTGAAACAAGTGATTCTGGCTGTCAAATTCGTACTACTTGGTGCTATAAAAGCCCATGCGCTACCTCATTCTAGGGGGAGATTTAGAGAGAGAGCAATTCAAAAGTTAGGAAATTTTCATTTTCTTGGGTAGGAGTTTTCATAAACCCTGGTTTGTAAGGTTGAGAGAGACAAAATTTCTGGATTCAAAGTCTTTTCCTGTTGTTGAATACAAGTATAACAATTCCATTCTCTTATTTGGTATCTATGTTAGTTAAATTTCAATTGTATTGGAAATTATTTCCAATGTTTGGTAGGTCTATACTTCTGTGTATGAATTTGTCTTCTAATCAAATCATGTCTAGCTAAATTCTTAAGGGATGGGGTACATGAAATAACTCCGAGGCAAATTACTTATGTAGAAAATAGAGGTTAAATTAAATATTGACCGAATCGTGGAAGGAAATTACATGAACATGCCAATCTTTAAATCTCTCTTGCCTTAAGTACTTGAGATGTTTAAGAACGTTTTGCAAGTGTAATTATGCATTCACCGCTTTATATTTACCTTTGATTTCATATAGTGAGGGCTAGATCCTTCATATATGTAATGCTTAGGATTTATAAAGATTGGCTTTAGTCAAGAATTTTAATTTACATTTCTAGTATTCTTCACGGTAATTCGTTAAGGTGTGAGGGATTGTACCCTACCCTATTTTCTCTTATTTTTCAATTTAATTTCTCCACAATTTTTTAAGGGTTTTATTTTCTTTGAGTATATTTTATTCAAATTGCAATTTCTCATCATCAATCATCTTTATATTTCTTTGGAGGAATCATTTCAAGATTTAATAACTTCTCCTACAAAAGTGCTAATTTTTTATCCCTATGGAGACGATCCCGGCTTATCGGATTATTACTAACGCAACAAGCTTGCACTTGAGCCTATAGAAAATGCACTTTTGAGACAAATTCTTAGTCGCGTCAAGTTTTTGGCGCCGTTGCCAGGGATTACAAATTGGTATAAAGTAGGAAAGTGATTTTAATCTACAAGTGATTTCAACAAAAAAAAAGTATACTTCTCATCTCTTATGCGTTTTCATGCAGAATTCATCTTCCACCCAAGTTCACGAAAATCCTATTGCCAAAGCAAATTCTGAAAATTCCCATACCACTGACTCTCCTCATTTTTGGGTTCCTCCTCCTTCGCCTAACAATTCAATCACAAGTCGCTCATTAAGTCAAACACTAAGTGTGAATTCTGAATCTTTGGGTAGCAATATGTCGGTGCACGGTAGTGTTGGTATTGGTGCTGGAGAGGAAGATATACCATATCTTCCCATGAAAGATCTTTTATATCCAGAAAGAACTGTTACCCCTGGTTGCATTTTACTCCAGTATAATGCAGGTCAGTTCCACTTTCGAAATGGGATGATCCAAATTCTTCCTACATTTCATGGGATGGATTCGGAAAACCCATATCTCCATCTTAGAGAGTTTGAGGAAGCATGTGAGACGTTTGGTGACCAAGCTTTCCCACAAGATGTTATCTGGTTAAAGATTTTCCCTTTTTCCTTAAAGGATAAAGCCAAAAATTAGTTATGGTCACAACCCACGAATTCCATATTATCCTGGAGAGATATGCAAACCAAGTTTCTCTACAAGTTCTTTCCACAACACAAAACCAATTCTGTCAAGGCACAAATACAAGCTTTTTGACAAAATGAGAATGAGGCCTTCGACAAGTGTTGGGAGAGATTTCAAGAGTTAGTTAGTGCTTTCCCACATCATGGATTCGAAAAACATCATTTGATTTCAATTTTTCATCAAGGCCTTACTTTAGCATCTAAACAACTTGTTCAAACCATGTGTGAAAGACCTTTTTGGGAGTTAGACTCAAGCGATGCTGAGGCTCATCTGAAATATGTAGCAAAGACTACCCAAGCATGGGATATTTCTGATCCTAATAGTCAAAATAGAAATCGACAAGTGTCCAATTTGCCTGCTGCGTCCGGTATCTATAACTTGGACAAGGACACTTTGTTTGATCGAAAATTTGACCAATTGGAAAAGAATTTTAGAGACATTCTTGAAGTGTGATTGAGAGAAGTAGTTGGACCCGTGGAAGCCGGGAAGGACAAAGTGTTTGCCATTTGTGCTGTTAGTCATTCTACCAAAAGATGCCCTACCATTCCTGCATACAAGGCAATGTACACTAAACAAGTTGAGGCAATAGGGGGTTTTCGCGGAAATTATAATGCACAGCAAGGGAATGCATACAATCAATCATGGAGGAATCACCCTAGTTTCAACTATGGACAACCGCAAGGGGGGATGGCTCCTAACCCACAGGTGACTCTACCACCACCACCCCCTCAATTTCAACAAGTGGCTCCTCAGATGCATCCTCCTATGAAGGTACCACCTCCTGGTACGTATTTTGCTCCACCTAGGCGATCTCTTGAAGATAATATGAATCAATTCATCCAATCTCAAAAAGATAGCAATGCTAAATATGATCGAATGTTCACTTAAATTCATACTAGCATCTCTAAGTTGCAATTTGTGGTGAATACTCAGGAGAAGGGTAAATTCCCAGCTCAAGGCCAAAGACCTCCTTTTCAAGGACAACCCACGGTTAGCTCCACGTCATCGAATTTTGCCAGAACAATGTCAAGTTGTTACTACTCTTCGTAGTGGTCACATAGTTGATCTAGCACCAAAACTTCCAAAGAAATCTAAAGACAAAGATGAGGTAGTTGAACCTGAAATTCCCAAGGAATTTAAAACTTCCGAGTCTGCTGAGACTCCATTGGATACGAAAGACAAAGATGAGGGAGTTGAACCTGAAATTGAAGTCAAACGGCCCACTGCTGCTCCATTTCCTCAACGCTTAGCACCACCTAAAAAAGGGGCTTCGCGTACAGAAGTGTTGGATGTTTTGTAGCAAGTAAAATTGAACTTGCCATTTCTTGATGCTATTCAACAAATTCCAGCATATGCCAAGGTCATAAAAGATCTTTTGACTGTCAAACGACGGCTCAAGGTGAAGAAGAACGTTTTCTTGGCACAAAATGTGAGCTCGGTCCTTCTCAATGATCTACCACCAAAATTCAAGGATCCTGGTGCACCTACAATTTCGTGTGTCATAGGAGAAAAAAGAGTGGAAAAAGCATTGCTTGACTTAGGTGCGAGTGTGAACATCCTTCCATACTCCATCTATAAGCAGCTTGATTTAGGTGATTTAAAACCTACCCGAATCACTCTACAGTTAGCTGATCGAACAGTGAAAGTGCCCTGTGGGGTTGTGGAGGATGTGATAGTTCAAGTGGACACGTTCTACTTCCCTGTTGATTTCGTCATTTGGGACACTGAGCCTGCTCCCCATGCAAGAAATCATGTTCCAATAATATTGGGCCATCCATTTTTAGCCACTGCTAATGCTTTGATCAATACACGGAATGGCCAAATGCAACTCACTTTTGGAAACATAACTCTCGAGACCAATATTTTCAATGTCGCTAACAAAATGGGTGATGAGGATGAAATTCTTGAGGTTGATCTTATTGAAGAAGTGGTGGATGAGCACATCGAGAAGATCATAGGAGGAGATGCACTGGAAGTGTGTTTAGTGCAAAGTGGTGAGAAAAAGAGCCTTTATACTGAGTTTGAGCGTGAGATGGAAGAGTTGGAAACTTGGTTACTAGAAGAAGTGAGTTTTGAGAAATTAAGAGATGTTGACTGGATTTCTCGAATTGAAGAATTACCTCCGAGGGAGACAATCATGATTCCCTCAGAAAATAGATTTCCTAGTATTGATTTGAAGAAACTACCCTCTCATGTCAAATATGCTTTTCTAGGAGATAATGATACATTTCCTATTGTTGTTTCTTCCACTTTAAAAAAAAGAGCAAGAGGGCATGTTGTTGGATGTGTTACGAAAGCACAGAAGTGTTTTTGGTTGGACTATAGCATATTTGAAAGGTATATGTCCATTGATTTGTACCCATAAAATTCATCTTGAGGAAGAGGTGAAGCCCTCGCGAGAGATGCAAAGGCGATTAAACCCAACCATGAAAGATGTAGTAAGAGCGGAAATCATCAAATTGCTAGATGTTGGGATTATCTATCCCATTTCTGATAGTAAATGGGTGAGCCAAATTCAGGTCGTTCCAAAAAAATCGGGTATGACTGTGGTTGAAAACGTCAAGGGAGAACTAATACCTCAACGCACCACCATCGGGTGGCGTGTATGCACTCACTACCGAAAGCTCAATGCCGGAACCATAAAAGACCATTTTCCCTTACCGTTCATCGATCAAGTGATTGAACGAGTGGAAGGCCATCCTTACTACTGTTTCCTAGATGGGTATTCTGGTTATAATCAGATTGGAGTGGATGTACTTGATCAAGAAGAGACGACTTTTACATGTCCATTTGGTACGTTTGCCTATAAACGTATGCCATTTAGGTTATGTAATGCACCAGTAACTTTTCAAAGGTTCATGCTAAGTCTCTTTAGAGACATGATTGAAAAAGGTCTTGAGGTGTTCATGGACGATTTCAGCATTTTCGGTCCATATTTCGACCAATGTTTAGCTAATCTTAAAAGAGTTATATTCCGGTGTGTGGAAAAAGACTTAGTCCTCAATTGGGAAAAATGCCATTTTATGGTTACCGAGGGCGTAGTTTTAGGCCACATAGTCTCATCTCGGAGGATTGAAGTTGATCGAGCAAAAATTGAAGTAATAGATGAGTTACCCCCACCAAAATCACTTAAAGATGTGAGGTCCTTTCTAGGTCATGCTGGATTTTATAGAAGATTTATCAAAGACTTTAGCGCCATCGCTAGACCTTTGAGTAATCTTCTAATGAAGGACATTCAATTTGAATGGAATAAAGCCTGTCAAGAAGCTTTTGATAAACTTAAAAGCATGTTAATTTCCGCTCCTATCATGTAAGCTCCTGACTGGTCACTCCCATTTGAGCTTATGTGTGATACAAGTGATTACGCGATTGGGGTCGTTCTTAGACAAAGAAAAGACAAGAAAGCTCATGTTATTTACTATGCTAGCAGAACATTATCTGGCCCTCAGCTTAATTACTCTACTACAGAGAAAGAGTTACTAGTAGTCCTTTTTGCTCTCGACAAATTCCGCTCTTACATTGTTGGGTCGCCCATCATTGGATTCACTGATCACTCGGCTCTCAAATATCTCTTGAGAAAGAAAGACGCCAAACGCCATTTAATCAGGTGGATCCTACTCTTACAAGAGTTTAATCTCTCGATTCAAGATAAGAAAGGAGTAGAAAATGTTGTTGCTGACCATTTATCACGCCTCTCGTCCGACGTACCTATTGATCCCATTCCCATAAACGAGTATTTTTTGGATGAAAATCTATTTGCTACTTCTTCTCTCCCCTGGTTTGCGGATATAGTCAATTACCTTGTCACTGGAATTGTTCCCTCTAATTGGACTCCGCAAGAGGGAAGGAAGTTCATTACATGGTCACGCATGTTCTTTTATGATGATCCATACTTGTTTAAGTATTGTGCTGATCAAATCATCCGAAGATGTGTCCCTGATGAAGAAATCCAAGGGGTAATTCGATTGTGTCATACGGAAGCATGTGGAGGTCATTTTTCCAAAAATAAAACTGCTGCGAAAATCCTTCAAAGCGGTCTCTACTGGCGCACAATCTTTCGAGATGTGAATACTTTTTGCAAATCATGCGATGGATGCCAAAGAATGGGAGCTATTACTCGCCGTGACATGATGCCATTGACCACAATTCTAGTCTTGGAGTTGTTTGATTGTTGAGGTATTGACTTCATGGGACCCTTTCCACCATCTTTTGGTTTTCTATACATCCTCGTCGCTGTAGAGTACATCTCAAAATGGGTAGAGGCCATAGCTACAAAGACGAATGACAATAAGGTGGTAATAAAATTCATTCAAGAAAACATACTTT
The DNA here is from genome assembly GCA_949130495.1 of Sambucus nigra. Classification (NCBI taxonomy): domain Eukaryota; kingdom Viridiplantae; phylum Streptophyta; class Magnoliopsida; order Dipsacales; family Adoxaceae; genus Sambucus; species Sambucus nigra. Next base: position 459,020,531 of record OX422209.1, on the reverse strand, counting down.
CTCATTACGGAATGCCTAAGGCTATAATTAGTGATAATGGAACCCATTTTTGCAACAGGCCTATGAAGAAGCTAATGCGAAAGTATGGAGTTGTCCATAAAGTTGGAATAACTTATCACCCTCAATCGAATGGCCAAGCCGAGCTTGCCAATCGGGAAATCAAAAATATCTAGGAAAAGACAGTCAAAACTAATAGGAAAGACTAGTCTCTCAGATTGAATGATGCGCTCTGGGCATATAGAACTGCATATAAGAATCCCCTTGGGATGTCCCCATTTCGATTTTTATATGGGAAGCCTTGTCATCTTCCGGTTGAAATTGAACACAAATCGTATTGGGCTATCAAAAGGGTGAACTTTAACATGGATAAAGCCGGTGAAACACGTAAGCTTCAGTTGAATGAGTTGGAAGAAATACGCAATGATGCGTATGAAAGTGCTAAAATATCCAAAAATCGAATGAAACGAGCTCACGACAAAATCATTCGACGGAAAGAGTTTCATTCAGGACAAAAAGTACTTCTCTACAACTCGAGGTTGCACTTGTTTCTCGGAAAATTGCGGTCAAGGTGGTCAGGTCCATTCATTGTGAAAGAAGTATTTCCCCATGGAGTTGTTGAACTCGAAGATGAAAAAGGGGGAAACACATTTAAGGTCAACGGGCATCGTCTCAAGCCGTATTTGGAAGCAATCGTCAAGGAAGCCGACACAATCTGGTTGTCAGACCCCATTTATGGGGATTGACTAAAAAAGAAGTGAGGTGAGGTCGTCTCACCCCCGACGTGTATAGGGTGAAGGTTGTATATAATAGTTTTAGGATGTTAGGAGTCGTAAATATGTGTTAGGCCCAGGGTAGGGAATCCAATGTTTTGAGGGGTGTTAAGGTTTCGATGAGCATTGCGGGAGTTTTGAAGTGCGAGGAGTTGTAAAGGAATCATTGGAATGGAGAAAAGCAACTTAATAGTGAGAAGAACAGAAAAACAGGGGAATTCTGGAAATTCAGCAGATCAGACCGGTCCGGTCCTTAAAAAAAAAAGAACCGATCCGGTTAAGTCGGATTGGTCCGGTCCTAAAAATTGGATCGGTCCGGTAATCTGCAGGTGCTACTTCCCAAGGTTCACACCTCTTCAATCCAAATCACATTCATTCCCCCAATCACTTCCTTTCCCCAAAAATTTCCTCTCCTCTATTTCCCCCCATCCATTCCCTCCTATTTCCGTATCCCTCCTATAAATACCCATACCTCCTATACCTATTCCTTCACACCTCCATTTCCTCTCTTCTATCTCACTTTCTGTATAATTCTCTCATACCCATGGCTGCTCCCCAGAAATATACCTCCATTGAAGTCCTGCCCAACGGTAATGGTGAATATCGCTCTTGTCGTGAGGCAAATTGGTGCTGGCGGTTTTTCAGTCCGACGCGAAAAATCGACATTGAGTGTCAAGTACTTTGGGATCAGCTGCCGAATTCTTTCACATGCATGTTCATGTCACGAGGCTAGTGCAGATTTTTTAATGAACCATTTGAGGCAGTTTGGGAGAATGAAGTGCGTCAGTTTTATGGTACGCTTGTCCATACCGATGAATTCGAATCCCAAGCTTTTGTGGATTCCACACCAATACCGTTCTCACTTGAACTTATGTCCCATAAACTCTAGTCTAAAGGTGTGATCACTCCAGCTCAATTTAGTTATCCTAGTCCCAATCACGTTCTATCCAAAGCAGTTTTCATCTCAAGAATCGATCCGGGTGCGGTTTGGACTACTGAAACCTTTCCTGTTGGTCGATTATCCGACAAGGCACGATTCACTTTTCACATTGTTTGTGCCAACATTTAGCAAACCTCCAATGATTTGGCAATGCGCCCGCGTCAAGGTACAATGATGTATCACTTGTTTGACCATGCAACTGTTATCAATTTAGCCTGTACATTTTACAATGATATTCTCTTTGTGGCCTACGACAAAAAGGGTCGGGCCCCTCTTCCTTATGGCCGTCTCATTACATCCTTACTCAAGGATTCATGGATTGTGACACCACAAGATCTTATCAACTTGCCTAAGTCATTAGGGCAAGAATCCCGCACTCGAAGTGAAAGGCAAATCCAGCTAATTCGTGCACGGCGCGGCGGCGATTCGAGTGATGAGGAGACTGATACGGAAGAGGACGTTGCTGATGAGGACGTTTAGATGGAAGAAGGGGAGGAGGAAGAATATGATGAAACCACTGATCCGGATTATGTTCCGGTTGGTACGGGTTTGACTGAGAGCGTTCTTTCTCTTGAAACGCGTTTCGACGGGTTTATGACTTCATACGAGAGGGACATGAGTTTGATTCTGCATATGCAGGCGGGCTTTTACCGTCTCCAGTTGGGTCCCGAGGCCACCCTTCCTCCCTACTATTACAATTCTTATGATCCTGCTGCACCTGAAACTTCCCGTCCCCCACCCGCCCCTTAGGATGCCCCGCTACCCTTTTATGTTTTATTACTTATGTTTGTGATACTTTGTTTTCACAGTTGTGTTGTAATATACAGTTGTAGTATAATATTTGCTTGTTTTATTTATCGTACTCATAATGTTGTCTTCTTTATCTCTCGTCCATTTGATTGAGGACAATGCAAATCACTAAGTTAGGGGGGATGACAAGTGCGTATTCATAAAACTTCGCATATATATATATATATATATATATATATATATATATATATATATATATATATATATATATATATATATATATATATATATATATATACATATATATATATATATATTAAAAATAATATTGAAAAAGCCAAAAATATTTTTGTTCAAAAAAAAAAAAAAATGGAATTTAAAATTTTCAAAAATATCACCTTTATTCTATTTAAAGTCTCAAATTGTTAAATCATGATGCACTAAGCCAAAATTAACCGAAGATGGAAATTGAAAGAAAATTGACGACTTAACGAATAAGTGTGGAGATTGATCAAACCCGGTGAGATTTCGAGCCTATCGATCTGTTTGAGTTTTTAAATCAATCCAAGTTATGATTAACTCAAAGTTCTTTTCAGCGTTTTAATAAGTCGTTGATGATCTCAATCCTTTTTTTTGATCGGTTATGGGAAATGTGTGAAATGTTGTCTCGAAATTCATGCTAAATATATCTCTAAACTTAATTAATCTCGAGATGCATATGGTAATGTGATTAGCAATTTGGACAATGAAGTAGGCCCTCGTTTGTTACCCAAAAATTTTAGCCATAAAAAGTTGTGAAAAACAAAACTATCCCTTTTGCCACCCATGATAAGCCTAATAAAATATTTTCCTTTCGTTTGATAACCCGAAAAACCCAAATAGCCCGGAATTGTGAAAATTGAGAAAATTCATCAAGTAAGTCCAAATTGTGCAATAAAAAGGGGTAAGAGAAAAATAGAAAAAAAATATTCAAAAAAAAAATAGTGAGAAAAAAAATGAAAATTGAAAAAGAAAGAGAAAAATGAGCAAATGCCCGAAAAAGCATTAATGGACGTCATAAGGACATTTTCCAATTACGAACATTCCGTCCATTTCCATTATTACTCTTTACACTTTTTAATCCGAAAAGTCCTAACCGAGTCCGAATGGCGAAATTAATTACTGCATGGAGAGATAAGATACAAAAAGATAATAGGAGAGATTAAATGGTGTGAACTAGAGGTGATGCTCCAGTTTTCTAATAACTGTATTCCGATGATGAGATCTTTTCACCATATATTTCCTTATTTTCAATTTTGTATGCGTGAATTTGTGTCCATTATATTTACTCTTTATATCATGCATACCGAGAGAAAACAACCACAATCCGAGTGATTCGTTTGTGAGTGCATCTGTAAGAACTGGAATCAAAACCAATTTTCGAAAAGTAACGTAATGCTCAATCGGTGGAAATTTGAGGTTTATTTTCTGGCTTTGCACACACACACTATGGTTTGAGACATTTGAATATGAATTTATGATGATTATTTTTCGAAAAGTTTAAATTGTACAATTTTTAAGTATTTTGATATTTATTTGAGTCAATAAAGAATTTTGTGGGTGTATTCACTGCAAACCCTCACGAGACAAAACTCGTCCTACTAGGGTAAACTAGGGGTTTAAAGGCTTATTGCATATGCTAAATGCAATCGCTTGCCCGCGAAAAAGGTATTCTATCCTAATAAAAGAATTTTCAAGAGTTGAGCATTAAACTAATTTCTTTTACATTGCCCGGGACCTGCAAAGTCCTAAGTTAGGGGGATTTGACCAAGTATAAATTCTTCTGAATTTAGACCCTTAAGTTAGTGATTTTTATATCCTGAACAAGGTAATGGAACCATTTATACCTCATATCATTGCCATTGACTGTTTCTAACATTTTCCCCGAGTTTCGTGTATTTCTGATGAATTTTGTTAGGAATGGAGTGCAAGAAAGAGAGAAAGAAACCGGAAGAAAGAAACAGAAGAAAGGAAGAAAAGTCAAAGGGAAAAAACATAAAGTTATAGCCAGAGTTCGAATTCGAAACCTAAAGGGAAGTTGAAGAGCTTGATTTCACAAGAGCATCGGAAGAAACGACACACAAATCGGAGCTCAAGATCAAAAGTTATGGCCAGTCAAAGAAGAAAAGGAAAAAGTCAACCTGGAAGAAATCGGACCGATCCGGTGTATATCCGGACCGATCCGAAATGACCCAAGTCCAGTAGACCCCGAATGGATGACAAACCGATGACAGCAGAACCGATCCGGTGGGTACCGGACCAATCTGGTAGAATAAAAAAACAACCGATCCGGTGGCTGAAAAACGGACCGATCCGAGGGCTATCCGGACCGGTCCGATCATGCGAAATCCTGGCATTTATTATGAAGATTTTGATGTGCATAGCTGGTGAAATCTTGTGAAACAAGTGATTCTAGCTGTCAAATTCGTACTACTTGGTGCTATAAAAGCCCATGCCCTACGTCATTCTAGGGGGAGATTTAGAGAGAGAGCAATTCAAAAGTTAGGAAATTTTCATTTTCTTGGGTAGGAGTTTTCATAAACCCTAGTTTGTAAGGTTGAGAGAGACAAAATTTATGGATTCAAAGTTTTTTACTGTCGCTGAATACAAGTATAACAATTCCATTCTCTTATTTGGTATCTATGTTAGTTAAATTTCAATTGTATTGCAAATTATTTCCAATGTTTGGTAGGTCTAAACTTCTGTGTATGAATTTGTTTTCTAATCAAATCATGTCTAGCTAAATTCTTAAGGGCTGGGGTACATGAACTCACTCTGAGGCAAATTACTTATGTAGAAAATAGAGGTTAAATTAAATATTGACCGAATCGTGGAAGGAAATTACATGAACATGCCCATCTTTTAATCTCTCTTGCCTTAGGTACTTGAGATGTTTAAGAACGTTTTGCAAGTGTAATTATCCATTAACCGCTTTATATTTACCTTTGATTTCATATAGTGAGGGATAGATCCTTCATATATGTAATGCTTAGGATTTATAAATATTGGATTTAGTCAAGAATTTTAATTTACATTTCTAGTATTCTACATGGTAATTCGATAAGGTTTGAGGGATTGTACCCTACCCTATTTTCTTATATTTTTCAATTTAATTTCTCCACAATGTTTTTAGGGTTTTCTTTTCTTTGAGTATATTTTATTCCAATTGCAATTTCTCATCATCAATCATCTTTATATTTCTTTGGAGGAATCATTTCAAGATTTAATAACTTCTCCTACAAAAGTGCCAATTTTTTATCCCTGTGGAGACGATCCCGACTTATCGGATTATTACTAACGCGACAGGCTTGCACTTGAGCCTATAGAAAAGGCACTTTTATGACAAATTCTTAGTCGCATCAACAGGTCCTACATAACCTTTAGAAATTAGGTAGGCAGATGACCTAGGCCATCGAGTTGGGGGAATATGACATTATTTATCAACCCGGGTTTGCCATTAAGTGGCAGGCACTCGCAGACTTTGTGGCCGAGTTTACCTGAGAAGAGGCTGAGAGTGAGATTAGTCAAGAAGTTGTAGATGAACTAGATAGAAACGTCTTCCAAGATCCGGATGAGGTTAAGTCAAGAAAAGCCAGAAAAAGAATGGTTGAGAATGAAGAAGACAGGTACCTCTTCAAGCGAGGTACCCTATCAGAGGGAAACTTCTCTTCAAATGAAGTTGTATGGAACCTCTTCATTGATGGGTCGTCTTGTGAAAATGGAAGTGGAGCGGGGCTGATAGTGCCAGCACCATATGGTACCGATATCGAATATGCACTGAGGTTCAACTTCAAAGCTTTGAACAACGAGTCAGTGTATGAGGTATTGATTGCAAGTCTCTCCTTGGCAATAGCCCTTAGTGTTGGCCAACTCTTAGTCCACAGTGACTCAAGGTTGGTCATCAACCAAATCTTGGGAGTGTGTGTGGCCAAATATCTGAATAAGGTGTGAATGATGCTAGAAAGCTTCAAGGAAGTGAAGATGAAGAGGGTACCTCGGCAAGAAAACAGTTGAGCTGATGCACTCGTAAGGATGGCCTCAGCAATAAGGACCGACATAAGAAGAACAGTACCTGTTGAAATTAAGCTCAAGCCGAACATTGAAAATGAAGAGGTTACCAGACCTTGCCACAATTTGAATATGGGAGATTCATGAATGTATCCTCTTACCATATACATCAAAGAGGGAGACCTACCAGAGTCAAAATTAGAGAGAAGAAAGCTGAGGTTCAGAGCTGCCAAATTCTCAATTATAAGAAACGTCTTGTATAAAAAATGGTTCATACTTCCTCTCCTTAGGTGTACCCACCCTTAAGAGGTACCACAAAACTTGGAAGATGTGCATGAGGGCTCTTGTTCCAGTCACATAGGAGGAAGACCTCTAGCAAATATGATAATCACTCAGGGGTACTAGTGGCCGACCTTGGCCATAAATGTTGTTACATATGTGAAAAAGTGTGATAAGTTCCAGAGATTCTCCACCATCCCTCATAAACCTCATCAACTTATGAAGACAATCAGCTCACCTTGGCCATTTGCAGTATGGGGCATTGACTTGGTAGTGGCAATCGATTCTTAGTAGTGGCAATCGATTTACTTTTCGAAATGGGTAGAGGCTGCGTCAATGATCATAATTACAGAACAGAAGACCTTCCAATTCATCTAGAAGAACAACATATATAGGTATGGTCTTATAAACACCCTCATCTCAGACAATGTAACCCAGTTCAAGAATGTTTCCTGAAAAAAATACTTTGAAAGAGTAGGGATGAAGAAGTTATTCTCTTCTCATGCGCGACCCCAGGCAAATGGTTAGACCGAGGTCACGAACCGAAGAATCCTTGATGGGATAAAAAAGAGGTTGGAAGAGTCCAAAAGAAGATGGACAGATGAGGTATATGCCGTGTTATGGGCCTACAGGACGACAACAAGGACACCAATGGGAGAGACCCCATTTATGTTAGCCCATGGCTCAGAAGTTGTCATCCCTACAGAGGTAGGACTCCCCACTCATAGAGTACAGGCGTATGACCTCTCGAGGAATGGGGACGAGAGTAGACTTCATCTGGATTTGATTGAAGAAAGAAAAGAAGATTCAAAGATTAGACAAGCATCCTATCAGCCGAGAACTGCGAGGTTTTACAACCAAAGGGTGAAATCAAGGCCTATAGCTGTGGGATACCTAGTCCTAAAGAAGACGTTGCAAAAAGAAAATAAGCTCCATCCAAACTGGCATGGTCCTTATAGTGTAGTTGATAAGGTTGTTCCCGGTACCTACCGGCTAGAAAATCTCAAGGGGGAACCTTTCTCCAACCTTAGAATGTCGATCAGTTGAAGAAGTACTACTTATGATGTTGCAGTTCTCTTTGTAACACATGCATCATTTTATGAAGAGGATGTTAATGAAAATACCAATGTTGCGCTGATACTTTTGTTATATTGTTCTTAAACATCATTAATTTGGTGGAAATTATGAGGTAAACATCATAATTTGGTGACCTCACACCTTAAATATCATTAGTTTGGTGAAATTTATGAGGTAAACATTACAATTTGGCGACCTCGAATCTTAAAATATCATTAGTTTGGTGAAATTTACGAGGTAAACATCATAATTTAGTGACCTCAGACCTTAAAACATCATTGGTTTAATGAAATTATGAGGGTAAACATCATAATTTGGTGACCTTAGACCTTAAAACATCATTAGTTTGGTGAAAATTATGAGGGTAAACATCATTATATGGTGACCTTAGACATTAAACATCATTAGTTTGGTGAAACTTATGAGGTAAACATCATTAGTCTTGTGAAAATTATGAGGGTAAACATCATTATATCGTGACCTCGGACCCTAAACATCACTAGTTTGGTGAAAATTATGAGGGTAAACATCATTATATGGTGACCTCAAACCTTAAATATCAATAGTTTGGTAAAAATTATGAGGTAAACATTATTATATGATGACCTCGGACCTTAAACATCATTAGTTTGGTGAAAATTATGAGGCAAACATGATGATTTGGTTACCTCAGACCTTAAAACATCATTAGTTTGGTGAAAATTATTAGGGTAAACATCATTATATGGTGACCTCAGAGCTTAAACATCATTAGTTTAGTGAAAATTATGAGGGTAAACATCATTATATGGTGACCTCCGACCTTAAACATCATTAGTTTGGTGAAAATTATGAGGTAAACATCATTACATGATGTCCTCAGACCTTAAACATCATTAGTTTGGTGAAAATTATGAGGTAAACATCATAAGCGGATAACCTTAGAACTTAAACAACATTTCAAGAGGTAAGACATTCAATCATAACATCTAAATAAGTAATAGAATCTTAAGAAGATGGGATTAATGATTATCACTAAACAACAGTCAAGAGAGTTACAAATGAGATATACCAAGATGCCATCAGAGTTCAAAATTATGAAGAGGTTCAGACAAGAAAGGAAATCAAAATTAGAACTTTTAAAGCTTCATGAAGAAAAAGGCCTAAGTCTTTGTAACTACAGTCGTATCGTCACGGAAAACATTTGTCACCTCAGCTCCATCATCTTGAGGATTAACATCTTCAGTCTCAGTGACTTCTAAGGGAGAAGTCTCAGCTGGAGCAGCATCGACTTCCTCAACTTCTTGCAAGGCCTGAGCAAATTAGGGATCACCAAAGACAAGACCCTCAAAGTCTGAGGCAGTCAGACTCCCTGACTCTTTCTCCTTAGAGGATGCCCATTTGCTAGTTGCTTTGATACATCTTTCAAGATATTCAAAGCCAAAACTGAAAAATTCATCAGAGAGCTTATAGTCTTCAATGATCTTCTATGCAGTATCCTCTAAAGCGGCCTTGACTTCAGCATCCACCTTATTCTGAACGGCATCATATTTAGCCTTTAGAGCTACGTCGTGGTCCTTTTTGAGCTTAGCCATGTCCCTCTCTTTCTTTTGGACAACCCCCTTCAGCTTATCAACCTCCTTCATCTCTTCCTTCATTTTTTCAACCTATGCATTCAAAGAGGCTTAGACCTTCTTAGCTTTGTGACCTTTCTCTATGAGGGGCATCTTTTTTAGGGTCCAATCAATAAAATGATGGAAGGATAAGATACCCTATAATAGAAGTCAAACGTATGAGCATATGAGCTATAATTTATAAAATAATTGAGATTACACTTAAGGAGAGCAAATGAATAAAAACTAATACCTGAATTAATCTGTGGAGAGTAAAATTGGCCAGCAATGGGACGTCCAAAGAGCGTAAGAAATGCTTATGCTCTTCGGTCATTTCTGCGCCGATAGCATAGGCAACCTTCAGACTGTGGCCAATAAGACTATCACTAATTTTTAGCTGAGCAAGATGAGCAGCCATGGCATCGTCCGTAGAAATGGGAATGGCACAATCCCCTTTTTCAGTCTTGCTCGACCACAGATGCTCCAGATCAATTGTGGTCTTCCTATTTTTGGTAACATCTGCCTTGGATATGCCGACGTTCTTCTGGGTAGTAGCAATGGGTACATTTTTACCACTCCTATTTTGCATCAACTTCATAAGGCTTGGAGAAGACAATTCCCAAAGGTCGTCTGATATGCCTTCAGGGCGCTTTGCAGAAGACAAGTATCTCAGTTAGTAAGTCAGAGGTAGAAAAAGTAAGAGGTGTAACTTATGAAAAATCAAGACTTACAAAGATCTTCCAAGGGACCACCCCTAGACCTGTCTAAGAAAGGTAATAGGACGTCATCAGATGTTCATATTTTACAATATTACCCTGCTCGCCCTGATTGCAAGATCCTCAATCCTGGATAAATCCAGGGTCAACTTTAGCAGGAAGGGAGAACTTCCCCCAAAAGTAAATAAATATCGAGGTTTCTAGTTATGGTATGAAGATTGGGTAACCAACAACATTTTCTTCTATGATTTCCTAGCTAAGAAGTGATAATATCTAGGATGGGTTTTAGCAGAGGAGGGAACATAACAACTAGTGAAGACCCTAACTAGAAGGTCTGAGTGGTGAATAACCCTTCAAAGGACAATGACACCTATTATAACCCTCCATGCATTAGGGGATAATTGGAAAGGGGCTAGGTTTATATAAGAAAGAATAGCTCTAATGAAAGGATGGATAGGAATACCGAAGCCCAACTTCAACATCTTCTCATAGATGCAGATTTCTCCATCTCGGCCATCAAAGGCCCTCTCACCCCTCCGAGGCTTACTAAGGATGATGGAGGAGTTTATGGAATAGAGGTGCTTAGAAGTAAGAAGGTCGTAATCACTAACGAAACACTCAATCTCGGCCACCTCAGATGTGTCAATATCACTCTGCTCTCCATCATCACCATCCCCAGCAATGTCGTCCTGGGTAGGTTCAGGAACACCGCCAGGAACCCTCTGAGCAAATTCAGCCCCAGTGGAACCCGACATAGGAATGGCATCAATAATGGGAGGAATGTCCACACTTGGCCCTACGACTTCAACATCAAAATACCTACGTGAGGTGCTGGCACCTTGCTAAGATGAGGCCCATCTTGAAACCTTGGCCTCATCAAGAGCATCACCCTTCCCATAAGTGTAATCCATAGCCTCTTGAAAAGTGTCTATAGACATGGGGTCTGGGAGGACGAATCAGACTCAGACATTGGAGTTGGGTCCACAAGAACCTCTGCAGGCTCTGCAAGTTCGGCTAGCTCAGGGTAGATAACCTTCAGAGGTGGAGGAAAGATGGGTCTGAGAGGAAAGGTCTCAGTCCTACGAGCTTCTTATTGGCCTAGTTCTATTTTCTTAATTTTCTCAAAGGTCTTCTCACAAAGAGAGGGGAACTCTTCTATGAGTTGGTACAAGGGTCTGAGCATAAGGGAGATGATACATCACTTGGACACAAAACTTCACAGAGCCAAACAACTTTCTTAATCTAAAAGGATCAAACTAGGAATATGAAAGGTTTTCAAATGAAGAACATCAAGAGCATCCAAGAATAAAGTCATCGGAGAAGGTCACCGGAGGTTCACCGGAAACCTAAAAAAGGGATGTTTCTGGCTTAAACAACCTCTGATCTACCTATAACTACCCCTAAGATAGTCAAGCACTACTATCCTAGACTTACAACCACCAACACTGGTGGAAACCCTTGCCAGAAAATGGAAAGCTTCACCGGAAATTTAGAAATGAAAAAGAAGGGCTAAAAATGGAAAAGAAAGGTGGAAATAGTACCTGACTAATTGTGAAATTGAGGAGAAGAGGTTTAAAAGCAAAGGATACCTTCAAATGGTAGACAACAATATTGGTCTTGAGGAAGTTTCAATTGTAGAGATAGCTAAGGGGGGAATAATGTGGGAATAAGGAGAAGAAGGAAAGAGAAAAAGGTTTTTAAATCTTCTTAATGATGAGGTGCTAGTTTTAATGGGCCATTATTGCCCTAAGAAACCTAAAGGATAAATCAGAATCGTCATGCCTTGATAAGCATGCTACTCACTTTAGTAAGTGACATGTGGCAAGAAAATATTGGCACCCAAAGAAATCCAACCTAGGCCTTAATTATATACCCCTCAGTCATCTAATTACATATAAGACTAAGGGCTAGGGGTGATTGATATGCCCAAAGTTCACCCTCTTACTCAGAGTAACTAACCTCGGCCAGTCTCACAACCGAGGTGATAGAAACTTATGACAACTATCAGCAAGGTCATCTTTCATAAGGTCAGCCCCTCATACATCAACCTAAATGGTTCATCAGTCGAGGTCAGCAAGGTATCATGGGCTCAGCCATCTCCCAACATCATCATCATCCCCAATCGACGTTGCAATTGTTAGCCGAAATCAGTAATGTGTCATGGGATCAATCCACTGCCAATGTCATCATCGGTGTCAGTCGACGTTAGAACTACCTCCTGCCTAACCTCGTCCAGCCCTCCTAGTCGAGGTCCTCATGGTTAGATAAGAAAAAATAACTATATCTGACTCCACCAACCTCGTACTTATCCAGGTCGAGGATGCATCAGTCGAGGACACGACCGATCATTTACAAGCACATGTATGGTTTGGCATACGTGGATAAATCTGTTATAACCGAATCATTCCCTCCATGTGAGGGAATATTAAGGTCATCATTATCTCCATAAGATCAAACATGTGTCATTCTCATACTGGTTTGATCCTCATGCACATGCCCATTGCATGCTTGGGGGGTACATTACACCCCCCAAACACTTATAGAGGTCATCATCTACCTTGTAAAAGGATCGATAATTTCAACCCTAGCTGAAACTCTGTTAGTTTACACAGTAGAGAGAGAAATCTTAAGAGATTGTATTTATGGCCGTTAGTGCCTGCATCTAGTGATATCACTCACACTCATAGTGGACGTAGGTTAGATTGGTTGAACCACTTACATACAAGTGTTCATTCTCTTCTCCTCACCTCCTTCTACTATATATACACTCTTGTGCTGCCATTATTTTCACTAGCTTGATCTTGTCAACACCTCATCTGGTGGTGTTATTTCTAGCATCGTCACCAGCTATAGAGGTTCCGACTTCACTCTCCTGGTCATCGTCATCTATAATAACCTCGATATGAGCATCAATGGGTATACCACCAGGAAACCTCTCTCTGAACTGAGCCCCTGTGGCAGTTGATGGAGGAATGGCATCAATTGAGGGAGGAAAGGCGACACCAGGCTCTAAAATTTCTATAGAGGCAGAGCGTTATGAGGGGCCAGTATCCTTAGAAGACAAGGCACGGTAAAAAGCTTCCTCATTCTCAGACCCGTCATTTCGTTTAGGGGAATAGTCAATAGCCTCTTGAAAAGTGTCCACACTTTCGGTAGGCTCAGAGGTGGACATGGGGTCTACAGCAGACGACACCGACATAAGGTCACACACCTCCAGGCTCTAGGTGTAAGACAGCTAAAGGCGGTGGAAAGATAGGTCGAAGAGGGAAAGGCTCAGCCTCATGAGCCTCGGCTTAGGCTAACTTCACTTGTCAGATTTTTTCAAAACACCTCTCTCTTAATATTGGAAACTCCTCTGCAAGTTTATGCGATGATTGTAACATCCGAGTTACAAGACTACACTTCTAATGAAAGACAAACAGTAAAATAGGTAAACAACTTTTAACACTTAAGTAAAATGATCAAAGCTTGGAATTCAAAGGGGTTTTTATGAATAACACCAAGAATAGTGATGAAGCAGCACATCGGAGATGGTAATCGGAGTGTCATCGAAGAACCAATAAATGGGAAATTTCAACCTAAACCCACTTCGAAATAACCAAATGTGGCCTAAGGGTTACCAAGCAACCACTGGCCTAACCTTAAAACCTCCCAACAGTTGTGGAAATGTTCGTAAAAAAAAATAAAACTATCCGAAAAATCCAAATAAGGAAACCAAAAACCAACAATGGAAATCAAAGGTAGAAGGCAATACCTGAGTGGAAATAGATGTTGGAAGAAGAAGGTTTAAGGAACAAGAGCTTGAGTTTGTAGGTGAGATGGGAGGTGGGTTATGGAGGATTTGAGGTTTTGCAGAAAACACACAGGCGGGAAAATAAATTAGGGAAGAAAGTGAAGAAGAAAGAGAAAAGGCTTTAAATATTAGTGCAATGATTATGTGCGAAGTCCAAGGCGCCTCGTCATTTCTCCTTGAAACTCTAAATGTGCAGCCACATTATTCATTACCATGGGGAAGATGCCAGCTAGTTCCAAGAATTACATGTGTCCCATTGACAATCACCATACCATTAATACTTATAAGTTCTCATTCAACAACCGAGCATATATACCCCCCATCCACCTATTCACATAGAAGGCTAAGGGCTAAGGGGTTATTGATATGACTAAAGTGAACCCTCGTAATCTTAGCAACAACGTCCTCCTATCTCATGGTCGAGTCGTCAGAAGAGACCCACTAGTCATTAATAAGGTCGTCCTTGATGAGTTCGACCTCATAAGCACCAACCTCGGCTGGGCAGAAACCGAGATCAACAACAGCTTTATGGGTTCAACTTAAACTATTCTCATACTTTGCTTAGGTCGATAACACAAATGATCTCGGTAACCTAACCTTGGTTGGCCTGTCCGACCGAGGTTATACTTGTGGTTGGAGGATCAATGGTCCTATCGGAGTCATCAACCTCGTACCCAACTAGGCTGATGTTTCAGTGGATGATGTCACCAGTCCGAGCATATGCAAGTACAAAGAGACCTGGAACACATGGACAAAATTTTTATAACTCGATCATTCCCTCCCGTGAGGGAATATTTGGTCATTATGATGTACATGTGGTACATCCAAGTGTCCATATGGGATTGGCTAGATCATCCTACACATGATAATTGCATGCTTGGGGGGTACACTACACCCCCTAAGCACTATATATACTATTTATCTTCTTCCTTGAAGGGGATCGTATATTACAAATCCTAACTGAAGCTCTATCAAAATTTACAGTAGAGAGAGAGTATGAGTATTGTATCACAAAGCCATTAATTCCCTTCTTTTATAACGAAGATCACCCACCTGTACAGTGGACGTAGGCCTAGATAGGCTGAACCACTTATATTGATATCTTTATACTCTTCTCCTTATCTCATTCTACATTTATATTGCTTATGTGATGCCATTGTTATACCTGTTTGAGCTCTCCAACACCTTGAACTGGTGATGTTATTTTTAGCAACATCAATTGTGAAAGATTGGCAGTTTTCCCCTCTTGATGAGGGTGAGGACTACAATGGGGCACGTTGCCCTCTGTAGGGTCAAGGCATAGGTAGGCATTTGTTATTATTATACAATTTTCCTCTTTTTTGGTCTTTCAACTAATTTTGTTACTGACTACATTCTTATTTTTTTGATTTGTAGAGAGAAAGAAGAAGGGTATACCTCGTTCTTTAGAGGTTGATTTCATCGACCTAAAAGTTGTTTGGCCTATCCAGTAGAGGATAGGAAAAGCTCATCCTTGTTCTTCATCTGTTCTACTCAGTTACCAGAGTTCAATCACTTCTTTTATTGCTCGCCCCACTAAAGACATTCAATTGGCCTCCATTAAATTGGAAGACCCAACATCTTCATCATCGGTCTTTGAATCTGAGTCCCCACTTCAAATAGAAGGGAATTTCTTTAATGGGGGGAAATCTTCACCTTTTTAATCCTTAGACCTTGATATTGTTCCGATCAACATTTCTTCTTCAAAAATGGTTAAGAGAAAGACTCCCAACCTCCTTGCTGGTTTAAATTCTCCACCTCCTTCCGAAACTAAGAAGTCTTATAATGGGGGTTCTAAACATCCCATAGTGACTGAGCCTTATAAAATGAAAAATATCTAATCTCAACGAAAGGATATCGTCATAAAAGGAGGTCAAATGCATTTTCACAGATTATCGCAATTGTTATGACTTTCGAATCAAATTTATCCTAGGATCAAATAGGATTTTATAAGGGTGGTAATGTAGGTTTGGGGTTAAGGTTATGAAAAAAGGGGATATGTACGGATTCAAAGGTGTTTAGTCATGAAACACTTGGGATAATGGAAAATTGTGGGTAATTTGAAAATTGGAATATGATTTCCATAACAAGCATTTGATATAACATTGGAAAGAAATAATGATTATTGCACACTATATACAAAGTGGAAATACTTTCTCTTTCTTTTCTTTTCTTCTTTTTCTCTTGTTTTCTTTTGTTTTATTTTTCACTTTTTGTTTTCTTTTTTTCACTTATTTATTTTCTCTCACACTCTCACATGCTCAATTGCAAGCACATAACAAGAACATAACTCAATCCCAAATACCATTCCAAACAAATGTATGGAAGGTAATATGTATGCTTTATAACTACAATTTGGAGTTGAATATGGCATTTTAGGTTATAAAACGAAATGCTATATTTAGGCTCAAAAGGGTTGACGAGAAAAATTATATTAAGGTGAGTTCAAGGTTAATATGTCTGATATAATAAAGAAGGCCCTTGATCCTTTCCTAAAGTTGACGTAAATTCTTAAGTCAAAACAACTTTGAAAATCATAATCAAGTAACACATTTCATATATGAACTCAAATAATAAACGATCAAATATAAGAATAGTGATATTACCAACAAATTTTATATTTTCAAGGAGGAAAGAGTAATGTAGGACACTGACATATGACGAAAAAAACAACTCTCACTTGGTGTATGTATATACAATACAACGAAAGATTATCGGGTTATAAGGGCCTTGGACCAAATCAATGAAATAAGAAAAGCACATGTGCTCATCGGTTTCAAGATCAATTAAAGAAGTTTCTGATAATATCAATGATTTGAGGACTAAAGTTTAATAACTTTTATAATCGAGAGCATGCATCATTGAATTACCTATTGAATTGGGAATTTATTGAAATTTTCATCGAAAACAAAGGAAAACACCCAATAAAGGGGCAAAAAGAAAGAAATATTTTTGAAAATTTTCAATAAAGGTATGCTTGGAACGAACATGTGATTAAATCAACGAAACTAAATAATGAATGGGAAGAATATACCACACCCCCTAATTTAA
This sequence comes from Sambucus nigra, assembly GCA_949130495.1. Lineage (NCBI taxonomy): Eukaryota > Viridiplantae > Streptophyta > Magnoliopsida > Dipsacales > Adoxaceae > Sambucus > Sambucus nigra. The sequence continues at coordinate 459,003,498 of OX422209.1, read as the reverse complement.
ATGTTGCATTGTCCTCAATGTAACTCAAGAACACAACATAAATAGAGGAAAATAAAGATATTACCCCAAATGGATCAATCTCTAGTAAGTACAAGTCTAAAGATTCTACAAAACATGTTAGTACCAAACATAAAAAATTAATAAAAAAATTAACTAATTACACTACACAATAAGTAAAAAGAAAAAAATCAACCTAATATGTGCAACCTAAAATTTTCACTTCTAGCTAACTATATACTATAAGTTGAAACTTTTGAAGGTATACCCAAAATATGCTTTGACTTTGAGGAATCAAATGTGGTCCCTCACTTGCACACATCCCTTCTAAAAAATAGGAATTCCTTTTCAATAATGGAAGGTATGTGTAATGCGAAAGAAAAGAACCATCATCAATTAAAACTTTTATGAGGATGACGGGGGGTTTGGATAAAAATGTGGACACAAATAAATTGATCCCAAGAAAATCAAAATCACCTCCTGATAGTTTTTCAATTCAAATGGGAGGTGGGGAAAGTGAAAATGAAAAGACCATAAGATGAAGCATCTCAACGTAAAAATCTTGTTCAAGAATTGGGTATAAGTTCTCAATACTTTCATTGGATTCCTGTGATGTATTTAATGTTTCGATGACGGCGAGGAACCAACAAAATGAATTATCTTCATCCTCAATAGAATATGAAATATTGAGAAGTGGTTTAAATTTGAAAGAACTTGGATCTCTCTCAATTATTTATTCTTCAAAAAGGGTGGAAGAGAAATACAAGTTTCAACCTCATTTGAGCTTTTTAAAGAAGGAATGTTCTCATCGAGTTGAGAATTTATATATAAAGACCAAGCATTAAAACTCTCGACTTCGCTCATTCAATTCCTTTTCCACTAACTCCTGATCAAACAAAAAAAGAATATATAACATCTTCATGTGTGGTCAACTCATAGTTAGATGGTTCCCCATCTTGAAACGCTTCCCAAGACGATGAATGATTACATAAAAATTCTTCAATTTCATGTTCAATTATTTCCTCTTCAAGAATTTTTTATCATTCATGCATTGTCTTGGAAGCACAACTTTAAGAAGCATTATCAAATCCATTAAAACCATTTTAAGAGTTAGAATGAGACATTCCAAAATTGTAAATTCAAATACGCGACAAGCACTATAATTTGAAATGTTTCGAAACAATTTAGTACAAGTCAAAAATTAAATAAAGAGAATATATAATATATACACAAAGTACTAAAGTAGTAAAATCCTGGAATGAACCGCTCTCCCGCAATGATGCCTTTTTTTATGAGACGCAAACTTCATATGTAAAATATGTGTCTTTGGGTGTTTACTCCCTATAAAAAACAAATACCACAACATGGCATGCTATATACGAAAGTGTGGCCGCAAGTAGGGATCGAATCCACGGGGAACGATTTTTAGGATTAAATTGATTTAACACTAAGAAAAAGGGGAAAATAAAAGATGATATGATGAGAATAAAATTAACACTAGGCAATAGGCAAAAAAAATTAAATTACAAAGGCGAGATTAGGATCACATCCCCACCGTGGGATAACAAGATGTAAGAAATAAATATGAATCGAAAACATTTAACCGAACATGATCAATTGATCATAAATATCAAACATGAAGAAATTTCATTCAAAGATGAAAGATTCAACTTTCAAAATGGTCAATATCGCTGTAGATACTAACGTTGCATGACAAAGGAAGTTAAATGCATAATATCCCGACTTCAATACACAAACTTTTGATTAAAAGTCATTTGAACCAAACCCTAGATTTTAAAACTTAATATCCATTGATGGTGGAAATATGATTCCAAACTCTAAACTATGTACTACACATGGTAAGAATAATGAAATAACTAATTAACTAATGAAAATAACTAATTAAGAAACAACAACTAATTATCAAAGATATTAAACTAGATAACAAAGCTTGAAACAAGAAAATGGAACTATATTAATGCATAAGACAATACAAAAGTATACTTATATACACAAAGGGATGGAACCCAAAAAGGGAGAAAGTAAATCACCTAAATGCACAAAACCTACAATAAACTAAAAATTTGATATCCCAAATGAGAGTAAAAAACTATTTTAAAAAAAAAACTAGGGGTAAACTTGAAAATCAAAAAGTCAAAATCTGCAGGGCCAAATTGATTTTGGCTAAGGGTCAAATTGATTCTGGTATAGGGGTAATTCGATTCTGGTCCAATCTGAATTGATTATTTCCGTATAGATGAATTTCCTCACCCCTTGAGCTTTGGATTCTTCTTCTCCGATCAACATATGAAAAACACCGTAACTTCTTCGTTATAAATTGGAATTAGGCACGGTTGGAGGCTACGCAAAGCTATCTCAGAGGGATACAATTCCATATAGATTTTGGGACATAATTTAAATGATGAAATGACTCCCATGCCCTTAAATATGTCCTTTATGATGGAACTTTCCCGGAATGCGACCAAATTTCACGCTTAGCACTTTTATACCTATAAATCCTCAACCATACCTCATAAAGCATATACACATACATAAAAGAGGGTGTCTAGTTATAGAGCATAAAAATAGGTATTAAGTTATAAGAAGGTGTAACACCCTGCCCGCCCAAGGAGAGCGAACGGAGCGCTAATGCGATAAAATAAATCCAAATCCACAAGTGACAAGGCATAGAGCATCTAAATAAACCCACAATAACATAAATCCACTAATCTCAATTCTTCAAATACAATAAGTCTCTCGAATAAATATAACATCTAACTCGAATAAAAATACAAATCTCCAAAGCCCTATACATCAAAATAATACAAATCTTTCCCAAACAATCCTCGCTAAAATCAATCTCCATAGTGCCCCAAAATCTGCGCTAACCTGCCACTAAAAGAAAATATGGGGAAGTACACAATACGACAAGAAAGATGCTCAATAATTTTTTTAGCGATGAATAAAATGTAACAACACGAGTACGAATATTCAAATCAAAATGCAAATCTCAATAGCATTTCATCATTATAATTTCTCAGCAACACTTTAACTGGGTCACCAGGCCTCACCACATCCGTATATGCTTTATCAAGCCATAGCCCGGGAAATAGGAATTTTGGCGGGTGCCCAACATCCGTGCCATATTAAATCTCATAACAACGTGCTCATCAACAATATAATGATACCACATGAATCAAAATAATTTCAACAATTATTTTCCATATTTCAATGAATTTATCAATTCAAATATGAGTTTAATTAACAAGAATTCAAAGAGAATGACACTCGCGAGATTTAAGGAGCATATTGTGCAAAACCCTATACCTCAAACCATGATGAGAAACTAATGATCACTTCCTCAAGATCAACTCAAAAGATCTACAAAAGCTCCTCCAAGAACCTCCAACAAAATAGCCCCAAGAACACCTCTAATCTAAGATTGGAACTCACAAATCTCAAGGGCCAATGTGTATATAAAAAGAAGAGAAATATAAAATATAAATGCTCCCAAAATTTGTGCCAAAAGTATGTTAAAAGGGTTGCCCATGACTTCCTTTTATAATGCAAAGAAATGAAAAGTTGGAATCCAAAAGACTCCTTTAAATAAGGCAAAGAAATGAAGAGTTGGAAGTCAAAACAACTCCAAGAGTTAAAAACATTTAAAAATTATTTTAAAATCCGTTTTAACTTCGTTTTTGAAACCGTTTGAAATTCTCGCCTTTAAAAATAATATTCAACATATTTGAGCAATAAAAATAATTTTATCAAAAACTTTATTTTCCTCCATTTTCCAGAAATTAATTAAAATAGTCCAAAAATTACGCGGGTTGTTACACAAGGGGATAAAATTCATAAGTATAAAGGGTAAATAAATTCAATATTCTATATGAATCACTTTGCTTGCGGGCTAATTGTAACGGGAGTACTTTCAGCCAATGAGGCTTTTACTACTATTCTTTTTCGGGCAAGGTTGGTTGAGTGTGCGAACTATGACTTGGATTTGGTAATTGTCATTTATCGTTTCCCCATTGTCATATGTCACAATAATTCACTTATCGATTTTTATGAATGGTGGTTTTTTATAGTTCTTGGTTGATTATGATCAATTTCATAGGAGGGCGAATAACTGATGCGTCTTTATACAGATTATGGGTACCCTTTTATGAACCAGGCCCATAAAAGTATCCGACCAAGACCAATTGAATAATAAAAGGTGTCCGACCCAAATTATGAGTCCTGAATGACGGTTAGAGTAAAAGGATATGAACAAGTCCGTCCCCAAAAATCTCGCATGAGATATTCAAGGGATACTGAGTTAACGTGTTGGTTACCAAAACTTTTTCTCTCTTAACTACATATCTATTGTACCATAGGCCCGGGGCATAAGGGCTTGTAGTAAAAACTATCTCGAGAGTTACTTAATAAAAAAGACAGTAGACCTCTTCGTGGACATATGCAATTTTATGAACCACGTAAATTCTTGTGTTATGATTGCAATTGTTTATTGTTCTTATTTTCTTAGTGATTGTTTTCTTTCATTATTATTTGTGTTGTGATTTTTTTCACTAAACAGATGTAGATGCACCTTTCAAGGGTATGTGTGAGTCCCTAAAGGCTGTAAAAAAAGCCCTTAAAAATGATAAGAAGAAGTTTAAGGATACCATCAAGGAGTTGGAGGATGGGAAAAATAATGGTGAGAAGTCTATAGGGTATGCTGAGAAGAAGTTTGATCAGGCCATGAAGTCTTCTAAAGAGGCTAAGAGGTGGTAAAATATTTCAAGGGCCAGATTAGTGAGTTGAAGGCCAATGCTAAGTAAAATAAGAAGGATGCCTACACTCGTGGGTGGGATAAGTCATTCCCCAATGCTTTTATTCAAGTGGAGTACTTCAAGAAATATTCCTTCAAGGAAGACATGGATGCAACCCTCAATCAGGACGAAATTTCTATGGGCTCTTACATTTTCCTCTAACACAATCTAGGCACTCCTTAAAAAATTAAGGAGAAAGTTTACGATGAAGAGGGGATGGTTGAGTCCTCTGTGCCTCAAGAGTATACAATGGTAGTGGCACAACCAGAGGAGGAAGAGAATCAAGATATGGATAAGGTGTAATGAATAGGGTCCTTATATTTTCATTTTATGATTTTGTTGATGTAGTTGATAAATTTACCTATTTGTAATCCCCTTACAATTTTAATAAAATTCCTCATTTTCAGTCATGTTATTATTTATCTTTGAGCACCTTTTTCTTTCTTTACTTATGTAACATCCTATCAATTTCAATTTAACACCAGGAAGGTTACATTGGTTGCTATTGAAAGTGAACTTTTTCGGAGGAGTAGAAAACAATTTGGGGCTAGATATAAAGAAAATGTTGAAGAAGAAATGGAGGAGGTGCTCGGCTTAGATGTTTCCAACCAGGCTAAAGATGCTTCCTTCCATATGAATAGGTTATTTCACCAGGTCGTGGTGACCAATGTCTCTTGCTATGAGATGATTCTTCAACTCCAGTAAGATCATAAGGATGGGGTCAACAGTCTATCGACAAATTAAGATAAAAAAATTTCTATTCTTCGGAACGATAGTGGATTTGATAAGAAGGTGCAAGAATTATCCTCAGCATTTTCTAAGAACGATTTTGTGCTTCATTCTGAGGTGAAGAGAGCTCAGGAGGTATCCAGCCTCTTTCAATAGAAGAATAACATATTGAAGGATGAATTAGAGGGTATTAAGAAGGCAACCACTATTGGCCAAAGTGAAGGCGCATCATTCTTGGAGCAGGAAACTGCTTGGATAATCGAGGAGTTAGAGAAATGGAAGAAATCAAATGGAGGTCAATCTTCTCGGAAAATAGTTATTACTCGCCCATCAGTAGAAGTGGAAAGAATAATGAAGATGTTAGACAATTAAGCAAATCTTATAAAGAACTAGTCGGCTACTATCAAAAGGTTAAATGAGAAATTGATTGGCTCACTTATCATTTTTACAAGCAGTCTCACACCATATGGATGAAGGGTTATGATGAGGCATTGGCACATTTGGGATATGAACTTGAACAATCCCATAAATAATGATACAAGTGGGTATGGATCAATGCCCTTACTGTGATCAATGTGCCAAAAGAGGATAATCTCTGGTACTGGCATGACCCTGGATGTTTAGATCAGTTTACTCCTCCATTCAAGTTGGATACTTTATGGATTCATACTTATGCATTCCCTGTTAGTTTGATCAAAACATATCTTAGGGATGATGTCCTTAGTCAAACCTTGCACTCGGTGGATAAAGCTAGTTCTAGTAGTTAGTCCAGGCTTTGGTAATTGAGAACAACAGTTTGTAACACCCCGCGTATTTTCAGTGTCGACCACCACCAAAATTATGATGGGCGTTAACTAAATAAATACCATTCTTAGCACGTGACATTTATGAGACATAATAAAATTCATTCCACAAGATAATAATTTAAATAAATCCCAAAAAATAATCATCAACGCGATATAAATCTATCACCATGCTAAACTCAAATAATATCCAAATCCTAAATTAAATAAAACTCCAATAAACTGAATCCATAATGATAAATCTAAATAAAACCGTAATAACTGTGGAACCAAATGGCCCACTAAATCCATAAACTGAGTCTCATAGAAAACGCGAAGGAATAGAAACTAAACTAACTACTAAGCATTGTGATTTTGGGAAATATAATCGAGTAGCATTTTATTTTGAGTGTTAGGTCTTATCGAACTTCGAGGACGAAATTCTTTTTCAAGGGGGAAGTATGTAATACCCCATAATTTTGAGGGCTTTATTTATGAATATGGTATATAATTTTAATAATATTATTATTTTATTAATCGGGATATTGATATTATATTTATTTTTCTTTGAAATGAATTGAATATTCAAATTAAAATTAATTGGATTTTGGACATTCCGTAATGGTTTAAATATGTAAAGTTTACAATTTTGAATTAAAGGGCAATATAATAATATATGTTAACTTAGGCTCCAAGCTAGGTTTTGAGAGAGAGACTATGTAAGGAATATTATAGGTGATTATAAGGAAAGGAAGAAGAAAAAGAGAGGTCAAAAACGAAATCCAAAGAGGCAAAAAGGAGTGGAATGAGAAGAGCAAATTTGGAATGTTTAGATCTTCTTTTTAATTGCATTCGAATGAGATTTGAGAAAACCTCAAAACACATACCTGACTCAATTTTTTGTGTAGAATCCAAATCTGAAGTTGGATTAGCGATTTGAATAATTTTTGGAGCTGATTTTTCTGAGTTTTTAAAATAGGCTGAATTTATGTGGTGATTCATGCAATAATTTTAAGGTATGGAGTTTTACACAATATGCTCCTTTAAATCTCACGAGTTATTATGTTGATTTCATGTTTAATTGAACTCATATTTGAATTGTTAAATTCTTTGAAATCTGGATATATAATTTTTGAATTATTTTGATTCATGTAGCATCATTATATTGTTGTTGAGAACGTTGTCATGAGATTTGAATATGGCACCGATGTTGGGCACCCGCCAAAATTCCTGCTTCCCGGGCTATGTCTTGATAAAGCATATGAGGATGGGGTGAGTCTTAGTGACTCATTGATGTGTTGTTGAGAAATTTATTGATAAATGCTACTGAGATTCGCATTTGATTTGAATATTTCGTACTCATGTTGTTACGCTTTATTCATCGCTAACATATATTTGTTGAGCATCTTTCCTATCGTATTGTGTACTTCCCCATTGTTTCTTTTAGTTGGCAGGTTAGCGTGGATTTGAGCGCTATGGACCAATTGGGATCATTTTAGCGTGAATTATTTTGGGAAGAATTTTTTTTGGAAGATTTGTATTATTTTAATGTGTTGTATAAGCATTGGTGATTATTATTTCGAGAGATTTTGTTGTATTAATTTGTAGAAATTTGAGATTAATGGATTCTCTTGTTTTGTGGAATTTTATTTAGATGCTCTATACCTTGTTATATTGTGGATTTTGATTAGTTTTATCGATAGTGGCGCTCTGTTCGCTCTCCCTGGGCGGGCGGGGTGTTACAAATGTGTAAAACACCATACCTTAAAATTATTGCATGAATCGTCACATAAATTCAGCCTCAAAATCTGATCGCACCATCACGTTCCTCTCGCGAAAATAATCAAATCGTGCTTTAGCCCCAATACGAGATAACCCCAAATAGTCCTATTTTAAAAACTCAGAAAGATCAGCTCCAAAAATTATTCGAATCGCTGCACCAACTTCTGATTTGGATTCTACACGAAAAATTGAGTCAGGTACGTTTTTTGAGTTTTTCTCAAATCTCATTCGAATTAACTTAAAAAGAAGATCTAAACATTCCAAATTTGCTCTTCTCATTCCACTCGTTTTTGCCTCTTTGGATTTTCTTTTTGGCCTCTCTTTTTCATCTTTCTTTCCTTATAATCACCTATAATATTCTTTATATAGTCTCTTTCTCAAACCCTAGCTTGGAGCCTAAGTTAACCTATATTAATATATTTCCCTTTAATTCAAAATTGTAAACTTTACATATTTAAACAATTAAAAAATGTCCAAAAGCCAATTAAATTTGAGTTTAAATATTCAATTCATTTCAAATAAGAATAAATATCCCGATTAATAAAATAATAATATTATTAAAATTATATACCATATTCATAAATAAAGCCCTCAAAATTATGGGGTATTACACAAGATATAACTCGAATAATCTGGTACAGCTACTCCATCACTAACACCTAAAAAAGGTTTAGCCAACGCACAAGTTCGGAGCCCTGATCATGAATACATACTACTCTCCTCAATTAGGGTCCTTGAACCCAGACAATAGCATTATACATCATAAATATCACAATAGAATATTTTAAATTTAACGGGATATGATGAGGCATAATAACAATAAATCACTATCTATCCAAAATAATTCTTATTCAAAAATCCAACCAATATTATTTTAAATATCCAACAATATCATATTCTTAATTTAATTAAATTAACATGATTTATCATTCTTCTCAATTTATTACCATCCATTGCGGTACTCCCACATAAAATTATTACTCCAATAATTCACATTATTATAGAGGTACTCCCGCCTCGGGTGGCACTCCCACGAAAATGCATTCTTATAGCAGTCCTCCTGCCTCGAAAGATAATCCCACGAAAAAACATTATTATAGCGGTCCTCCCGCCTCCTGTGGTACTCTAACCAAAATACACTTTTCCCTCGTCAATAGCCAACTGATCCATTTAAATTGTCGATTCTATAAAATGACGAGATTCCACACATGACACGCCATAAAAAACAGCTAAACTGTTTAAACTGTCGGCCCCCGCACATTATCTCGCTAATATATTTTAATACACGTACTTTCTTAGGCACTAATTCGCAATTATTTATCCTTATCATATTTATTTTGCAAAATACCCCACCCTTATTATCGATGTGAGATCCTCAAAACACCCTTAGTCCCATACCTAAGGGTCCCCAACACATAAATACGTCCTACCTTAATTATAGGATGGATTTCTATTAATAACTCTTCCTAGTCTTGTACCTAGGCTAGCTAATCGACGTCAAGACATAAAAATCATCCTCACCTCAGAATCATCCATCCGTAAAAATCTACACTCACTAGTCCCATACCTAAAAAGCGTAAATCGCAACTAGGGCCTACTCACTAGTCCCATACCTAGTAAGTATCCTAAAATATAGGTGAAGGCATACTACAAAAAAAATCCCATAGTCCCCACGATGATAAATATCAACAACAATAAATCACATAATCCAACAACACATATGAACAATATCACAATTTTTTTCACGATGACGCAATTTAATTTAATTTAATTATTATTACCATCATCATTATAATTCTTAACACAATTATTTCCATCCAATAATTTGATATTATTCGACATGCAAGTTTATGAAACATATCATCATTGTCCGATTTTATTGACGACATAACTTTCACACGTGTGAATAAGACCCGATTTTATTTAAATAACCCTGATAAAATTCTACATGTGATCCTACACCCATAATAACTGAAACCTATTACTCTCTCCTATGTACCCAAGGGTTACAAGTCTTAATCCATATTAAAAAATTTCATTAAAACAGTACCAAATTCAGTTTTCACTTTTTTCTAAATAAGTTGTTAATTTATTTTAAGAAAAATTAGATATTAAGGGTTTAGGCGACACTTAAAACGCATGATACTAAAGGAAGAGAATATAGTATCCATGCCTGAGTAAACGTCATTTTAAAAATATGAGTAGACGGTTGGAATCCTCTCAAAAAATTATGAAAGATTGTTTCTTGAATAAACATGAGAAAACACCAATTGAGCCTTCAAATCTTGAGTTAAAACTTGATAACTTTGGGCCTAGGGTTTGTATGAGGAAGAAGAAGAACAAAATAGAGAACTACTACTCTTAAGATATTTAAGAATGAGTTATTAAAGTCCAAGCCCCGAAATATTAATATATATATAACTATAGGAGGACTTTAAGTGGCATTAGAATCCTAATATAACTAAAATAGTTCACCCGTTAGTCACGGTCCAGAATCGTGACAAATGTTTTTTAAGTCTGTTTTATGTTATAAGGACTCTTTATAAAGAGTTTTATCATATAAGGACTCTTCTAAATTGCTCAAGACTTATATATACTCATATTAGGAGTCATTTAATCTAGCTTTTCAAGTTTTGAATAAATTTAATTAATTACTCGATAAAATTATGGGTTGTTACATACTTCCCCACTAGCACAGGAATTTCGTCCTCGAAATTCGGCAAAGCGTAATCACACAAAATAAAAATAATGGTCATCTATGCCTACCCAAGAATGCCACGATTAGGCGCCGATACATCCAATTCTATACGCACATCCCCCACAATTAAAAATACAATATATATATATATATATATATATATATATATATATATATATATATATATATATATATATATATATATGCATAACTATGAAAATAATGGCGTACCACGCGCCCTCACAAATCACCATTTGATTTTATCTCCAAAAGTCATCAAAATGCTATAGTCCTCAAATGAATTTACATCACCAAAATAGATACTTACAATACCTCACATCTGCACTAACAATCTCCTAAATATATCTCATGTCCGAATAATCCTTTCTAAGTATGCTCACATCAAAATTACTAGTTTTAACTTCAATTCTTAAAACGTCCTTATCACAAAACTCCTATCTCAAAGAAATGGAACTAACACGTATGCTAGACCCAATACCTTAAGGAGTACGAATCGATAAAGGGGATCAAATATCGATAACACAAAAGCTCAAACGGACTCACAACCTACGAGACCTTAGACCATGCTCTGATACGAACTGTAACACCCCGCATAATTTCGGCGTCGACCGCCAGCAAAATTATGCAGGGCGTTAACTAAATAAATACCATTCCTATCATGTGATAGATATGAGACATAAAACAATTCATTCCACAAATAATAATTTAAATCAATCTCAAAAATGAATTATCAATGCAATATAAAATCCATCACCATGCTAAACTCCAATAATACCCAAATCAAAAATGAAATAAAACTCTAATAAACTGAATCCATACTTGATAAATCTGAAGAAAACCGTGACAACTGTGGAACCAAATGACCCACTAAATCCATAAATCGAGTCTCATAACAAACACGAAGTAATAGAAACTAAACTAACTACTAAGCATAGAATAAATAAACTCTAGTTGCACTTCCAAGATATAACTCCAACAATCTTATCCAGCTACTCCAACACTAATACCTGAAAAAGTTTGCCAACACACAAGGTTAGAGCACCGAGCATGAATACAAACTAATCCCCTCAATTAGGGTCCTTAAACCCAGACAGTAGCATTATACATAATAAATATCACTATAGAATATTTTAAATTAAATGAGATATTATTAGGGGCAATAAAAAAAATCACTATCTATCCAAAATAATTCTTTTAAAAAATCCAACCAATATTATTGTAAATATCCAACAGTCTCATATTGTTAATTTAATTAAATTAACTCAATTTATCATTCTTTACAATTTATTATCATCCATTGCGGTGTTCCTACATAAAATTCTGACTCAAATAATTCACATTATTATAGCGGCCCCCCGCCTCGGGTGGTACTCCCACCAAAATAAACTTTCCCCTCATCAATAGCCAGTTGATCCATTTAAACTATCAATCCCGCAATATGACGAGGTTCCATACATGACATGATATAAACATCCGCTGACTCGTTTAAACTGTCTTCCCACGCACATTATGTCTTTTATATATTTTAATACATGTATTTTCTTAGGCGTTAATTCTCAATTATTTATCCTTCTCATATTTATTTTGCAAATTACCCCGTCCTTGTTATCGCTGCGAGATCCTCAAAAACCCCTTAGTCCCATACCTAAGGGTCCCCAACACATTAATACGTCATACCTTAATTATATGAAGGATTTCTATTAATAACTCTTTCTAGTCTTATACCTAAGCTAGCGAATCGACGCCACAACATAAAAATGATCCCCACCGTGGAATCACCCATCCGTAAAAATTTATCTTCACTAGACCCATTGGTAGAAAGAATAAATCGCAACTAAGGCCTACCCACTAGTCCCATACCTAGCAAGCATCCTAAAATATAGGTGAGAGTGTCCGGAAAAAAATTCCCGTAGTCCCCGCGATGATAAATATCAACAACACTAAATCACATAATCCAACAACACATATAAACAATATCACAAATTTGTTCGCGATGGCACAATTTAATTAATAATACCGTCGTCGTTATAATTCTTAACACAATTATTTCCATCTAATAATTTGAAATTATTCGACAAGCAAGTTTATGAAACATATCATCATTGTTCGATTTTATTAACAACATAACTTTGACGCATGTGAAGAAGTACCGATTTTATTTAAATAACCCCCACAAAATTCTATATGCGATCCTACACCCATAACAAGAAAAAACCACTACGCTCTCCTACGCACCTAAGGGTTTGAAGACTTTTTCCAGATTAATTTTTTTTATCAAAATGGTAACAAATTTACTTTCACTTTTTCTAATTAAGTTGCTAATTTATTTTAAGAAAAAACAGTCATTAAGGATTTAGACGACACTTAAAACGCATAATATTAATGGAAGAGAATAGAGTATCCATGCCTGAGTAAAATTTGTTTAGAAAATCTGAGTAGACGGTTGGAATCCTCTCAAAAACTTATGAAAGATTGCTTCTTGAACCAACTTGAGAAAACACCAAGTGTTTACGTTATATTCTTGGACTCTGGTGACGCTTTTCACTGGTCCCCCACTTAGTTTAAATTAAACGTGTATTCATATGCTAAATTAGTGAAGCATTATTTAAAATAAAACTAGATTATTAATATTTTTATAGTTTGTTTCACTGCACTTTATACCCAACTCTCGGGTCGAATCAGATTGACTATGGGTAACCCATAAATCTGGGTTGAGGTGTTACACCCTCGGCCTTACCAAGCCTCTTCTTCAAATAATCCTCATCTGACTAGACTAGGGTGTCAACCTCCCCCACATCCTTGGCTTATTAAAGATGAGCCTTCAGTTCATATATCTCCTTCTCCATGGAGGAAAACACGTCTTCCAAGTCCTTTAGGTCGTCCTTCAGTTTGGCGACCAAGGTGGACTGGTCTTTGTAGGTCCTTTTATTCAAAGTTTTATAAGAAGTTATATATACTCGGTGGGCTTGGTCGCTCACACCCTGTCTGAGCACATTATCTAAGTTGTTGGAAAATGATAAAATTCCTCGGCAACAGACTATAATGAAAAATAAAAGGAAAAGACAAGGAAAAATTCATCAGCAATTCAACGAAGGAATTTACAGTAATATAAATAGGCTTCAATCAAAGTAATGGTAATACTATTTTCATTAACAAAGTTAATGGGATAGGCTGAACCATTACTGTCCAACAATAAAAGGAGTACAAAGTACAAGTAAAAAAAAGAAAGAAAACCCTCAAGAACTAAGGGCTTAATTTTTTCACCTTCTCATTAGCCTCGACTTCCTTCCCCTTAGTTGCCACCTCCTCGATCTGATTGATATGGTTGCTGGTGGATGGCCCCTCATCAACCTTCAGAGGGAAACTAGGGTGGGGCTTGCCGAACAACTACGACTTGACAGGGACTCCAGTTTTAACTAAGTCTTGATACCATCCCTTATTAAAACTATCCGTGTGAGAATAGTCTATCTGGATATGGGTGTCGATGTAGGATTCATCATTGCCTTGTCAAAAACTGACGTCCTTAGCCAAAGGGATATTGGCAACCTCCACAACTAATCAATAATTTTTCATCTTCAGGTGAGTGCTGTGAAACTTCAGTAAAATGTTCTCAGTTTTCAACGATGTCATGGCCTCGATGGTGGTCATCTTCTCATCTTCATAGGAATGTGAACTCCTAAAAATTTTAGAGTGCCTCACTCAACTTATAAATCAACTGGAACTATTCGGTGCGACGATCTAAGAGCATCATGAAGTCTGCCATAAATTGCGAAATAAAATATTAAATAACAAATGTTAGAGATGTTCACGAATTATAGTTGAGAAGACCAAGATTAAATATAAAGAAAAATAATATTCTCACCAGTGGAAATGTTTGGAAATCACGGATATAAATCTAGTCATGTTCCATCATCCTTAGTTTCTCGCGATCACCAATGACATCTAGCCCCCTCAGCAGACTAGGGGCCAAAAAGGGATTATGGATTACAGATTGGGACTGAGGGACCTGGGAGAGGGGGGAGGGACTTCATTCTTCTCTGAGGAAGGAGGATCTATGAGAGCCTTCCTCTTCTCATTTCCATCATTCTTCTTCTTCTTCTTTTTATTCTTCCTCCTCATCCTTCATTTTCTCTTTTTCCTCTTCTTTCTTTATCTCCTTGACGACCAAACCTTGGTTGTTAGTTATAGAGGACTCACCCTTTTCCTTCTTCTGGGACTTAGCCTTGGGGGAAATGGGGATATCATCATTATCATCCAACATAAGGATCATCTTTATAGTGGGAGAGATAGATCCCTCTTCGCCTGGAAATATGAAACTAAAATCAAGAGATTCCAAGGACGAAGAAGCTTCCTCATTAGGAAGTGGGAGATCAGGAATATCTTCTACTGGGATAGCAGTAAAGATACCGGTAGTGTAGTTATACTCCAAAAGAAATAAGGCTGATATTGTGTGCTCGCAATCATGAAGGTAGTCTTTCACCCTCTAATCCTTCAACAGGTCAACACAATTGATGTCTTCCAAGGAAGGATCCTTGTTCTTCCCGCGGGCTGCTTAAAGGCACAAACAAAAGGCGTTATTTGAAATAATACAATAGAATGATAAGAAAATATAAGGAATTAAAGGATCAAGTGTCCACCAATATCACCCGTAGTCTAGTCATAGAAACCCTCTGTATTCTTCACCCTTAGGGAGCGGTGGATGTTGCCAATTTCTGACAAACCCTGATCTCAATTTCCTTTATTGGAACCAGGGATGTTTACGTCCAACATTATATTGTCCTTCTTCACCTTCATGTAAAAATAAGGCCATCTGTGGTATGAGACAAGGTGTAACAATACCTGATTTATGGAATACCCAAGTAGGTCCCATAAAGATCATTTATGCGATTCACCTCAATGACTATGCACTAAGTATTAGAGGCATATTGAGATGGGTCCACCCCTAACAACTGAAGAAATTCAAAGAACAGATGGTTTGGGGGAAAATTCAATCCCCCCGAACCATAATAAGGGTGTGAATCAAGTGTTCACCATTGATAGCTCTGACATCTCTGGACATAGGGGCACAGTCAATTGTAACCCCATAAGTAATGAAGTATGGTTTCCTAAATTTATCTACACTTTTGCCATGGAAAATGTTCAAAATTTTCAAAAGAATTGATTACTGAAACTAAAGACAATAGAAGGGAAAAGAGGAAAGTTACAAAAATAATAGATGATGAAAGATATGATAGAGAGTTACAACGAAAACTGAAGAATGAAAATGACAATCTTTGGAGCCTTTTGTTACCAGGAGATTAGGAGCAAAAGATGATTGTTTGGTATCAAGTGTAGAGGCAAAACACGGTTCGAAATACCGTGCATAATCATGAGGTATGGGATTAAAGAGATTTTTGGTGCTTCATTATCCTATCGGACCAGCGTATCCTCATAACTTTTGCTTATTTACAAGAATGACCTACTAATTCAAATTCACTAAAAGGTATTGAAATAAGTGATCATCTTATAAGAGTAGAATCCACTAGCCCGACAACCCTTGACCAGGAATTTTAGGAGCAATTATGGGGACCAAATATAATTGGGCCCAATTCATATTAGGAGACCAAGTCCAGCAGCATTAGGGGCACTCCGGACCCAACTTGCCCGTAAAAGGGATTAATAGCAGCATGTATCACGTGGATAATTACAAGGCAATCACGATTGGCTCATATCAGTTACCTAAAAACTCGGGTGAGATATTCAGTGAATTACCAAACGAGTTTATCTCAATACAAGAGAGTTCCTTGTCTTATTCAACCACTAATATTTTAAACAACTATAAATATAACCCACACCCCAGGGCCAAGGGGAATGTAATTTCGAAACTTCGATAGAAGCTAATAAGAATACAGTGACCTCTTCGTGAACGTAGGTAATTTGCTGAACTATATTTATATGTTTTGTGATTGGAATTTTTATATTCATCTTTTGATTACTGCCTGGAATTTCTTAGTTGTGATTAATTTTCACAAACAATAACTATATATATTCCCCCAATATTAACATATTTCACCGTTAATTTCAAACTTATCTCATCAAATATAAAGTATTATTCTTTATATTTTTCATATGAAGAATATTTTTCTTATCTACTGACTCACTTAATATAAGTCTTATTGGGTCATCGGTGTATAAAGATTTCAACGAAGTATACTTTGTTTAATGATATATGCAATTCCCCTTATTTTAGAGGTCAAGGAGGAACATAACCCATCTCGTCACTGGGGCCATATACCCCGCTAAGAAGTTGTTGACAAAGATAAGGATGGAGGGAATATGCGATAAATAAAAGATAATTTTTATATACAACCAACTTGCAATGACAAGATCGTCCAGTATCATTTATACAAAAGGTGTTCGTTATTCCTTTGCATTCTTGATGACATTATTTTTTAAGAAAGCGAGTTGCATGTAAAAATGGAGTTTCTAAGGTGTGCATAAAATGACCGTGTCTCTTCGAATGCTATATGGAGATGCTCTGTCGATTAAATTGACGAGTATATACGAATTTCAGATAGTAGTGCCATTAAGATATTAAAGTGGTTTTGAGCCTTAATGTAATGCTCCACTATGATTTTATGAGTAAATTGTGACATTTTCATGGCAACATGTAGTATTTTACATATGAAGTCATGCTTTGTTTAATGACGTATGTAATTCCTCGTCTTTTAGAGGTCAAAGAGGAACATAACCCATCTCGAAACTGGGGCCATATACCACGCTATAAATTTGTTGACATAGATAGTGAGAGAGGGCATTTTATATTAATGAAATTTTATTTTGATATACTACCAACTTGAGATGCCAAGATCTTCTAGTGTCGTTTTCATAAAGGTTGTTCATTATGCCTTTGTATTCTTAATAGGATTTTTTTCCAGAAAGCGAGATATGCATAAAAATGGAGTTTGTTGGTGAGCATAAAATGATTGCGTCCCACTAAATGCTCATATAGAGATGCTCTGCCTATTAAATTGATGAGTATGTATGAATTTCAAAAAGTACTTCCATTGAGACGTTAAAGCGGTCTTGTGCCTTGGTGTAATGCTCCACTGTGATTTTGTGAGTAACTTGTGAAATTTTTGTGGCAAGATATATTATTTTTCACATGTATTTATTTAATTTCGATCATCATTGAAGAATTAAAAAATAAAAATGTTTATTTCATCCTTAAGTCGCCATTATATAAAACATAACAAATGAATTTTTTCAATTGATCATCCTACCAAAAACTGTCCCACTTTGAAGGCATCCTATGTATAAGTGCTATTTTCGTTGAACGATGGCTGGCGATGGAGAGGGCATATCCTCATCATTCACACAGTAATATAAAGATGGGTCCATTTTAACCCCGGGACACTTCCACCATTCAATGACTCTCATGTAATATTGAACACATTTATATGCATGTTGAATTTTTCTAGATGCTCCATTTGGTTTACCCATAAATTTACCAAACAACTTTGCTAACGTTGTTATAAATTCTGAGGCAGCGCCTTTGAAATCAATGTATAATTCATCTCATTGCCTAATGTGAAAAAAATTGGTCAAATATTTGATTGGTGGTAATAAATGAGGAATGATAGGAGAATAAATAGGTTTAATTCAGTTGTTAATGGAACGACATCTATCACCATAGTGGTTATATGATAACATCTCTCTGACCATACTTGGTGTGACAAATCTGGAAGCAAAATCATCTCAAATTAATCACATTTTTTGAAAATAAAATATTATTTTAATTAAATTTTTAGAGTGTCAGTTCTCCCTAATTAGTCGAGCAAAACATAATGGTCAAAAAGCTCTATATTTCTCATTGTCAACGAAAATGTCAAAATTTTGTCAAAGCTAAAGTTACTCTAGTAATACTTCGTGCTTGCGTAAGCTGCAGGTTTTCATGGTCCACTCCAAATAGGTGAGTCCAATGTGTTTGGGGAGATTATTCCTCATTTGGAAAAAATAAGATAAAAAAAGCTCAGTTGTTGAGATCAGACCTAATTTACCTCCAAATAAGTTTATGATAATAAACCCTAATTACGATTATGCTAAAACAAAGAGCAACAAAAATTAAAAAACTCATGCACACATAAGAGACAAGTTGCGTGGTTCACATGTCCGCGATCACTGAAGATAAATGTTTCATCATTTTGAAGATGATTATAATGTGATCTCACACGCTAATGAAAACGAGAGACCCTAAAATATTTTATATACTAGTAATATTAGGACCAATTAATACATGTATAAAATATCCAAAATACCTTTGAATGTTTTTTGCATCGGGAGAAAGCCCTTGAACCGCCACCTTCGGGCGGGTGGTGGTAGCACCCCGCAAGCCCCCGTTGAACTTATTGCGGAGTTCAAGGGTTGTTTAATGCAGTAAATCACGGTTCACACTAACATGAAAGGTCAAAGGCTTAGAATTAAATTGTTACCAAGTTAAGTACTTGTCGTATCATGACGGTGAAGGCATTTCGATAGGGTTTACTTTTAAACAACCGACGCATATGGAAACATAGGAAAAAATTTTGATGTTGCCAACGACATCAAGCTATGATGTCGCCCAATCAAACTTCATTCTTCATTTCCTTCTTTTCATCACTCTCTCTCCTCATTAAAGACTTGCATGCACAATTACACCATTAAAAATGATTTGTTTTTAAAGACTTACATGCCTAACAATATTAATTAATAACATGCATACTAATATTTATAATTATTTTAATATTCTTTTAACTATATTTTTTTATTAGTAAAAAAGAGTTGTAATTAACAAAACAAAAAATTGAAGCAAGACAAGCGTTATAATTGACATACACCACAAAATCACTAAAGTAAAACAAGAGTTATAATTGACATACATTACAAAATCACTAAATTAAATATAAAAAATGAAATATTGTACTAGAATTGACTAATATTTGGTCCTCTCACTTCTTCAACCAAGTCAATAAATTCTTCCATCGTCGGCATATTCAAATCAAATCCCTACGTAAAATAATTATAAAAATATGAGGAAATATAAATCAAGCAACTATCGTAATAAATAAAAAAATATTTCAAAACACACCTGCACATTGTTAGGCATATCCGATGCTTCGACTGAATGATTCGTTTGGAAAGATTAATAAAAAAAAGTTATTCAAAAACTTCTTTTTTGTTTTTTTTTAAAAACTGTTTTTTTACAACTTTATTTTTTAGTAAAGAATAAAAAAAAGTTGCTAAAGAACTGTTTATATTTAAATAAAAGTGTAACAAAACACGTTTTTTTAACTTTTTTGAAAAATAGTATATATTTAATACCTTTTTAAAAGTTTATATAAAAAGGGATTTTTTTTAAACTTTTTATAAATAAAAAACATTTTATATATTAACAGTTTGTTTTAATATCTTTTTAACAGTTTATATAGACATGGATTTTTTTAACCTTTTTATAAATAAAAAACAGTTTGTATAATGGCATTTTATTTTTTAAAAATCAGATTAAAGAAACATTTAAAATATATTTTTACAGTTTTTATACATTAAAAATTGTTTATATATAAAAAAACTGTTTATATATGAAAAATAAGTTTAACAAAACATGTTCTTAAATGTTTTAAAAAATAGTACATATTTAAAACATTTTTAATAGTTCGTATAGAAAATTATTTTTTAACTTTTAAAAAAAACAGTTTTAAAAACATTAAACATTTTTGTAATATTTTTATATATAAAAACTCTTATTAAAGAAAAAATGTTGCAGTATAAAAATTTCATTCTTTTTTTATAAACTGTTAAAAAGATATTAAAAAATACCCATAAGTTAAAATGTTAATTTTCCACTTGATCCCAGATGGACCAAAATCTATTTATTTTGACTATTTTCCAAAAAAAAATAAAAAAAAATAATGCTTGTCGTACTTCTAAAGTCTCGGTAGGTATTCAGGTGAGAAAGCCTTGAGTGTAAGCAATTGGTTCAAGGGTTCTATTTAGTCGCAAACCTTGAATGATCCAACCTCTCTAGGTCTCTTTTTGGGATCAATTGAACATATGTTAAATATTTATATGAGGGTTAATATGATTAATGTGAGTGGTTAAAAAATAAATGATACCCATGATATTTGTGAAGGAGTTTGAAGTTGATCAAGAAAGAAGAACAAGAAGGATTTAATACAGTGCCTATTGGGAAGTTGTGATGTATGAAAATGTGAGAACTAGAGCAGGCATTTATAGAGTTAGTCTATAGACTATTTTCCCAAAAACAAATGTGACACTATTTTCCACTTGATCCCAGATGGACCAAAATCTAATTATTTAGACTATTTTCTAAAAAAAAGAAATTATTTGTTATGGGGATAAACACAGAAAATTCCATTGGAGAAAGTTTATATAACTATCAAAGTAACTTTTATAGATAGAAATAACAATTGAAGAAGGCCTAATTGCTAATATCTCTTTCTTTCAAGAGGCTCCAGTATTCTAAGATATAATTAACAATTGGTAATAGTTAGTGACTTGATCCCGAATTAAGAGTTTTCTTTATCTTTTTACTCTCTTGAATAAAGGCTTTCATATTAAAGGTAATATATAAAACGAAGTGAGATTCCAAAATTACTCATCCCAAAATGAGTTGCCTTTCCAGAGTTAAAATATTATTATAGACACTATATCCATTTTGCTCGCGATCAACTTTGATATTTTGGGATACTTACGCGAACTCTTAAGTGGGGACCCTTAGAGTTGAAAAAATAAAAATTCATGCAAATTTTCATTCAACAAAATGAAAAATGTCCAAAACACGCAAATAAAAAGGCACCATGAAATTACAATTACAAACATAAATTAAAAATAATCAATCACATCCTTGATCTTAAAGAATTAGTTAAAATGTGCACTTTTTTAGTTTTAAGATGCAAAATTCTCAATTAATTTATCAAAGTCGATTTTGCAAACAACCTGTTTTTAATTGAAAACACATATAATCCATTTAATATTTGTTGCGACAAGGTAGAACGAAGTTAAAATTTTACTAACTTTAAGTTTTAAAAACTTTTTTCAGCATAGGCAACGGTAATGATAGTACTTAAAATTATTCAATAAATAATCCATGCATTTGGAGAATAGAAATTCATGCTTTTAATTTACTCTAACACTTCGGTTGTTTTTTCAAATTCTTTTAGTAATTCTTCTTTCAAACCTTGAAATTCTCAAAAAAATCATTTCCATTAATGTCTTCATTATTATTTGTATCGCTATCTTCTTTACCAATTTGTCACCCCCTACTTTTTGGTATAAATGAACAAGAAGTACACATAAAACAATGAATTAAAGTTAAGGTGAAATAACATAACATTATTCATTATTAAGTAGGTTTACATAATGTTGTACCACTCATGGTTGAGTTACACTTTTTTAGTACAAACTATAATGTTACTCTCTACCCACACAGTCACATACGCAAATAGTTGACCAGTTTCTGTCTCTAATAGGAAGTAGATATTATCCTATTTCTTCGTGCTCAGTTGGAGAAAGAATGAATTAGAACAAATATTCTAAGTAGGTTCTACCTGTTCTATAACAAGTATATACGTATAGTTAAGAGTTAGAGTGTGTATAGAGTCAGTGTTTAACATTGCTAAAAAATAAATAAGCTGATAATCCCATAATTATCAGTTTAAAAAAACAACATCAAAGTTTCAGAGCTAAGAATCCCATACTTACTAGTCCATTTAAGAAAATGAGGTTTATTACTGGTTTATTAAGGATCATGTAAAGAAAACCAATGATTCTTGAACTAATAATCCCATACTTACCAGTTCACTAAGGTGTATAGAAGTAATTAAATCATGACTAAAACCATAATGACAAATAATCGACCCAAAACTTTTGGGGAAAAGTAATCGGCTATGCACACAATTAAAGTGGCACTCATACGTATATAGCAATCATCTGAGACCAGTAGGCCAAGTGGAACTCATATGTATGCACATAATTAAAGTGGCTCTCAATCATTTGAGACCAGTAGGCCAAGTAGAAAGTACTGTGGGATAACCGGATAGTCTACTTCCTAGTTAATACTGATGCTTATAATATAATGGCGCAAAAGTACATGGCTAACTGAATCAATATGAAACATGATACCTGGTGTTTGGTGAGAAGGGTTAAAGTTGATCCATAGTTAAATTCAAATACTGCTGATAAATTCATATGTCGATGGTATGTAGTAAAATATATAGTATGACAGTATAATAACATGCACACACTAAGAGTAATAAGGAGCTATCATATAGTGATATCAATAGGAGTATGCCAAATACGCAAAGTTTACGATTGCAAATGTAGGAAAAACCTACTTGCTCGGTAATTCGGATTGCTTTATATCAGAAGAGGATATTGGGAAGAGTTGGTACTTGATTTTCTATATACAGTGTTTAGGTATATAAGTATTTGTAATTGGGTCAGTCAGTTTTGTACTAAAATTGTATCTATTAAAGTTAAGGGGGTTTAATTATAGATGTTTTGGGACTTTAAAATACTGGACTTAAGACCATTATTGAACTTTGATATAAGAAAACTTTTGTCTTAAAATATTTTGAAGTATTCATAGGCAAAGTTTGGGGATCAAATTCATAAGTTGAAAATGTTGGCAGGGGTCAATATGTAAATTTAAAAAAATATCCTTAAATTAAAACCATATTTTTCCATAACTTAGGATTGGTGTATCCAAACATGACTTTACCTTATACCATTTTGACCGAAAAATAAAATAAAAATATTAAAAAATAATTCAATTTTTTTTATTGGCCACGCACCCTCATACGCGTGGTCAAAGTTTTTGTTGAAAGTCTTCATCTTCAACCTTTTGACATTAACTTCTAGGTTTTCAGAATTTTGACCTCGAATTTTTCCTTCATTTCAATACCATTTGAGATGATTCCTTAACCAACTTAACCTAATTTTTCACGAGGAATTTAAATATATAAGTTTTATGGATTAAGATGCAGTGTATCTCAAAATCTAAAACATTGTGTTTTGTTAAAATTTTGACCTAACATTCGTGGATTGATTCTTATAAACTTTAATTGGTTTATGATCTATATAGGAGTAATTTGGTTTTGGTTTCAAAGATTAAGATGGAATATACATGAAGAATTTTAATTTTTTCACTTTTGAGTTCAAAATACACTTTTGATCGATTTGAGATTAATAGATATATTCATGGCTTTTAACCATTACACTCGAGATCCATAGTCTATAAAGAAGTTATATGTAGCTTCAAACCAATGTTTAGAGATTTATGTCAAGATTCACCAATGAAGCCCAAGCTTTAATGATGTTTGTTCATATTTTTTTTTATCCTAAGTTGTTCTACACATAAAAGCTTGCATATTATGATTGTTCAAAGGATACTAACTACACAGAAAACAAATGGGATTGAAAGAACTAAAAATTACTCATAAAATCATAATCGACCTGGTGTGAATGGATTGTCGAGTTTTTGAACTGAACTGTGAGGTTTGTCTTTACCACTCAATTCGTAGGGTATTTATACTACATACTCCGATGGTTCGATTGGTGTAATAGGGTGGTGGATTTGACTGGTTTTATATAGAGTTTTCAAGGTTGGTAAGTGTGGTTCACATGTGTATATGATGTATACATGTGCCTTTAGTGCTGATGTGGTGCACTAGGTGGACATGGGTTTAATTGAAATTAAAGAAAGTTGGAGGTTTGGTTCTTGATTGGTTTTATAATTACCTTTATAGCCTTAACATTATACTTTTTGTAAAGTATAGGGGAAATTTTTAATTTTAGAAAGTTTAAAGTGCTTAAATTAGAATTTATGTTAATTATGGTCTAAAGGATTAATTTGGTATAAAGTTGTGATTTAGAGGAAAACTATACATCAAGTTATCTTACTTTGAAATTTCAGGGGCTATTTTGTAATTTATTGAAACTTCAAGGGATCTAATTGTGACACCCCGCCCAATTAAATATAGGGTGATCAGTTCTCTACCAATTTAAAACAGGATATTCAGTTGGTTCATTCTCAGCATCACTGTCGAACAACTTTTTAACATATTAATCACCTAATATAAAATTAAGCTAGGTGTCAAAACATTTCCAATTTAGTAAAACCAAGTAAATCCATTTCTATTAAATTTCAAAATATAAACCATTCACCACACATCGGGATGTAAATAAATACTGAACATGAATCAAGTACTGCAATAAATAAGACTGGATAAAACTTCCCAGTTCAAAACTCCAAACCATACAATAAACTGAATACAATATCTCTGATGAAAGAACTAGAAGTGGGCGAAATATGCCCTCAACGAGAAGTCTAGATGAAACTGAATGGAAAGGATAGATGCATCTACTGTAATGACCTACAGCTTCGACAACAGCTGCAGCGCGTCAAGCAATCCAAATCTCTAAATTTGATACTCCTGTGGCTGAGCACCTGATATAATACATATATATAGCAAAAGAGAGAAGAGGTACAAGAAACGGGTCAGACCTCGATCTGTAAAAATATTTTAGCAAGCATTTAAAATTGGTTTTTAAAATAAGTCTTATACGCATGTTAGTTATCGAACTCTCACATGAGTTTATCACCTCTCTTCTATTGTGCACGCCTAACGTACATCTAATCTGCCCCTAGTTATACCTCCCAGTCTAACTAGTCAGAAACCATACTAATACTAATTATGATCACTAGTAGTATTCCCGTATTGCCCATACAATACGGTATTCGGATAGTTTATATCACATACTAAATTTCATTATTCACCGTTTGAATGGTTAAATCTTTTATTCACTAAGATTATTATTCTCCTCATTTTCATTTTATCTACTAGTCTCATAAAGTAGATTGTTACCCAAGTACACTCATACATATATATAGTCTCATCATCCCTATATATATATACTAATCCTGCACTCTTAGGTTAAGACCACTTGGTGTAATGAAATGATTATTATTATTACCAAGTCTACTAATTTCACACAGTAACAATATTCACAAGTCCATATATATATATATATATACTAAACCTGCACCCCCGGCTAAGCCCCATTAGTGCATATCTCCAGAAAATCATGAATCCCCGGGTTAGCACCCATTAATGCGCCTATAAATAATAATTCAGCACCCTCGGGTTATCACCCATTAGTGCGCCTAACAATAGAATATTGCATCCCCGGGTTAGCACCCATTAATGCACCTATCAATATTAATACAGCACCCCCGGGTTATCACCCATTAGTGCGCCAAACAATAATCATCTTTGTACCCCCGGGTTATCACCCATTAATACACTTAATAATAGAGTTTCGTCACCCCCGAGTTATCACTCATTAGTTCTCTTAACTATAAGGTTCTTGCACCCCCGGGTTATCACCCATTAGTGCTCTTAATAATAATATCACATAATAGGCATACACACATCCTATTATAATTTATAGATATTTCTCCAACCTACATATATACTCTTCATACGTATTTTAACCTCATTACTACGTATAGTATAAATAATTAGATTACTATATCTCTCGTAATCTCCAAGGTACATTCTCTCTAAACCGAAATAATTAAAGTATTAATTCCCACATACTTTTCCCAAATTTCCTTCTTATTTGAATATACTATTTGGTAGTTTCTCTCACTCCAATAAACTCCAAACTGGACTCTAAGAAAATTCCCAGAAATTCACCCTGTGGTTTGAAACAAAATGACTTGTCGTTCGAACGACTTCTAATGTCGTTCGAACCACTTCGCACGAGATCCCCATCTCGTTTGAACCACTTCGCGCGAGATCGCGCGAGATTGCACTGTTCGTCTTCTTCACCAAATCTCAGCATTTTTCCTCCATTTTTAAACCTAAAAACCTCTAAGATTCGATTCCCAGCAACTCATCATCAATACCCAACAACTCCTAACAGGTTATAAATCATTCCTAACCTCCTAGGATCATTAATTCGTCATAAATCATCATAAATATATAAAATCCCCAAATTAATTCATATGAACCCTAGTTTCCAAAATTCCAATTAAAGAACCTAATCAACCCGGATTCGTTCATCAATATATAATCAAATTCTGTGATTAATCCTCTACATACATGAAGGAAATACAGCCACTAATTAAACCAATCCTTAATCATAATTTAAATCTCCAATTTTCACCCAATTAACATATAAATCATGATTAAATCCACCTATACTAACATGAGCATGATTATTGCTAAAAGAATGCAAGTAATAAACACTTTCCTCGAATATGACGGTCTGATCCATTGGTTATGTTGGTATATACGTGTTCCTCTCTTCTCGATCTACGCGTTGGTGGTCACGGTAATGCAAGGTGATGCCAAATGAGTCTTCTATCTCGGAATTTGGTTCTCCCTCACACCCTCCATGGCCGTTCTAACTTCCTGTCACCTCTTAACCCTAATGGACTTTCTTGGCTGATATAATAAATAATAATTTTCGTCCATTAATTTAGCCTAAAAATAGAATTTACCATAATGCCCTCTCGGGGTGCCGGTTAGGCCTAAAATTGCCCCGGGACCCAAACTCAACACCCGGGTATACTATTTTGACCATCTCGACCCTCTCAGACTCAATGGCGCACTCAAAATGACCATACGAGTTAATACAAATAAATTCTCTTTTTATTCCATTCAATTAGTCTCGACTCGACTCATACGCGTGACAGACTTAAATTACCAAACTGTCGTATTTTTCACTTCCGACAATTTATCAAGTATCATAATTCCATATTACATATTGCACAATAATATTCAATAATTCTCAACAATAAGTATTAACCCTTGGCACGCTAGTTAATAATTATTTTAATCCGGATTAATAACAAATTAATTTCTCACATTTTACTTCAATTAATCCAACAACAATAATTAATCGCATACTTATTCCCGTAATAATAATTAATCACATAATTATTTAAATCATCAGAAATATGGGGTATTACACTAATTTAATTCAGCATAAGTGTCGATTTCTAAGTGTAGTTTCTTTCTTCGTTAGTAGACTTTTGATTTTGAACATATGATCCCTCTTAACCTTTGAGTTAGAAAATTGTGTGATGCCCATCAAACAGAAGAATATCTCACTAAAGTCACTAATGAATGCTACCTCGATCTTGGATGATGATTCCAATGCTAATGAGGTGGCCAATCGATTCAAGAAGCTTATCAAATCCAATCCTCAAATTTTCATATCTAATAAGAACATAGTAGAGAATAGTAAGGCTAACGTGGTAGATAAGTCTTCGAGTTGACATGACGGTAAGTTTCAATCTACGAAAAATTCGAATGATGATTTTGGGAGGTAATTCAAATGCCATGATTTTAGGAATATAACACGTGAGTGTACTATTACATTGAAGAGGATAATTTATTTATGCCACTCTTAGCGATAATGACACCGACTTAGATAATGAGTACTTTATTAAAAGCAACTTACCACGTTCACGCCATCGCAGAGGCATTTGGTCCTCAAACCTACCTTGATGTAGAAAAGGTTAAGAAAGATAGTGTTGTGTCTAAATCAAATAACAATGCAATGGTAAAGGAAAGTGTAATACCCCGTATTTTTGTGGCTTCTAATTTAGGGATGTATTATATTTAATTGAGATAAATTAATTTCTATTAATTCGAAAAATGTTTTGTTATTTACTAGCGCGGCGAGAGTTGGTAAGTATTGGAAATTTGTCGAATATTACTACATGAGTAAAGTAATATATAAGATTGATTTTTATAAAAATTGTCACGAGTAAATAAAATGACAATTATGGAAATTTAAGTCGGGATGCGCCTGTGTCGTGTTAGGACTAAATTATGATTATTAAAAGTGAATAAATTATAAGTCACTCGTATAGTCGTTTTGAGTGCGCCAATGTGTCCAAAAGGGTCGAGATAGTCAAAATGATGTACCCGGGGGTTTAGTTTGGGTCTCAGAGCGTTTTTAGGCCTAATAAGCATCCCGGAAGGGTGTTTCGGACATTTCATATTTTTGGGTCATTAAATCCACGAATTTACAAAGGATAAATCAGATGTTAGGGGTTGTAATCTCGGGTTAACATAACCAAAAACCAAAGACGCCCATGGGAGAGGAAGAGGAGAAGCTTTTTAAGGAGTTCTAGGCCAACAACTCCACCGTTTGCACCGCCGTCACCGCCAAATTGTAGATCACGCGATGATGAACACAACCACACCACTTTCTTCTACAAATCAAAAACAGAATTTCCAGGCAAGTATCTATCTTGCTGATTTCCAGTTAATGTTCCTTCCCTGTTATTCTGGGATTGAGAATCATATATTTTATTTGAAGAATTATCTGTTTTGAGAAGAAAAAAATTGCATGTGTTGTAGGGAGAATCTATGTAGCCTGAATTTTGATCATATGTAGAGGTCTTATCACGAAATTTGAAATAATATTGATGAACGAATTGAGGTTGGGTGGACTTTTTAATTGAAAATTTGGAAACTAGGGTTCTTATAAATTAATTGGGGATTTCTTGTAATCTTAATGATTCTAGACGAATTAATGATTCTAGGAGGTTAGGAATGATATATAATTATGTTATTGTTGATTAGGATTGAAGATGAGACGTTGGGGATGAAACTATAGAGTTTTTTAGGCTTAAAACTGGTGAAAAACGAGACTGCCAAAGGTTGAAGACGAGACTGCCAAAGGTTGAAGACAAAACAGTCCAGTTCGCGCGAAGTCGTTTGAGCGAGATGCCAATGTCGCGCGAAGTCGTTCGAGTGACACGTGGAGGTTGTTCGAGCGAGATCCATTCTGGTTCGAGCGAGATTTCCAATTTTCCCCTATTTTAGTGAACGGTTAATTTGAGTGAGCAAAACCAGTATCCGAGGAACCCAGAATAGTACAAAATTATTGGGAGTTATTTAGGTGTAATGATTTAAATATTTGGCACAATGAGTTTACCCTAAAGATCATGAGAGTGAGATAATTGTAATTAGGACTTATACCATAAGGTAAGTGAGGATATACCTACTGAAATTATACTTAGTGAGATAGAGTACTTAGAGAGATGAGAAGTAAGTATAAAATAAATTATAAATGAGAATAAAGGAGACGAATCCGTTATGCGAGATAATTGAGTAATATGTGCTAAGAACGGATAATTATAATTATGGATCGTGAGTGCACCTAATTTGGAAACGTGAATATTTATATATATATATATGATTGTGTGATTATGCATATATTATATGTCTGTGTAAAAATCATACCCGAGCTACTTGCTATCACGGGGGTTTTCGCGATGGGATAGCCTTTTCTCGATTGGACCTTTACGGGGGATAACGACTTGTACCCTAGAAGATAGTATCCTCGGTTACAGGCTATCTGAGTTATAGTCAGATGGTCCTAAGAGACGTGTGGGTATGTGCTGACCTCTTAGGACTGGGAACTATGCTTCGCCTCCATTTGTTTGTGTTTTGAATTAATACAGTTCGAGATTGATTCCGAACTAGTATTTCCCTTAGTTTGTGCGATACGGGGACTTGATAGCAGAGTACGCCAGCACCATAGATCTTATGTGGAGTGCCATTAGTATATATATTTTATGTGTGACTAATATATATATATATATATATGCGTATATTGATATGTGAACTTCCTACTATGCGTATAAGTAGATAAGTAATGAATAAATTCTTTAACTTTACTATAAGTGTTCGGGAACTTTATAACGATAATGAGATGTTTTAAATTACGTACGTAATCCTCAAGAGAATGGTTTCCTAAAGTAAATATCTTAACCTCACTTTTCAGGTGATAAAACCTTATGGAGAATAAGGTAGTGAAATTGATGAGATTTATTATCGCGGTAGGTGTGCACACTAGACGAGAGGTGAGAAATCTCAAGAGAGTGTCGCATACTTACATAGTTGTTGCATTAGCAGGTAAGCATTTTAAATACTTGCTAAACAATTTTTAAACTGTTTTACACTTGGGCTCTGACCCGTTTCTTGTTATCTCTTTTCTCTTGTATATATATATATGTATATATTTCAGGTGCCTAGCCACAGGGGCGTCTTGCATAGATTCTTTGGACCAGACGCGCTGCAGCTTATGTGGGAGTTGCCGGACATTGCTTAGACAACCTCGATGTTGAATCTACTCTCATTCTAGTTCTGATCAGTTAGGGCATGTGTCGCCCGTTTCCTTACTAAGTTGGATTTGTCAGAAATTATGTTCATTTATCTTTAGTATTTTTACTCTTTGGGATTTGATTACTGTCAGGATTGTTTTCATTTGAAGTTTTAAAGTTGGTATTGGATTATATGAATGATTAATTTCATGGGTGTTTATTTCCAGTCTTAATGATTGTGTGAATCTTAAACTGTTACTTATTAAAGGTTTTCATAATTGGATTTAATAAAATGGAAATAATGTTTTAAATGGTTTTGACACTTAGCTTAATAATTTAGGGTGTTTAAATTGGAAAATTTATTTTTTCGACAGTGATGCTAAGAATGAACCAACCGTTCACCTTGATTATGATTTAATAAAGTACTAATCACCCGGTATTTAATTAGGCGGGGTGTGACAGAAAGCATTTTTGTCGATGAGACTAAATAGAAACTACAAGTGAAGTTCAATGAACTTCTTGAGTAAAGTTGAGTCGAGGCGTGAAAAAGGTGAATCACAAGCTTATTGAGTAGCCTAATTTGTATGAGAGTGAGAAAATTTATTTGATGTAGATCGAAGAACAAGTGATTAGTGTTAAGGACTAATAATTTACTCTTATTAGGAAGTTGAAAGAGGGGGGCAAAAAATATTGAGCTTACATGAAAAGTTTAGTACCTTGAAATTTTCTCCCATTGAGTTGTTATGTGCATATGAGTTGCTAAAGGCACAATAAGGAAAGCTGAAGAAAGATTTTTAGACTCTAACAAGGTTAGACTTGACCTTAAGTTTCTTCCAAAAAGTTAGAGAATGTGCTCCTTGCATTATCTCAATCATTAAGGAAAAAATGAGTTTCGACTATGACGGCGTGTGATAGTCGAAGCCAAAGAATGAGATCATGTTTGTTAGAGCATCACCAAACACACCTCATTTTCTTCCCCCGAGAATTACTCCTAAGGAGAAAAAGGTGGATCCTACACAATCGTACTTCTTGACTCAGTGCAAGATGAAGAGTCGCATTATAGACTATTGACACTGGGTTAGGCAGAGTGGGTATGTTCCTCCACGGTTGAACATAGAGTTCTAAGAGATCTAAGAACACATGGAGTGTATAATAATCATATCATATCTAGTTTAGGATTATATCTCTAACGTTTATTTGATGTCTTAGAGTGTATCAATTTCTTTTTTGGTTTTATAATTTTTGACAATTACAAAAAGATTTTAATTTTTTGATTTTTTTTTGAAAATCCAAAAATATTTCGTTTTATTTCTTAAAATCATAAAACCCGAAAAATATTTTTTTCTTTGTGATTTTTGTGAATTTTTATATCTAATGATAGAGGATGTACGAACAACGTCACGCCATGTGATCTATTTCCCTTTTATAGGTTTTTTGAATTTCCAAGGATAGTATGATCTTAAAGTAGACATCACTTAGTCATTATATTTATGGATATCCTAGAAATAACCTATAGCAATCGTGTCTTGGTCTTTACCATATCGCACATACATTGACACAAGAGCTTCCATGCCATACCTTTTCACTCAATCGAATCATAGTTTTTTCGTTACATTTTCAAGTGTTCTTCTAGGAACCATTACTTGTGAGTTTATTTAAATGACGATGAGAGAATCTTTAGTAAGATCAGCTTAAAAAGGGTGATAGATACTATTGGCAAAAGATTTAAAATAAATATATGTTTAATTAAGAGAAATAGAATTCAATATCGATGCAATGGAATACTTTCAAAAGAAAAGAATAAAAAAGGTTCAAAATCACAAATGGAGGGTGGTATAAGTCGAATATCAACAGATTATCATATTTATATCTACTACATGATTTTGTTCTTTCCTAATTAAACAGTTTGACGTACGTGGTAAGCTTTAGAGCTTTATCGAAATAACTTAACCCTTTTAAGTATGGTCGACTCATGATATAAATTCATCAACGAGGATGGTTATGGGGTTTGTGTGGAGTTTATATAAGAGCCACTATCTTTTTGGGTCCTTGAGACCATTCGCATTCATTATAGGTTAGATGTGTAGGGTTTCGAAGTTTAAAATCATTCGGTGCGAAGTGTCATTCGTTTTTCCTTTTTTGTTTTCGTTCTATTTTTCTTCTTTAGTGTTTGTCAAGAAGGGTTTGACATTTATTATTCTAGGTTTTTGCTGAAGGAGAGCAGTTGGTGCTCTCGTTCGAACAAACCCAAGTAGTTCACCTAGTGTCTATTTTACTTTTCACATTCTCAAGCCTCCACACCGCTATTTTTTTAAGTAAGCTAGACCTCTAAACCTCATTCTCCTTACACATTTCACAAGCCAAATGTTGGATTTGGGGTTTTTGACCGTGTAGATTGCATTTCAGCATCTATCTTTTGTTTTATCTCATAAATATAAGGTCGAAATACAATTAGAAATAAAAATAAAAGACGAAAAAGAAATTCCGGTTCATGGCGATAGAAATTCATAAACATAGATGAGATCTTTTGAGCTCTTACCTTTTTAACTAAAAATATCTCATGCGATTCAGTCAACATATATCACACAGAATGCCACCACTTACGGATTTCTAGTATGCTGAGAGAGTCGTAACATTCAAGACGAAGTGGGTTTTTGATGGGTTAAAATGCATTAGAAGCGGAGAAAAAAAGGGATATCGATTTGGCACCTAAAGGAGATGTGGGTTTAGTTGTGGGATATTTAGTAAAAAGAATGGCGGTTACTTTTCAAAAATTAACTACAATACTTCTTTAATTGTAAAACTAAGGGTGTGTTTGATAAATAAGATGAAAAATAAGCGCTAAGAGTCAATTTTCATGGAATTAAAAATTTGAAAATATTTTTCGTGGAAAAAATTTGTTGGTGTTGTTTGATTGCAATTATTTTCAAGGTGGAAAATGTTCTATTTTCCATCTTTTGTGTTTGATTCCAAATATTTTTCATGGAAAAAAATGTAAAATATATATATATATAGAAAAATAATAAAAATCCGAAAAAATTAATAAATAAATAAATCCAAAATGTGAATAAAACCCCCCAAATAAGGAAAAAATCCATAAAATGAATAAAGACCCAAAAATAATGAAAAAAAAAATCCCGAAAGTGAATAAAAACCCTAAAATAACGAAAAAAAAATCCGAAAGTGAATAAAACCCCAAAAATAATGCAAAAAAGTAAAAAAATTATGAATAAAAACCAAAAATAATGAATTTTTTTACAGAAAGTGAATAAAAACCCAAACCCAAACCCAAAAATAATGAAAACAAATATATAAATTGAATAAAACTCCAAAAATAATGAAAAAAAATCCAAGAGATGAATAAAACCTCAAAAGTAATGAAAAAAAATTCAAAAAGTGAATAAAAGCCCCAAATAATGAAAAAAATACAGGAGATTAATAAAAACCCAAAAATAATGAAAAAAAATCCAAAAAGAGAATAAAAACCCAAAAAAAATGAAAAAAATTACAGAAAGTGATTAAGACCCCCAAAATAATAAAAAAAAATTCCAAAAAATGAATAAAAACCCAAAAAAAATAAAAACAAAATCCAGAATGTGAATTAAAATCCCAAAATAATTTTAAAAAATAAAAAAAGTGAATAGAATAGCAAAAGTATTGAAAAAACTTTCTGTATTTTTCATTATTTTTGGTGTTTTATTCACTTTCTGTATTTTCTTCTTATTTTCTTTTTCATTTTTTGTATTTTTTTCATTATTTTTGGACTTCTATTTACTTTTTGTATTTTTTTAATTATTTTTGGGGTTTTTCATTTCTATTTTTTTTTTCATTGCTTTTGGAGTTTTATTCACTTTCTGTATTTTTTCATTATTTTTTGGATTTAATTCATTTTCTTGATTTTTTTTTTCATTATTTTAGGTGTTTTATTCACTTTCTGGATTTTTTCATTGTTTTTTGGACTTTTATTCACTTTCTAGATTTTTTTTTCATTTTTTCGGGGGTTTTAATCACTTTCTATATTATTTTTTTCATTATTTTTGGGTTTTATTCACGTTTCGGATTTTTTTTCATTATTTTTGGATTTTTTTTCGTTTTTTGTATTTTTTTTCATTACTTTTTTAGTTTTATTCACTTTTTGTATTTTTTTCATTATTTTGGGTGTTTGTTTCATTATTTTAGATTTGTTTCATTATTTAGGGGGTTTTATTCACTTTATATATTTTTTTCATTATTTTTGGGTTTTTAATCACTTTCTGGATTTTTTTCATTACTTTTGGACTTTTATTCATTTTCTTGATTTTTTCATTATTTCTGGGGGTTTAATCACTTTCTGGATTTTTTTTCATTATTTCTGGGGGGTTTTATTCATTTTCTGTATTTTTTCATTATTTTTGGAGTTTGATTCACTTTCTGTATTTTTTCATTATTTTTTGTTTTTTTTTCATTTTCTAGATTTTTTTCATTATTTTTGGGTTTTATTCACTTTCTGGATTTTTTGTCATTATTTTTGGGGTTTTATTCACTTTGTTATTTTGTTTTCATTATTTTTGGGTTTTTATTCATATTTTGGATTTTTTCCCATTATACCTGGGGTTTTGATGAGTTTCTGGATTTTTTTCATTATTTTTTGGTTTTTATTCATTTTGTCAATTTTTAATTATTTTTTGGCTTTTTATTTATTTTTTTCGTTATTTTTGGAGTTTTACTCACTTTCTGTGTTTTTTTCATTATTTTTGGGTTTTTATTTATTTTCTGAATTTTTTCATTGTTTTAAAGACATCAATTCCATAGAAAATTTTGTTTATCCAGCATCTAAAAGATGAAAAATGACTCCACATATTACATTTTTCATGAAAAATTAGTGTTATCAAACACACCATAAAAATTGCACTTTATTAGAGAAAAAAGTCACTTGAGAGCTATATGTCGAGCCTCCTTCTATTGAATGCATTTTTTTTCTTAGTTTGACATTTTATTTTTCTTCTAATATCAACTAGCGAGAGATGGTGACACTATGTAGACCCAGTCCTTTTCAATAATACATTTAGTATCATGTATTTTTAGGTAGGAATACATACATGATACCTCATTAAAAATATTTAATGAGGTATTTAATGAGGTATCATTTATGTATACCTCACTAAATATACCTAACCTCATTAAATATACCTAAAATTACATAATATGCATGTATTTTTAGGTATATTTAATGAGGTATACATACAGGATACCTCATTAAATATATTTAATGATATTATGATGTATGTATGTATGTATGCATTCATGTATCATGTATGTATATACGCAATGATATTGTGTGTCTAATTCACTATAAAGTTATATACATACATGAATTGATAATATATTTTTAATATATATGTACTGTATGTATATTTTATAGTATTCCATGCGTTAAGAATACATGTATAAAGCTATATATAAGTATCATGTATCCATTGCTAATATTATTTAACTTTATATTACTCCATACGTAATTTTATGTACATGTACATATATATTTTTTATTTATAAGAGTTACACAGATATTAATGTATTATGTATGTATATTATATATTAAGGTATAACGACATTAAATTATTAAGAATGAATGATTTTGACTTGAAAAATAAAAAAAAGAAGTTATAAAACACCCTAAACCCGTTTTCTTAAAAACTCGATTATAACACAGAAATATTATAATTTTGTATTTAAAAATAAGTTGTCAAACGCAAATTTTTATCAGAATTGTATTTGAACACAGAAAACAGAATTATAGTTGCAAACCAAACAGGCTCTTAGTCTTTACCATATCGCACATCGATACAAGAGCTTCTATGCCACACATTTTCACTCAATCGAATCATAGTTTTTTCATTATATTTTTCAGTGTTCTTATAAGAACCATTACTTGTGAGTTTATTTAAATAATGATGAGAGAATCTTTAGTAAGATGAGTCTAAAAAGGTTGATAGATACCATTGACAAAAGACTTAAACAAATATTTGTATAATTAAGAGAAATAGAATTCAATATTGATACAATTGAATACTTTCAAAAGAAAAAAAAAAAGAAAATCTTAAAAATCACAAATGGAGGGTGGTAAGCTTTAGAGCTTTATCGAAATAACTTAACCCTTTTAAGTATGGTTTACTCGTGTTATAAATTGATCAACGAGGTTGGTTATGAGGTTTGTGTGGAGTTTATATAAGAGCCACTATCTTTTTGGGTCCTTGAGAACATTCCCATTCATTTTAGGTTAGATGTGTAGGGTTACGAAGTTTAAAATCGTTCGGTGCGAAGTGTCATTCATTTTTCCTTTTTTGTTTTCGTTCTATTTTTCTTTTTTAGTGCTTGTCAACAAGGGTTTGACCTTTATTATCCTATGTTTTTTGCTGAAGGAGAGCAGTTGGTGCTCTCGTTATAAACAAGCCCAAGTGGTTCAAATAAAGATATGTCGTTTAAAATCATTTTGTCTTCACCGAGTGTCTTTTTTACTTCTCAAAGTCTCAAGCCTCCACAACGCTTTTTTTTAAGTAAGCTAGACTTCTAAACCTCATTCTCCTTACACATTTCACAAGCCAAATGTTGGATTTGGGGTTTTTAACCGTGTAGATTGCGTTTCCAGCATCTATCTTTTGTTTTATCTCATAAATATAAGGTCGAAATACAATTAGAATTAAAAATAAAAGACGAAAAAGAAATTTCGGTTCACGGTGTCAGAAATTCATAAACGTAGATGAGATTTTTGACTTCTTACTTTTTTTTACTAAAAATATCTCATGCGATTCAGTCAACAAATATCGAACAGCCACCACTTACAGATTTCTAGTATGCTGAGAGAGTCGTAACATTCAAGACGAAGTGGGTTTTTGATGGGTTAAAATGCATTAGAAGCGGAGAAAAAAGGGAAATCGATTTGGCACCTAAAGGAGATGTGGGTTTAGTTGTGGGATATTTAATAAAAAGAATGGCGGTTACTTTTCAAAAATTAACTACAATACTTCTTTAATTGTAAAATTGAGGGTGTGTTTGATAAATAAGATGAAAAATAACCGCTAAGAGTCAATTTTCATGGAATTAAAAATTTGAAAATATTTTCCATGGAAAATATTTGTTGGTGTTGTTTGATTGCAATTATTTTAAGGGTGGAAAATGTTCTATTTTCCATCTTTTGTGTTTGATTCCCAATATTTTTCATGGAAAAAAAGTAATATATATATATATATATATATATATATATATATATATATATATATATATATATATATATATATATATATATATATAATAGAAAAATAATAAAAATTCCATGAAATTAATAAATAAATAAATCCAAAATGTGAATAAAACCCCCAAAAGAAGGAAAAAATCCATAAAATGAATAAAGACCCAAAAATAATGAAAAAAAAATCCCGAAAGTGAATAAAAACCCTAAAATAATGAAAAAAAATCCAGAAAGTGAATAAAACCCCAAAAATAATGCAAAAAAAATAATAACTTATGAATAAAACCCCAAAAATAATGAAATTTTTTACATAAAGTGAATAAAAACCCAAACCCAAAAATAATGTAAACAAATGTAGAAATTGAATAAAACTCCAAAAATAACGAAAAAAAATCCAAGAGATGAATAAAACCTCAAAAGTAATGAAAAAAAATTCAAAAAGTGAATAAACCTCCCAAATAATGAAAAAAAAATCTAAAAAGTGAATAAAAACCCAAAACAAATGAAAAAAATTATAGAAAGTGATTAAGACCCCAAAAATAATGAAAAAAATCCAAAAAATGAATAAAAACCCAAAAATAATGAAAACAAAATCCAGAAAGTGAATTAAAATCCCAAAATAATTTTAAAAAATACAAAAAGTGAATATAATAGCAAAAATAATGAAAAAACTTTCTGTATTTTTCATTATTTTTGGAGTTTTATTCTCTTTATGTATTTTCTTCTTATTTTGTTTTTCATTTTTCGTATTTTTTTTTCATTATTTTTGGACTTTTAATCACTTTATGTATTTTTTTCATTATTTTTGGGGTTTATTCATTTCTGGATTTTTTTTCATTATTTTTGGAGGTTTATTCACTTTCCGTATTTTTTCATTATTTTTTGGATTTTATTCATTTTCTTGATTTTTTTCATTATTTTTGGGGTTTTATTCACTTTCTGGATTTTTTCAATATTTTTGGTCTTCTATTCACTTTCTGTATTTTTTTTTCATTTTTTGGGGGGTTTTAATCACTTTCTATATTTTTTTTTCTTTATTTTCTGGTTTTTATTTATTTTGTCAATTTTTAATTATTTTTTTCGTTATTTTTGGAGTTTTATTCACTTACT
The DNA here is from genome assembly GCA_949130495.1 of Sambucus nigra. Taxonomy (NCBI): domain Eukaryota; kingdom Viridiplantae; phylum Streptophyta; class Magnoliopsida; order Dipsacales; family Adoxaceae; genus Sambucus; species Sambucus nigra. The sequence continues at coordinate 458,964,173 of OX422209.1, read as the reverse complement.
GTGTTTTTTTCATTATTTTTGAGTTTTTATTTATTTTCTGGATTTTTTTCATTGTTTTAAAGAAATCAATTCCATAGAAAATTTTGTTTATCGAGCATCCAAAAGATGAAAAATGACTTTATATATTGCTTTTTTTATGAAAAATTAGTATTATCAAACAAATCTTAAAAATTACACTTTATTAGGGAAAAAAGTGACTTGAGAGCTATATGTCGAGCCTCCTTCTATTGAATGCATTTTTTTTCTTAGTTTGACATTTTATTTTTCTTCTAATATCAACTAGCGAGAGATGGTGACACTATGTAGACCCAGTCCTTTTGAATAATACACAAAGTCAAGCGTTTCTCACATAGCTATATATTTCGACATTGAAAACGAATGGTTGCAATAAACAATTAATTAAATGACAAATTACTGCGGTAAGCAAGTCTCCAAGGTTTATCAGAATGGTATTTTCTAATATTGTTCACACCAACCAACCTATATCTTCACACTATAAATAAGACCGTTAGTTATGTCTGATTCCTCACACCAAGACGCCCCTTGCTTATAAACCAGTACCTTTCTCTCCCTTAGTCTTTTTCTTGTGACTGTTTTTTTCGTGAGCATCATTTCATACTAGAAAAACAACATGGTTGCTATCACCTACGATATGGAGGTGACTTCCTCAATCCCACCAGCCAAAATGTTCAAGGCCTTTGTCCTTGATGCTGACAACCTCATCCCCAAGATCGTTCCACAAGCTATTAAGAGTGTTGAAATTCTCCAAGGTGATGGTGGTGTTGGAACCATCAAGTTAATCTGTTTTGGTGAAGGTACGTATTTACACCGTTGCTTTGAGGTCTCCTGATATTAAAACTATACTTATATTTCATAATCATATAACTTATACACTCCAAAAATGTGAAGTAATATTTTCTCATGATATGCAGGCAGTCAATTGAAGAGCGCAAAGCACCGGGTCGATGGGATTGACAAGGAGAATTTCAGCTACAGTTACAGTATCATCGAAGGTGACGCTTTAATGGACGTAATGGAATCAATCTCTTACCATATGAAATTTGAACCATGTGATGGAGGATCTGTATGCAAGAACAGAAGCATCTATAACACCAAAGGTGACTTCCAAATCACAGAAGAGCAAATTAAGGGTGGGAAAGAGAAGGCCATGGGAATGTTCAAGGCTGTTGAGGCCTACCTCTTGGCAAATCCCGATGCCTATTAGTTGATGCCACTTCAGGGCACATACTTGGTACATGATTGAAAATGAGCATAAGCTTTGGCTTGGCGGCTTTTGTTTAATAAGTGGACTTCGAGTCCCATATCTTCCCTACAGCGTGTAATGTGTTTGTGTGTCCTATTGTTTGTAATTTGTCATGAAAAGTAAACTTTTGAGTTTGTACTAAAATTTACTAGTGAAATTGTCTCTTTGAAACATAATCCACCATCATCATATATGTTCCATTCTACAACATTAAATTACTGATATAAGTAACTTTTGACATCATACAGCTAGTTAGAAATCAGGTTCAGTTGTTCCAAGTGAAATTGTACATAATTATCTTATTCACGACATCAAATTAGTGAATTGATTCATGCTTCCTATTCCAAATGCCAGGAGTAGGTCGCATGGTTTAGCAAAGGGCCAAGATGGTGGAAATTATTAGTAACCATTTTCTACCAATAATGTTTTAGAAAATCGACACAAAATTCAAAAGAGTTTGAACTATTTGCAGTAATTTAGATATAAATGATATTCAGTAACTAATTTAAAAACATAATTTTAACTTTGATACAAAACAACCAAAATACTTTTCACTGAGGGATAATATTTCCCACTCTGAATTATACAGAGCCCAATTGATTCCGTGACATAACATGGGTCTCAGGTAGCTCTCATCTTCAATTTCTCAGAATTGTCATTAGAGTTCCCTTGACATTGTTTGAATTTTTGAGGTTTTTTGAAAAGAAAGAGTTTCAATGGCTTCTTTTCATTGCTCCAAAACACAAATATGTCATAAAGAAGTATAATTAAAGTCCCTATAAGTTTATTAAGAAACTCATCATCATAGCAAGGTGGTGTAATCAATTTATATATTCTTTGTATCCACTGAACTGTAAAACAGCATAATATTAATCAAGAATTCATTAATTTAATCAAATTTTAGGATGCAGTTATTCTTAATAAAATAATCTTGAATTTTCATTTTTGACAAAATATGCCTAAAAAATGGGACAAGAGGATTACCTTCATCCGATGCTTTGATCCAATTTATTGTAGAAATCCGTTTTGAATTATCTTAATAATTCGGCATAACCTTCATGAGTTTCACAAAAAAATATTAATGTTGGAATATTTTATGGGTTCCTACTTATGCAATCCCCATTCGTTTGATAAAAAAATATCGCAGGGATGATGTCCTTAGTCAGCCCTTGCACTTGGTGGATAAATCCAGCTCTAGCAGTTAATTTAGGCTTTGGGAATTGAGAACAACAATTTGTAACACCCCGCGTAATTCCGGCGTCGCCGCCACCAAAATTATGTTAGGTGTTAGTTAAATAAATACCATTTTTAACATGTGACAGATATGAGAAATAATAAAATTCATTCCACAAGATAATAATTTAAATCAATCCCAAAAATGAATCATCAACGCAATATAAAATCCATCACCATGCTAAACTCCAATAATACCCAAATCCTAAATTAAATAAAACTCCAATAAACTGAATCCATAATGATAAATCTGAATAAAATGGTAACAACTGTGGAACTGAATACCCCACTAAATCCATAAACTGAGTCTCATAACAAACGCGAATGAATAGAAACTAAACTAACTACATGGAATAAATAAACTCCAACTGCACTTCCAAGATATAACTCTAAAAATCTTATGCAGCTACTCAAGCACTAATACTTGAAAAATGTTAGCCAACGTACATGGTCAGAGCCCCAAGCATGAATACACACTACTCCCCTCAATTAGGGTCCAATAATTCACATTATTATAGAGGTACTCCCGCCTCAGGTGGTACTCCCACCAAAATGCATTATTATAGCGGTCCTCCCGCCTCAGGTAATACTCCCACCAAAATATATTATTATAGCGGTCCTCCAACCTCGGGTGGTACTCCCACCAAAATACACATTCCCCTTGTCAATAGCCAGATGATCCGTTTAAATTGTCGATCCCACAATATGATGAGGTTCTATACATGACACGACATAAATACCAATTGACCCGTTTAAACTATCGACCCCCGCATATTATGTCTCTAATATATTTTAATACACATATTTTCTTATGCATTAATTCTCAATTATTTATCCTTCTCATATTTATGTCGCAAATTATCCCACCCTTGTTATCGATGTGAGATCATCAAAACACCACTAGTCCCATACCTAAGGGTCCCCAATACATAAATACTTCATACCTTCATTATAGGATGAATTTCTATTAATAAATCTTCTTACTCTTATACATAGGCTAGCGAATCGACGACGTGATCGAAAAATTAGCCCCACCCCAGAATCACCCATCCGTAAAAATCTACACTCAGTAGTCCCATACCTAGAAATCATAAATCGCAACTAAGGACAATCCACTAGCCCTATACCTAGAAAGTATCCTAAAATATATGGGAGGAAATACTACAAAAAAAATCCCATAGTCCCTGCGATGATAAATATCAACAACAACAAATCACATAATCCCACAACACATATAAACAATATCAAAAATTTGTTCTCAATGGCACAATTTAATTTAATTAATAATACTGTCATCATTATAATTCTTAACACTAATATTTCCATCAAATAATTTTGAGATTATTCGACATGCAAGTTTATGAAATATATCATCATTTTCCGATTTTATTAACAACATAACATTCACACGTCTGAATAACTCCCGATTTTATTTAAATAAGTCCCGTAAAATTCTACATGTGATTGTACACCCATAATAACCAAAACCCATGACTCTCTCCTACGCACCCACGGGTTTCAATCTTCAATCCCTATTAAAAAATTTCATCAAAACTCTACCAAATTTAGTTTTCACTTTTTCAAATTAAGTTGCTCAATTATTTTAAGAAAATCCAGTCATTCAGGATTTAGGCAACACTTAAAACGCATCATACTAAAGGAAGAGAATAGAGTATCCTTGCCTGAGTAAAAGTCATTTACAAAATTTGAGTAGACGGTTGGAATCCTCTTGAAGAATTATGAAAGATTGTTTCTTGAACCAACATGAGAAAACACCAATTGAGCCTTCAAATCTTGAGTTAAAACTTGATAACTTTGGGGATAGGGTTTGTATAGGAAGAAGATGAACAAAATAAAGAACTAATATTAAAATTAAAACATTTCGCTCGTTAGTGACGATTCAGAACCGTGAAAAATGCTTTTTTAAGAGAGTTTGATGTTATAAGGACTCTTTCTATAGAGTTTTATGTTATAAGAACTCTTCGAAACAGCCCAAGACTTATACATAGTCATATTTAAGCTAGCTTTTCGAGTTTTGGATAAATTTACTGAATTACAGAATAAAATTACGGGTTGTTACATACTTCCCCATTAGCACAAAAATTTATTCTTCGACATTCGACAAAGCGTAAATGCACAAAATAAAAATAAGGATCATCTATGCCTATCCAGGAATGCCATGATTAGGCGCCTTAAACCCCATCCTATACGCACATTCTCCACGATCAAAAATAAAATATATATATATATATATATATATATATATATATATATATATATATATATATATATATATATATATATATATATATATATATATGCATAACTATGAAAATAACGGCGTACCACGCACTCTCGCGAATCACCACTCGCGCCTTAGAGTACTAGTGCAATGCACTACACTGCAAATGAGTCAACAAAAACACCAACAATGTTGGTCGGCATCAACAAAGGCACCAACAATGTTGGTTGTTAACACAAACCACCAATGAAATGTTGGTCGGTATCAATAAAGGAACTAACATTGTTGGTTGTCAATACATAAAAACCATGCAAGGTAATATTATAAGTCCCAAATACTTGGTTGACGAAGACCGGAATGAATAATTTTCATCTAAATTGGGCTAAAAGATGGACAAATGTTCCACTCACGCCTAGGAGCCAAGGTAACTAATGAAATTACCTAAAACTTTAGGTACATTAGTAGAACCATGGTGATGCATTGATAATTGGTATAATACTTAGGGTAATCCTAAGGGTGTCAATAGAACTAGTAAAGAACTACAGATTGACAAATTATCAATCCAAAATTAGAGATTGACTACAAGTTGATCCATTCACAGTCAAAGACTAAAAAGACATTCATATACAGAGATCGACTAAAAGTTTATCCATTCACAATTAAAGATTGATAAAATAAATCTTTTTATTAATTCAATTAAATGATTACATGTTGTTGCTTAGCATGCAGAAACAAAATACAAAGCCTTATTCTTTAAGGCATTTTTCTTCAGCCTTAGAGACAGGATCCATGTCCGCTGGAGGATCATACAAAGTATAAGGAGAGTTGATGAATTTAAAATTCTGAAGCATCCTGGTATTGCTACTACAAGGACGATCAAGAAGATGAGGATGTTGGATGATCTCTAGTTCATCATGTAGCTCGTAATCTCCTAGATATATTGAAATCAAGCACTGAGGATTACGATAAACAGGAATTCAGTTAACATCTAAATTGAAAGGTGGATTTTAAAGCTCAAGAAAACATGGGTTATACAAATCTAACAATGAACTGTTCTGATCCACCTTTATCACTATTAAAGCGTTTGTCCAACCCCATTTATAAGCCTCATTATTAGCTTGTTGAATCCTATCATCAAGATGCCCTAGAGATTCGTTATACCCATCCATCCAAACATCCCAAGGTTGCTTATGGAATTGAAAGTTTAATTTATCAACCTTAGAATGAAGTTTCTTCAGTAGTCCATCCTTAGCTTGTAATTGGGAAGACTGGGTAGATAGTAGCTTCTGGGACATCTTAGCAATAGCTCGATCTTTAGATTTTAATTGCGCAGCTTGATTGGCAAGGGCCTGTTGGGTCCTAATTTCCTCCGGGGTTCCTTGGCCAGGCCTATTTCTTTCTTGGGAAGAGAATCTAGTCTTAATCCCTTTTAAGGCTTCCAACCAAGCCCTTAATGTTGCATTTTCAACTTCTAAAAAGGAGTAGCCCTCATTATTAGTAGCAACAATAGCTCCAGAGGCAGACTTCAAAAGATTCAATTCATCCCTCAAATTATTATTCTTCTCTTTCAAAAGTTTGGCAACAGTTCTAGTTTCTTCAACTTCAAGCTTAAGTAAAGCTTCCTTTTTATTATAATCAGAAACAAAGTTATAAAAACCCCGACCTACAATTAAGCTTTGATATTTCTGCTCGTATCTTTTGTGTAACAGCGCAGTGGACTCTTTATACTGTTCTTGAAGTTCTCCTATCATCTCATAGTAAGCAACATTATTTCCTACCGCCATATCAAGTAAGTACTTCAAATATTTGTAGGCTTCTTTAGCTTGTTCTGATGCATCATCACCAATAAACTTAATAATTTCTTCCCCGGATAAGTCTGTATGACCTGCTTTGAAAAAAGCATTTTACTTCCTCAGTAACTCGTTATTATTAAAGACAGCTGTTCCATCTTCGCTACAAACTAGCAAGAAGAAATGATCGCCGATCAATAACAACAACAAAGAACATACATAATCAACAAGAGACAAAAAGGAATTAAAGGTTTCTTTTATTAATATTGAAGAAGTCAGATACAATAAAAATAAAGAAAAAGAAAAAAAAAAGAAAAAGGGAAAATGTTGAACAACTTTACACCTTTTACCTATCATTCTTAGCCTACTTATCCTTCTCAGAAGAAGGGACTACAGACTGAAGTTTCTCAATTTTCTCGGTTGGAGGAAGAGAAGACTCAATAATTTTAGGTTGGTTAGCAGCAAATTCAACCACTAGAGAAGACACTTCAAAACCAACTTTATCTTCAATCTCATCCTCAATGACAAGAGGAGGACCATGAGTATATCTCTGAAAAAGTTCATAGCCTTAAACAATGTTTAACTCCTAAATAGCAGCAACCCAACCATCTTTAAGAAATTTTTGTTATGCATACTAAATCTGAGAAGAGGCAGCAAAAATGGATTTATTCCAACCCTTGTCCGAACCAGCACTGAAGGATCCCTTTACAGTAAAATTTCTTTTAGATCTTGCTGAGGTCATAAGCTCCTCAGTAGTCTTAGCCCAGTGCTCAGCTTTCTTTTCCCTTCACTCAACTTCCTTTCCCTTGTGCTCAGTTTCCTTTGCCCTGCGCTCAGCTTCAAGGGCATTTTCCTCAGATGTCTGTCGAGCAGTTTAAGCTATCTTCAGTTTAATCACCCAAGTAGTCTTCTCAGTCTCTAAGGCTTGCTGAGAATCGATCAAAGAATTCTTCAAGCCTGCCAAAGCTTCATCTATATCATTTGAATAAAAATCCCAAATTGCATTATCCTTCTCGAGCATATTATTGAAATACAATAAGAATTGAAAGAGAAGAAGATCAAGTTAGTACATGAGAAATATAAAAGACAACAGAACCAAGAAGATGGAAATCACTTACTGATGTAAGGCTCTGCACAACCAATTTAGAAACCTTTACTCGGGGCAGCATGACATCCACTCCCCTATAGTCTGGAAGATTACCAGACTTGATCAACTTCCTAACCAAACCAGGAGTAATAACTACTGGAGGACGAGCATCAGAAGAAGGTAATTTGACCAAGGTCTGTTGGTCGGTCACCTGGTCGACCTACTTCTCTGTAAGCCCTCTCCTAAGTCTCCTTAAAGGAAGTTCAACTTCTTTGGGAGCTGTGTCTTTGGGAGCTGGGTATTTGGGTACTGAGTATTTGGGGGCTGAGGGATCTTTCCTGACATCCCCTATTTTCTTCTTGGACCCTTCAATAGGTTTTTGGGATCCAGAAGTTCTACCACTACGAAGATCAGGAAACTTTCTCTTCTTCATGATATCAGAAAGAGAAGTATCTGAATCAACAACTTCCTGATCAAGATCAATAACAAGAGCAGGAGAAGTTGCAGGTTTGGAAATAAAGGAATAAATGGTATTTCTGTATTGAAGCAAATAAGTACCAGACCTAATGTGCTCCTCAGCAACTGTCTTGTGAAGTCCCTAGATAAACTTCAATTCTTTCAAGTTTACTTCGCTCTCTTTGGGTGATTTTCTCTTCTGGTCAACTGCAATCCAAATTACAAACCAACAGTGAGTGTGACATTTTATCAAATATAAATAGGGGAAAATTACTAAAACACAAAACAACATATCCCGTTGCCAAAGAGAGGACATCTAGGTCCTTGATATTTAGCACCTTTAACTAAGGGAGTATGTTGCCAATCTTTTACAACTACCCCGTGATCAAAATATTCCTTATTAGAATCAGGGAAGTTAACTACTAAAGCTTTACTAATGGCCCTAGTTTTCACATAATAATTGGTATCACTAGTTACCCATTTATAACAAAATACAATTTTTGGAATCTCGAGATGGTTTCCATCGATTTCATTTAACCTATATAATCCATTCACTACTCTCCATGTGTTAGGAACTACTATTACCGGTACAACATCAAAATACTGACAAAACTCCAGATACATGGGCTTGGGAGGAAATGTGAACCCATATTTAGTAATAAAGATATAAGGGAACCTATGGCCCTTAGCAAGAGAGAAAAATCAGAAGGAAAAGTGGGATATTCCAGTACAACCCTAGATGGAATGTTAAAGTCACTCCTGAACTTATCAAGTAATTCAATAGAATAAATCATGATGAAGAAGAAAATAAGAAGAGAGAATAGTTCTTACAAGGGTTTAAGGATTCAACAAGAACTGAAGACAGAAAAAAAAAACGATCGCACAAAAGTTTAAAAAACACAACTGCATAATCAGAAATGGAAGATAGAAGATGATCAAAGTTTTACCGCTCTTTTTATAAGTCTCCTTGAAAACTGGTAAAAGTAATGATTAAAGTGAACGACGATTTAGTTTACGGTAGCTAACAAGAGAAAAGGTGAAGATACCCCATATATGCTCACTAAAATTTGAAATATTTATAAAACTGCCAGTCGCGCTAAAAAGTTGTCAATTAACCGGATAAATTTCACAACTCTGGAAGGTCTGCAGCTGACCAAGCAGTCCGAACTACTGTTAAAGCATAATATTCCACATTTTTGTAGCAGCTTCAACTATGAAACATTGGAGGCTTCTATTGATACAGAAATTCACCACCTTATGTGGACCAATTATAAACCAACACGGGCCATCTAATGTGGAATAAGTACAAGTCAGCATGATACAAATCTGACGCGACCACAAATGTGTCCAGTGTGCGTGCTATGTAGGCTCAGGCGCAATCCTGTCACTCAAATAATAATCTGATAAGTCGGGTATCGATCCTCAGGGGAAACAGGACGAATGGAGTCGTGACGACGTTAGAAAGACGAGGGTAACCTAACTTTGACTCTAAAAAGAATGAAAAGGTGATTTGGAATTCGAAATAACTACAACTAAATGCAATTTGAGAATGATTAACTAATGGAAGTAGATTGAATAAAAGGAAACTAAGCTAATTAAACGAAAAGCTGGTGAAAAATGGACCAAAAGTTGAACTACGAAATGAGAACAATAGGTCGGGTTACAATCCCCCACAGCCTAGTAATTCACTTTGTAGGATACTAGATTCGGAATGAGAATTTCAAATGAACCCGGTCTTTAGTACTAAGTATTACATATATGAGGGATCGTAGCCCACACAATATGTAAGAAAAGGACGAGTAAAGCGATGTTGCATTATCTAATACGCGCGTCGCACTCTTAAGCATCCTGGTTACCTAGAGCAAACAAGATCAAAAGTCCTACGATGGTTGCACCAGTTATACAACACAATTCATCTAAGATTTCAATTCAAAAGTTTATTTCCACTATCCTGAATTACATCGGGTGGGGTTCATGCACCCCAACCCTTAAAAACTTAGCTATACATAATTAACTTAGAGAAATACACGATTTTTAAGGAAGAAAACATTAACTCTAAAGAAACTAATTGAAAAGATAATTTCATATTCAAAACCAGCAATTAAAACTAAGGAGCCATCGAAAATTAGAGGAAAAGTGCTACTTGAATTGCAGAAATTAAAAGCTTGAATCCTTACAACAGAATGTTCCTATGAAAACTAGGGTTTTTTACTACAAAAAACCCTCTACTCCTACTTAGCTAACCTAAAAATCGAACTCCTATTTTTTGGGAACTAATCTGAATAAATAACCACGAGAAATACAAGAGTTTGACTCCATTACAACTCTAAGAAAGAACATTAAAATTTGTGAAAATTCAATGCGGTCCAGGCTGGTAGGGTAGACATTATTTCGAGACAATGCTCCTTAGCTTGAGGCGGTCTGAAGCCTTTTTAAGAAAAAGGTCTAGATCCCCCCCATTTTTGAGACAAAATGTATTTTCCAAAGCGGTCCGGATCCTTTTTGAGAAAAAGGTACGGATCGCCCCCTATTTTGGGACAGATTGTTTCTTATGATGCGGTCCAGATCCTTTTCCAATAAATGGTCCGGATCTCCCTCCTTTTTCGTCCAGGGGTCTTTTCCTTCTCAACTTCAACTCTTCGTAACTTGATCACCGGAACTCAGATTGATTTGCCATTTCTTCCAAAGTTCTTGAAGTTGAATTCTCTTCAACTCTCCGAATAACGACTAAAAATTTACAAAATCACCCTTTGACTTTCCTTCCTTGACTTCATTTGATGCTTCTCCAGTTTCTTTCTCCCTCAATGCTTTAAATACCTGAAAACGCATGGAAAATACATGAAACTAGATGCACTTGTTAAAAGGAGTTAGTATCAAATAAATGCGATAATTATGCTCATTTTACGTTACTCAAGATACCAAAAGTCTCTAAATTAAAGGGGTAAATTCGAAAGAATTTTAGCTTAATTAAAATCCTCAATTAACAAGGCAGCCTGACCAACTGAGAAGCCCGACCAACTCAGAAGACAGACCAACAAGGCATCTCGACCAATAGGGAATACCAACCAACTCGGAAGACTGACCAATGGATGAAAATCTAACCGTATAAGCAATGGAGCGACAACAACATTATATTTAATTCTCATTACGTATTGATGTAAATTCCTAACAAATAAAGGCATTCCATCCTTTCATATGACAACTCTCAACACCCCTCTTGGGATATAAATACATTGTAACACCCTCGTTGTAAGGGATCGAAAAATAAATCAAGGAAATCAAGCAATACATAGCAGTGGATGAAGGCTATTCAATTGAGCCGAACTACTTTAAAAATATTTTTGTCTTATTTGTTTTTACTTATTTATCTCTGATCAATCAATTAGGCCTAGTTTAGTTTTTTGCATCAATAATAGCATTTTTATATATTTATCACTGAGCATTCGGGTCATACCCTCATCTCTGTTACAAAAGGTTAGGTGCAGCTTCGTATTTTGAGAGTGTTATACAGGTAAGTACACTTTTTTTGTTTTACGTTTGTAGCTTGTGACACCCCACCTAATTAAACCTTGGGTGATCAAGCCTTAATTTAATTTAAAAAGGTTTCTTAAATGGATCATTCTTAGAATCACTGCCGAAATCTTTTTAAATTGATAACCACCTACGTGAAATTAAGCTAGTGCCAAATTTTATCTTCCTTAAGCATAATAAACAATCCATACAAAACGATACAATTTCAATAATAAGAAAACAATTCGCATAAATAACTGAATACAGATAAAGTCTTGCCGAAAACCACGACCAATAAAACCAACTCAAAATCCAGAATCAGAATAACTGTAGAAGTAACGATTGGACAACATGTCCCAAATAAGAATACTAGAACTGAGATCCTGCACTAGAACTGAAAGAGAGGAAATGTCTAAACAATCTCTACAACATCCACGTGTGCTGCAGCTCCCAAAACCCTGGAATGAAATCATGCTGGGTGTCCCTGTGGCTGGGCACCTAAAAGGTTTTTAAAAATTTTACATAGCAAGAGTTAGTACTCAAAACATTTGAAAATATTTTGCAAGCAGTTATCACAACTGAGTTATTGATTACACATATTAAGGTTTCACACACTCCCTTGAACTTCCTCACCTCTCTTCTATAGCGCATGTCTAACGAGGATACTTAGTTCACCTAGTTATACTACCCCAGTTAACTAAATTAGAATACCCACTGTATATACCACCTCACTAAGTTCCCATGACCTACTTGCAACATTTTAATAATCCATATTTCATGTGCTATAAGCGTAGATAACTTATTTAATGCTTGCTATCCTAATTCTTGTAATAATTACATCACGCTATTTAATTATTACTAAGATTTTTACAATCCATCTCATTATATACTATTCTAAGTCTGTAGATTATGCATATGGAATACATTTTTATCACACAATCATCTATTGAATATTAGTTATCACTAACATATCCTTTTAACACACATAAAGGACTCTTGGTTCAGAATGATTCATCGACCCCAAGTGAGAGTTGGTTCGGAGTGATCCATCGACCCCAACTATTTATATATATTTATACACATATTCTGGTTCGGGACTCTTTCATCGCGACACCAGTTTAAGGTTTGGTCCACCATTTTACCTCGACCCCAAACATACAATAATTTTATGTTAGTTCGGAATGTCTCATCGACCCTAACATAATTAATTTAGGTAAAATTCTATTAACCCAAAATTTCATATAATTTAGTAGGTACACACCTAACCTATCAAATCATGTCCGTACGTACAATATTCTACTTATATTCACCGTACTCATTAATTTACGATTTATTTCACTATTGCATTTATTCGAGTATTCACGCAACTCTAAGGGTCCTAGTTACCCCTCCCTTCATTCAGTAGTTAAGTTATCTTTAACCTACTGGTATTTTTCCAGAATTTACTCTCACTCTTTCCGTAACTAAATTCTCACAATCCCGACATACGACTCAATTCGATTATCTTCCCGTCGGTCCATTTCTCCAAATTTCCCACTCAATCATTTTTGAAGAAATCTAACGGTACACCTACTGGTATTTTTTAAGTCTCCTCATAGGTAAAATATCATCACTAAGGTTCCCATTAAGCGACGTTAATTAAAAGGAAACTTATCCACAAAATTTTCTAAAGTGCAGTCACGGTCGATCGATCGATGGGATATGGTCGATCGATTGACTGCTCGATCGATCGACATTCAAGGGTCGATCGATCGATCAAGCAGTGACAGACCCAGATCGTCTTCTTCGTACGGGTTTCACCATTTTTGTCAATCTATCTCTCATGATAATTCACCATATTTGCAACCAACAATTTCTAATCATTCCTACATATTATAGGATGATTACTAACGATTTAAAACAAAAAAAATCATTATAAATTCTGTCCAAATTAACTAAAAATCTTCCTAATATTCAAGAACCCTAAAAATACAAAATTTCCATCTTTTCATCATAAGTCAAGATTTTTAGTTCGATTTAATCATCTAGTCTTCTATGATATCTGAATATTTGGAGATCCAAAAACGTTCTACATGAAATCCCTATCAATCATGGATCATAATCAAGTGTTTACTCCAAAAAATATCATAAAAACCATGTTCTTCATAAAGCTTATATATGGGTGTTATAACTCAATTTATTTTGCAAATAACCATTTGCCTTATGATATGTAGGGTCTGATTTCGTGGTTGTTATTGATGATTGATGATTTTTATCCTTCAATCCTCCTTCCCAACAAGTTGGTGGTGAAACCTCCTTAGAATTCTCCCTCCTTCCTTCTTTGCCTTAGGAAATTGTCTATCTCTTCTCTCTAATGGCTATGGTATATTTTCCTTCCTTTCTAACCCCAGGCTCTAACTCTTATAATCTGATTCAGGGTTCCAAAATTCGTAGGTTTCCTCACCCATAAATGTAAAGAGACCAAAATGCCCTCAGATTGTCCCGGTTTAGCCCAAAAATGACCCGACACTCAACTAGTACCCCCGGGTACATTATTTTGACTAATTCGTCCCTTTCAGAATCAACTATGGACTCTAAATTATCTATTGCGTCTCTTAAAATGTGTTTCTAACATTACATCACATTAAATTACTCTACTCACGTAATTTAATTTAAAACGTGTCACATTAAATTACTCTACTCACATAATTTAAATAAAATGTATTTTCATCACATTAAATTACTCTACTCACGTAATTTAAATAATCATTAAATTACTCTACTCACGTAATTTAAATAAAAAATGTATTTTCCTAACTATGCTGAATTACGGGGTATTACATACTGTGACACCCCGCCTAATTAATCCCGGGTGATCAGTCCTAAATCAAGTTAGAACAGGTTTCTCATTTGGTCCATTCTTAGCATCACTGCCGTCTTATTATTTACTAACCACCTAAGTGAGAAAAATAGACTGGTGCCAATTTTTACCTTTCATTAATTAACAAACACCCATGCGGAAATAAAACTATATAACAATCACAGATAACTGAATTAATCATTCACAAGTAAAAATAATTGACCGAATAAACCAACGGTCCAAATAATAAATCCCATAAAGATAAGAATAAACTCTCAACAAGTCTAATACAAATAAATGGAAAGTGAGCATCATGCTCGAATACTAATTCTGAACTTCTACATTTAAGAATGAAGAATGAGGCGTCTATCAAATCCCGCAACATCCACATATGCTGCAGCAACGGATCCCTGGAATATAGTCAAGGCTGGCGTCCCTGTGGTTGGACACCTAAAAGGTTTTTAAAAGTTTTTAAAGCAAGTGTTAGTACCCAAAACATTTGAAAAACATTTAACAAATGATTAACTTGCAGTAATAAATAAATATGCATGCTCTTCATATTTTTAGTTAATATCGCACTCTCTTGAGGACTTCCTTACCCTTCCTCTATTATACCCTACGAACGCTTTAATTTAATTACCTAGTTACTCATCTCATGGCTAGATAATTAACAAGGTTCCTTTATTCCCACCCTACTCTAACTGAGTATGTAGTGATTTTGATATATAAGTTATTGGTAACATCAACTTAACTAAATCATTTCCCTTTTTATTCATATAACTTCTACATTCGTTATACCTGTAAAATCACTCACTTTTCATTAATATTCCGAATATAATTAATTATAAAATTATATACTTATAAATATATTCCAGCATTCACAATCATACTGTAATATATATAATAACTTGCAACCTCCCGAGTAAAAATACTCCCGGAATGTAAATTCTATAAAGTGCTATCCCACTAGGTATACTCACATCGCCTAGTTATCCCAAGTCAGAATTTTCACACCAACTTGATAAAAATAAGTAATTGGAGGCGGTCATATTCCTTCCCTGAAAGTGAGTTGCCCCTCACCCATATAACGGACGCTATGACCTCGGGAATATACTCACCCTACTCCTCAAGCTAGGGGATTCATCCACTACGCGCAACCTCCCCCTATAGCACTACAGTAACAAATATCTAATCACTGATATTAATTGAGCACACCATATATATATATACTAACGCCTCCGTATATATAAATATAAAAGTCCCGGCTATACCGTTCACTAAAATCCGTAACATAAGCCTATTAAAATTATTAAGAGTTTATGGTCCAACTCTAAGTATTAATTAAATTTCACTTTAATTAATTTAGTTATTATTGGTGTCGCCCCCACCGTAAATTTGGACTTACTCTCATAGCCCAAAATAAATTTACCCGAGTCACCATTCCCGACTCTAATTTATTAGCCTCAAACCCTAATTAATTTATCTACAATTAATTATATTTAAACCCATGTATTTAATTTCTCAATAATTAATTACATAAGATTTATATATAAATTTTCCCTCTTATATACCCAACTGGCGAAACTGCCAGATTCTGGCGACCGTCGATCGATCGACCCAGACCGTCGATCGATCGATCGAACAGGTCTTCGTCTTCTTCGTGAAGACAGGGCAGCCATGGACGGATTTTCATAAACCCTAATCTCTTCTAACACGAGTTTTAAGCCATATTATCACCATAGCATACTAGAAACCTTATTAGGATTACCCAGAAAGCTTACAACATTCATCAATTCGTCCATAAACTACTGATTTATAAATTTTGGGGAAAACCTATCTTTTTCCTTAAACTCATTTTTACTCCAAATTTCTTCATTAAATTCGTTTTAATTTATCTGAATATCATCCTAACAGATACACATCAATATTCCAATATCGATTTTACATAACTCCTCATAATTTCGGGCCAATCAGATTCATGTTTTCTTTTGAATTATCAAAACCCCATGTTTATACCATGAACAACAAAACGAATTTTTAATTCATAACAACACACAAATATGAATTTGAAAGACAGATTTTATGCTATTGCAAGTTATTCACTTGCCTTAGGTTTCGTAGTGTCTGAATCTTCAATGGATTCCAAGGTTGAAGATGACCTAGTTGGTTCTTTGAGATCCCCAAATTGGCTTTGGCTGCTGCTAGGGTTTCCTAACCCTTTAATTCCTTTCTCTGCTTAAGCTTAGCCAGCCCTTATTTTCTTTTTATTAAGTTAATTAATCCATTCCCGTTTTTTGACTAATGGGCCAAGCCCAAGTGACCAAAATGCCCCCGAGTGGGCCCGACTATGTCTAAAAACGTCCCGGGACCCGTTTACTACCCTTGGGTACACTTTTCCGACTATCTCGGCCCATCCGGACTCAACTGTACACTCATAATTTACATCCGAATTAATTTATAAAAATACTTATCCTCCACCCAATATAGTCTATACCGACTTCCGGATGTGATAAGTACATATCTCGTCATTAATACTCGAAACGACGAAATTACATTATTACTATACGCTCAGTAAATAATTTTCCCTAAATATTAACCATTCAATCCCAGATTAATATTTATATATTTTTCTATCATAATTAATTCATTAAATTACAACACACTAGTAATTTAGAATTTCCGAATTAATTAAATTTTAAATGTACCAAAAATACGGGGTGTTACATACTGCCCCCTTATAAAGGAATTTCGTCCCAGAAATTAGATTGTACCTGCGTTGAAAAGCTCTGGATATTGTTCCCGCATATCCTCCTCTCGCTCCCAGGTAGACTCGTCAACATTGTGATGACCCCACTGTACTCTAACCAATGGAACAACCTTGGATCGTAATTTACGCTCACTATGATCCAAAATAGCTACCGGCCTTTCCTCATACGAGATGTCTGGCTATAAGTCGATCTCCTCGAGTGGAATGTGCCAAAAGGCTCTCTCGCTCCTTCAATATTTCTTCAGCGATGCCACATGGAATACATCGTGTATCCGCTGAAGATGTTCTGGTAACCCAAGCTTATACGCCACCGGTCCCACCCTCTCAATAATAAGGAAAGGTCCTACGTATCGCGGTGCTAACTTACCCTTCTTTCCGAACCTCATCACCCCCTTCATTGGGGATACCCGGACTAAAACCTGGTCCCCAACTTCTAGCTCCACATGTCGTCGAGAAGCGTCAGCATAACTCTTTTGCCTGTCCTGAGCTATCCGATTTCTTCCTCGAATCAGCTCTATCTTGGAAGATGTCTCTTGAACAATATCCGGCCCCAAGAGTTTGTTGTCCCCCACCTCTAACCAACAAACGGGTGAACGACAAGGTCTCCCGTACAGTGCCTCAAATGGTGCCATGCCAATCGTGAATTGTTAAGAGTTGTTATACGCAAACTCTACCAAAGGAAGATATTTCTCCCATCCTCCCCCGAAGTCCAAAATGCACATTCTGAGCATGTTTTCCAGCATCTGGTTAACTCTCTCAGTCTGTCCATCCGTCTGTGGGTGATACGCTGTACTCAAGCGCAACTCTGTGCCCATTGCCTCCTGAAAGCTCTGCCAAAAGTGGGCGATAAAGATTTTGTCTCGGTCGGATACAATATTTACAGGCACTCCATGCAGCTTAACAATCTCTGCTATGAATAGCTGTGCATAACGCATCGTCTCGAAGTCTGTGCGTACCGGTAAAAAGTGGGCCACCTTAGTCAACCGATCCACAATAACCCATAAGGAGTCATGACCCCTCTGCGATACAGGTAACCCTGTGATGAAGTCCATGGAGATGCTCTCCCACTTCCACACGGGAATTTCTAACGGCTGTAGCATCCCTGATGGTCTCTGATGGTCAACTTTAACAAGCTGACACGTGGCACATTTCGAAACAAACTCTGCTATGTCCCGTTTCATTCCTGCCCACCAATACTGCCTCCTCATATCTTGGTACATTTTATCCCCACCGGGATGTACCGTAAATTTCGAACCATGGGATTCTGTCATGACAGCGTGCTTCAAATCCTCATCCTCTGGCACCATTAACCTCCCATTAAAGCGTAGGCCTCCTTCTGAGCTAATCGAGTAACCCTATGCTCCCTCAGCTAACAACTGGCCCACCCTATCCCGACAAACCTGATCCTCAGCCTGAGCCTTCACAACTCGCATAATGTTCTCAGGTGTGATGGATAAATCTGACATGCAAGCCCTGGCTACGTCATCCTCATATCGAAGCTCTCTCCACTTCGCTTTCCATACCTCTGCTATCTCCCCAGTCGGCCTTCGGTTCAATGCGTCTGCTACCACATGGGCCTTACCAGGATGATACTGAATATCAAATTGGTAGTCCTTCACGAATTCTAGCCACCGCCTCTGCCTCATATTCAGATCCTTCTGTGTGAAGAGATACTGAAGAGACTTGTGATCCGTGAATAAAGTAAACTGCTCTCCTAAAAGATAATGCCTCCATATCCTCAAAGCAAAAACGACCGCTGCTAACTCTAGGTCGTGAGTGGGGTAATTCCTCTCATGGGGCTTCAGCTTCCTGGAAGCATAATCTATAGCCCTTTCCTCCTGCTGGAGCACACCCCCAAGACCCCGTAAGGATGCGTCTGTGTAAACCCGATACTCTAGCCCTCCCTTTGGTAATGCAAGCACGGGTGCAGATGTCAACTTGTCCTTTAGCTCATCGAACGCTAATTGACAACTATCATCCCACTTGAAAGGTACTCCTTTCCGAGTCACATTCGTCAAAGGTCCTACAATCTTAGAGAATCCCTTAATGAATCGCCTGTAGTAACCGACCAAACCCAGAAAACTGCGTACCTCGGTCGGTGTCGTGGGCTGTCCCCAGTCCCTCACCGCCGACACCTTATTCGGATCCACTGCAATACCCTGATCTGACATGACGTGACCAAGGAACTGTACCTCCCGAAGCCAGAATCCACACTTCCCTAATTTGGCATAGAGCTGATGATCCCTCAGTGTCTGCAAAACCATGCGCAAATGCTCTGCGTGCTCCTCCTCGGTGCGCGAGTAGATTAGGATGTCATCAATGAACACGATGACAAACTGATCTAAATACTCTCTGAAAACCCTGTTCATGAGGTCCATGAACACTGCTAGTGCATTGGTGAGCCCGAAGGGCATCACCCTGAACTCATATGATCCATACCGCGACAAGAAAACAGTTTTAGGAACATCCCCCTCTCGGATACGCAGTTGATGATACCCTGACCTCAAGTTGACCTTAGAGAAGTAAGACGCCCCTCTCAATTGGTCAAATAAATCATCCATCCGAGGCAACGGGTATTTATTCCGTATCGTCACCTTGTTCAACTCCCTATAATCCACGCACAAGCGGAGTGAACCATCTCTCTTCTTCACAAACAATACCGGCGCACCCCACGGTGATGTACTCCGCCGAATAAAACCCTGACCCAGTAGTTGCTGAATCTGTTCCCTCAATTCCCGCATCTCTGAAGGGGCCATTCGGTAAGGTGCTCGAGCAATCGGTCTCGTCCTCGGAGCCAAATCGATAACAAATTCGATTTCTCTACTGGGAGGTAATCCTGGTATTTCGTGGAATACATCCTCAAAGTCCCTCACTACCGGAATAGATTCTAAAGGAACTACCACTTCCTGTGAGGTTTCCTCCTCAATGTAATATAAATGAGTGGTCGAGCCTCCCTCTGGGCGAGGCATCGCCACAATAAACATCTCTTGTCCCGGAATGGCAAAAATAATGCTCCCTCCGAAGCAATCAGTCATGGCTCTATAGTCAGCGAGCCAATCCATACCGATAATCACATCGTGGACATGCATATCTAATACCAACATGTCTGCAGGTAATGTCAAACCACCAATCTCCACCCCCACTCCCCAACATATAAAGAATATAAGCGACCCATTCCCCAATGGTGAGTCGACACACGTAACAGTGCTCTCCGCGGTGGCTAACAACCCTAAAGCCTTCGCGAAATGTGTAGCTATAAAGCAATGTGTAGCCCCCATATCAAACAATACCCGACCCATAGTGCCATGATTAGAAAATGTACCCTCGATCGCGGGCGGCACCTGCTGTGCTGGGGGATTAGGAACATCCCGAACGTTATACACACGTCCGTAGTGCATTTGCCCCTGCTGCTGTGGGGCGGGTGGGGCTGGTGCTGCTGGCGGCATCTGACCCTGTTGCCCCTGCTGGGTACCCTGCTGCTGGCCTCTGCCCCTCTGCGGACACTCCCTCTTGAAGTGTCCTGGTTGGCCACAGGAGAAACAGCGTTTCTGATCGTCACCCTTTCGTTGGCCCTGCTGGCCCTGACGTTGCTGGCCCGGTTGGCCTCCCCCATTGTTCCCTTGGCCCTGACGGCCCTGAGGAACCTGCTGTTGCTGATTAGGGCCTGGTTGCCCCTGCCTGAACCCCTGTCCTCCTGGTCGGAACCCACCAGGCTTAAACTTCTTAGCCTGATTCCCTTACTGAATGATAACCTGCTGCTGTGTGCCACTCGTCTCACTACTAGTGATCGCCTTGCCCTGCTGGCTCGGCTCACCTGCCTTCTTGTTCCCCTTAGCATGGAAACGATGATCCTGGCAATGTACAAGTGCGATATTAACGACATCTGTATAAGTCACTAACGCCGGATTCCCAATCAAGTGTTGCCTGATTCTCCAGGCTAGGCCATCCATGAACTTTGACTTCTTCCGCTCCTCATCGCTCACCTCATTTGGCACAAAGTTTGCCAAACGGGTGAACTCCTCCTCATATTCTGCTACTGACCTGTCACCCTGTACCAACTCGCCGAATTTCTTTCTCATCTTAGACTCTACTGCTGGAGGGAAGTACTTGCGGTCAAACCGCACCCAGAATTCAGAAATCGGCATCAAATCCCGCTCCTCGGCGGTGGCTACGGACTCCCACCACTGTAAGGCTGCCCCCGACAGACGAAAGGTGGCCAGCATCTGTTTCTGCACCTCTGTACCCTCTAACATGCGCAGATGGCGCTGAATGTTCTTCTTCCAGTCACAAGCCTCGACCACATTGGTGCTACCTCGAAACTCAGGTGGGTGACCCTTCTGAAAGGTCTCCCTCACTCGCTGCCAAGATGGTGGCCCTACTGGAGCCTGAACTGCTGGAGCCAATGGAGGTGGTGCCTGAGGCTGTGGAAAATGAGTTGCCATAGCTCGCATCGCTGTCTTGACCGCGTGAGCCACTATCACTGCCACCTGAGTGGTAGAAATCAACTCGGGTGGGGGTGGTGGTGGCGGTACCTGTGGCTCCTGGAGAGCCTCCCTCACCCCATCTCTAGCCTCAGCCCTTTCCGCTCTCAGTCTCTTTGGCAGCATCTGAAATAGATTGAATTGTATAAGTACACAATTTATACAAAAACTAATATCAGGAATACGATATCTCACAAGCAGAAAATATAATCAACAGTCCTAATAATAGGGCTCTATAACAACCGAACGCTGCGCTGAAACGTAGAAAGTCGCACAAACCCTAAAGACTCTAGAACCTAATGCTCTGATACCATCTGTGACACCCCGCCTAATTAATCCCGGGTGATCAGTCCTAAATCAAGTTAGAACAAGTTTCTCATTTGGTCCATTCTTAGCATCACTGTCGTCTTATTATTTACTAACCACCTAAGTGAGAAAAATAGACTAGTGCCTATTTTTATCTTTCATTAATTAAAAAACACCCATGCGGAAATAAAACTATATAACAATCACAGATAACTGAATTAATCATTCACAAGTAAAAATAATTGACCGAATAAACCAACGGTCCAAATAATAATTCCCATAAAGATAAGAATAAACTCTCAACAAGTCTAATACAAATAAATGAAAAGTGAGCATCATGCTCGAATACTAATTATGAACTTCTACATTTAAGAATGAAGAATGAGGCGTCTATCAAAATCCCGCAACATCCACATATTCTGCAGCAACGGATCCCTGGAATATAGTCAAGGCTGGCGTCCCTGTGGTTGGACACCTAAAAGGTTTTTAAGAGTTTTTATAGCAAGGGTTAGTACCCAAAACATTTGAAAAACATTTAACAAATGATTAACTTGCAGTAATAAATAAATATGCATGCTCTTCATATTTTTAGTTAATATCGCACTCTCTTGAGGACTTCCTTACCCTTCCTCTATTATACCCTACGAACGCTTTAATTTAATTACCTAGTTACTCATCTCATGGCTAGATAATTAACAAGGTTCCTTTATACCCACCCTACTCTAACTGAGTATGTAGTGATTTTGATATATAAGTTATTGGTAACATCAACTTAACTAAATCATTTCCCTTTATATTCATATAACTTCTACATTCGTTATACCTGTGAAATCACTCACTTTTCATTAATATTCCGTATATAATTAATTATAAAATTATATACTTATAATCATATTCCAACATTCACAATCATACTGTAATATATATAATAACTTGCAACCTCCCGAGTAAAAATACTCTAGGAATGTAAATTCTATAAAGTGCTATCCCACTAGGTATACTCACATCGCCTAGTTATCCCAAGTAAGAATTTTCACACCAACTTGATAAAAATAAATAATTGGAGGCGGTCATATTCCTTCCCTGAAAGTGAGTTGTCCCTCACCCATATAACGGACGCTATGACCTCGGGAATATACTCACCCTACTCCTCAAGCTAGGGGATTCATCCACTACGCGCAACCTCCCCCTATAGCACTACAGTAACAAATATCTAATCACTGATATTAATTGAGCACACCATATATATATATACTAACGCCTCCGTATATATAAATATAAAAGTCCCGGCTATACCGTTAACTAAAATCCGTAACATAAGCCTATTAAAATTATTAAGAGTTTATGGTCCAACTCTAGGTATTAATTAAATTGCACTTTAATTAATTTAGTTATTGTTGGTGTCGCCCCCACCGTAAATTTGGACTTACTCCCGTAGCCCAAAATAAATTTACCCGAGTCACCATTCCCGACTCTAATTTATTAGCCTCAAACCCTAATTAATTTATCTACAATTAATTAGATTTAAACCCATGTATTTAATTTCTCAATAATTAATTACATAAGATTTATATATAAATTTTCCCTCTTATATACCCAACAGTCGAAACTGC
This sequence comes from Sambucus nigra, assembly GCA_949130495.1. Lineage (NCBI taxonomy): Eukaryota > Viridiplantae > Streptophyta > Magnoliopsida > Dipsacales > Adoxaceae > Sambucus > Sambucus nigra. Next base: position 458,940,585 of record OX422209.1, on the reverse strand, counting down.
CAGATTCTGGCGACCGTCGATTGATCGACCCAGACCGTCGATCGATCGATCGAACAAGTCTTCGTCTTCTTCGCGAAGACAGGGCAGCCATGGACAGATTTTCATAAACCCTAATCTCTTCTAACATGAGTTTTAAGCCATCTTATCACCAGAGCATACTAGAAACCTTATTAGGATTACCCAAAAAGCTTACAACATTCATCAATTCGTCCATAAACTACTGATTTATAAATTTTGGGGAAAACCTATCTTTTTCCTTAAACCCATTTTTACTCCAAATTTCTTCATTAAATTCGCTTTAATTTATCTGAATATCATCCTAACAGATACACATCAATATTCCAATATCAGATTTTACATAACTCCTCGTAATTTCGGGCCAATCAGATTCATGTTTTCTTTTGAATTATCAAAACCCCATGTTTATACCATGAACACCAAAACAAATTTTTAATTCATAACAGCACACAAATATGAATTTGAAAGACAGATTTTATGCTATTGCAAGTTATTCACTTGCCTTAGGTTTCGTAGTGTCTGAATCTTCAATGGATTCCAAGGTTGAAGATGACCTAGTTGGTTCTTTGAGATCCCCAAATTGGCTTTGGCTGCTACTAGGGTTTCCTAACCCTTTAATTCCTTTCTCTGCTTAAGCTTAGCCATCCCTTATTTTCTTTTTATTAAGTTAATTAATCCATTCCCGTTTTTTGACTAATGGGCCAAGCCCAAGTGACAAAAATGCCCCCGAGTGGGCCCGACTATGTCTAAAAACGTCCCGTGACCCGTTTACTACCCCTGGGTACACTTTTTCGACTATCTCGGCCCATCCGGACTCAACTGTACACTCAGAATTTGCATCCGAATTAATTTATAAAAATACTTATCCCCCACCCAATATAGTCTATACCGACTTCCGGATGTGATAAGTACATATCTCGTCATTAATACTCGAAACGACGAAATTACATTATTACTATACGCTCAGTAAATAGTTTTCCCTAAATATTAACCATTCAATCCCAGATTAATATTTATATATTATTCTATCATAATTAATTCATTAAATTACAACACACTAGTAATTTAGAATTTCCGAATTAATTAAATTTTAAATGTACCAAAAATACGGGGTGTTACACATACTTCCCATCTTACAAAAGGAATTTCGTCCTCGAAATTTTGAAAAATACCTGCGGTGAATAGTTCGGGTTATTGTTCTCGCATATCCTCCTCCCGTTCCCAAGTAGACTCATCCATATTGTGATGTCCCCACTATACTAGCACTAAGGGTACCACCTTGGATCGTAGTTTGCGCTCACTATAATCTAGAATAGCCACGGGTCTTTCTTCATACGAGACATCTGGCTGTAAATCGATCTCCTACAGTGGAATGTACCAGAAGGCTCTCTCACTCCTCTTGTATTTCTTCAGCGGCGCTACATGGAATACATCGTATATTCGTTGAATATGCTCCGGGAGTCCCAATCTGTAAGCTATCGGTCCCACCCTCTCAATGATAGTAAACGACCCAACATATCTCGGTGCTAACTTCCCTTTCTTACCGAACCTAATAATCCCTTTCATAGGAGATACTCGAATTAACACCTGGTCACCCACCTCTAGTTCCATGTGTCTCCTACCGGCGTCAGCATAACTCTTATGCCTATCCTGAGCTATTCAAATACGTCCTCGAATCAACTCTATTTTGGAGGAAGTCTCCTGTATCATCTCTGGCCCCAATAGCTTATTATCCCCCACTTCTAACCAACAGGCGGGCGAACGACAAGGCCTCCCATAAAGTGCCTCGAATGGAGCCATGCCGATAGTGAATTGGTAACAGTTATTATATGAAAACTCCACCAAAGGAAGGTACTCAACTGTAATTCGGTGCCCATGGCCTCCTGAAAGCTTTGCCAGAAATGTGACACAAATATTTTGTGTCGGTCAGACACAATATTAATAGGAACTCCGTGAAGCTTAACGATCTCTGAAATGAATAGCCGTGAGTACCGCATCATATCATAATCCGTACGAACCAGCAAAAAATGAGCTACCTTAGTCAGCCGATCCACTATTACCCATATGGAATCGTGACCCTTATGTGATGTTGGTAACCCAGTAATAAAATCCATTGATATACTCTCCCACTTCCACACGGGAATCTCCAGTGGTTGTAGCATCCCTGAAGGTCTCTGATGGTCAACTTTTACAAGCTGACATGTAACACACCTTGAGACAAATTCTGCAATGTCTCTTTTCATACCTGACCACCAATATAATCGTCGCATGTCCTGGTACATTTTGTCCCCACCTGGATGTACTGAAAACTTTGACCCGTGCGACTCCATCATTACGTCATGCCTCAAATCATCATCTTAGGGTACTATCAGCCTACCATTAAACCGTAGACCACCCTCTGAGCTGATGGAGTAGGACTCTTCCCCCTCGGCCAGTACCTGTCGTACTCTGTGCTGACAAAATGGGTCCTGGTCTTATGCTCTCACTACCCGCATAATACTCTCGGGAGTGATAGCTAAAACTTCCATGAATGCTCTAGGTATCTCATCCTCGTGTCGAAGTTCACTCCACTTCGCCTTCCAAATATCTTCCAACTCCCCGATAGGTCTTCTGCTTAACGCATCTGCCACCACGTTAGCCATACCAGGATGATACTTTATATAAAACTGGTAGTCCTTCATGAATTCAAGCCACCTCCTTTGACTCATATTCATAACCTTCTGAGTGAAAAGATACTGAAGTGACTTATGATCCGTGAATAGAGTGAACTATTCACCCAGAAGATAGTGTCTCCATATCCTCAACGCAAAAACAATCGCTGCCAACTCGAGGTCATGGGTGGGGTAATTCTTCTCATGTGGCTCAAGCATTCGGGACGCGTAAGCTATAGCCTTCTCTTACTGCTGTAACACACCTCTAAGCCCTTGTAAGGATGCATTCCGCTCCTAGGAAAGGCAAGAACGGGTGCTGATGTCAACTTTTACTTTAACTCATCAAATGCTAACTGATAACTGTCACTCCATACGAAGGGAACTCCCTTTCGAGTCAAGTTCGTCAAAGGTTCATCAATTTTTGAGAACCCCTTGATGAAGAGACGATAATAACCGACCAACCCCAAGAAATTGTGAATTTCGGTCGGTGTCGTGGGTTGTCCCAACTCCCTCACCGCCGACACCTTACTCATGTCAACATCAATGCCTCTGCTTGATACAACGTGGCCTAGGAACTGAACCTCCCAAAGACAAAATCCACACTTCTCAAATTTGGCGTACAACTGATGGTCCCATAACGTCTGTAGAACCATTCGTAAATGTTTAGTGTGTTCCTCCTCCGTGCGAGAGTAAATCAAAATGTCATCTATGAATACAATCACAAACCGATCCAAAAACTCCCTGAATACCCTGTTCATGAGATCCATGAATAATGTAGGCGCATTAGTGAGCCCAAATAGCATTACCCTGAACTCGTATGACCCGTACCGTGACAGGAACGAGGTCTTAGGTACATCCTCTTCACGAATGCTCAATTGGTTCAAATCGATCTTTGAGAAGTACGCAACCCCTCTTAATTCATCAAACAAGTCATCAATCCTCATTAACGGATACTTATTACGTATCATAACTTTGTTCGGCTCCCTGTAATCTACACACAGACAAAGTGAACCATCCCTTTTCTTTACGAATAACACCGGCGCACCCCATGGTGATGTACTCCGTCGAATGAAGCCCTGTCTGAAAAGTTGCTGAATCTGTTCTCTCAGCTCTCGCATCTCCGAAGGAGCCATGCGATACGGTGCTCAGGCAATCGGTCTCGTCCCCGGAGCTAGGTCAATAATTAACTTTATCTCCCTGCTGGGTGGTAACCCTGGTATCTCCTGAAAGACATCCTCAAAATCCCTCACAACTGGGATTGAGTCCAGAGAGACGACAACCCCATGTGAGGTCTCCTCCTCAATATAATATAAATTAGTGCGCGATCCTCCCTCGGGGAGTGGAATTGCCACAAGGAACATCTCTTGTCCCGGGATGGAAAAAACGATAGTCCTCTCATAATAATCTACCATTGCCCTATACTGCGCCAACCATTCCATGCCTAGGATGACATCATATCCCTCCATATCCAGCATTAGGAGGTCCGCCGCTAGACTCAATCTCCCGACCATAATGCCCACAACCTTACAAATCGAATGTATAAGGGACCGACTACCCATCGGTGACTCCACGCACATAAGATGAGTGTCATATGTCGCTAATAGGTCGGCTTCCCGTGCAAATCTAGTGGAAATAAATGAATGCATCGCCCCCATGTCAAACAAAATACTACCCTCAAGTCCATGAATAGGAAACATACCCGCGACTGTCGACGGTGCTGGAGGTGCTTGCTGAAATTGAATGTCACGGACGTTGAACACACGTCCGTATTGCATCTGACCTGGTTGCGGGGCCCATGCTGCTGCTGGGGCTAACGGAGCCTACTGTCCCTATTGGGCACCCTGTTGTTGTACCCTATCTTGTTGTGAACAGTTTCTACTCTTGTGACCTTGCTGGACACAAGTGAAACACTGACCCTGAAATTTCCTCTGACCTTGGAACTAACGTTGGCCCTTTCGTCCTTGGCCTTATTGTCCTCCATTTTGGTTCCCTTGGCCATGTCGGCCCGGAGGAATTGGTTGTTGAGTACCCTGCTAGCCCGGTCTATCAAAACGATGCCTCCCGTGCTTAAACTTCTTGGTAGAGTTCCCCTATCGAGAATCCTTCCCTATGTGACACCCCGACTGATTAAATACCGGGTAGCTACTCCTTTATGAAATTAAATCAAAATGCCAAGTTGGCTCAGTTAATAGCATCACTGTCGAAAACATTTTATTATTACTAACCACCTAGTATTTAAAAAGTAAGTTGTCAAGTTTTAATTAAAGTCTGATTAACATGAAATAAAACATTTAAAGCAAGAATAATATCACCATTCACCATAACGAAATAATAGAATAACCATCACATGATATAAATAAATCCGGAGGAAAAACTCCTCACAACAAATCCCACAACTGAAATAAGTAACGAAATACTGAATACTGAATCAATATATGCCAAAGTCTGAAAAACTGAAATGAAAAAGTCTCTAATAGAATTTGGGCAACATGCCCTACAACTGAGGAATACTGAACATGGAATCCAAATGATAGAAGCGTCTAAAAGCAATTCCCTGTAACTTCCACAAACAGCTACAGCTCGTCATCGGAATGAGAATCCTATGCGTGGTGTCCTTGTGGCTGGGCACCTAAAATGGTTTTACAAGAAAAATAGATTTGAAAGCAAACGGGTCAGAGCCCGAATGTGGAGATATTTTAAAAACCTGCAAGTGCTTTAAAAACATTTAAAACATTAAATGCAAAGTACATGTTAGGACGTGCACTCACATGAAATTCTCACCTCTCGACTAAATGTGCACTCCTAACGTAAGTACCCATCTAAAATGACACTAATCCCTAGCTAAGTGACATCATACCTAGCTAGACTGTCATAGGTTCTACTCTTATTACTCGGTTCCCATTTACATTATAACGATCACATTTAAATATGGGCTTAACATAAATTCAGTTTCCCATAAAAGCAACACAACTCATTATAGATTATCCCTTTTATATTTTCCAAATTTATACACATAATATCATATGAAAGTTCCCATAATAAAGTGTATATTTTCCACAACATAAATATACAATATAAGCACCCTGAGACAAAGCTGCGGTGTACACATACTATGCTATCCATCCCGGTAGATCACGTACATAAGGATTACATATTCCGAATCTCTCAGGAATAGTTCACAGATAACAACATCACAAATAATGGAGGCGAACACAGTCACATCACATGGGTCACGCACATACCTGCGCTCCCATGATCAGCAGACTTATTAATATCCCAATAAGTCCTTCTATGACCTATGTTCATCAAGGTAACCAGTCTAAATCCGGGCAACACAAGGATTAGAGGTCCCTAAGCGAACGCAAACCTTCCGTGATAGCAAGTATGGTAGGTATGTCATACACATAAAATCAACACATATACTAAGTATGCAGACGTCTTAGTAATCACCATAATATATTGGTACATATCTCTTCTCGTACGGACATATAATACTACAGCATTTATATGTTCCCGATTAGTATAATTAATTAGGCCGTCAATAGCTCGCATCGCAATAGACGCTCACATCCTACTTCATATTTTCCCTTAGATTCAAACAACACTTCTAGGTTTGACTCCTCATAATATCCCAAACATCCCAAATATATCAATCACTCATCAAGGAAAGGCTATCTCTACCTATACACAAGGTTACTGGGCACTTGGGATCAAAACAGGCTAAAAAGCCTAAACTGTCAACTCGTTCGAAGTCTCGTTCGAACGAGGCTGTTCGAACGAGACTTCGTTCGAACGAACTGAGTCTTCTAACGAGATCGCATTCGAACGAAGTGGGCTTTCTAACGAGATCTCATTCGAACGATCCTATCGAACGAACTTCACCCTCGTTAGAAGTCAATGGTCAACTCGTTAGAAGCTCGTTCGAACGAGTTTGTTCGAACGACCTAGGTAGGTCTTCTAACGAGTGGCCAGATTCAAGCCCAGAATTTTCTACTCGTTTTTCACCAATTTCAACTCCTCAATACTCCTCTAAAATTCATCCCAACAATGTTTTAAGGTCTCTAATCAATCCTAAACATATCAAGGTCACATACTAACGTGTTTTAAGGAATCAATTCATCCTAAACATCATTAAATCATCAAGTCTCTTCACTTTTCCCCGAATTTTCAAGAACATAAACCCTAGAATTTATAATCATCAATTTAGTCAAATTAGATCCGTTTTTGTTACATACAACATATATTAACATCAGGGTAATCATCTCTATACGATTCTACATGCAATTTCTTCTCAAAATTTAAGTTCTAAGTCCAATTAAAATGGGTTTTTATTAAACTCCCAAGAACAGTTTGATTTATTGGATAGTCTAAGCATGGAAGAAGCATTTACTGCATAAAAACGTAATTTAAACCACTTGCCTTGATTCAATCTCAGATTTTGATGACGATATGATGAAGCTCTCTCTCTCTCCAAGCTTTTCTCCTCTTTCTCTCTCTCTCCAATCTTTCTTCTCCAATGGCTATGGTGGCCAGGGTTTGTTTTGGGAACTTAGAAAACCTAATTCTAAAACTCCCCGTAGTCTTATCGGTCAATATGGTTGGTAGTGGGTTTAGTGGTTGGTTTCCTGAATCAAATATAATTTACTAATTTTCGTCACTTTTAATTCCCAAAAATACAAAATTACTAAAATACCCTTTATGTTGTCGGTATCACCTAAAAATACCCCGGGACCCAAACTAAACCCCCGGCTAGTGTTTTCTGACTATCTCGACCCTTCCGAAAGCGTTGGTGCAATCAAAACGACCATATGGTTAATAGAATTTAAATTCACTTTTATAATTAAAATAATTATATCCTGACGCGACTGTCTCACGCGTCCCAATAAAATGTCCAAATTGCCGTATATCAATCTGACGACAAATTTCATAATTCAATATTCATATATCATCATATATACTCAATATAGTTAAATACCAACTCACATCTCGCTAGTATTTTATCCGGATTAATTCCTAATTAATTCTCATTTAATTAATTAATCCAAAAAATAAATATCGCCAAAAATACAGGGTATTACACCCTAGCTGGCCCACTATTTGCTGCTGTGGTGTGCTGTTGTCACTACTTCCACCTACTTTTCCCGGATGGCTAGGCTCACCTCTCTTGTTTCCCCTCGCATGAAAGCGGTGGTCCTGACAGTGTAGTAGAGCGGCATTGACGACATCTGTATAAGTTACCACTGCCGGATTGCCGATCAAGTGCTGTCTGATTCTCCAGGTTAAGCCATCCATAAATTTTGACTTCTTTCTCTCCTCATCGCTTACCTCATTTGGCACAAAGTTATCCAAGCGGGTAAACTCTTCCTCATAATCAGCAACAAAGCAATCACCCTGCACTACCTCGCTGAATTTCATCCTCATCTCTGACTCTACTGCTGGAGGAAAATACTCGCGGTCAAATCGCACCGAAAACTCAGAAATTCCCGTAATGTCCCTTTCCTCGGTGGTGGTAACTAACTCCCACCACTGTAAGGACGCTCCAGACAGTTGGAAAGTGGCTAGCATTTGTTTCTCGACCTCGGTGCAATCTAGCATGCGCAAGTGGCGCTGGATATTTTTCTTCTAGTTGCATGCCTGCACTACATCGGTACTACCCTGAAACTCGGGTGGAGGTCCGTTCTGAAATGTCTCTCTGACTCGCTGCCAAGTAAATGGCCCTGTTGGGGCCGAAACTGCCGGTGCCACAGGAGGAGGTACCTGGGGCTGAGGAAATTGGGCTTCCATGGCCCTCATCGCTGTCTCGACTGCCTGAGCCACTATCACTGCAACCTGAGTACTGGAAATTAACTCAGGTGGGGGTGGTGGTAGCGGTACCTGTGGCTCCTGATGAGGCTCCCTCACTTCATCTCTAGCTTCAGCCCTCTCTGCTCGCTGCCTCCTCGGTGGCATCTGAAATAAGATCAAATTGTATAAGTATACAGTTTATACAAATTTTAAGAGAAGATGTACGATAACGCAAAAGCGGATATTGAATCAACAGTCCTAATAGTAGGGCTCTAATACAACCAAACATTATGCTGAAATGCAATAAGCCGTACAGATCCTATGGATATTAGAACCTGATGCTCTGATACCATCTGTGACATCCCGCCTAATTAAACCTTGGGTGATCAAGCCTTAATTTAATTTAAAAAGGTTTCTTAAATGGATCATTCTTAGCATCACTGCCGAAATCTTTTTAAATTGCTAACCACCTACGTGAAATTAAGCTAGTGCCAAATTTTATCTTCCTTAAGCATAATAAACAATCCATACAAAACGATACAGTTTCAATAATAAGAAAACAATTCGCATAAATAACTGAATACAGATAAAGTCTTGCTGAAAACCACGACCAATAAAACCAACTCAAAATCCAAAATCAGAATAACTGTAGAAGTAACGATTGGACAACATGTCCTAAATAAGAATACTAGAACTGAGATCCTGCACTAGAACTGAAAGAGAGGAAATGTCTAAACAATCTCTGCAACATCCACGTGTGCTGCATCTCCCAAAACCCTAGAATGAAATCATGCTAGGTGTCCCTGTGGCTGGGCACCTAAAAGGTTTTTAAAAAATTTACATAGCAAGAGTTAGTACTCAAAACATTTGAAAATATTTTGCAAGCAGTTATCACAATTGAGTTATTGATTACACATATTAAGGTTTCGCACACTCCCTTGAACTTCCTCACCTCTCTTCTATAGCGCATGTCTAACGAGGATACTTAGTTCACCTAGTTATACTACCCCAGTTAACTAGATTAGAGTACCCACTGTATATACCACCTCACTAAGTTCCCATGACCTACTTGCAACATTTTAATAATCCATATTTCACGTGCTATAAGCGTAGATAACTTATTTAATTCTTGTTATCCTAATTCTTGTAATAATTACATCACGCTATTTAATTATTACTAAGATATTTACAATCCATCTCATTATATACTATTATAAGTCTGTAGATTATGCATATGGAATACATTTTTATCACACAATCATCTATTGAATATTAGTTATCACTAACATATCCTTTTAACACACATAAAGGACTCTTGGTTCAGAATGATTCATCGACCCCAAGTGAGAGTTGGTTCGGAATGATCCATCGACCCCAACTATTTATATATATTTATACACATATTCTGGTTTGGGACTCTTTCATCGCGACACCAACTTAAGGTTTGGTTCGACATTTTTCCTCGACCCCAAACATAAAATAATTTTATGTTAGTTTGGAATGTCTCATCGACCCTAACATAATTAATTTAGGTAAAATTCTCTTAACCCAAAATTTCATATAATTTAGTAGGTACACACCCGACCTATCAAATCATGTCCGTACGTATTATATTCTACTAATATTCACCGTACTCATTAATTTACGATTTATTTCACTATTGCATTTATTCGAGTATTCACGCAACTCTAAGGGTCCTATTTACCCCTCCCTTCATTCAGTAGTTAAGTTATCTTTAACCTATTGGTATTTTTCCACAATTTACTCTCACTCTTTCCGTAAATAAATTCTCACATTCCCGACATACGACTCAATTCGATTATCTTCCCGTCGGTCCATTTCTCCAAATTTCCCACTCAATCATTTTTGAAGAAATCTAACGGTATACCTACTGGTATTTATTAAGTCTCCTCATAGGTAAAATATCGTCACTAAGGTTCGCATTAAGTGACGGTAATTAAAAGGAAATTTATCCACAAAATTTTCTAAAGTGCAGCCAGGGTCGATCGATCAATGGGATATGGTCGATCGATTGACTGCTCGATCGATCGACATTCAAGGGTCGATCGATCAATCAAGCAGTGACAGACCCAGATCGTCTTCTTCATGCGGGTTTCACCATTTTTGTCTATCTATCTCTCATGATAATTCACCATATTTGCAACCAACAATTTCTAATCATTCCTACATATTCTGGGATGATTACTAACGATTTAAAATAACAAAATCATTATAAATTCTGTCCAAATTAACTAAAGATCCTCCTAATATTCAAGAACCCTAAAAATACAAACTTTCCATCTTTTCATCATAAGTTCAGGTTTTTAGTTCGATTTAATCATCTAGTCTTCTATGATATCTGAATATTTGGAGATCCAAAAAAGTTCTACATGAAATCCCTATCAATCATGGATCATAATCAAGTGTTTACTCCCAAAAATATCATAAAAACAATGTTCTTCATAAAGCTTATATATGGGTATTATAACTCAATTTATTTTGCAAATAATCACTTGCCTTATGATTTGTAGGGTCTAATTTCGTGGTTGTTATTGACGATGGATGATTTCTATCCTTCAATACTCCTTCTCAACAAGTTGGTGGTGAAACCTCCTTAGAATTCTCCCTCCTTCCTTCTTTTGCCTTAGGAAATTGTCTATCTCTTCTCTCTTATGGCTATGGTGTATTTTCCTTCCTTTATAACCCTATCCTCTAACTCTTATAATATGATTTAGGGTTCCAAAATTCTTGGGTCTCCTCACCCATAAATTTAAAGAGACCAAAATGCCCTCAGATGGTCCCTATTTAGCCCAAAAATGACCCGGCACTCAACTAGTACCCTCGGGAACACTATTTTGACTAATTCGACCCTTTCAGAATCAACTGTGGACTCCAAATTATCTATTGAGTCTCTTAAATATGTTTCTAACATTACATCACATTAAATTACTCTACTCACGTAATTTAATTTAAAACGTGTCACATTAAATTACATACTCACGTAATTTAAATAAAACGTATTTTCATCACATTAAATTACTCTACTCACGTAATTTAAATAATCATTAAATTACTCTAATCAAGTAATTTAATTAAAAAATGTATTTTCCTAACTATGCAGAATTATGGGGTATTACATAGCTCTGTATGCTTATAATCCGGGGATGCTTCCCACGAGTCCTTCACATAATTTAAAGTGAAAGTGATTACTCATGATAAATAAGTGAAACTTTAATTACAATAAAACCGGATTGGTAACATCATATAGTTTAGTTCATTGAACTTAACACCTAACGCTCAGGTCGGATCGGGTTTACTATGGGTAACCCAAAAATCTGGTTTGGGGCGTTAGAAATCGTATCTGGGCTCTAGGTTCAAGGTTCCTTTCGGGTCGGTAGTGGATTTATTGATGTCGATGTTAGTTTGGGTCGGTCACACAAGTTTTAGTGACGATACAGTTTGTGTCCTTGATGGTGAAGTCAAAGAGGTTAGCACAACAGGTGAATTATTGCCAAGTGGCATACGACTAAGTTAGTTATCATTAATGCTTTTGCGCATTTGATTAGACATATTAGTAATTTATGGGTGTCGTCCTAAGTCGATAGTAATGACACTTTGCTTTTTAGTTTGAGGTGTTTGTGTTGAAACCTTGGAGGACATAGTGTCTTTCGAGATATTAATAGAGGGAGATGATGCCCATTGGTTAAATCGCTGAAATTGGGTATAGCCTGTTGTGGAGATTGGTAATTAGGGTGCCATGACTATGTAATGATGGTTTGGGATTAGAATGCATATAGTCCCTAGGTGCGACACGTATGAGTAGTCTTTATTGATGATGTAATTAGGAAAATCCTATACTTGGGTTAATACCATGACTGATGGGCAGCTCGATGAGCATGTAAAATTGTGTGGTTCAATACTTTTGAATGCCTACATTGAGTCTTGGTTGATAAGATGCCATTTTTGTGGGTGAACGAATGTTAGGTAGCTCTATTAGGGTAGTATTGGAAAGGATGATTCAACGTTTGATGAATATGATCTTTAGCGACATCAATGGTGTAGATCTAGAGATGTATCGGTTAAACACAATGTCATGTATCCTACCAAAATCCTTAGTAGTGTCAGCATGTGGTTCATTGCGTGGTACATAACATTAGTTGTTGTGAGGAGGTCCTTGGATTATCCTTGGGATAAAAGGTGAACTTGTTATGATGCCTTGAGGTGTGAGGCGATTGTAACCAACCATGTTAGAGAATTATAGAATGATAATTAGGGTGAGTGGACAACGATTGTTGAAGTGAACACTTAGAAACCATAGGACGTCATCGCTTTATAGAAATCGTGGTCGATAAAGTCTAACGTAGTATTTGGTGATAAATGCTTTGGCATACTTGGTGACCTTAGGGAACCAGTCAGGCTATATATTATAGAATTTATTATGTCCAGTGATAGGATGTTGAAAATTTGGTGATGACCTTGGATTATTGACTAAGTTGAAAGTAATCACTTCATAGAGCCTTGGGTGAGCCTGCTAAGTTTAATGTAGATAGGCAGTGCAAACTTCTGAGGTGAAATTAGGGGTTCATATCATGATTGATGATAGTAATCGCTGTCTTGAGGGGACCAATGTAGGGAGGGTCATGTTAAATTTTGATGAGTACTAAGAATGCATTAAAAATTTTGTCTAGTGACGTTATAATTGGGGCCATGTATAGAGAAAATTTGATGGGGTGTAGCAGCATGACCAATATGTGTTTCAATGACACTACTAGGGAAATGTGTACACCTTAGGTCGTCTTATTTGAGTCATGTGAACACAACGGTGTATGTTCAAGTGGTACTTATTACCCTTATGGTGCTAATGGAGAGCGTTTGGCCGTCACGTGGAGTCAATTGAATTGAAACCTGTGATAGGAAACAATATCCTTATGACAATGATAGTTGTGATAGGGTAAGTGTTTTTTCGTATCGGGTAGTTCCTATGGAAATGTTGGGCATGACTATCGCACGATAAAGTAATATAGTAATCTAGGTGTATTAGATTGGTGACACCATCACTGATGAGATGGACAAGGTTGGTGTCGATAAGGGTGTTGATCGGAAAGGGTCATGTATATCGATGGCATAAGGGGGAGGGCCTTACTCCTAAGGAGGCAAGTCTGGCGTTTGACTTCCCGGAGAACGACATGTTCATATATTGTTTTGTCTTGTGAGGATGAATGGTTGAGATCCAATTCGTCATGATTGGAGACTCAAGCCAGGGTACGTGCCTAGGATAGTACTCAATCAGAACGCATGTGATGAGTGATAAGATTTCAAGCATGTAGCATAGGTTTACTTTCTATAAATTATAGTCTGACGCGTATAAGAGGGATTTTCTTGGGACGTTGATTGTTCCTTCTGACTCCTATGTGTCCCATTTAGTTTTAGTAATCGAGGATAGGTATTCCCATGTATATGGTAGCTCAGATTGGTACAATGTTATGGTACGGTGAGGTTGGGCCTAGTACATTGCAGGTGGACCTATTATGGTCAATGCAATTCGATAAATGGGTGCTCCCTATATGAGGTTTTCTTTCTATTGCATAACATCCAGTATACGGGTGGATATGCTTTCGGCCAAATGATTTGCTCGTAGTATTTTTTTTCTTAGGATTAACGACCTTTCGACTGGACAGCATGGAAGTCAGTGGATCTAGTTGAAAAGAGTGGGATGATGACTTGAGGAAATTTTATAGTGTTAGAATTTAAGGAAACTTAGTACACAGTGCGACTTTTCCATGATGAGTGGAATGGTGTGATGCGCAAGTGAATGCTCAAAAGTGAGATGCTTAGAGTAATAATAAGGTCATTAGAGTGATGCATCAAAAGGTATCAGTCAAGTGAGGAATAATGATTGGACGGTGTACGACTCCTTGGAGTGAGTAATTAGAGAAGTAAGGTTATAATCACGCTCGGGTAAAATTGTGTGGTTAAAATGATCGAAACATTTATGGGGATGCAAGATATGTATTCCTAATATTGGAAGTGATTCTTAATAATGAATTTAATGATTGGTTGTATTACGATTCACCTTTGGAAAATTATCGATCACGAGAGGGTGTTTCCCAATAGGGATACCGATATGATTTAGCTATTAGCAAAGGTAGTCCTAAGGCTCAACTAAGCATGATCACTGAGAACTGGAGATTTGAGGACTGTAGTTGAATTTGATGATTTAGTCTTGGAGGAATCCTATGAATTAGGGTAGAAATTGCTGAACCACAAGATCTTAGTGATTGACGGGTCGATAATTTCGAGGAAGAAATTTCCTTTGGAGGGAAGAATGTAATATGGCGCCCCAATATTTTATTATTTTTCTTGCATAAGTAAAAATACTATGAGAACCTTGGAATTTGGATTATATTGATCAGATTTATATCCCCATTTGATTTTTTGGGGGGTTATGATAATAAGCGTTGGAAGTTATGGGAAAAATTGAGAAATTTGGAGAAATTGAAGGAGGGTTGTTCGAATGATTTTAGAGTCATACGAATGAGAATCACAAGTCATTCAAACTGGGGATCAAACGAGGTTCGAATGAGGACCATCTTCATAAAAGGTTTAGATAGTTCGAAGGGCATTCAAATGAGACGCCTTTCTCATTCGAACAAGAGGCTATTCTCGTTCGAAGAAGGTTACATAGATTTTTATATTTTGGCTTGACCTTGTGTGTTATCACATTTTTTACCTATGGATCACTAAGGTTTCAAATTTTGGCATGCCCAAATTTGGAAAGATGGTAATTTTGGTGTTTAAGGAGTTTTTATAAGGCTTATTTGGGGTTTATTTTCCAACTAAGAGTTGGAAGAAGAGAGAGAGAAGGGTGTGTCTTCCACCATTTTTTGAATTTCTCCACTTCTCTCTAGCACAAACCACGAAGCCACCACCACCCTTCCACCATATGACACCATATTCTTCTAGTATCCCACCATATCGAAGCCCTACATACCCATTTCCACCATTACTGAGTGGAGCTATAAATTTTAGAGGTGTTGTTGGGGGTTTTGGAGAAGATGCAAATGAATATTTTGTGAAGCTTGAAGAGGGTTTTGATGGAGCTTTCATGGAGGCAAGATTGGTGGAGTTATCCAACCTCTCTAAGGCCACCTTAGGAGGTTGGAGGTTGCCATGTTCTTAGACATTTCATGTCTTTCATTATTGGAGCTTCATTTGTGGTGGGAAAATCTTCTTTTATTTTAATACTCTATTTGTTTATTAGTAGTCTTGTTGTTTGAATTTAAGAGTACAATGCATATGAATAAAATGATGGGTTTCTAGTAGATTCGTTATTAAAGATTTTTATGTGTCAGCAAAAATGTTATTTTGTTCTAAATAAATAATAAGCAAATATTTCAAAGTTTTTTTGAAATAAGGATTTGGGATTTTTATGAAAATGGTGTAATCCTAGAGATTTGATGCAAACATTTTAAGAAATAAAATGTTTTTAAAATGATATTGATATTGCTTAAATATTTGGTGAATTAATGTTCCAAAGTATCTTGAAAAGATGAAGATTTTATGAAAGTTGGACATTTATTGAGTTTTGAAGAAATAAAAGTGTCCTTTATGTCTTGAAAGTGCATTTTGAAAGAATTTTGAATTTCTAGTATAAATTATATGTTTAACCCAATTAATAGGATTTTTGGAATTAAAATCCATCTTCTCAAGTATATAAACTTTTAGTACATTGGTGATAAACATAAAAACAAGTTTAAAGAAGATTTTGTTCGGTTTAAACATGAAATAAGTAAAATATATTTTTTTTGCCTCAGAAGTGTGTGAAAAATAGTTGAAGATGTGGTATGTGTAAGGTTGTAAAACTACATATGTTAATAAAAGAAAATGGAATTTTCTTATAAGAGTAGTCTTTAAGTGTAATTGAATTTCTTGGATAAAGAAAAAAAAATGTATAACTAGGAAAAATGGTTATTACAAGTGTTGAATGAGTGTTAATGGTTAAAGCATTGGGAACTTGGTGTGTGTAACTAAATAATAATTTCAAAGATTAACACTTATGAAATTGGAAGAGAAATAATGGAATAAAGATGTTTCAACCTTGAAATAATGTTACTCCAAATGTAAAAAGGGCGTTGATGTGTTAAAAACACTTAAGAAGTTAGTGTGGGTAATTTTATGGTATTTTGGAAAATAACACTCGTAAAAATTGAGGAAAGGACAAGTTTGGATGTCAACGGAGTAAAATGGTAATTTTACGTAAAGTGGAATATTTTTATGAAATAAAAATATTGGAAAGGTGTTACACAAATTGGTCCTAAATGAACTTGATTTTTGAATAATATCAATGTAAAAGTGTAAAGGACATGAAATGATAGTTTTCAAAGTGTAACACAAGTTGGGGTGAAAACCGAGTTTTTGGATTCGACCGGGTAAAAAAGGAAAGTGAAATAATGTGCAAATTTGTAAAATATTCAAAAAAAATTAAAATGAACCCAGATGACACGAGGATAATTAAGGAGGGCCTCGAGCCATAGATGAAAGATTCAAAATGATTGTCCAGAGCATATGGTGGTGTCGCCGGCGGTGTGGAGTCCGTTAAAGTATGAGGTTTATTGAAAGATTCTCAGAAAAAGATCAAGGAATAAGGAATATGTCAAGAAATGTATGTGGTGAAAATATAAAGGAACCACCTAACTGAATGAATTAATAAATATTCCGATAAAGGTTAATGTGAACGAGAAATGTGAAAAATTGATTAATATCCAAAAAATAAAGGAAAGGTAAAGTGTGATGAGTAAATGGGTCGTTAAGCAACCTAAGAAGGTTTAATCCGTAATTAACACAAGGGTGTGTTTGTGAAATATTTTCAAAGGCTAAATAAGTATTTTCTAACACGGTGTTAGTGTATGTTGAAAAGGTGATTTGCAATGAAAATAATAATGAGAATTGATTTAAACATAAATGGTAATTTTGTTTTAAAAAAATTGCTTTCGATTGAACAAAGTGTAGTTGTTTCAAGTATTTAACCATGTGTGTTAAATAAAAAGATAAATGTCATTTTAAGGAAGAGGAAGTCTTTTATAAGATTAAGGTAAATTAATCGGGATAAATAACGTTTTCGAAAGTAAGACGGTTTCATGCGTTAAGTATATATATATATATATATATATTTGTATGTGTGTGTTTGTGCATAAAGTAGTTTTATGTGCACCTAAGTATAATGTTGTGACACCCCGCCTAATTAAATACCGGGCGATCACTCCTTTATTAAATTAAATCAAGGTAAACAGTTGGTTCATTCTCAGCATCACTGTCGATAAAAATACATTTTCCAATTTAACACCCTGAATAATTAAGCTAAGTGTCAAAACCATTTTCATACATACTTTCCAAATTTTATTTAAAGAAAATCATTTATTTTATTAGCAACATTTCTACAATTTAGAATCACACCACAATAAACCTGGAACACAAACCAATTATTTTAAAACATTCGTAAATCGAATGTCAACAAGCGAAATATAAAGTCACGAATCCAAACTGAAGAAAACCCATAGTAACAATACTGGAAATAACTGAAATACAAATGTCCCAACAATAAGGAAATAATGGAAAGGGCGACACATGCCCAATAAATGAGAATGCTAAAATTGGAGTCAATAAGTGAAGCCGTCTATGCAAGTAACTTGCAACTCCCACCTAAGCTGCAGCACGTTCCTTTCAAGGGATCCTAAGCAAGATGCCCCTGTGGCTGGACAACTGAAATATATACCTATATATATCAGAGAGAGAGAAAAAGAAACGGGTCAGATCCCGAAAGTGTGTTTGATTTAAAATACGTTTAGCAAGTATTTAAATGGATACAGGCCAATGCAACAACATATTAGTGCGTCACTCTCTTGAGAAATACTCACCTCTCTTCTAATGTGCACACCTATCGCACTAACTTTCCCAATGGTTTATCTTATCATTTTATCATACTAACCATCCCAATAATTTAGCGTATCTTAACTTACTCATAAGATTTCAAAACCTAACAATATTATTGTTTAAAAAGAATGCTTCCAATTAGCAGCACAACTCTCGTTTTAGCTTTTATTAATTTATAAAGTTTCTCAGTAACATATTATACTTTCACAAAACAAGTATTTACTATTTGAGTCATCAACCATGTCCTACTTATCAAATCACAGTAGGCAGTTTTCAAATTTCCAAATCTCATATATATATTAACTACTCGTATAATATATATAAAATAACAGCACCCCACATAAAACTATGGTGCGTGCATACTCTACTATCCAAAGCCCCATATCACTCATATTAAGGGGAATACATTCGGAATCACTCTCAAATTGTATTAACATAAATACACAAACAATATTGAGGCGAAGAATAGATTCCAAGTCTCTAAGAGGATGGCACATGCCTGCATCTCTTAGGACCGTCTGAACTATCACATCGATAGCCTGTACCGAGGATATCTATCTTCTAGGGTACAAGTCAATATCCCCCATAAAGGTCCCATCGAGATAAGACTTGTCCCAGCGCGGTAACCTCAGGGATAGAAAGTAGCGTGGGCATGATTTTCACAAGTATATAATATGTACACACAATCATATAAATATACCACTTTATCATATTAATATAGGTTCCTCACGTCACCCATAATTACAACATTTATCCTTAATTTCACATTATTAATAATACGTGTAAGGTTTCATCTCTAACCTTAACTCGAAGGGTTTTCTCACTTATTACGTGACACTCGTGAACTCTATCCTTCCAAGTAAAAAATTCAGTAGGCATAACGCTATTCACTATCGTAGCTATTCGCCGTAATCTCTCACTTGAAATACGTAGTTTCATCATTCATTATACAATTTTCCCAAAAGTAAACTTCTCGTATTATAATAAAGTTCCCAACACCTATTCATATATCCTACTGGTCTTTCCTACCTCCCAAAACATTTCCTTAAGAATCCCTAAGAATTATTTCGTGATAAATTTAATTTAACTAATTAAACAAGGGAAATAGGAGTCTTCCAGGAGGGGTCGATCGATCGAGGTCTGGGGCTCGATCGAAGCTCTATGCTTGATCGATCGATCAAGCAGGTATTTTGATTTCTGCAGAATTACAGTTACGGGTTCTACCATCTATCTTCATCCAAAACCATGTTTTTCCATTCTAAATGTCCCAAAAATCCTACTACTAACATTATATCAATATACCAGATGTTTTCAACGTAAAGCATGTGTATATCTAACATTAAACATGGATAATTAACCCAAAATCTCATCTAATTATCAAGAACCCTAGAGTTTTTCTTAATCATGGTTATAATATGTTTTTACCAGAATTTCCTTCTAATATATCATCCAAATTTCATGAGTTATATTCCTCCACATGGCAAGGATTCCAGAATTTCATATACATCAATACTACTTGCATTTTCCTAACACAAATTGGGTTTTCTTCCATATTTATCATCTCTAATCATTCCTAAACTAACATGAAGATTGCACTAACAAAAATACGCAAGATGAATACTTGCCTGGGATTTTCGAATGTCTGGTTTATAGATGAATCCGGTGTGGTTGCGTTCCCCTTCTCGCGATCTACGCGTTGGTGGTAGCGGCGGTGCAAACCGGTGACTTTTTGGCCTTGAATTGCCTTGGAGCTCTCTCCTCTCTTCTCCAATGGCCGTCACTTGTGTTCTGAGTATTATAACCCTAAAAGACTAACCTAAATGGCTGATATAGGTTGATGAATTTCGTGGGTTTAATTACCCAAAAAGGTGAAATGGCTAAATTGCCCTCCCGGGGTTCCAATTAGGCCTAAAAACACCCCGAGACCCAAACTAAACCCCCGGGTACACTTTTTTGACTATCTCGACCCTTTCGGACGCGTTGGGGCACTCAAAACGACCATACAAACGACTTATAAAATATTCACTTTTTTTTTAACAAAATTAGTTTCGACGTGACACGGGCACGTCCCGACTTAAATTTCCGAAATTGTCATTTAATACACTCATGACATTCAATATAACCAATATAATAGATTACTTTGCTCATTAGTAATATTCAACAAATTTCCCATAATTACTAACTCTTGTCACGTTAATAATTATAACATAATTAATTTCCGGATTTTTATTAAATAAATCATTCACGTTAACTTTAATAAATCCCCAAATTAATATAGCATAAAAATACGGGGTATTACAAATGTGTAGAGTGTTCTTTCTGCCGTACGATTCTATATAGAATTTTTATATATTTCCCACTAAACCTTTGGCTCACACTCTTGTCTTTGTTATGGGAGGTTGGGTGCAACTTCGTATTTTGAGAGAGTTATACATGTAACTAGTCTCATTTGTTTTACATTAGTATCTCTATATTCTTGGACTCCGATGATGCTTTTCATGAGTTCCTCACTTGGTTTAAATTGAAAGTTTATTCATATGCTAAAATAATGAAATATTAATTAAAAGAAAACTAGATTAGTAACATTATATAGTTTGTTTAATTTCACTTCATACCTAACTCTTGTATCGAATTGGATTGACTTGACTATGGATAACCCATAAATCTTGGTCGGGGCATTACACCCTCGGCCTCACCATGCCTCTTATTCAAATCATCATTATCTGACTGGACTTTGGTGTCAACCTCCCCAATGTCCTTGGCGTTTGTAAGTTGATCCTTTAGGTCATATATCTCCTTCTGCATTGAGCAAAACACGTCTTCCAAGTCCTTTAGGTCGTCCTTCAGTTTGGTGACCAAGTTGGACTGGTCTTTGTAAGCCTTGATCCTTTTCTTCAAATCTTTACAAGAAGTTATATATACTTGGTGGGCTTGGTTGTTAATATCCCGTCTGAGCACATTATCTAAGTTGCTGGGAAATGACGAAATTCCTCGGTATCAGACTATAATGAAAAAGAGAAGGAAAATAGAAGAAACAATTCATCAGCAATTCAACGAAGGCATTCAGAGTAATATAAATAGACTTCACTCAAAGTAATGGTAATACTATTTTCATTCACAAAGTTATTGGGATAGGCCGAACCATTACTATCCAACAATAAAAGGAGTACAAAGTACAAGAAAAAAAATAGGAACTAAGGGATTTATTTCACCTTCTCATCAGCCTCGACTTCCTTCCCCTTAATTGCCACCTCCTCGACCTGATCGATAGGGTTGTTGGTTGATGGACCCTTATCAACTTTTGGAGGGACACTAGGGTGGGTCTCGTCGAACAACTAAGACACGATGATGACTCTAGTTTTAACTAAGGCTTCGTACCATCCATTCTTAAAACTAGCCTTATGAGCATAGGCTATCTGGACTTTTCCAAAACTGGCGTCCTTAGCCAAAGGGATCCTGGCAACCTCCATAGATAATCAATAATTTTTAATCTTTAGGTGAGTGCTCTCAAACTTTAAAAAAAATTTCTCAGTCTTCAGCAAGGCCACGACCTCGATGGTGGTCATCTTCTCTCACTCGTAGGCCTGATTGGAACGAGCCATGATCTTCAGAAATTTTTAGAGTGCCTCGTTCACTTGGTCGGTGAGACCATCTAAAAGGCTCTTGAACTCTGCCACAAACTGTGAAACAAAAGAATAAATAACAAATATTATAGATGTTCATGAATTATAGTCGAGTAGACAAGGATTAGCTATAGAGAAAAATACGATCCTCACTAGTGGTAAAGTTTGGAAAGAACACATAGAAATCTAGTCACGTTCCATCATCCTCAGTTTCTCGCGATTACCAGCGAGAACTAGCCCCGTCAGTAGGCTAGGGGCCAAAAAGGGATTATGGCTTACGAATTGGGCCTTAGGAAACGGGGAGAGGGGGGGAGGGACTTCATTATTCTTAAAGGAAGGAGGGTCCATGAGAGCCTTCCTCTTGTCCTTTTTCATCATTCGACTTCTTGTTGTTGTTCTTCTTATTCTTCTTCTTTTTCTTCTTATCTTTTTCCTCTTCTTTGTTTTTCTCCTTAATGACCAAACCATAGTTGTCAGTTCTAGAGGACTCACACTTTGCCTTCTTTTAGGACTTAGCCTTAGAGGAAAGGGGGATATCATCATCATAATCCAATATAAGGATCATCTTCCTAGTGGGAGCCATAGATTTCTCTTCGTCTAGAAAGATGAAACTAATGTCAAGAGATTTAAAGGACGAAGAAGCTTCCTCATCACGGAGTGGGAGATCAGGAATATCTTTTACCGGGCGAGCAATAAAGCTACCAGTATTATTGGTGTACTCTAAAAGAAATTAGGCTGATCTTCGGTCCTCGCCATCTTGAAGGTATTCTTTCAGCCTCCAAGCCTTCAACAGGTCAACACAATTGATGCCTTCCAAGGAAGGCCCATTATTCTTCCCGCGAACTACTCAAAGGCACAAACAAAAGGCATTGACTGTAATAATATAATAGAATGATAAGAAAATATAAGAAACTAAAGGAGCAAGTGTCCACCTATATCACCCCGAGCCTAGGCACAAAAACCCTGTGTATTCTTTGCCCTCAAGGAGCGGTGGATGTTGCCAATTTCTGGGAATAAAACCCTAATCCCAATTTTCTTTATTAGAACTAGGTATGTTTACAACCAACATTATATTGTCCTTTTTCGCCTTCATGTAAAAATAAGGCCATCTTTGGTATGAGATCAGTGTAACAACACCTGATTTTTGGAATGCCTGGTTGGTCCCATAAAGCTCAATTATGCGATTCATCCTATTGACTATGAACCAAGTAATAGAGGAACATTAGATGGTTACACACCGAAGGACTCAAAAAATTCTAAGAACAAATGGTTTGGGGGAAAATTCAATCCCCCCGAACCACAATAAGGGGATTGTCTACAATTGAAGACAATAGAGCGAAAAAGAGGAAAGTTACTTAAATAATAGATTATGAAAGATATGACAGATACTTGCAACGAAAAATGAGGAATGTAAATGACGAACTTTGGAGCCTTTTGTTAGCAATAAATTAGGAGTAAAAGATGATTATTTGGTATCAAGTGCAGAGGCAAAACACAGTTTGAAATAGCGTGCATAATCATGAGGTATGGGGATCAAAGTGATTTTTAGAGATTCATTTTCCTATCAGACCAGCGTACCCTCACAATATTTGCTTATTTATAAGAATGACTTGCTAATTCAAATTCACTAAAATGGATTGAAAAAAATGATCCTTTGACAAGAGTAAAATCCATTGGCCCAACAACGCTTGACCAGGAATTTTAGGGGCATTTGTGGGGGACAAAATATAATTGGTCCCAATTCAGATTGGGCGACCAAGTACAACGGAATTAGGGGAACTCCTGACCCAACTTTAATGTAAAAACGATTAATACCATCATTTATCACGTGGATAATTAAAAGGAAATCACGATTGGCTCATATCGGTTACCCAAAATCTGGAGAAAGATATTCAGGGAATTACCACATGAGCTTATCTCAAGATAAGGGAGTTCCTTTGCTTCTTCAACCATTACAATTTTAAATAACTATAAATACAACCCACACCCCAGGTCCAAGGGGGATCTAATTTCAAAACTTAGAGAGAAACTAATAAGAATACAGTGACGTCTTCGTGAACGTAGGTAATTTTTTGAACATTATTTGTATGTTGTGTCATTGGTAATTTTATAGTCATCTCTTGATTACTATTTGGAATTTCTTAGTTGTGATTAATTTGCACTCACAATAACTATATATATATATATATATATATATATATATATATATATATATATATATATATATATATATATATATATATATATATATATATATATATATATATATTCCCCCAATATTAACATATTTCACCATTAATTTCAATCTTAAACTCATCAAATATGATGTATTTTTCCTTATATTTTTCATATGTAGAATATTTTTTTTTATCTACTGACTCACTTAATATAAGTATTATTGGGTCATCAGTGTATAAAGATTTCAACGAAGTATACTTTCTTTAATTATATATGCAATACCCCTCATTTTAAAGGTCGAAGAGGAACATAACCCATCTCGTCACTAGGGTCATATGCCCTGCTAAGAAGTTGTTGACAAAGATAAGGATGGAGGGAATATGCGATAAATAAAAGATTATTTTGATATACAACCAACTTGCAATGACAATATCGTCCAGTATCGTTTATACAAAAGGTTTTCATTATTCCTTCGCATTTTTGATGACATTATTTTTAAAGGAAGCGAGTTGCGCGTAAAAATGGAGTTTCTAAGGTGTGCATAAAATGCCCGTCTCTCTCCGAATGCTACGTAGAGATGCTCTGCCGATTAAATTGACGAGTATGTACGAATTTTAGATAGTAGTTCCATTAGGATATTAAAGAAGTTTTGAGCCTCAATGTAATGCGCCACTATGATTTTATGAGTAATTTATGGCATTTCCATGGCAACATGTAGTATTTTACATATGAAATCATGCTTTGTTTAATGACGTATGTAATTACCTGTCTTTTAGAGGTCAAAGAGGAACATAACCCATCTCATCACTGGGACATATACCACACAAAAAAGTTGTTGACATAGATAGGGTCGTAGGGCACTTGATATTAATAAAATATTATTTTGATATACAACCAACTTGCGATGCCAAGATCTTCCCGTGTCGTTTTCATAAAAGTGGTTCCTTATGCCTTTGTATTCTTAATGAAATTATTTTTCGAGAAAGTGAGATGTGCGAAAAAATTGAGTCTGTTGATGTGCATAAAATGACCTCGTCCCTCTGAATGCTCATATAGAGATTCTCTGCCTATTAAATTGTCGAGTATGTATGAATTTCAAAAAGTACTGCCATTGAGGCGTTAAAGCGGTTTTGTGCCTTGGTGTAATTATCCACCATGATTTTATGCTTAACTTGTGAAATTATTGTGGCAAGATACAATATCTTTAACGTGTATTTATTTCATTGCAATCACCATGGAAGAATTATAAAATAAAAGATTTTATTTCAATATTAGGTCCCCATTATATAAAACATAACAAATGTAATTTTAAATTGACCATCCTACAAAAAAATGTCCCACTTTGAAGGCATCCTATGTATAAGTGTTAGTTTCGTTGAACGATGGATGGAGATGGAGTGGACACGTCCTCATCATTCACACAATAATAGAAAGATGGGTCCATTTTAACTCCATGACGCTTCCACCAGTCGATGACTTTCATGTATTGTTGAACACATTTACATGCATGTTGAATTTTTTTAGATGCTCCATTTGGTGTAGCCATTAATTTACCAAACAACTTTCCTAACACTGTTGTAAATTCTGTGGCAGGGGCATTAAAATCAATGTATAATTCGAATCATTTCCTAATGTGAAAAAAAATTGTCAAATATTTGATTGTTGGTAATAAGTGAGGAATGAGAGGAGAATAAATATATTTAATTTAGTCGTTAATGGCGTGGCATCCATCACCCTAGTGGTTTAAATGTTAGCATGTACCCGACCATATTTGGTATGACAAATTTGGAAGCAAAATTATCTCAAATTAATCGCATTTTTTAAAAATAAAATACTATTTTAATTAAATTTTGAGACTATCATTTCTCCTTAATTATTCGTGCAAAACATAATGGTAAAAAAGTTCTATATTTATCATTTCCAACAAAAATATCAAAATTTTGGCAAATCTAAAATTACTCTACCAATACTTCATGCTTGCGTATACCTACAAGTTGTCATGGTCCACTCCAGAAAGGTGAGTCCAATGTGTCTGGGGAGATTCTTCATTATTTAAAAAAAATAAGATAAAAAAATCTCAGTTGTTGAGATCATACCTAATTTACCTCCTAAGTATACGAGAATAAACCCTAATTTCTATTATGCTAAAATGAACAATAATAAAAATTAAAAAACACATGCACACATAACAGACAAGTTACATGGTTCACTCTTTAATGTGGGAAATTATGTCCACGATCGCTAATTATAAATGTTACATCATTTTGAAGATGATTATAATGAGATCTCACACGCTAACGAAATGGGAGACCCTAAAATATTTAATATACGAGTAATATTAGGACCAATTAATACATGTATAAAATACCCAAAATACTCTTGAAGGTTTTTTTCGCCGGGAGCAAGCCCTTGAACTGCCACCTTCGGGTGGGTGGTGGTAGCACCCCGTAAGCCGTCATTGAACTTATTGGGGAGTTCTATCCTTATTGTGGGGTTGTTTAATGCAATAAATCACGGTTCACACTCTAACATGAAAGGTCAAAGTCTTAGCAATAAATTGTTACCAATCAAGTCCTTGTAGTATCATGATACTAAAGATATTCCATGCTTGCGTATGGATGCATGTTTTCATGGTCCACTCGAAATAAGTGAGTCCAATGTGTTTGGGGAGATTATTTCTTAATTGAAAAACATGAGATAAAAAAAGGCTCGATTTTTGAGATTATACGTAATTTACCTTTAAAGTAAGTATATGAGAATAAACCCGGATCAATAATTTTCCATCTTTAGGTGAGTGCTCTGAACCTTCAACAAAATATTCTCAGTCTTCAGTGAGGCCATGACCTCGATGGTGGTCTGCTTCTCTCATAGGCCTACTTGGCCTGGGCTACAGCCTCTTGAAATTTTTAGAATGCTTCGTTCAACTCATGAATCAATTGGAACTGGTCGGCGCAACCATATAAGAGGCTCATGAACTCTGCCACAAACTGTGAAATAAAAGAATAAATATCAAATGTTAAAGATGTTCACGAATTTTAGCCGAGCATACCAAGATTAGATATAAAAAAAAAGAATATCCTCACAAGTGGCAAAGTTTGAAAAGCACGGATAGAAATCTCATCAGGTTCCATCATCTTCAACTGCTCGCGATCAGCAGCGAGCACTAGCCCCCTTAGCAGACCAGGGGCCAAAAAGTTATTATGGGGTACAGATCGGGCCAGAGGGACATGGGAGTGGTGGGGGAGGGGCTTCATTCTCCTGCGAGGAAGGAAGGTCCACGAGAGCCTTCTTCTTCTTCTTCTTCTTCTTCTTCTTCTTCTTCTTCTTCTTCTTCTTCTTCTTCTTATTATTATTATTATTATTATTATTATTATTATTATTATTATTATTATTATTATTATTATTATTATTATTATTATTATTATTATTATTATTATTATTATTATTATCCACCTCCTCCTTCGTCTTCTCTTTTTCCTCTTCCTTATTTTTCTCCTTGATGATCAAACATTAATTGACAGTTCTAAAGGACTCGCCCTCAACCTTCTTCTAGGACTTAGCCTTGCGGAAAGGGGAAAATCATCATCATCATCCAACATAAGGATTATATTCTTGGTGGGAGCCATAGAGTCCTCTTCATGTGACAATATGGAACGGACGTCAACAGATTCAAAGGACGAAGAAGCTTCCTCATTAGGGAGTGGGAGCTCAGGAATATATTCTATCGGGCGAGCAGTAAAGCTACCGATAGTTTTGGTGTACTAAAAAATAAATAAGGCTGATCTTGTGTGCTCGGCATCAAGAAGGTAGTATTTCACCCGCCAAGCCTTCAATAAGTCAACATAATTGATGTTTTCCAGGGAAGGCTCCTTGTTCGTCCCGCGAGTTTCTCAAAGGCACAAATAAAAGGCATTGTCAACAATAAGACAACATAACGATAAGAAAATATAAGCAATTAAAGGAGCAATTGTCACCCTCTATCACCCCCCAATTTGGGCACAATAACCCTATGTGTTCTTCGCCCTTAGGGAGCGGTGGATGTTGCCAATTTCTGGCAATAAAACACTGATCCCAATTTCCTTTGTTGGAATCAGGGATGTTTATGACCAATATTTTATTGGCCTTCTTTACCTTCACATAAAAATAAGGCCATATATGGTATGAGACCAGGTGTAACAATACCTGATTTCTACAATACCTAGGTTGGTCCCATAAAACTCGTTTATGAGATTCACCCCATTGACGATGCACCAAGTATTAGCGGCACATTGAGATTGGGCCACCCCGAAGAACTCAAAAAATTCTATGAACAGATGGTTTGGGGGAAAATTCAATCCCCCCAAACCACAGTATCGGTGTGAATCTAGTGTCCCCATTGATGGCTCTGACATCTCTGGACATAGGGGCACAGTCAATTGTCACCCCATAAGGAATGGAGTATGTTTTCCTAAATTCATGTACACTTTTGCCATGAAGAATGTTCAAAATTTTCAGAAGTATTGATTACTGCAACTGAAGATAATAGAAGGGAAAAGACGAATGTTACAAATATAATAGATGATGAAAGATATGATAGAGACTTATAACGAAAACTGAAGAATGCAAATGACGAACTTTGGAGCATTTTGTTAACAGGAGATTAGGAGCAAAAGATGATCGTTTGGTATCAAGTATAGAGGCATAACACACTTTGAAATAGCGTGCGTAATCATGAGGTATGGGGACTACAGAGATTTTTGATGCTTCATTCTCCTATCGAACCAGCGTACCCTCACAACGTTTGCTTATTTACAAGAATGACCTGATGGTTCAAATTCACTAAACTGGATTGAAACAAGTTATCCTTTGATAAGAGTAAAATCCATTGGCCTAGCAATGCTTGACCCTGAATTTTAGAGGCAATTGTGGGGACCAAAATATAATTTGTCCCAATTCAGACTGGGCGACCAAGTCCAACGACATTAGGGGCACTCCCGACCCAACTTACCCGTAAAAAGGATTATTACCAACATTTATCACGTGGATAATTACAAGCCAATCACGATTGGATCATATCGGTTACCCAAAATCTCGAGCGAGATATTAAAGGAATTACCTCACGAGATTATCTCAAGCCAAGGGAGTTCATTGGCTTATTCAACCACTAAGTTTTTAAACAACTATAAATACAACCCACACCCCAGGGCCAAGGGGGGTGTAATTTTGAAACTTTGAGAGAAACTGATAAGAATATAGTGACCTCTTTGTGAGCGTAGGTAATTTGTCGAACTATATTTGTATGTTGTGTGATTGGAATTTTTATATTCATCTTACGATTAAATTGACGAGTATGTACGAATTTTAGATAGTACTGCCATTAGTATATTAAAGCGATTTTGTGCCTCAATGTAATGCTCCACTATGATTTTATTAGTAAATTGTGACATTTTCATGGCAACATGTAGTATTTTGCATATGAAGTCATGCTTTGTTTATTGACATACGTAATTCCCCATCTTTTAGAGGTCAAATAGGAACATAATCCATCTCGTCGTTGGGGCCATATACCACGCTAAAAAGTTGTTGACATAGATAGGGAGGGATGGCATTTGATATTTATGAAATATTATTTTGATATACAATTAACTTGCGATGCCAAGATCTTCCAGTGTCATTTTCATAAAATTTGTTCCTTATGCCTTTGTATTCTTAATGATTTATTTTCATAAAGCGAGATGGGCATAAAAATGGAGTTTCTTGGTGAGCATAAAATGATCGCGTCCCTCTGAATGCTTATATAGAGATACTCTTCCTATTAAATTGACGAGTATGTATGAATTACAAAAAATACTGGCATTAAGATATTAAAATACTTTTGTGCCTTGGTGTAATGCTCCACCATGATTTTGTGAGTAACTTGTGAAGTTTTTGTGGCAAGATATAGTATTTTTCACATGTATTTATTTAATTGCAATCATCATTGAAGAATTGAAAAATAAATTTTTTTATTTTATTCTTGGGTCGCCATTATATAAAATATAACAAATGGAAAGTTTAAATTTATCATCCTACCAAAAATTGTCCCACTTTGAAGGTATCCAATGTATAAGTGTTAGTTGCGTTGAACGATGGCTGGCAATGGAGGGCATATCCTCATCATTCACACAGTAATAGAAAGATGGGTCCATTTTAACCCCAGGACGCTTCCACCAGTCATTGACTCTCATGTAATGTTGAAAACGTTTACATGCATGTTGAATTTTTTTGGATGCTCCATTTGGTGTACCCATAAATTTACCAAACAACTTTGCTAACATTGTTGTAAATTCTGAGGCATGGACTTTGAAATCAATGTATAACTCGGTTCATTGCCTAATGTGAAAAAAATTGGTCAAATATTTGATTGGTGGTAATAAGTGAGGAATGATAGGAGAATAAATAAGTTTAATTCAGACATTAATGGTGCAACATCTAGAACCATAATGGTATATATGTTAGCATCTCTCCGACCATACTTGGTGTGACTAATCTGGAAGCAAAATTATCTCTAATTAATCACATTTTTTGAAAATCAAATACTATTTTAATTAAATTTTTAGAGTGTCATTTCTCCCTAATTAGTCGTGCAGAACATAATGATGAAAGAACTCTATATTTATCATTGTCAATAAAAATGTCAACATTTTGTCAAAGCTAAAACTACTCTAACAATACTTCGTGCTTGCGTATGGCTGCAGGTTTTCATGGTCCACTTCTAATTGGTGAGTCCAATGTGTTTAGGGAGATTATTACTTATTTGAAAAAAATAAGATAAAAAAGGCTCAGTTGTTGAGATCATGCCAAATTTACCTCCAAGTAAGTATATGAGAATAAACCCCAATTACGATTATGCTAAAACGAAGAGCAACGAAAATTAAAAAAACACATGTACACATAAGAGATAAGTTATATGATTCACTCTTTAATGTGAGAAATTATGTTCGCGATCGCTGATGATAAATGTTTCATCATTTTGAAGATGATTATAATGTGATCTCACACGCTAATGAAAACGAGAGACCCCAAAATCTTTTATATACTAGTAATATTAGGACCAATTAATACATGTATAAAATATCTAAAATACCCTTGAATGTTTTTTGCACCGAGAGCAAGCCCTTGAACCTCCACGTTCGGGCGGGTGGTGGTAGCACCACGCAAGCCCCCGTTGAACTTATTGCGGAGTTCAAGGGTTGTTTAATGCAGTAAATCACGGTTCACACTAACATGATAGGTCAAAGTCTTAGCAATAAATTGTTACCAAGTCAAGTACTTGTAGTATCATGACGGTGAAGGCATTTTGATAAATGTCAAACTACTATTCCTGGAAACATAATTGTCAAAAAATAGCTTATACACTCATATATACCATATTACAATGAGATAACAAGAAGAACATATTTTATTACAAACTACAATCCACTATTATTTTAGTTGAAGCAACCTTCTTGCGCCAAAGATAGATAATTCCAATAATACATAAATGCATCTGTTTAAGATTGATCAATAAGCATCAGGATTTTCCAAGAGATAGGCCTCAACAACCTTGAACATTCCAAAGGCCTTTTGTTTTCCTTCCTTAATTTGGTCTTCTTTGAGATTCACGCCGCTTTTAGTGTGATATGTGCTGCTGTTCTTGCACACAAATCCTCCATCAGCAGTAGGTTCAACTTTGATCACGTTTGAGATTGATTCAATTATGTCCATCAAAGCATCACCTTCGAATATGCTGTAACTATAGGTCAAGTTCACCTTGTTAAGCCCATCAACCCGGTGTTTCACGCTCATGAATTGGCTATCTGAAATTTTAATTAAAAAAATACCTGTTAGTTGTTTTGGGGGGTAGCAAATTTAAGCTAATAAATACCTGCAAAAGTGAATTAAAAAGGGAGACTAACCTTCGCCAGAAGTGATAATCTTGATGCTTCTGGGGCCTCCATCACCTTCAATGGTTTCAACACTCTTAATAGCCTGTGGTAAGATTTTGGGAATGAGTGTGTCGGAGTCTAAGACAAAGGATTTAAACATTTTATAAGCTGGGATTGAGGATGTGATCTCCATTTCATAGCTAATGATACCCATGATATCTGTGAGGGAGTTTGAAATTGATCAAGAAAGAAGAACACGAAGGATTTAATACAGAGATTGTTAAGAAGTTGTGGTGTAAGAAAATGTGAGGACTGGATCAAGCATTTATAGAGTTAGTCTATAGACTATTCCCCCCCCCCCCCTCGAAAAAAAATGTGAGACTATTTTTCAGTTGATCCTAGTTGGACCAAAATCTATTTATTTTGACTATTTTTTAAAATAAAAATAAAATAATGATCAGGTGGGAAAACCTTGAGCGTGAGCAATTGGGTCAAGAGTGATAATATATCAAAGATCTACAATCAAAATGGAAAGAGAGAAAAAGAGGGGATAGGGTTTCATCTTACCATACATTAAAATGTCTTACAATAAAATGAAGAAGAGAGAAGATATAACCTACTACAACCACCTAATAATATATAAAAAGGGGAAAATACTAAAGTACCCTTAATGCTAAATAAAACTCTAATTCCCCCATAAAAATCATGATGCTGCAGCGAGAAGCATTGAGAGTTTCCCAACCAAAAAATGAAAATGCTGAACTGGATGAGACTTCGTAAACAAATCAACTATCTGTGTAGAAAAAAGAAACAAAGGGAAAACTGATGGCTCCATGCGTAAGATGATGACGAGTAATATGACAGTCAATCTCGATGTGCTTAGTCCTCTCATGAAAAACCGAATTGTGAGTAATCTGAATACCACTCTTATTATCATAGTACATTGGAGTAGGCTGAGTAGAGAGACACCTATATCTGCAAGTAACCGATGTAGACAATCAACTTCGTGAGTGGTAGAAGCCATAGCACGGTACTCGACTTCCATGGAAGACACATAAACAACAGCTTGCTTTTTGCTCTTCTAAGAAACAAGAGAATCACCTAGAAACACACAAAATCCATTAACTGATTTGCGATCTGCAGGATCTCCGGCCCAATCAGAATTAGAGTATGCACGCAACTCCAAAGAAGAAGATGAAGGAAGTAAAAGACTCTGAAATCGAGTGCCTCGTAAGTATCAGAATATACGATGAACAACTGCCCAATGAACTGTAGTAGGAGAAGTAACAAACTGACTAACAACATGGACTGCATGAGCTATATCTGGATGAGTAATAGTGAGATAAACCAAGCTTCCCACAATAGTGAGATATAAGTTGGGATCAGGCAAAAGAACACCATCATACGGGGAAAAATGAACATTAAGCTCCAAAGGGGTATCAACAATCTTAGTATCAGTGAGGCGAGCACACTCAAGAATGTCCCCGATGTACGTAGATTGTGAGAGAAGATAACCCTTTGGAGAATGATCTACCTCAATACCCAAAAAGTAATGTAGGGGCCCCAAATCCTTCATCTCAAAATAATGAGATAATTCAGACTTCAACGCTGTAATTCCACCAACATCATCCCCAGTAATAATCATATCATCAACATAAAAAAAGACCAAAATACGACCACCCGAGGTGCACTTGATAAAGAGAGCTGAATCATTCTCACTTGGAATGAACCCGAGAGAGGTAATCACAACAGTTAACTTCTCAAACCAAGCCCGTGGTGCCTGTTTGAGACCATATAAGGCTTTCTTAAGCTTACAAACTTCACAAGGACAATGTGGAACACCCTGAGGAGGAGTCATATAAACCTCCTCATGAATATCGCCGTTCAAGAACGCATTTTTAACATCCATTTGCTATATATGCCACTGACAAACTAATGCAACAGTAATAAGAGTACGAATAGTAGTCAATTTCGTAACAGGAGCAAAGGTTTTGTCATAATCCATAACATATTGTTGAGAAAAACCCTGAGAAACCAATCTTGCTTTTAATGCTCAATTGACCCATCTGACCTTGTTTTGATTTTATATACCCAACGATATCCAATTACCCGCTTACCAGCAGGTAAGGGGACCAAACTCCAAGTATCTGTCTGAAGCAATGCAGGGAGTTCCTCATCCATAACCCGCTACCAAAGAGGATCAAGAACTGCCTCTTTATAAGACAAAGGCTCAGAGAGACAGTGAACAGAGGATAAAAATGAAGCAAAAGAATCAGAATAACAAGAGTAAACAAAATCTGGTGATTGAGTGGACTTATGTGGATGTTTTGGATAACGAGAAGGAGGTTCCACCATTTCAGCAGGTGCTTGGGTGAGAAGGGGGAGCATCATGAACATCGAATGGCAAAGTCCCTGCATTAGTAGAAATAATAGGAACATGAGGAACATGGGGTGGCACACTGTCTGTGGTGCAAGGTGCTTCAGATGGAACACTCTCATCATTATCAGAGAATGGATCAATATTGAAGAGATCAGATTTAGTGAGTTCATGAAGGCTATAAGGAATTGAAAAGAAAGGGACATGCTCAAGAAACACAACATGGCGAGATACATATAATTTTTTAGTAACTGTATCATAACAACGATATCCTTTTTGACCCTCACCATAACCAAGAAAGACACAAATAACTGAGTTTAGATATAATTTGGTACGTTCCACACGAGGTCGAAGAACAAAACAAGTACAAAAAAACACCTTTAAGGAAGAATAATTAGGGGCACACTCATACAACTTTTCAAAAGGTGACAAACCTGAGCAATGAGAGGTTGAAATCTTATTAATCCGATTGACAGAAGTAAGGATAGCCTCTCCCCAAAACTCACTAGGGACATATACGGATAATAAAAGGGAGCGAGCAGTTTCAACAATGTGCCTATTTTTCCTTTCAGCAACACCATTTTGCTCAGGAGTGTCAGTACAAGATGATTGGAGAATAGTTCCATCTAAATCAAGCAACTCATCGAAATTTTGAGAAGTATATTCCCCACCCAAATCGCATCTAAAACATTTGATAATAGTAGAATGTTGAGTTTTGACAAAGGCACGAAATTTATTATGAATATAAAAAAAATACGAACGTCGTTTCATAAGAAAAACCCAACAGTAACACGTATAATCGTCAATAAAGGAGACATAATATCGAGACCCTCCTCTTGTAATAACAGGAGATGGTCCCCACACATCAGAATGAATAAGATCAAAGGGTGCAAAAGTAGAGGAAATACTTCTATTAAACGGTAAAGCTGAAAATTTTGCAAGTTTACAACCACTACAATCAAAGATATCATGACAATGCAAATTTCCTAATTTTTCTGTAGAAGCCAAATATTTTAATCGGTACCCTGAGACATGACCAAGTTGAGAGTGCCATAAATAAAATCTAGACGAATCTGAACTCAAACGAAAGGATGACAAGTCAACACTGGAAGTTGCAACCATTGGTACATTAAGTTTCTCCATGATGTACAATCCCCCCTGCCTACGGCCTGTCCCAATCACCTTCTAAGACTGTGGATCCTGCACATGACAAAAGGTAGAAGAGAAGGAAACTAAGTAACTGGCATCACATAGTTGACCAACAGAAACAAGATTCATTGTAAGCTTAGTAATGTGGTAAACATTACAGAGAGACAAGTTGGGTGAGTCAATAGTCCCAACACCCATTGAGGGAATGGGAGTACCATCAGCAGTCATAATGGGCAACGAAGAAGTGGGACAAAAAGAACCAAAAGAGGACAAATTTGGTGATATGTGATTAGAAGCGTTGGAGTCTAGAATCCAAATACCTGAGGACTTACCGAGTGAAGAGATGGATATGGCGTGAGGCTGTTTGACAAGAAACTTTTGAAACTACTTAGAAAGAGAAGACATGGATGGAGTTAATGATGAAGAACCTGATACAAATGAGTTTGATGGCGGTACAATTGCTGCAATATTAGGCTGTGAAGGCCTATGTGAACGCTGCTGAGATTGGTTGTTGGATTTCCAAGTACAAAACTGCTGCTGAGGTGGTCGACTATTTGATTGTTGTTGTTGTTGTGCTCGCAACTTAGGGAACTGAGACTTCCAATGACCCTTCTCCTTACAGTAGCTATGTTCATCACTTGCAACTCTCGAATAAGGATTCTTCTGATTACTGGAAATTGGCCGAGAGGAGGCTGCGAAAATAGATGGATTAGGGTCTGAAGAAATTACCTTCCCTGACTAAGTCTTGATACGAATCTCCTCAGCTAACAACTCGTGAACAACTGAATCAATAGTTTGAAGTGGGATACAATGAAGAATCAACCCCCGAAGACCCTCAAAATCATCACGCAGTGCCATCAAAAGCTGAACCAGACGTTGTTCCTCCCTATTGGCAACATATGGTGCAAAGGCCTGCAATTCAGTTGACTCTGTGAGAGCCAACTGATCCCATAGATTCATTATAGCAGAATAGAACTCCTGGATACTCAAATTTTTCTTCTCAAGAGCCCGAATATCGCACTCTAACTGGTACTTTTTTGCGAAATTAGATTGTGTATACAATCTGCACAAATGATCCCAAACATCCTTTGCATAATCATACTTAGCCAACTGCATACCTATAGAAGGTGCAACTGAGTTGTTGATCCAAGTGATGATTTTCGAGTTGTTTGCCTCCAAATTATCCAAAAAATCTACATATTTTTAAACGTTCGTCTTATCGTTAGGTTTACTCAAATCTCCATTATTGTAAACCCAAAGCTTCTTCCATTTCAAAAAATCCTTCATAACATAACTCCAATACGTATAATTTTTTCCATCGAATCTGACACTAATTGATTGCAGTGAATCATCTCTTTC
The DNA here is from genome assembly GCA_949130495.1 of Sambucus nigra. Classification (NCBI taxonomy): domain Eukaryota; kingdom Viridiplantae; phylum Streptophyta; class Magnoliopsida; order Dipsacales; family Adoxaceae; genus Sambucus; species Sambucus nigra. The sequence continues at coordinate 458,903,630 of OX422209.1, read as the reverse complement.
ACCATCCATTATGAAAATATACACTCAAATAGTACCCAAATGGAACCAAATCGAACGAACTAAATAATTAATCGAACAAATAGGAGGAAAATGACCATAATTACCTTTAAAACAGTCGAGCGAATAAACAGTTGGATCCGCAGACTATGTTGATGAGATTAAGCTTTGATCCCGCTCTGATACCATGATAATATATCGAAGATCTACAATCAAAATGGAAAGAGAGAAAAAGAGGGGCTAGGGTTTCATCTTACCATACATTAGAATGTCTTACAATAAAATGAAGAAGAGAGAAGATATAACCTACTACAACCACCTAATAATATATAAAAAAGGGAAAATACTAAAGTACCCTTAATGCTAAATAAAACTCTAATAAAGAGTTCTGTTTAGTACCAAACCTTGAATGATCCAACCTTTATAGGCCTCTTTTTGGAACCAATTGAACATATGTTAAATATTTATATGAGGGTTAATATCACGTTATTATGATTGGTTAAAAAATAAATGATTTTATAATGGACTCCACATTTTTAATTAAATTGTCATGTTATGATAAGTCACATTCTTACTTAAAAGGGATAACAAATTTGGACTCCTCTACATAATGCCATCTTGAGGTGTCTTCCTTATCTCACGTGTCAAAATATTTTGTTAAAATTTCTATGTGATTTTATAACATTCTTCATATTAATAAAAAATTTCTTAAAAAATATTTTTAGTGGTGTTATTTCTATAAGAATTTCTATCTTATGTATCTAGTAACAGAATATGTTTAAATGCTGTGTTGATTCAACTATCTTATGTATCTAGTAACATAATATGTGTAAATGTTGTGTTGATTCAATAAGTCCATGTCATATAAAAATTATTCTTAGAATTTTTTTCACATAAATTTCTAATTGAAATTTCTATGCATTAACCTTCGATGTTATATGGGGATAACCATAGAAAATTCCATTGGGGAATGTTTATATAACTATCAAAGTAATTTTTATAGATAGAAATAATAATTGAAGATGGCCTAATTACTAATATCTCTTTCTTTCAAGAGGCTCCATTATTCTAAATTATAAGTAGAAATTGGTAATAGTTAGTGACTTCATCCCGAATTAAGAGTTTTCTTTATCTTTTTACTCTCTTGAGTAAAGGCTTTCATATTAAAAGGTAATATATAAAACAAAGTGAAATTCCAAAATTACTCATCCCAATATGAGTTGCCTTCCCATAGTTGAAAGATTATTATAGTCACTATATCCATTTTACTCGCGATCAACTTTGATATTTTGGGATACTTAAGCAAACTCTTATGTGGGGACCCTTATAGTTGGTAAAAAATAAAAATTCATGAAAGATTACATTTAACAAAATGAAAAATGTGTAAAACACAAAAATAAAAAGGCACCATGAAATTTCAATTACAAACGTAAATTAAAAATAATCAATTACAAAGTTGAGCTTATAGAATTAGTTAAAATGTGCACTTTTTGGTTTTAAGATGCAAATATCTCAATTAATTTATCAAAATCAATTTTGTGAACAACTTGTTTTTAATTAAAAACACGTATAATCCATTTAATCTTTGTTGTGACAAGGTAGAAAGAAGTTAAAATTTTACGAACTTTAAGTTTTAAAAACTTTTTTTTAGAATAGGCAACAATAATGGCAGTATATTTTGTTTTATTTTTCTTTAATATAGTTTGTTTAATTATAAATCTTTTTATTAATAATGTATATTTTCTGTTTCCACCCTCTCTGTGACTCTCTCTTTAATATGGTTTTAGTTTTACAGATTCAACCCTATACTGGGGTCTAATTTTCAGGTATGCTCTCTATCTCTCTAAAAAATATAAGGACTGAGAACTGCACTAGAGTTTTTTTTGTACTGTAAATTGTTACAAAGGTTAAAGAAAGAGACAATTGTTGAGGAGGAAATGAAAAATAGGGTAAAACATAACGATTTCTCTTTCTCTCATTGTCTCTCCAGCTCTCCTTTTCCTTTCTCTGCATCTCTCTCTTCACCCGCCATGTTTTTTTAAGATCATTTAGTTTTGAGTTTAGGGTTTCATAATGGATTTTTTATGTTTTAGATGTTGGGATTTTTGTGTTAATGGTTGAACCCATGATTTTGTGTTTCAAAATGGGGTTCAAAATGTGACTTTTATTAAATTTTTGAATGAAGTTTATACTATACATAATTTATTGCATTGTATTTTTCAAATAAATTTGGATTTCGTTCACAATTATTTATTGGGCTGTGGAGAAACCCAACAATTCTGGAATTGTTTTTTTTAACCAACCATCAAATTGTTCCTCTCGAGAAGGTATCTATTTTAATTTTTTTGTGTGTATTCATTATATACTCAATATGTAAATAACTATTTTTCTTTCTCATGTTGATGGGGTAAAAAATTAGGAGTGACGATTCATGCATTTGGGTCGTGTTTCGGCCCAGCACGATACGACAGGAATTTTTCGAACACGACACGACACGAATTCATGTTTTTTTTAGTTGACACGAACGCAACCCAAATAAAAACGACATAACACAACACGACACGAATAACACGATATTCCAAAATTTCACACTAAATAAAATATAAATAGACATGATAACCTGAATAAAAACACGATAAGACACGACAACACGACTAACACGATTCATAAATTTGACACGAACACTACATGACAAGATTTCGTGTTAAAAAAACCCGACACGAACACGACATATCGGTCAATTTTGTGTCGTTTCGTTATGTTTATAAAGTTACCACCCATAGAAAAAATATAGAAAAATTTTATATCTATCAATTTTTTAATGAAGTGTCATATCTCATTTGAATTTAACTGGTGGAACCCAAGTGTACGGGGTTGTCTTCCCATAAAAATGGTACCGAAGATTTTGATATTTATTTTTTAAGCTAATATTTTTTATAATGAACGTGATATGTTTACGAAGTTTCAGACTTTTTTTTTAATTCAAAAATTTTAGAATGATCTTATGTTCTTTCATGCATTCTGAAAAAATCGCCTATGGCGTGACATCATGTAATTTTATAGAATTGAGAATTTTATAGAATGATCTTATGTTCTTTCATGCAATTTTATCTATATTTGGTGCTTGAACTTCTAGTTATATAGAATTGAGAATTGTATAAATGAATCTTCTTCCTTCTGTGTATAAATTATAAAGATTTTGTTTTTGGTGTTTGAGGCTGACCCGTGTTATAATAATTGGTGGGGCCCAAACTTAGCATAATGGTTATGCTACATGATCCAAACCTATCATTGCAAGTAGGTTGAAGCAAGACTATTTCTCACTCTCAGTGTTGATGATAAGATTGTTTGGACCTATTAGTTCATTCATTTTACTTTATTTGTAACAACAGAATATTGATATTATAAGATAACATATATCTCGGAGTTGTAAATTTCTGAATGTCAATGTTTGTCCGTGGCAATTTTATAAATAGTTGCAAAAATAGCGAACCATCTGGAGGTGCCCCGATCATTTGGATTCTTGGGGAATTTAGACGTCATCGAAATGCGAAACGATGGTACACTTAATCATTTCATTCTTTGTAGATCGAGGATGTCATAAAGTCCTATAAAACTCCATTTACCCCTTGTTCTCCTCATCTTGAATTTCAAAATCTTTTCCTCATTCTCAAGTTTTTATTCCGCCGTTTGTGAGAGTTGTTGTTGTTGTTGTTTATGTTTTGTTATAAGAACCTTTATCTTCTTATTTATCTTTCCACTTTGTCGAAAAATGGTGTATGTTGTGGATGAGGATTCTTTGGAGGTATTTAAGGAAACCCATAGGATTCATGAGTAGGTAAAAACCGAGTTGGTAACAGGTCCTTTTGACCTTTGTGCACTAGAGGAGGGTTATTGAATTCCCACCATATTTATTATTGAGTGAGGGGTGACATTCTCTACAAATCATTTATATCTATAATTTTATTACTATTTTGACGTGGTCCCATCCTAAGTGCTTCCCAATACTTGGAGGTTTGTTAATGGCCTGAATCATATTATTGAATGCTTTATATCCAATGTAGGAATAAAGGAATTAATCTACTATTATAGTTAGAGGACCACTAATGATAACATTTATTATTTGAAGACAAGATCTTCCAACAGATCTTAAGTAGTAAATTTTTCTGATTCTAATAAGGATTATTGGGATTATGGATTGATTATGAAAGATTGGTGGCTTCCCCAATTACTGAAGGTCAGGACTACAATGTGGCCCGTTGCCCTCAGGAGGGTCAAGACATAGGTCGACATTTGCTTATTCTTGAACAATTTTCCCTTGTTCTGGTGACCTTTCAACTAATTTTGTTATTGACTACATTTTTATTTTTTGTTTTGTAGAGAAGAAGAAGAAGAAGGATATACCTCATTCTTTAGAAGTTGATTTCGCCGACCTAAAAGTTGTTTGGTATATCCAACCGAGGATAGGAGAAGCTCATCATTGTTCTACATCTGTTCAACTCAGTTACCAGAGTTCAATCACTCCTTTTATTTCTCACCCCACTAAAGACGTTCAATTGGCCTCCATTAATTTGGAAGACCCAACATCTTCCTCCTTGGCTGCTGAATCTGAGTTCCCACTTCAAACAAAAGGGAATTTGGGGGGGGGGGGATCTTCATCTTTTGAATCCTTAGACCTCGCTCTTATGCCGATCAACGTTTCTTCTTCAGAAATGGTTAAGAGAAAGATTCCTAACCCGCTTATTGGTTTAAATTCTCCACCTCCTTAGGAAAATAATAAGTCTTATGCTGGGGGTTCCAAACACACCATAGTGATTGAGCCTTATAAAATGAAAAATATGTAATCTCAATGAAAGGATATCATCATAAAAGGAGATGAAATGCATTTTCACAGATTATCCCAATTATTATGACTTTCGAATCAAATTCATCCTAGGATCACATAGGACTTTATGAGGGTGGTAATGTAGGTTTGGGGTTAAGCATATGAAAGAAGGGGAAGTGTATGGATTCAAAGGTGTTTGGTCATGAAACCCTTGGGATAATGGAAAATTGTCGGTAATTTAAAAATTGGTAATATGATTTCCATAACAAGCACTGGATATAACATTGGAAAGAGATAAATATTACTGAAAACTATATTCAAAATGGAAATACATTCCCATTCTCTTCTTTTCTTCTTTTTATCTTGTCTTGTTTTGTTTTCTTTTTCACTTTTTATTTTCTTTTTTTCACTTATTTATTTTCTCTCACACTCTCACATGCTCAATTGCAACCACATAACAAGAACATCATTCAATCCCAAGAATCATTCCAAAAAATGTATGGAAGGTAATATGTATGGTTTATAACTCCAATTTGGAGTTGATTATGGGATTTTGGGTTATGAAACAACAGTCTATATTTAGGCTCAAAAGGGTTGACGAGGAGAATAATTTTAAGGCAAGGTCAAGGTCAATATGGGTGATATAACAAAGAGGGCCTATGATAATTTCCTAAAGTTTACGCAAATTATTGAGTCAAAATAACTTTGAAAATCTTGATCAAGTAGCACATATCATAAATGAACTCAAATAATAAACGATGAAATATAAGAATAGTGAGATTACCAACGAATTTAATATTTTCAAGGAGGAAAGAGTAATGTATAACACTCAAATATGATGAAAAGACTAACTCTTACTTGGTGTGAGTATGTGCAATACAACAAAAGATTACTGAGTTATAAGGGCCTTAAACCAAATCAATTAAACAAGAAAAGCACATGTGCTCATAGGTTTGAAGATCAATTGAAGAAGTTTTTCATAATATCAATGATTTAAGGACGAAATTTTAATAACTTCTAAAACCGAGTGCATGCATCAGTATATTACCTATTGGATTGGGCATTTATTGAAATTTTCATCGAAAGCAAAGGCAAAACACCCAATAGAGGAGAAAAGATCAATTAAACTAAACAAAGGTATGCTTGGAATGGACATGTGATTAAATCAATTAAACTAAACAATGAATGGGAAGAATATTCCACAGCCCCTAACTTAAATGTTGCATTATCCTCAATGTGACTCAAGAACACAACATAATGAGAGGAAAAGAAAGATAGTACCCTAAATGGATCGATCTCCAGTAAGTACAAGTCCAAAGATTTTGCAAAACATGTTAGTACCAAACATAAAAAAAAAAGAATAAAAACATTTAACTAATTACACTAGACAATAAGTGACAAGAAAAAAAATCAACCTAATATGAACAACATTAAATTTTAGCTTCTAGCTAATTATATACTGGAAGTTAAAATTTTTGAAGGGTTACCCAAAATATGATTTAACTTTGAGGAATCAAAGGAGTCCCCTCACTTGCATGCGTACCTTCCAAAAAATAGGAATTCCTTTTGAACAATGGAAGGTATGTGTAGCGTGAAAGAAAAGAACCATCATCAATTCAAAGTTTTTGGTGGATGACGGGGGGTTTGGATAAATACGATGACAAGACCAAATTGGTCCCAAGAAAATCAAAATCACCTCCTGATGGTTTTTCAATTCAAATGGGAGGTGGGGAAAGTGCAAATGAATAGACCATAAGATGAATCATCTCAAAGTAACAATCCTGTTCAAGAATTGGGTATAAGTTCTCAATACTTTCATTCGGTTCCTTCGATGTATTTAATGTTTCGATAATGATGGGTAAACAACAAAGTGAATGACCTTCAACCTCAATAGAATATGAAATATTAATAAGTGGTTTATATTTGAAAGAGCTTGGATCGCTCTCAATGATTTCTTCTTAATAAAAGGGTGGAGGAGAATTACAAGTTTCAACCTCAACTGAGCTTTTTAAAGAAGAAATGTTTTCATCGAGTTGGGCATTTATTTATAAAGACCAACCATTAAAACTCTCAACTTTTCTCATTCAATTCCTTTTCCGCTAACTCCTGATCAAACAAACAAGAAGACACAACATCTTCATGTGGGGTTTTCTCATAGTTAGATGATTCCCCATTTTAAAATACTTCCCAACACGATAAATGATTACATAAAAATTCTTGAATTTCATGTTCAATTCTTTCATCTTCAAGAATTTTTAGGCATTCATTCATTGTCTTGGTAGCGCAGCTTTAAGAAACATTATCATAATAATGAAAACAATGTTAAAAGTTAGAATGACACATTTCAAAATGGAAAATTCAAATACGTGAAAAGAACCATAATTTCAAATGTCTCGAAACAATTTGGTACAAGTCAAAAAGTAAGTAAAGAGAATATATAATGTATACACAAAGTACTAAAATAGTAAAATCCTGGAATGAACCGCTCCCCCGCAATGATGCCATTTTTTATGAGATGTAAACTTCGTATGTAAAATATGTGTCTTTGGGTGTTTACGCCATATAAAAAAAAATACCACAACATGGCATGCTATATATGAAAGTGTAGAGGAAAGTACGGATCAAATCCACATGGAACGGTTTTTACGATTTAATTGATTTAACACTTAGAAAAAGGGGGAAAGAAAAGATGATAAAATGAGAATAGAATTAACACTAGGCAATATGTAAACAAATTAAATTACAAAAATGAGATTGGGATCACAACCCCACCATGGGATAACAATACGTAATTAAGAATTTTGAATCTAACATATTTAACCGAGCATTCTCAATTGATTATAAATATCAAACATGAAGAAATTTTTGTTCCATTCTACAACATTAAATTACTGATATAAGTAACTTTTAAAAACATAATTTTAACTTTGACACAAAATAATATTTTTCTCAAAATAACCAAAATACTTTACACTAAGGGATAATATTTACCACTTTGAATTATTCAGATCCCGATTGATCCGTGATATAACATGGGTCTCAAGTAGCTCTCATCTTCAATTTCTCAGAATTGTCATCAGAGTTCCGTTGACATTGTTTGAATTTGTGGGGTTTTTTGAAAAGAAAGAATTTAAATGGATTTTTTTTCATTGCTCCAAAACACAAATATATCTTAAAGAAGTATAATTTAAGTCCCTATTAGTTTATTAAGAAACCCATCATCATAGCAAGCTGGTGTATCAATTTATATATTCTTTTGATCTAGTGAACTGTAAAACAACATAATATTAATCAAGAATTTATTAATTTAATCAAATTTTAGCATGGAGTTATTCTTAATAAAACAGTCTTGAATATTCATTTTTGACAAAATATGCCTAAAAAATAGGACAAGAGGATTACCTTCATCCGATGCTTTGATCCAATTTATTGTAGAAATTCGTTTTGAATTATCTTAATAATTCGGCGTAACCTTCATTAGTTTGACAAAAAAATATTAATGTTAGAATATTTTGATTTCTTTCACTTGCCCTGTAACTTTAGCATGTTACATTAAATGCAGATTGTTGATGGAATATAACCTAATCTATATGGGGAGATGAAGACCAATTTTTCTAGTCCGACTAGTGTTGGTGTCTAAAATTGGTATGATGATTAAGATGAGTCTTAGCTGAGTTATATCAATTATTATCAGCCACATATAAAGTAATAATGTTATTAGCTAGTGAGAGATGAGACATAAAGAAAGAGACGAAGTATTTCTTACGTGGTTCAACCTAGTAATGTGCTTACATCCACGAGTACAATGTCACCAGGTATTAGTATTTTAGTACAAGCCTTTTGGGTTTAGGATAAACTTTTTTTCAACTGCCCCTTAACTGAGAGAGGTAGTGAGATATTTATAGTAGGAGGAAGATGAAGAGTTGGAATACCTTTATACATTAGACATTTACACCTTTACATTACAATTAGAAGCTGTGTATTTATCCTTATGCATGTGCATCATGACTGTTGAGATCCTCATGTGTGTCTGTTCACATTATTGTCTGTTTATATTCCTAAGGGTAGTCGCCTAGTAAACTGGCAAGGGAAATAATTCATCTCACGACTTCTAACTATTGTTTTTGGACCCACTGAGTATGATGATATGTGTCACTTTTTTATTTGTCCACCTAGACGTGTTATTCTAGGTCACAACAAAGTCCCCATTACTTCACTCTTGATTGGAGTGATTTAGTGACTGAAAGGATGGAGTATTATCTGCTGGGATTTGCTCGGTTCTCTCGAAGCATCTTGTCGGGTGTCGACTTATGGGAGTTGTAAATTTTTGAATGTCATTGTTTGGCTAGTGGAAATTTTGTAAATAGTCGCAAAAATAGTGAAGCATCTGGAGGTACACTGGTCATTTGGATTCGTAAGATGTCGTCGAAAGGAGAAATGATGGTACACTTAATCATTTCATTTTGTAAAGCTCGATGGATGTCATAGAGTCCTATAAAACACCATTCCCCCTTGTTCTCCTCATCTTGAATTTCAAACTCTTATCCTCCTTCTCAAGTTATTATTCTGCCATTTGTAAGAGTTGATGTTTTTTCTGTTTTACTATAAAAACATTTCTATTCTTATTTATCTTTCCACTTTGTTAAAAAATGGTGTATGTTGTGGATGAGGGTTCTTTGGAGGTATTTAGGGCAACTCATAAGATTCATGAATGGGTAAAAACCGAGTTAGTAACAGTCCTTGTGACCTTTGTGCACTAAAGGAGGGTCACTGAATTCCTACCATATTATTATTAAATGTGTGGTGACATTCCCTCCAAATCGTTTATTTCTAGAATTTTGTTAGTATTTTTATGTGTTCCCAGCCCAAGTGGCTTCCAATACTTGGAGGGTGGTTAATGGCATGAATCATATTAATGAATGATTTGGAATCAATATAGGAATAAAGGAATTAATCTACTGTTATAGTTGGAGGACCACCAGTAAAGTTGCCTGATTCTAATAAGGATTATTGGGATTATGGAATGATTATTAAAGATTTGCATTTTGCCCTTGTTAGTGAGGGTGAGGACTACAATGGGGCCCGTTACCCTTAGGAGGGTCAGGGCATATGTTTGCATTTCCTTATTCTTATACAGTTTTCCTCTTTTTTGGTCTTTCAACTAGTTTTGTTACTGACTACTTTTTTATTTTTTTGTTTTTTAGAGAAGAAGAAGGATATACCTTGTTCTTTAGAGGTTGATTTCGTCGACCTAACATTTGTTTGGTTTATCCAACAGAGGTTAAAAGAAGCTCATCCTCGTTCTGCATTTGTTCTACTCAGTTACCAGAGTCTAATGACTTATTTTATTGCTCGCCCCACTGGAGATATTCCATTGATCTCCATTAATTTGGAAAACCCAAAATCTTCCTCCTCGGTCGCTTAATCTGAGTCCTCACTTCAAACATAAGGGAATTTCTCTAATGGGGGGAAATCTTCATCTTTTAAATCATTAGACCTCGCTCTTGTGCTGATCAACATTTCTTCTTCAAAAATGGTTAAGCAAAATATTCCCAACCTCCTTGCTAGTTTAAATCCTCCATCTCCTTCTGAAAACAATAAGTTGTAACACCTCGTGACTTTGGGACTGACAAATTAAATTTTCAAGAGAAATAAAAATTTATTTAAATTAGAGAATTTTAAAAATTGAAAATTGAGGTAAAAAAATTGAGGACATTTTAAAGTATTCTGGATGACAATTTTGAGTGCGCCATTGATTCCTGATGAGTCGAGATATTTGAAATGACTGTCCTTGGGTTTTATTTCGGTTTCAGAATATTTTTAAGTCAGTTTGACTCGAATTTCAGTAAACGAATCATTTAAAATGTGTATTAACATTTAAAAACTGGGACTTATTTTTTAAGGGATTAAGGGCTTACGATTTCAGCCCTTCTCAATTGTGAGAAGAGAGAAAGAGAAAGTGAGAGAAAAGAAGAAGGAAGGAAGAGAGAGAGGAGAAAAATCTTGGAGATTTCGGCCCATATGTGATCTCGAGGACGATTCAACCTCTACAATTCTGAGGAAAGTGTTTAATCTTGCTAAATAATTCATTTGTGTAGTTTATTTCATAAGTTGTGGGTTAAAGAATTGGATTTTGAGGTATTAATGTCAAAACCTAGATTTTGTAGATTAAATCTTGAAATTGATGTTTATATATGGGTTTGATTGTGTAGAGATGATTCGGATCAGAGTTGAGTTGAATTATGGGTTTAGAATCATGAATTGATGAAGATTTAGGGGTTGGAAGTGTTGATTTAGGGTTTAGAATTTGTGGGTTTTGCGAAGAAGAAGAAACCTTCAATTTCTACAGACCCGAATCGATTCGCCCCTAAGAGAATCGATTCGGCTTAGGAAAAAGTGTCAGGTCGGCATGACCGAATCGATTCGGACCCAAGGCGAATCAATTCAGCCTGAGACAAACTCTCAGGTCCTTTAGACCGAATTGATTCGCATATGGGGCAAATCGATTCCCCCTTGAGAACGAATCGATTCGGGCCGGGCCTTATCGATTCAAAAACAGGGTTGTTTTGTGGAGTTTTTCTAGAATAATTTCGAACCATTTTTGATTGGGTTTATTGATGTTGGTCATGATAATACGATATAAGAAATATGTTTTGGAGATTTATTAGAAGTTTCTCGCATGATGAGATCGCGGGTACGTATCGAGTTATTTTGGGGACTTATATACATATGTATGGGAGTCATATCGATATAGTAGGGAATCTCATTGAGAACAAGAGTTTTATTTAGAGGTCATAAGTGAGCCTAGTTATGATGTAAGGTTAACGACCCTTTGAGAGAGTTGTGAGGGTACGGTATGGAATTGTAGGCCAATATTTGTGTCGAATCCTTATAGAGATAGGATTCTATTTAATATATGGTTTGGGACCATTGAGAGGTAGAAGTCATGTATCCTTAGTGATGATAAACTCAAGGAATAAATCATAAACGTGTTAACATTAATGGTTCATTATGAAACATTGAATCGTAATCTAAAGTGAGGGTAATTTGACTTATTTCCGACCAATAGTTGTTGGTATACTTATCGTCGAAATAGTCTATATATATATATCGACATGTGATTTACTATGGGTATCCCAATATATGATCAGATCGTAAAATAAATGTATTTTTGAGCTTGAGGCTTACAAATTATTGATTGTGTGAGTAACAATTGGGATTCCAATACTTGAAAGGATTATGAAATGAATTTGGGATTAAGATTGTTGTTTAAAGACTATTAGTTATGTGCATACATATAGTCGGGATTATTATTAGATATAGCTGCATTTGGACATAGATGAATGTATAGTCATCGTTACAAACCTTCAACTTTGAGTTAGTAGTCCTAATGTTGTATATATTAGGGGATTATTCATTTCATAGGGACAATGAATGAAAATATGTCAAGTGAGACAACGTATAAGGGAGAATGCTTTGAGTATATATGCGTCGTAACAAGGGTGAGTATTACGATAGTGTACATATATCGCCCACCTATGTTACTTGTTGAATAATGATTGGAAATTAGAATATGTATATATAGAGAGAGATTTATATATACTTAAATGGGTATATGGATATGGAGCAAATGTATATTTCTTATGTGATGATTTATACATATGATGCGATTACTTGTATATATATACTGTGTGAATGATATATCTACTTATGATGTGAATCATACTGGACACATGCTATCATGGGAAGTTGCGCGATGTTGGGTGAGCCCCTGGCTTGAGGAGCAGGGGTGGATATTCCCCAGGTCATAGTCGTCCAATATTATTTGTGTGATTTTATTTTTGGGGGTGATAAGTCTTGGGTATGGGTCATTCTCACTTGACCGATTAAGAACTATGACCGCTTCCCACATGTTATGATTGATTTTGTCACCATGGCGGTGTGATAATAGTCCAATAAGTGGTGACCCCGAGAGAAAGTGAGTAATTTTTGGAAGACGATAGCATGGTGCAGTATTTTGGCATCCTATAGCCATTATGTTATGTGTATTGCAAAGTGTACATTATGTGTGTTATGTATACGTGGTTATATATATATATATATATATATATATATATATATATATATCCTATAGGTGAAGAGGATACGAAGTTTCTTTGATGTACATCTTAGGTGATTTTGGTGTAATAGTTCATTGGGGTTGAAGGATCGTACTTAGCGATAATTACGGTTCTATAGACCCAAGGATTTAATAGAGATTCTAATTATTTTCTTAGATGGTAATCGATATTTCGGTAGTTGTAGTAATAGAATTTGCGTGTATGACATAATGGATCCCTACGATCGACATTGTCAAGGAGTGGTGTATAGGGAGTTCCTTGTTTGGATTTCGCTTTGCGAGATGCCCCATGCACGAAACGTAGTGCAATGTTGATATGTAGAGAGAAGTTTTATCCTTAATACTTGTATGTGTGTTGTTTAGAGAATAAGCTTTTGTATTGAAGCCAAATGTTAATGTGTGATGTATTAAACCTTATAATTGGTTTAAACTAATAATGGGAACCAATGAAGCCTTGTAAGGTATATATATATATATATATATATATATATATATATATATATATACATGTGTGTATATCTTTAAGTGGGAATAGAATGGAAAAAATTCTTGGGTTATAGTAGGATGGTGGGTCATGCGGGTATGGACTGGACGTATGCTAAGTTAGGTTGTCCTTGTATGGGTGGGGTAACTTAATTAAGGTTACTGGACGCGATTAGGTGCACGCTGTACATGAGTGGTGAGTTTGAGGTTTCATGAGAGTGCGACTCCACTTTAATTATGAAATAGTGCATTTAGATTTATTATGCACAATTAACACACTTGCTAAACATTTTTATACCTCGAGATTATATTTATCTTTTTCTATATATATGTATGCATATATTTCTACAGGTGACCTACCGCATGCATATCGGATTCTTTTCTATCCAGAGTCTTGGGAGACGTAACAAGTGCGGACTGTTGCGGGATTTAGATTGTAGTCTGTTCCTATCTCTTTGTACATCTAGATAAGACTCATGTTATGTATCTGGTTTATACCCACGGGTTATTTGTAGCTATTTACATTTCTTGTTTATGATCGTTGTACTGTCTGTGACCCGAAAACTTATTTCGGTTTATTTCTTTAGTTCACTCGTTTCATTTTAATTCGAGCATTTTCTTTTATCATGGTACTTGTGTGTACTCTACCGTTTCCATTAGTTCTATATTGTTGGTTGGTTGTGTGTTGTATGTTTAATTTTAATTTTCGCATCAGCTTTTATAGTTTTGGGTAGTTAACCCTATTTATTTTAGTATAGTTTGTTGATGGTGAGAATGAGCCATCTGAGATTCCTGATTTATTGTAGTATAGGACTGGCCACCCGTTATTATTTTAAGCGGGTTGTCACAGATGGTATCAGAGCATCAGGTTTTAGTGTCTTTAGGATCTGTGCGGGTATTCTACGTTCTTTCGATTAATGTCCTTGATGTAGAGCTCTACTCTTAGGATTGTTGTGTTCACTGCGTTTATCTTCTTCTGCGAGGTGTACTCATTTGAACGATGTTCTGACACAATTTCTTTCATCTCTGACATCGCTAAGAATTATTCATCTAGGAAGGGATAAGATGAGAGATGCAATACCCATAACAGATTTTGAGTTCTCTTTGACTGGAGGTATTTGTTTTCCTCGATTCAGGTGGAGAAAAGGAGATTTCTAGCGGTAATTCAAGGTGATCTGACAGTGGTCAAGTGAGAAGGAAAAATTAACTCGAATGGAGAATTTTTTGATCGATAAGGTAAGTGCCGAGGAGAGTCATATATTGAAGGCCTTGGGAGGTTTAGATTGACGAACTTGTCAACATTTGTCAGGAAACCTGGTGATGCTGACTTTTACAGGTGAAAGGTAGGTGGCATTGTCCTATTGTTAGGAGTGTCGTCTTCATTTAAGAGGGGAGTGAGAAATTTGGAGACTTGGGTTCGTTGTGTAGGATCGAAGGATTTATCGGGGGTCTCAATAGCGTTTTGTCCTTCAGGGTCGTTAGGAAGGATTTTTGGGGAGATGTTTGTCTTGAGGAGAATTAGGCTTTAGGAAGAAGGATTTTCCTAAAGGAAGTAGAGGACTTTGAACAGGAATTCATGGATGAAGTAAGGCAATTTTATTACGGAAGTATAAGGTAGAATACCTTTCTTTGGGTTTAGGTCGCACTTTATGCGATATTGTGAGTGTCGCAGGTAAGGAATAATGAGGGGTTAGCCGCTATAACCATAGTGTGTATAGAATTTTCCTTCGAGGAAGGAGTTAGTAAGTATGGCCTTTGTATGGCATCTTTTTGAGATAATAGACCGTCTCGTAAGGAGATAGTAGAGAGTTTTGTTATTGAATTTTGGAAGTGAAGACAATTAAGGTTTGTTCAGTAATGGTTATAAGGCAATTTTTGTATAAATAGGCTAGTGCAGGTAATTGTAGTGTTCCAATCAGGGAAGGACTTACTTGTGGCAATGCTTTAATGCGATGTAAAGGATTTGTAGAACTGAGGAGGTTCAGAGTTTAGAAGATTCGTTGTTGAGCAAAGAATTCAGCTCATGGTTATTCTAGTTATGAGAACTAGGGATTGATTATAGTATTGTATTTGTTGGGGCCTTGTGTCTTGAACATAAGGTAATTGGTTTGTGTGTCTAAATGCATGGAATGGTTTTATATTATACTGCTATATAGGCCTTAGGGAAATATTTATGGTTTTAAAATCTTTTATAAAACCTTAATCCTGGTTCAACTGATTTCAATTCCTGACATAGCTACACAGTAGTGTATTGGGAGGGTTCCTTGTTTGGATTTTGCTTGCGAGACCTCCCTCGCATGAATGTAGCGAATGTCAGGAATTGAGAAGAGTTCAAACCTTGGAAATTTCATATTTTTATAATCTTAGTGAGCTATTATAGATTAAATTATGGAGAGTTATATTACGATTTGAGGCTCATGGAGCCGGGTTATGTTTTTACGAGTGGAGCTCGGGTACGAGGTGTATGGGCGCCCTGGGTAGCTAGTTTGTTTTTAAAATTTATATGGTTCGATCGAAGAACTGGTAGAGATGGGTATAGTGATCTTGAGGGTAGATGTAAGGACTAGATGAGATTGAAGTCCTAGGCATAACCTAAATTTCGCGGACAAAATTTTTGTAAGAGGGGAAGTATGTAACACCCCGTGACTTTGGGACTGAGAAATTAAATTTTTGAGAGAAATAAAAATTTATTTAAATTGGAGAATTTTAAAAATTGAAAATTGAGGTCCAAAAATTGAGGACATTTTAAAGTATTTTGGATGATAATTTTGAGTGTGCCATTGATTCCAGATGGGCCGAGATAGTCGAAATGACTGTCCTTGGGTTTTATTTCAATTCCGAAATATTTTTAAGTCAGTTTAACTCGAATGTGAGTAAACGAATCATTTAAAGTGTGTATTAACATTTGAAAACTGGGACTTATGTTTTAAGGGATTTAAGGGCTTACGATTTTAGCCCTTCTCAATTGTGACAAGAGAGAAAGGGAAATAAAGAGAAAATATGAATAAAGGAAGAGAAAGGAGAAAAAGCTTGGAGATTTTGGTCCGTATGCGATCTCGAGGGCGATTCAACCTCTACAATTCTAAGGCAAGTGTTTAATCTTTCTAAATAATTCATTTATGTTGTTTATTTCATAAGTTCTGGGATAAAGAATTGGATTTTGGGGTACTAATGTCAAAACCTAGATTTTGTAGATTAAATCTTGAAATTGGTGTTTATATATGGGTTTGATGGTGTAGAGATGATTCGGATCAGAGTTGAGTTGAATTATGGGTTTAGAATAGTGATTTGATGAAGGTTTAGGGGTTTGAAGTGTTGATTTTAGGGTTTAGAATTCGTTGGTTTTGTGAAGAAGAAGAAACCTTCAAGTTCAGCAGACCCGAATCGATTCGCCCCCTAAGCGAATCGATTCGGCTTAGGCAAAAGTGTCAGGTATGCATGACCGAATCGATTCGGACACAAGGCGAATCGATTCGGCCTGAGACAGACTCCCGTGTCCTTTGGACCGAATTGATTCTCATATGGGGCGAATTGATTCACCCTTGAGACCGAATCGATTCGGGCCAGGCCAAATCGATTCGGAAACAGGGTTATTTTTTGGAGTTTTTCTAGAATAATTTCAAACTCTTTTTGGTTGGGTTTATTGATTTGGGGCATGATAATATGATGTAAGAAATATTTTTTGGAGATTTATTATAAGTTTCTCGCATGATGAGATCGCGGGTACGTATTGAATTATTTTGGGGACTTATATACATATGTATGGGAGAGGGTCATATTGATATAGTAGGGAATCCCATTGAGAACGGGAGTTCTATTTAGAGGTCATAAGTGAGCCTAGTTATGGTGTAAGGTTAAGGACTCTTTGAGAGAGTTGTGAGGGTACGATATGGAATTACAGGCCAATATTTATGTCGAATCTTTTTAGCGATAGGATTCTATTTAATATATGGTTTGGGACTATTGAGAGGTAGAAGTTGTGCATCCTTAGTGATGATAAACTCAAGGAATAAATCATAAACGTGTTAACGTTAAGGGTTCATTATGAAGCATTGAACCGTAATCTAAAGTGAGGGTAATTTAACTTATTGCCGACCAATAGTTGTGGGTATACTTATCGTCGGAATAGTCTATATATATATCGGCACGTGATTTACTATGGGTATCCCAATATATGATGAGATCATAAAATAAATGTATGTTCGAGCTTGAGGATTACAAATTATTGATTGTGTGAGTAACAATTGGGATTCCAATACTTGAAAGGATTATGAAATGAATTGAGGATTAAGATTGTTGTTTGAAGACTATTAGTTATGTGCATACATATAGTCGGGAATATTATTAGATTTATAAAAGTGCATTCGAACATAGATGGATGTATAGTGATCGTTACACACCTTCAACTTTGAGTTAGTAGTCTTAATGTTGTATATATTGGAAGATTATTCATTTCATAGGTATAATGAATGAAAATATGTCAAGTGAGACATCGTATAAAGGGAGAATGCTTTGAGTATATATGTGTCGTAACAAGGGTGAGTAATACAAGAGTGTATATATATATCGCCCGCTTATATTTCTTGATGAATAATGATTGGAAATTATAATATGTATATATATAGAGAGAGATTTGTATATACTTAAATGGTTATATGATATGGAGCATATGTATACTTCTTGTGTGATGATTTATACATATGATGCGATTGCTTGTATATATATACTGTGTGAATGATATATATACTTATGGTGTGAAGCATACCCGACACATGCTATCATTAAAAGTTGCACGATGTTGGTTGAGCCCATGGCTTGAAGAGCAGGGGTGGATATTCCCCAGGTCATAGTCGTCCATTATTATTTGTGTGATTTTATTTTTGGGGGTGAGAAGTATTGCGTATGGATCGTTCTCACTTGATCGGGTAGGAACTATGACCGCTTCCCACACATTATGATTGATTTTGTCGCCACGGCGGTGTGATAATAGTCCAATAGGTGGTGACCCCGGGAGAAAGTGAGTAATTCCTGGAAGATGATAGTATGGTGCAGTATTTTGGCATCCTATAGCCGTTATGTTATGTGTATTGTAAAGTGTACATTATGTGTGTTATGTATACGTGGTTATAGGAATGAATGATTGATTATATACATATATATATATATATATATATATATATATATATATATATATATATATATATATATCCTATAGGTGAAGAGGATAGGAAGTTTCTATGATGTACATCTTGGGTGATTTTGGTGTACTAGTTCACTGGGGTTGAAGGAACGTACTTAGCGATAATTTCGGTTATGTAGACTCAAGGATTTAATCGAGATTATAATTATGTTCTTAGATGGTAATCGATATTTAGGTAGTTGTAGTAATAGAATTTGCGTGTATGACATAATGGATCCCTACGATCGACATTGTCAAGGAGTAGTGTATGGGGGGGTTCCGTGTTTGGATTTCGCTTTGCGAGATGCCCCATGCATGAAACATAGTTCAATGTTGAGATGTAGGGAGATGATATGCCCTTAATACTTGTATATGTGTTGTTTAGAGAATAAACTTTTATATTGAAGCCAAATTTTAATGTGTGACTTATTGAAACTCATAATTTGTTTAAACTAATAATGGGAACCATTGAAGCCTAGTAAGGTATATATTTATATATATAAATATATATATGTGTGTGTGTGTGTGTGTATCTTTAAGTGGGATTATAATGGAAAATATTCTTTGGTTATAGTAGGATGGTGGGTCATGCGGGTATGGACCGGACGTATGGTAAGTTAGGTTGTCCTTGTATGGGTGGGATAACTTAATTAAGGTCGCTAGACGCGATTAGGTGCGCGCTGTAGATGAGAGGTGAGTTTGGGGTTTAACGAGAGTGAGACTCCACTTTAATTATGAAATAGTGAATTTAGATTTATTATGCACGGTTAACACACTTGCTAAACATTTTTACACTTCAGGCTCCGACCCGTTTATATTTCTCTTTTGCTATATATATATATATATATATATATATATATATATATATATATATATATATATATATATGTATGTATATATTACTACAAGTGTCCTATGGATGCCGGATGATTTTCTATCCAGAGTCTTGGGAGCCGTAACAGGTGTGGAATGTTGTGGGATTTAGATTGTATTCGCTTCCTATCTCTTTGTACATCTAGATAGGACTCATGCTATGTATCGGGTTTATACCCAAGGGTTATTTGTAGCTGTTTATATTTCTTTTTTATGATGGTTGTACTGTTTGTGACCCGACAGCTTATTCGGGTTTATTTATTTCGTGTACTCGTTTCATTTTAATTCGAGCATTTCCTTTTATCATGGAACTTGTGTGTACTCTACCGTTTCCATTAGTTCTATATTGTTGGTTTGTTGTCTGCTGTTTGTTTAATTTTAATTCTGGCATCCGCTTTTATAGTTTTGGGTAGTTAGCCTTATTTATTTTATCTCCAAAAGAATGTTACAAGTGGGGATTATGGTGAGGCATTTTCACACCATATGGATGAACATATGGTGAGGTCTTTTCACACCTCAAGTAGTCTCACACCATATGGATGAACAATTATGGTGAGGCATTTTCACATTTGGGAGATAAACCTGATCAAGCCCATAAAGAATGTTACAAGTGGGGATGGATCAAAGCCCTTACTGTGATCAAGGTGCCAAAAGAGGATAATCTCTGGTAATGGCCTGACCCTGGATGTTTAGACCAGTCTACTCCTCCATTCAAGTTGGATAGTTTATGGATTCTTACTTATGTAATTCCCATTTGTTTCATCAAAAAAATATCTTAGGAATGATGTCCTTAGTCAACCCTTACACTTGGTGGATAAAGCCAGCACAAGCTGCTAGTCTAGGCTTTGGGAATTGATAGTAATAGTTTATCACACCCCGCGTAATTCGACGTCGACTGCCACCAAAATTATGTCAGCCATTAACTAAATAAATACCATTCATAGAATGTGACAGATATGAGAAATAATAAAATTCATTCCACAAGATAATAATTTAAATTAATCCAAAAAATGAAGTATCAACACGATATAAAATCCATCACCATGCTAAACTCCAATAATACCCAAATCCTAAATTAAATAAAACTCCAATAAACTGAATCCATAATTATAAATCTGAATAAAACAGTAACAACTAGGGAACTGAATGGCCCACTAAATCCATAAAACGAGTCTCATATCAAACGTGAATGAATAGAAACTAAACTAACTACAAAGCATAGAATAAATAAACTTCAACTGCACTTCTAAGATATAACTCTAATAATCCTGTGCAGCTACTCCATCACTAAAAAGGTTAGCGAATGCACAGGGTCAGAGCCCTAAGCATGAATACACTCTACTCCACTCAATTAGGGTTTAATAATTCACATTATTATAGCGGTCCTCCCGTCTCAGGTAATACTCCCACCAAATACATTATTATAGCGGTGCTCCGGCCTCGGGTGGTACTCCCACCAAAATAAACATTCCTCTCGTCAATAACCAGTAGATCTGTTTAAACCGTCGATCCCGTAATATGACGAGGATCCACACATGACACGACATAAAAACCAATTGACCTATTTAAACTATCGGCCCCCGCATATTATGTCGCCGATATATTTTAATACACATATTTTCTTAGGCATTAATTCTCAAATATTTATCCTTCACGTATTTATTTCGCATATTATCCCACCATTGTTATCGATGTGAGATCCTCAAAACACCATTAGTCCCATACCTAGGGGTACCCAATACATAAATACTTCATACCTTCATTATATGATGGATTTATATTAATAAATGTTCTTAGTCTTATACCTAGGCTAGAGAATCGACAACACGACCTAAAAATTAGCCTCATCCCAGAATCACCCATCCGTAAAATTCTACAGTCACTATCCCCATACATAGAAAGCGTAAGTCACAAGTAAGTCATACCCACTATTACTATACCTAGCAAGTATCATAAAATATATGTGAGGGAACACTACAAGAAAAATCCCATAGTCCTTGAGATGATAAATATCAAGAACAACAAATCACATAATCTAACAACATATATGAACAATATCACAAATTTGTTCGCGATGGCACAATTTAATTTAATTTAATTAATAATACCGCCATCATTATATTTCTTAACACAAATATTTCCATCTAATAGTTTGAGATTATTCGACATGCAACTTTATGAAACATATCATCATTGTCCTATTTTATTAAAAACATAACTTTCACGCGTGTGAATAAGTCCCGATTTTATTCAAATAACTCCCACAAAATTCTACATGCAATACTACACCCATAATAACCAAACCCCACTACTCTCTCCTACGCACCCAAGGGGTTCAAGTCTTATTCCATATTAAAAAAATTCATCAAAAAAATTACCAAATTTAGTTTTCACTTTTTTCTAATTAAGTTGCTAATTTATTTTAAGAAAAATAAGTCATTGAGGATTTAGGAGAAACTTAAAATACATAATACTAAAGGAAGAGAATAGAGTATCCATGAGTGAACAAAATTTGTTTAGAAAATCTTAGTAGACGGTTGGAATCCACTCGAAAAATTATGAAAAATTTCTTCTTGAACCAACTTGAGAAAACACCAATTGAGCCTTCAAATCTTGAGTTAAAACTTGATAACATTTGCGATAGGGTTTGTATGAGGAAGAAGATGAACACAATAGAGAACTACAACTCTTAATATGCTTAATAATGAGTTTTAAAAGTCCAAGCCCTGAAATATTAATATATATATAAGTGTAGGAGGAATTTAAGTGCAATAGAAGAATCCAATTAAAACAAAAATAGTTCGCCCGCTAGTCACGGTTCAGAACTATGACAAATGTTTTTTTCAGAGAATTTTATGTTACAAGGACCCTTTCTAGAGAGTTTTATGTTATAAGGACTCTTCTAAATGGCCCAAGACTTATATATACTCATATTAGGACTCATTTAAGCTAGATTTTCGAGTTTAGAATAAATTTAATTAATTACCGTATAAAATTGGGGTTGTTACATACTTCCCCACTAGCACAGGAATTTCTTCCTCTAAATTCAAAAAAGCGTAAACGTACAAAATAAAAATAAGGGTCATCTTTACCTATCAAAGAATGCCACGATTAGGCACCCATAGTCACAATCCTACATGCACATCCCCCACGATAAAAAATACAATATATATATATATATATATATATATATATATATATATATATATATATATATATATATATATATATATATGACAATAACGGCGTACCATGCGCTCTCGCGAACTATGAATTGATTTTATCTCCAAAAGTCATCAAAATGCTAAAGTCCTCATATCAATATATATCACCAAAATCGATACCTAACATTTGCACTAACAATCTCCGAAATATATTTCGTCTCCCAATAATCCCTTGTAAGTATCCTCAAATCAAAATTACTAGTTCTAACTTCAATTCCTATAACGTCCTTATTACACAACTCATCTCTAAGAAATACAACGAACACGTATGCTAGACCCAATACCTTATGGAGTACGAATCGACAAAGAAGATAAAATATCGGTAACGTGAAATATAAAATGGACTCACAACCTATGAGTCCTAAAACCATGCTCTGATACTCTATGTAACACCACGCATGGTTCCGGCGTCGGCCACCACCAAAATCACGCAGGCGTTAACTAAATAAATACCATTTTCAGCATGTGACAAATATGAGAAATAATAAAATTCATTCCGCAATATAATAATTTAAATCAATCCATAAAATGAAGCTTCAACGCAATATAAAATCCATCACCATGCTAAACTCCAACAATACCCAAATCCTAAATTAAATAAAACTCCAAAAACTAAATCCATAATGATAAATCTGAATAAAATCGTAACAACTGTGGAACCGAATGGCCCACTAAATCCATAAACTGAGTCCCATAACAAACACGAATGAATAGAAACTAAGAAAACTAGAAAGGATAGAATAACTAAACTCCAATTTCACTTCCAAAATATAACTATAATAATCCGGGGCAGTTACTCCAACACAAATACCTGGAAAAGGTTAGCCCATGCAAAGGTCAGAGCCCCGAGCATGAATACACACTAATCCCCTCAATTAGGGTCCTTGAACCCAAAAATTATCATTATACATCATAAATATCACAATAGAATATTTTAAATTAAACGAGATATAATTAGGCGCAATAACAATAAATCACTATCTTTCCAAAATAATTTTTATTCAAAAATCCAACCAATATTATTTTAAATAACCAAAAGTCTCATATTGTTAATTTAATTAAATTAACCCAATTTATCAATCTTCTCAATTTATAATCATCCATTGCGGTACACCTGCATAAAATACTTACTCCAATATTTTAGAGGTCCTCTAGCCTCGGGTGATACTCCCATAAAAATACATTATTATAGCGGTCCTCCAGCCTCGGGTGGTACTCCTATAAAAATACACATTCTCCTCGCAATAGCCTGCTTATCCGTTTAAACTTTCGATCCCGCAATATGACGAGGTTCCACACATGACACGATATAAACATCAGTTGACCCGTTTAAACTGTCATCCCCTACACATTATGTCGCCAATATATTTAATACACGTATTTTCTTAGGCATTAATTCTTAATTATTTGTCCTTCTCATATTTATTTTTCAAATTACCCCACCATTGTTATCGATGTGAGATCCTCAAAACACCCTTAGTCCCATAACTAAGGGTCCCCAATACATAACTACATCCTACCTTAATTCCAGTACTGATTTCTATTAATAACTCTTCCTAGTCTTACACATAGGGTAGCGAATCGACGACATGACCTAAAAATCAGCCCCACCCCGGAATCACCCATCCGTAAAAATCTACACTCACTAGTCCCATACCTATAAAGCTTAAATCGCAACTAAGGCCTACCCACTATTCCCATACCTAGCAAGTATCCTAAAATATAGGTGAGGGCATACTACAAAAAAAAAATCCCGTATCCCAGCGATGATAAATATAAACAATAATAAATCACATAATCCCACAACACATATAAACAATATCGCAAATTTGTTCTCAATGGCATAATTTAATTTAATTTAATTAATAATACCGTCAACATTATAATTCTTAACACAATTATTTCCATCTAATAGTTTGAGATTATTCGACATGCAAGTTTATGAAACATATCATCATTGTCCTGTTTGATTAAAAACATAACTTTCATGCGTGTGAATAAGTCCCGATCTATTTGATCTAAATAATTCCCATAAATTCTACATGTGATCCTACACCCATAATAACCAAACCCCACTACTATCTCCTACGCACCCAACGAGTTCAAATCTTATTCCATATTAAAAAATTCCATAAAAAAAGTACCAAATTTAGTTTTCACTTTTTCTAATTAAGTTGATAATTTATTTTATGAAAAATCATTGATGATTTAGGAGACACTTAAAATGCATAATACTAAAGGAAGAGAATAGAGTATCCATGACTAAGTAAAAGTTGTTTAGAAAATCTGAGTAGGCGGTTGGAATCTACTCGAAAAATTATGAAAAATTGCTTCTTGAACAGAATTGAGAAAGTACCAATTGAGCCTTGAAATCTTGAGTTACAACTGGATAAATTTTGCGATAGGGTTTGTATGAGTAAGAAGATGAACACAATAGAGAACTAAAACTCATTAAATGTTTAATAATGAGTTTTAAAAGTCCAAGCCCCGAAATATTAATATATACATATAAGTGTAGGAGGAATTTAAGTGCAATAGAAGAATCCAACTAAAACTAAAATAGTTTGCCCATTAGTCACGGTTCATAACTTTGACAAATATTTTTTGAAGAGAATTTTATGTTACAAGGACTCTTTCTAGAGAGTTTTATGTCATAGGGACTCTTCTAAATGGCCCAAGACTTATATATACTCATATCAGGACTCATTTAAGCTAGATTTTCGAGTTTATAATAAATTTAAATAATTATCGGATAAAATTAGGGTTGTTACATACTTCTCCACTAGCATACGAATTTCTTCCTCTACATTCGAAAAAGCGTAAACGCACAAAATAAAAATAATGGTCATCTTTGCCTATCCAAGAATGCCATGATTAGGCACCCATATACCCAATGCTACAAGCACATCCCCCAAAATATATATATATATATATATATATATATATATAACTATGACAATAACGGCGTACCACGCGCTCTCGCGAATCACCACATGATTTTATCTCCAAAATTCATCAAAATGCTAAAGTCCTCCTATCAATTTACATCACCAAAATCGATACCTTACATTTGCACTAACAATCTCCGAAATATATTTCGTCTCCCAATAATCCCTTCTAAGTATCCTCAAATCAAAATTACTAGTTCTAACTTCAATTCCTATAACGTCCTTATCACAAAACTCATCTCTAAGAAATACAACTAACACATATGTTAGACCCAATACCTTATGGAGCACGAATCGACAAAGAAAATAAAATATCGGTAACGCAAAATATAAAACAGGCTAACAACCTACGATTCTTAAGACCATGCTCTGATACCATATGTAACACCACGCATAATTCCGGCGTTGGCCGCCACCAAAATCATGTCGGGCGTTAACTAAATAAATACCATTTTTAGCATGTGACAGATATGAGAAACAATAAAATTCATTCCACAAGATAATAATTTTAATCAATCCAAAAAATGAAGCATCAACGCGATATAAAATCCATCACCATGCTAAACTCCACTAATACCCAAATCCTAAACTAAATAAACCTCCAAAAACTAAAACCATAATGATAAATCGGAATAAAATCGTAACAACTGTGGAACCGAATGGCCCACTAAATCCATAAACTGAGTGCCATAACAAACGCGAATGAATAGAAACTAAGAAAACTACTAAGCATAGAATAAATAAACTTTAACTGCCCTTCCAAAATATAACTCAAAAATCCTGGGCAGCTACTCCAATACTAATACCTGAAAAAGGTTAGCCCCCGCAAAAGGTCAGAGCCCCGAGCATGAATACACACTACTCCCCTCAATTAGGGTCCTTGAACCCAGACATTAGCATTATACATCATAAATATCACAATAGAATATTTTAAATTAAACGAGATATGATTAGGCACAATAACAATAAATCACTATCTTTCCAAAATAATTCTTATTCAAAAATCCAACCAATATTATTTTAAATAACCAAAAGTCTCATATTGTTAATTTAATTAAATTAACCCAATTTATCAATCTTCTCAATTTATTATCATCGATTTGCGATACACCTGCATAAAATACTTACTCCAATATTATAGCAGTCCTCTAGCCTCGGGTGATACTCCCATAAAAATTCATTATTATAGCGGTCCTCCAGACTCGGGTGGTACTCCTACAAAAATACACATTCTCCTCGTCAATAGCCTGCTTATCCGTTTAAACTTTCGATCCCGCAATATGACGAGGTTCCACACATGACACGATATAAACATCAGTTGACCCGTTTAAACTGTCTTCCCCTACACATTATGTCGCCAATATATTTTAATACACGCATTTTCTTAGGCATTAATTCTTAATTATTTGTCCTTCTAATATTTATTTTTCAAATTACCCCACCGCTGTTATAGATGTGAGATCCTCAAAACACCCTTAGTCCCATACCTAAGGGTCCCCAATATATAAATACGTCCTACCTTAATTCTAGGAATAATTTCTATTAATAACTCTTCCTAGTCTTATACATAGGCTAGCGAATCGATGTCATGACATAAAAATCAATCCCACCCCAGAATCACCCATCCGTAAAAATCTACACGCACTAGTCCCATACCAAGAAAGCTTAAATCCTAACTAAGGCCTACCCACTATTCCCATACCTAGCAAGTATCCTAAAATATAGGTGAGGCCATACTACAAAAAAAAAATTCCCGTAGCCCAGCGATGATAAATATCAACAATAATAAATCACATAATCCAAGAACACATATAAACGATTTCGCAAATTTGTTCTCAATGGCATAATTTAATTTAATTTAATTAATAATACCGTCATCATTATAATTCTTAACACAATTATTTCAATCTAATAGTTTGAGATTATTCGACATGCAAGTTTATGAAACATATCATCATTGTCCTATTTTATTAAAAACATAACTTTCACGCGTGTGAATAAGTCCCGATTTATTTAAATAACTCCAATAAAATTCTACATGCGATCCTACACCCATAATAACCAAACCCCACTACTCTCTCCTACGCACCCAAGGGGTTCAAGTCTTATTCCATATTAAAAAATTCCATAAAAAATGTACCAAATTTTGTTTTCACTTTTTCTAATTAAGTTGCTAATTTATTTTAAGAAAAACAAGTCATTGAGAATTTAGGACACACTTAAAATAAATAATACTAAAGGAAGAGAATAGAGTATCCATGATAGAGTAAAAGTCGTTTAGAAAATCTGAGTTGATGGTTGGAATCCACTCGAAAAATTATGAAAAATTGCTTCTTGAACCACCTTGAGAAAGCACCAATTGAGCCTTCAAATCTTGAGTTAAAACTGGATAACATTTGCGATAGGGTTTGTATGAGGAAGAAGATCAACACCATAGAGAACTACAACTCTTAATATGTTTAAGAATGTGTTTTAAAAGTCCAGGCCCCGAATTATTATATATATATATATATATATATATATATATAAGTGTAGGAGGAATTTAAGTGCATTAGAAGAGTCCAATTAAAACTAAAATAGTTCACCCGTTAGTCACGGTTCAGAACTGTGACAAATGTTTTTTTAAGAGAATTTTATGTTACAATGACTCTTTCTAGAGAGTTTTATGTTATAAGGACTCTTCTAAATGGCCCAAGACTTATATATACTCATATTAGGACTCATTGTAACACCCTGCCTAATTAAATACCGGGTGGCCAGTCCCATACCAAATTAAAACAGAATATACAGTTGGCTTATTCTTAGCATCACTGTCGAAAACATTTACAACTCACTCAATACTCAATTAAGCTAGTGTTAAAAACTTTTCAAATTTTAATTTAACAAAATCCATTTCTAGTTTAAGAATAACACAACACATTTTATTCTACAACAGTGATAACCAAGTAGATAACACAAAATAATTTGAATGCAATTGGAATAAACATTCCCAAATAATATTAATCCATTACAGTAATCACAAAAATATTAAATGTATTAAAAAGACCCGAATACAATAGTATTTGACCCCAATAGAAAAGATAACTGAATCCTTTGGGCGACATGCCCTAACTAAGAATACTGTGAATCAAAAAGATGATTGGCGTTTAAGCAAAACTCCATAGATCCATAGCCTGTCATAATCTGCTAAGGTTGGCGTCCCTGTTGCTGGACACCTGATTTAGAAGATACAATAGAAAAGAAAATATGCAAGGA
Source organism: Sambucus nigra (assembly GCA_949130495.1). Lineage (NCBI taxonomy): Eukaryota > Viridiplantae > Streptophyta > Magnoliopsida > Dipsacales > Adoxaceae > Sambucus > Sambucus nigra. Next base: position 458,874,727 of record OX422209.1, on the reverse strand, counting down.
AACGGGTCAGAGCCCGAATGTGTAAATGATTTTTAAAACAGCAAGTATTTAACAAGTGCAATAAAGCATTTATTATGTACATGTTAGATCCAACTCTCACTTGCTATTCTCACCTCTCAACTAGAGTGCACACTTAACGTTTCGTATTAACCTCCTAGTTAATGGTTCCTCTTTTCTAGTATCCATATTATAATTCCATTCCCATATCATAATCCCCGTATGTCCCATACCATACGTCACATTATTAATCATCTACATTTCTCATCTATATGATTAGTTTCTCATTAACATGAATCATTTCTCATTAATATGAGTTAAGCTTTTCAATTCTTTAAGAATAAACATTAATTAACTTAATTCCATTATCTTTCTCTATTCACCGTTATCTACAATTATCACACAGTAGATGATTTAACAATAATAAATCCAATCATTCATTTAATCCATTATATATATTCATATATAATACGGCACCCCGAGTCACAACTGCGGTGCAATGCATTACTCTGCTATCATGTCCCAATATCACTTGTCGCCGAATAAGGGACTAAAGGTTCGTTAAGATTCCTCGAACCACAAACAACAACACAATCATTGGAGGCGAACATAGTTCTCATACCCATGGGTCACTCACATACCTACGTACCCATAGTCAGCGGACTTATCAATGTAACACCCCGCTTAAAATAATAACGGGTGGCCAGCCCTATACCATATTAAATCAGGAATTCCAGATGGTCCAGTCTCAACATCAACTGCCGGTACTATATAATATAGGACTAACTACCCGATATCATATAAGCGAGATGTTAAATAAATTAAAACATGCAACATAACACAACCCAACACTACAAAATTTCAAATAAATAAGAGAGATGCAAGAAAGAACTAGGATAAATGAAAAGCTATATTAAAACAAAATAAATAACTACAACTGAATGTACGAAAGTAGACCCGAATAAGCTGTCAGGTCACAGCTAATACAATAACTGGAATGGAATAAATATAAATATCTACAAATATCCCTTGGGTACAAACCCGATATACAACATGAATCCTTACCTAGAATTTTAAAGAAGTAAGAAGCGGCTACAAAATACATCCTGCAACAGTCCGCATCTGTCACGGCTCCCAAGACTCAGGACAGAAGGTCATCCGGCATCCATGCGGTAGGATACCTGTGGTAACATATATATATACAAGGAGGAGAGAAAAGTAAATGGGTCAGAGCCCCGAATGTGTAAAATATTTAGCAAGTGTGTTAACCGTGCATAATAAATACCGGTGCACTTTATTTCATAATTAAAGTGAGGCCGCACTCTCGTGGAACCCCAACTCACCTCTCATCTAAAGGCGCGCCCTATTCGCGTCCTCAAATTTTAGTTAAATTACCCCCATTGATTTTAGGACAACCTAACTTATCAGGCCTAGCCTATATCCACGAGAGCTACCCTCCTGTCATAATCTAAGGATCCACCCATTTCTAAGCCCACTAGATTATGATTACAACAATTATGCCATAATAGGCTTAGTGAATTCCTATTAAAGATCTTATGAATTATAATCATCATAATTCCTAAAACATTTCCCCTATACATATACCTATATATATATATATATACCTATATAGGCTAAAAACGTAAGAATTTATATACTTAATAACATGCACATGGAATATTGGCAAGACTTCTCTCTAATCCCAAAATTGTACTACGTTTCGTGCGTGGGGAGTCTCGCAAAGCGAAATCCAAACAAGGAACCGCCCCGTTACACTACTCCTGACAAGGTCAAGACCAGAGATCCGAGATGCCACCAATGGAATTACTTCTCTCAAATCTCGACATGGCACTGCGTTTCGTGCGTGAGGTGTCTCGCAAAGTGAAATCCAAACAAGGAACCACCTCATTACACTACTCCTGGGCAATGTCGATCCTAGAGATCCATAATCCTCAACATACAAGTTAATACTACAATTACTACTAACTATAACTACTAAAGAAAGAAAAAGAAAACAAATAAAATAAAATAAAAGAATCTCCAATAATATCCTTGGGATGATGTAACCGAATTATACCTTATGTGCGATACATCAACCCCCATCAATCTAGTACACCATAATCATCTAAGATGTACTTCATAAAAGTCCATATCCTTTCGTCTATAGGATATATATATATAAATATATATATATGTATAGGTATTTATTTCTAACCGTATATATATATATATCATAATCAATCCAATAGCCAAGTGTACATACTACATATGATGTACAAGGCCATGCACATAATATACCCGGCTATATATATATCACCGATAAACTGCATCAATGCTATCATCTTCCCAGTGCCCGGCTCACGTAGCAAAACTGGGGCCACCATGGTGGGACTAAACGACACCCATCTCGTGGTAAACTCACGCACACGACGTCCCGGGAAGCGGTCATAGCTCCAAACCGGCATTGAGACGAAACATACCCATCACGTCTCATCCCAAAATAAATATATATATCATATGGTAACACACGGGACGACTATGACCTGGGGAATATCCACACCCTGCTTTTCTAGCCAGGATGCTCACCCACTATGCGCGCAACTTCCCAATGATAGCATGAGCGGGGTATGCTTAACCAATTTAGTATATATATCATTTACATGCATGATATATAAAATCCATATGATCCAATCATATGATCAAATAATAAACCATCGTATACGGTTTAAATATCCATACCATATATGTCCACAACAATAAAGATATCCATATATCTATATACATACAGATATATATATATATATATATCAACACATATTCACATATCCATATCTATATATATATACTAAGTATCGTTCATATGTACAAGATATATAAACTCGGTTATAAGTATACATAATACTCAATACACAAGCCGTCACCACAATTTCCATTAAATTTACCTCGATATGTGAATACAATCCCTCACTTGAAACATATTCAATCATATTCCTATGATGAGTAGTCTCCCAAAACCATATGTATATATCTATACATATACATTCAACATTTGGGTTATCACCCAAGAATTTGTGTAGGAATCCATCACTACACCTTTCACCTCTAAATGTGAAAGTACATAATTATCTTTAGTACTATCTAACAATAGGCATAAACATGACTTAATAGTCTAAAACCTCAATTTATTCCAACCTCATTTCAAGTATTGGAAATCTCAATGGCCATATCCCCATAATTGCGTATAAACTATCCTAACTAGAATTTACGCTACCGCCTATCCTAGTCGATAGTACACCACCAAGTTGTTTCCCATTTTTACCTATGGTTCAATTTATTATATGAACCCTTACTCCTATCGGGTTATCATTTGTTCCTTAGTCTAAATATTTCTAAGGATGGGATACCCCTCACTCTCTAAGAGTTCTCAACCTCAAACATATATATATACCTTTATCTATAATTGGTAATTCCAACCTCAAAGAGGTTTCCCCGATATCCATATGTAACTCCAATACGTACATGGGTACATTTCTCCCAAGTTACCCTAAGGAGTCCCCAAATCCCAATATGTGAGAAACTCCTTATATGACTCCAAGAATATATCTTTTACATCCTAGAGAAAGCCCCCAAATCAATAAACCCAACCAAAAAGGGTTTGAAATCACTATGGAGAAAATACCTCAAGAGGCCCTGTTTCCAAATCGATTCGGCCCTATTCCGAATCGATTCAGCCCAGCGAATCGATTTGGCCCCCCAAGGAGAATCGATTCGGGTCCAAAGACCTGGGATTCTGCAATAGGCCGAATCGATTCGGCTTGGGTCCGAATCGATTCGGTCAATGCAGACCTGCCAATTTCACTAAACCGAATCGATTCTCTTAAGGGGGCGAATCGATTCGGACCTGCAATTTTTGAGGGGTTCTTCTTCTTCATCAAAACCCACGAATTCTAAACCCTAAATTTTCATTTCTAACAATTAAACCTTCATCAATTTATGATTTTAACCCCATAAGTCAACCCAAAGTTGATCCCAACCACTTCTAATCCATTAAATCCCTATTTAACATTGATTTCAAGATTAAACCTAAACATCTAGGTTTTGGTATTTATACCCAAAAATCCATTTCTTTACCCCACAAATTATGAAATGAAATACACAAATAGCTATTTAGCAAGATTAAACACTTGCCTCAGATTTGTAGAGGTTGGATCGTCCTTGATGTCGCGGTTGGGCCGGAAATCCCAAGCTTTTTCTTCCTCTCTCTCTTCTTTTCCTTCTTCTTTCTTTCTTCCTTTTTCTTTCTCTCTTTCTCTATTTGATAAGGCTTCATCCATAAGCCTCCAATCATTTAAAACAACAAACCCAGTTTTAAATGTTAATACACACTTTAAATGACTCGCTTAGACCAATTAGAGTCAAACTGACTTAAAATATTTCGGAGCCGAAACAAAACCCAATGACAGTCATTTTGACTATCTCGACCCTTCTGGGATCGATGGTACCCTCAAAATCATCATCCGGAATACTTTAAAATATTTTCTATTTTTGGACCTCATTTCCCAAATTCTAAAATTCTCCAATTTAATTAAATTTTATCTTCCCAAAAATTTAATTTCTCAGTCTGCAAAGTCGTGGGGTGTTACCATCTTCCCCCCTTACATGAATTTCGTCCGCGAAATTTAAGATATGCCTAGGACCTCAATATCATCTAGTCCTAACATCAAGTCTTAGGATCGCTATACCGATCCTCCCTAGTTCTCATGTCGAACCATATGGATTTTAAAACAAATAACTACCCCGGGGTGCCCATACACCCCGTATCCGAGTTTCCACTCGTAAAATCCTAATCAGGCTCCATTAGCCTCAAATTGTAAGATAACCCTCGGTAATATAATTTATAACAATATACTAATTATATAAAAGTTTAAAATTCCCAATGGTTGAACTCTCCTCAATTCCTGACGCTCGCTACCTTCGTGCGGGGGAGGTCTCGCAAGCGAAATCGAAACAAGGAACCCTCCCAATACATTACTGTGCAGCTACGTCGGGGATTGAGATTAGTTGAACCAGGGTTAAGGTTTTATAAAAGATTTTTCATATTTTAGATATTGCCCGAGGGCCTATACAATAATACAATATAAATATATATTCTATGTCTTTCGACACGCCAAACAAACACCTTATGTTTAAGACACAAGGCCTCAACAAATACAATACTCTAGCCAATATCTAGTTCTCAAAACTAGCACAACTACGAGCTAAATTATCCGCTCAACATACCCCTACCAAACTTTAAATCTCTCAACTCTAAAACTTCTTTACATACATTAACGTCTTTCCACAATATAAGTCTCCCCTCTTAGGCGCACTATAATCACATGCCCTACCTACCCATAAGACAATAGTCTTATAGTCACTATTCAACGAACCTTAACATTCCTCACCTCCGGAATTCAATATTATAACTCTCGACGTTCCCGGTATCGCACAAAGTATGACTTAAACATAAAGAAAGGTATTCTACCTTATACTTCCATAATCTAATGGTTTCACCTCATCCAAGGATCTCAATTCAAGACCCTCTACTTCTCCCAGGACAATCATGACTACTAAACCTATTTCTCCATAAGAGAAACATCTTCCTCAAATCCTTCCTAGCGAAGGTTGACGGGTTTCTAAATCCAAACCTCCCAAAGACTACAATAACCTCTCCTCAGACTTACTTTATCAAGTCCAAGGTTTGTCATTCGAGTAAATTTTCCTTTCTTACTCAACTGCCGACAATTCACCTCGAACCATTGCTAGAAATCTCCTCAATAACTCCTCCAGAATCGGGGAAAACAACTACCCCCGATCAAAGCGTACCTAAAATATGCTATGGGTATTGTACTTCTAAACCTATTCTTTCCTAGACGACAAAATCTAGGCGACGTCTGAAACGAAACAAGAGCAACTGTTATCAGAACGCCAATCAAGTGAATATACTTCACAGAAGAAAACAACGCAATGAACACAACAGTCCTATTTGTAGGGCTTTATGTCAAGAACATTAACGGAAGAATGCATAAAGCTCGCACAGATCCTAGGGACTCTAGAACCTGATGCTCTGATACCATCTGTAACACCCCGCTTAAAATAATAACGGGTGGCCAACCCTATACCATATTAAATCAGGAATTCCAGATGGTCCTGTCTCAACATCAAGTGCTGGTACTATATAATATAGGACTAACTACCCGATATCATATAAGCGAGATGTTAAATAAATTAAAACATGCAACATAACACAACCCAACACTACAAAATTTCTAATAAATAAGAGAGATGCAAGAAAGAACTAGGAGAAACGAAAAGCTATATTAAAACAAAATAAATAACTACAACTGAATGTACGAAAGTAGACCCGAATAAGCTGTCCGGTCACAGCTAATACAATAACTGGAATGGAATAAATATAAATATCTACAAATATCCCTTGGGTACAAACCCGATATACAACATGAATCCTTACCTAGAATTTTAAAGAAGTAAGAAGCGGCTAAAAAATACATCCCGCAACAGTCCGCATCTGTCACGGCTCCCAAGACTCTGTACAGAAGGTCATCCGGCATCCATGCGGTAGGATACCTGTGGTAACATATATATATACAAGGAGGAGAGAAAAGTAAATGGGCCAGAGCCCCGAATGTGTAAAATATTTAGCAAGTGTGTTAACCGTGCATAATAAATACCGGTGCACTTTATTTCATAATTAAAGTGAGACCGCACTCTCGTGGAACCCCAACTCACCTCTCATCTAAAGGCGCGCCCTATTCGCGTCCTCAAATTTTAGTTAAATTACCCCCATTGATTTTAGGACAACCTAACTTATCAGGCCTAGCCTATATCCACGAGAGCTACCCTCCTGTCATAATCTAAGGATCCACCCATTTCTAAGCCCACTAGATTATGATTACAACAATTATGCCATAATAGGCTTAGTGAATTCCTATTAAAGATCTTATGAATTATAATCATCATAATTCCTAAAACATTTCCCCTATACATATACCTATATATATATATATATATATATACATATATATATATATATATATATGTATATATATGTATATATATATATGTACATATATATATATACATATATATATATATATACATATATATATATATATATATATATATATATATATATATATATATATATATACCTATATAGGCTAAAAACGTAAGAATTTATATACTTAATAACATGCACATGGAATATTGGCAAGACTTCTCTCTAATCCCAAAATTGTACTACGTTTCATGCGTGGGGAGTCTCGCAAAGCGAAATCCAAACAAGGAACCGCCCTGTTACACTACTCCTGACAAGGTCAAGACCAGAGATCCGAGATGCAACCTATGGAATTACTTCTCTCAAATCTCGACATGGCACTGCGTTTCGTGCGTGAGGTGCCTCGCAAAGCGAAATCCAAACAAGGAACCACCTCGTTACACTACTCCTGGGCAATGTCGATCCTAGAGATCCATAATCCTCAACATACAAGATAATACTACCATTACTACTAACTATAACTACTGAAGAAAGAAAGAAGAAAAGAAAAAGAAAACAAATAAAATAAAATAAAAGAATCTCCAATAATATCCTTGGGATGATGTAACCGAATTATACCTTATGTGCGATACATCAACCCGCATCAATCTAGTACACCATAATCATCTAAGATGTACTTCATAAAAGTCCATATCCTTTCGTCTATAGGATATATATATATATATATATAAATATATATATGTATAGGTATTTATTTCTAACCGTATATATATATATATATATATATCATCAATCCAATAGCCAAGTGTACATACTACATATGATGTACAAGGCCATGCACATAATATACCCGGATATATATATATCGCCGATAAACTGCATCAATGCTATCATCTTCCCAGTGCCCGGCTCACGTAGCAAAACTGGGGCCACCATGGTGGGACTAAACGACACCCATCTCGTGGTAAACTCACGCACACGACGTCCCGGGAAGCGGTCATAGCTTCAAACCGGCAATGAGACGAAACATACCCATCATGTCTCATCCCAAAATAAATATATATATCATATGGTAACACACGGGACGACTATGACCTGGGGAATATCCACACCCTGCTTTTCTAGCCAGGATGCTCACCCACTACGCGCGCAACTTCCCAATGATAGCATGAGCGGGGTATGCTTAACCAATTTAGTATATATATCATTTACATGCATGATATATAAAATCCATATGATCCAATCATATGATCAAATAATAAACCATCGTATACGGTTTAAATATCCATACCATGTATGTCCACAACAATAAAGATATCCATATATCTATATACATACAGATATATATATATATATATATCAACACATATTCACATATCCATATCTATATATATATACTAAGTATCGTTCATATGTACAAGATATATAAACTCGGTTATAAGTATACATAATACTCAATACACAAGCCGTCACCACAATTTCCATTAAATTTACCTCGATATGTGAATACAATCCCTCACTTGAAACATATTCAATCATCTTCCTATGATGAGTAGTCTCCCAAAACCATATGTATATATCTATACATATACATTCAACATTTGGGTTATCACCTAAGAATTTGTGTAGGAATCCATCACTACACCTTTCACCTCTAAATGTGAAAGTACATAATTATCTTTAGTACTATCTAACCACAGGCATAAACATGACTTAATAGTCTAAAACCTCAATTTATTCCAACCTCATTTCAAGTATTGGAAATCTCAATGTCCATATCCCCATAATTGCGTATAAACTATCCTAACTAGAATTTACGCTACCGCCTATCCTAGTCGATAGTACACCACCAAGTTGTTTCCCATTTTTACCTATGGTTCAATTTATTATATGAACCCTTACTCCTATCGGGTTATCATTTGTTCCTTAGTCAAAATATTTCTAAGGATGGGATACCCCTCACTCTCTAAGAGTTATCAACCTCAAACATATATATATACCTTTATCTATAATTGGTAATTCCAACCTCAAAGAGGTTTCCCCGATATCCATATGTAACTCCAATACGTACATGGGTACATTTCTCCCAAGTTACCCTAAGGAATCCCAAAATCCCAATATGTGAGAAACTCCTTATATGACTCCAAGAATATATCTTTTACATCCTAGAGAAAGCCCCCAAATCAATAAACCCAACCAAAAAGGGTTTGAAATCACTATGGAGAAAATACCTCCAGATGCCCTGTTTCCGAATCGATTCGGCCCTATTCCGAATCGATTCGGCCCAGCGAATCGATTTGGCCCCCCAAGGAGAATCGATTCGGGTCCAAAGACCTGGGATTCTGCAATAGGCCGAATCAATTCGGCTTGGGTCCGAATCGATTAGGTCAATGCAGACCTGCCAATTTCACTAAACCGAATCGATTCTCTTAAGGCGGCGAATCGATTCAGACCTGCAATTTTTGAGGGGTTCTTCTTCTTCATCAAAGCACACGAATTCTAAACCCTAAATTTTCATTTCTAACAATTAAACCTTCATCAATTTATGATTTTAACCCCATAAGTCAACCCAAAGTTGATCCCAACCACTTTTAATCCATTAAATCCATATTTAACATTGATTTCAAGATTAAACCTAAAAATCTAGGTTTTGGTATTTATACCCAAAAATCAATTTCTTTACCCCACAAATTATGAAATGAAATACACAAATAGCTATTTATCAAGATTAAACACTTGCCTCAGATTTGTAGAGGTTGGATCGTCCTTGATGTCGCGGTTGGGCCGGAAATCCCAAGCTTTTTCTTCCTCTCTCTCTTCTTTTCCTTCTTCTTTCTTTCTTCCTTTTTCTTTCTCTCTTTCTCTATTTGAGAAGGCTTCATCTGTAAGCCTCCAATCCTTTAAAACAACAAACCCAGTTTTAAATGTTAATACACACTTTAAATGACTCGCTTAGACCAATTAGAGTCAAACTGACTTAAAATATTTCGGAGCCGAAACAAAACCCAATGATAGTCATTTTGACTATCTCGACCCTTCCGGGATCGATGGTACCCTCAAAATCATCATCCGGAATACTTTAAAATATTTTCTATTTTTGGACCTCATTTCCCAAATTCTAAAATTCTCCAATTTAATTAAATTTTATCTTCCCAAAAAATTAATTTCTCAGTCTCCAAAGTCGTGGGATGTTACAATCAACTCCCCGATAAGTCTTTCATAGACCTATGTTCTCGAGCGACAAATCAAAGATCCCATGGATTCATCAGGATATGACTGCCCTCACGCGCAAACCTCCCACCGATAGCAAGTAAGCTAGGTATGTCATACACATAAATCATCAATCAATCAAATAGGCATTATCATACCTATAATGTAATATCAATAAGGTAATATGACTACCCTAAGATAATTACCATACGTAGCATTATATCTCTTTTAAATTCCACGTATTAAAATATCATATCTTTACTTCATAATTTAATTATCCTCGCATCCTATAACATCTCTCCACTCCCGACGTCGTTAAGGTTCATGCGCGGAGCGTCTCGCAAAGCGAAATCCAAACAAGGAACCCCTCCAATACACTACTACTAAACTTTGTCGATCGAGGAGGTCTGTCAACTTTAAATACGTGATTGGGATAACCTCATACCCTCTTTCAACCAAATGTGTTCTAAACTCTCATCTCTATCCAGGAGTCATACTTCTAAGCGCTCGTATTACTCTTAGTCCTTGCACAATCAATAATGAGCTTAAACTCAGTCCTTGATGTTCATATTGTAATCCTAAGGCTACCCAGGTGTTACATTCAATCACCACTACTGGACCTATCCTTAATCCTCAAGCAGACCAATTATAATCCAACAAATGAATCTAGCAACCAAAATTTCTTTAATTTAATTATCATCATTCTAATCAATTTAAATCACAATCAAATTAATTTAAATCTTATCTAGGTCTTACTGATCTCCTCTAAGTCCCATAATATCCCATTAACAATCACCAAAAATCTACCAAAGTTTTGGGATAAGAACCAACATTAAAAAGAAACAACTTTATGAATTCTCATATTTTAAATACTCAAAAAAATCAGATCCAAAATTATTCGAATCATCAATCTGACTTCAGATTTGGATTCTACACGAAAAATTGAGCCAGGTATGTGTTTTGAGTTTTTCTTAAATCTCATCCAAATGCACTCAAATAGAAGATCTAAACATTCCAAATTGGCTCTTCTCATTCCACTCGTTTTTGCCTCTTTTTCCAGAAAATTATCAACTTATTATCTTCAAGAACACTAAATTATTTTCAAAATTTCTTCCACAAATTGATGAATATTTATTGGATTACTAACTACCTACAACATGAGTTTAATTCATATATATTTTTAGATTCCAAAAATCCATTAACAACTATATCCTTTCATCTTCCAAGCATGAAAATCATCTCTTTTTATAACTATCCTAACATGGACAATATACGAACTTAAATTGCAAATATCAAACACTTGCCTTTACTGAAGATCAGATCCTTTGGAGTTGAATAACATAGGTGGTGATGGTGGTGGTGACCTTTGACCTTTAGTTCTCCTCATTTCCAAGCAAGCTTTTCCCTTCCCAAGCAACCTTTCACTCTCTCTAGGAAGATGACTTTTCAATTTTGTGTAGAAGAGATGAATGAACCCACATTCAACTAATCTTCAAATACTTATAATAAGACAAAGCCCGAAATCACTATTCACCCCCTTGTAAAAATAACCAAAATGCCCTTTTGGGTTGTCTTTTCATTTCCAAATGACCCGAGACCCAAATCCAACATCCAAATAGACTTTTCTGACTATTTCAACCCTTCCCGACGCAACGACGCAGTCGAAATGACTATAAGGTCGATAGAAAATAAATTTTCTTTTTAATTTAATAAATTAGTCCCGACACGTCCCATACCGCATCTGACTAAAAAAATCCAAATTACCGAATTTATATCATACCGTCATATCAATGACATCACATTCGTGTATTAGCTAAATATCTTTAACTAATATTCAGAATCATCCATTTTAATATCCACAATTCGGATAAAACACAAATGAATTAATTAATAATAAAATCCAATTAATCCATTAATTTAAAATATAACCCATTTTAAAAGTCATTAAAAATCATGGGGTATTACACTCATTTAAGCTAGATTTTTGAGTTTAGATTAAATTTAATTAATTATCGGATAAAATTACGGTTGTTACATACATCCCCACTAGCACAGAAATTTCTTCCCCTAAATTCGAAAAGCGTAAACGCACAAAATAAAAATAAGGGTCATCTTTGACTATCCAAGAATGCCACGATTAGGCACCCATAGACCCAATCCTATATGCACATCCCCCACGATTAAAAATACAATATATATATATATGACAATAACGGCGTACCACGCGCGTCACGAATCACCACATGATTTTATCTCCAAAAGTCATCAGAATGCTAAAGTCCTCATATCAATTTACATCCCAAAATCGATACCTACCACTTGCACTAACAATCTCTTAAATATATTTTATCTCCCAATAATCCCTTGTAAGTATCCTCAAATCAAAATTACTAGTTCTAACTTCAATTCTTATAACATCCTTGTCACAAAACTCATCTCAAAGAAATAGAACTAACAAGTATGCTAGACCAAATACGTAATGGAGTAAGCAGATAAAATATCGATTATGCGAAATATAAATTGGACTCACAACCTATGAGCCCTAAGACCATGCTCTGATACCATATGTAACACCACGCATAATTCCAGCGTCGGCCGCCACCAAAATCCTGTCGGACGCTAACTAAATATATAGCATTTTTAGCATGAAACAAATATGAGAAATAATAAAATTCATTCCACAAGATACTAATTTAAATCAATCCAAAAAATGAAATATCACCGCGATATAAAATCCATCACCATGCTAAACTCCAATAATACCCAAATCCTAAATTAAATAAAACTCAAAAATTTGAAACCATAATGATAAATCTGAATAAAACCGTAACAACCGTGGAGCCGAATGGCCCACTAAATCCATAAACTGAGTCCCATAACAAATGCGAATGAATAGAAACTAAGCAAACTACTAAGCATAGAATAAATAAACTCCAACTGCACTTCCAAAATATAACTCTAATAATCCTAGGTAGCTACTCCAACACTAATACCTGAAAAAGGTTAGCCCATGCACAGGGTCAGAGCCCTGAGCATGAATACACACTACTCCCCTCAATTAGGGTCCTTGAACCCAGACCTTAACATTATACAAAATAAATATCACAATAGAATATTTTAAATTAAACGAGATATGATTAAACGCAATAACAATAAATAACTATCTATAAAAAATAATTCTTTTTCAAAAATCCAACCAATATTATTTTAAATAACCAATAGTCTCATATTGTTAATTTAATTAAATTAATCCAATTTATCAATCTTCTCAATTTATTATCATCCATTGCGGTACACCTGAAGAAAATACTTACTCCAATATTATAGCGGTCCTCTAGCCTCGGGTGATACTCCTACAAAAATACATTATTGTAGTGGTCCTCAAGCCTCGGGTGGTACTCCTACAAAAATACACATTCGCCTCGTCCATAGCCTTCTTATACGTTTAAATTGTGTGCCCCTACACATTATGTCGCCAATATATTTTTATACACGTATTTTCTTAGGCATTAATTCTTAATTATTTGTCCTTCTCATATTTATTTTTCAAATTACCGCACCCTTGTTATCGATGTGAGATCCTCATAACACCCTTAGTCCCATACCTAAGGGTCCCCAATTCATAAATATGTCCTACTTTAATTCTAGGACTGATTTCTATTAATAACTCTTCCTAGTCTTATACATAGGCTAGCGAATCGACGACATGACATAAAAATCAGACCCAACCCGGAATCACCCATCCGTAAAAATCTACACTCACTAGTCCCATACATAGAAAGCTTAAATCGCAACTAAGGCCTACCCACTATTGCCATACCTAGCAAGTATTTAAAATATAGGTGAGGGCATACTACAAAAAAAAAATCCCGTATCCCAGTGATGATAAATATCAACGACTCTCCCCTACGCACCCACGGGTTTCAAGTCTTATTCTATATTAAAAATTTTCATCAAAACTGTACTAAATTTAGTTTTCACTTTTTGAAATTGAGTTGGTAAATTATTTTAAGAAAATCGAGTCATTAAGGATTTAAGCAACACTTAAAACGCATCATACTAAAGGAAGAGAATAGAGTATCCTTGCCTGAGTAAAAATCATTAAGAAAATTAAAGTAGACGGTTGGAATCCTCTTGAAAAATTATGAAAGATTACTTCTTGAACTAACTTGAGAAAACATCAATTGAGCTTTCAAATCTTGAGTTAAAACTTGATAACTTTGGGGATAGGGTTTCTATGAGGAATAAGATGAACAAAATAAAGGACTACTACTCTTGAGATATTTAAGAATGAGCTTTAAAAGTCCAACCCCCGAAATATATATATATATATATATATATATATATATATATATATATATATATATATATATATATATATATATATATATATATAAATGTAAGTGGCAGTAGAATTCTATTAAAATTAAAACAGTTCGCCCATTAGTCACGATCTAGAACCGTGAGAAATGTTTTTTAAGAGAGTTTTATGTTATAAGGACTCTTCGAAACAACCCAAGCCTTATATATAGTCATATTAGGAGTCATGTAAGCTAGCTTTTCGAGTTTTGGATAAATTTAATGAATTACCCGATAAAATTACGGGTTGTTACATACTTCCCCATTAGCACAGGAACTTCTTCCTCGACATTCGACAAAGTGTAAATGAATAAAATAATAATAAGGGTCATCTATGCCAACCGAGGAATGCCACAATTAGGCGCCATACACCCAATCCTATAACCACAACCTCCACGATCAAAAATACAATATATATATATGCATAACTATGAAAATAACGGCGTACCGCGCACTCTCGTGAATCACCACTTGATTTTATCTCCAAAATTAATCAAAACGCTAAAGTCCTCACATCAATTTACATCTCCAAAATTGATACTTACCATTCCTAACATCTGCACTAATAATCCCCTAATTATATCTCGTCTCCCAATAATCACTTCTAAGTATCCTCACATCAAAATTACTAGTTCTAACTTCAATTCCTATAACTTCCTTATCACAAAAATCATATCTCCAAGAAATGCAACAAACACGTATACTAGACCCAATACCTTAAGGAGTACGAATCGACAAAGGGGATCGAATATCGGTAATGCAGAAGCTAAAATGGACTCACAACCTGCGAGACCTAAGACCATGCTCTGATGCAATCTGTAACACCCCGCGAAATTCTAGTGTCGGCCGCCACCAAAATCATGCCGGACATTAACTAAATAAATACCATTCTTAGCATGTGACAGATATCAGACATAATAAAATTCATTTTACAATTTAAAATAATCCCAAAAATGAATGATCAATATGATATAAAATCCATCACCATACAAAACTCCAATAATACCCAAATCTTAAAATAAATAAAACTATAATAAACGGAATCCATAATGATAAATCTGAATAAAACCGTAACAATTGTTGAACCGAATGGCCACTAAATCCATAAACTGAGTCTTATAACAAAAGCGAAGTAATAGAAATTAAACTTACTACTAAGCATAGAATAAATAAACTCCAGTTGCACTTCTAAGATATGACTCCAATAATCTTGTGCAACTACTCTCGCACTAATACCTGAAAAAGGTTAGCTAATGCATAGGGTCAGAGCCCCGAGCAGGAATACACACTGCTCCCCTCAATTTAGGTCCTTGAACCAAGTCAATATCATTATACATAATAAATATCACAATAGAATAAGTTAAATTAAATGAGATATGATTAGGCGCAATAATAATAAATCACTTTATATTCAAAATAAATCTTATTCAAAAATCCAACCAAGATTATTTTAAATATTCAATAGTCTCATATTGTTAATTTAATTAAATTAACCCAATTTATAATTCTTCTCAATTTATAATCATCCATTGCGATACTCTTGCATAAAATTATTACTCCAATAATTCACATTATTATAGTGGTCCTTTCACCTCGGGTGATACTCCCACAAAAATACATTATTATAGCGGTCCTCCCACCTTGGGTGGTACTCCCACCAAAATACACAATCAACTCGTTAATAGCTAGTTGATTCGTTTAAACTATCAATCCCACAATATGACAAGGTTCCACACATGTCACGACATAAAAACTAGCTGACTCGTTTAAACTGTCGGCCCTTGCACATTATGTCATCAATATATTTTAATACACATATTTTCTTAGGAATTAATTCTCAATTATTTATCCTTCTCATATTTATTTTATAAATTACCCCATCCTTGTTATCGATGTGAGATCCTCAAAACACCCTTAGTCCCATACCTAAGGATCCATAATAAATACGTCCTACCTTAATTATAGGATGGATTTCTATTAATTACTCTTCCCAGTCTTATATCTAGGCTAGCGAATCGACGACATGACATAAAAATTAGCCCACCCCGGAATCACCCAGCCGTAAAAATCTACACTCACTAGTCCCATTCCTAGAAAGCTTGAATCGTAACTAAGGTCTACCCACTATTCCCATACCTAGCAAGTATCCTAAAATATAGGTGAGGACATACAACAAAATAAATCTTGTAGTCCCCACAATGATAAATATCAACAACAATAAATCACATAATCCAACATCACATATAAACAATATCAAAAATTTGTTCGCGATGGAACAATTTAATTTAATTTAATTAATAATACGGTCATCGTTATAATTCTTAACATAATTATTTCCATCTGATAATTTGATATAATTCGACATGAAAGTTTATGAAACATATCATATTGTCCAATTTTATTAACAACATAACTTTCACGCATGTGAACAAGTCTTGATTTTATTTAAATAGCCCCCATAAAATTATACATGCGATCCTACACCCTTAATAACCAAAACCCACTACTCGATCCTACGTTTCCAAGGGTTTCAAGTCTTATTCCATTTTTAAAAAAAATCATCAAAACAGTACCAAATTTAGTCTTCACTATTTCTAATTAATTTGCCAATTTATTTTAAGAAAAACCAGTCAATAAAGATTTAGGCGAAACTTAAAATGCATAATACTAAAGGAAGATAATAGACTATCCATGCCTGAGTAAAAGTCGTTTAGTAAATCGGAGTAGACGATTGGAATACCCTCAAAAAATTATGAAAGATTTTTTTCTTAAACCTACTTGAGAAAACACCAATTGAGCCTTCAAATCTTGAGTTAAAACTTGATCACTTTAGGGCTAGGGTTAGTATGAGGAAGAAGATGAACATAATAGAGAACTACTACTCTTAAGATGTTTATGAATGAGTTTTAAATGTCCAAACCCCGTATATATATATATATATATATATATATATATATATATATATATATATATATATATATATATATATATATATAAGTGTAGGAGGAATTTAAGTGGCATTAGAATTGTATTAAAACTAAAACAATTCGCCTGTTAGTGACGGTTTAGACCCATGCCAATTTTTTTAAGAGAGTTTTATGTTATATGGACTCTTCTAAACGACCCAAGACTTGTATATACTCATATTAGGAGTCATTTAAGCTTGATTTTTGAGTTTTGAATAAATGTAATTAATTCCTAGATAAAATTACAGGTTTTTACACAGTTCTTCCTTCTATGCTAGACGTTCCTCCTATTGGGATGCATAAAGCTCTATAAAAATGCCCAGTTGATTAAGTAGTTTATCTTTATTATTGACTCCGCCCTTGTAATAACTCATGTTGAATATTCCCTTGTAATGATGAAAAAAGATTTGAAATATTTGAATAAAAACTTTGATTTCTTTATTATGTGATTGTGGCCTACCAGCAGATTAGTCTTATGATTATGTAGTCGACGTTAAGCAGGCTAATCTTTTTTACTAGTTACATCTTAGATGAACTCACGTTGTCTTGCCTTAGGTTCTACTAACGTTCTTTTGTTAGTGGCTACTGAAACGGATCATGTTGGTTTGACCAAGTGCTTGCATAAGTTACCATTGGTGACCAAATGTTTTAGAACTTTTCCTTATTCGGTTTAGTAAGTATTCTTATTCTTAACAACAAGGAGACATACATGAAGTTTTATGTTTGGAACTTCTCGTTCGTGACTTGTCAAAGAAGAAGTCATACATGATGTATTGATTTTAATTTTTAGGAGTACTAACTAGTTAGTTTTCCATTGTTGTTGATATTTAAGATTGTACATCTCCCTTTTTCAAAAAATGAAAAATTAAATATGAAAAGAAAACCAACTTCATATGAAACATGGTATTCTTGATTGAAAACTGACAATAGGTTATAAGAAATAGTAAGGGGTTACATTTCATAGGATTAGTGATAATATTTCCGCAGATTCTCGGCATTTTACGGGATCTGGAACTATTATGATTCCAAGGTTTTAAGTTGGTAAGTGCTAATTGCCTTCTAATTTTTTCTTTTCTGGAACACCTTCTTTAACATGTAGTCTAATTCTTTTAGGTTGCTCGGTTTGACTCTCCTATAGTAGAATCGGGTTGTTCGCTAAAGGTATGCTACCACACATATTGCTGTATTTTATAACTTCCTCAACTATGTCTAGATCTAACCTTCAGATGGGATCACTAATTAGGTAATTAAATTTAAGTAATTTATAACTAGGTAGACCAATTTATGTTGGGAACACTACCTCTGTCCAAAATGCCAACATGTTAGGGGTCTCATATGTGGTTGTCCTCGTCATGGTTATATAAGCCCAGAGTACATTTTTCTGCTCATTGATCTAGTTTCCCTTGGTGTTATCCAACCTTTTCTTCATTCCATCGAGAATATTTTTGTTCTCCATCTCTGTTTTTCTATTTCACTGAGGGTGTCTAAGAGAAGAATGCAACTTTTGTATTTT
This sequence comes from Sambucus nigra, assembly GCA_949130495.1. Taxonomy (NCBI): domain Eukaryota; kingdom Viridiplantae; phylum Streptophyta; class Magnoliopsida; order Dipsacales; family Adoxaceae; genus Sambucus; species Sambucus nigra. The sequence continues at coordinate 458,855,625 of OX422209.1, read as the reverse complement.
AGACTCGATACAGTAATCTCCAAACTCTTGGTTGTCAAATTGTTTTCTACGATCAGGGTTGAAGGCATACGATATACCATATCGTCATATATTGTTCTCTCATATAAACTGGAAGACCTTCTCAAAAGGCCTTTCCACTAACGATTCAGTTTCTACCCAGTTGGTGAAGCAAATCATCGTAACCACCAAGTATTTAAACTTTTCTCTCATATTCGATAAGTGGACGACATGTCAATTACCCACGTAAAAAACACTTGCTTGTTGTCATACCCACATGGAAATTACCCACATCTTCAGTAAGGGGCCGACTACGCTAGGTAATCGTAAGTGCTTGCTTGTCATCATAGATTATTTCACCAAGTAATTTGAGGCAACACCACTGTCCAACTTTAGATATGCATTCATGAAAAGATTCATGTGGAGGAGCATCATAACTCGGTTTGGGGTACCAAGAGCCATTATAACTGATAATGGCACACAATTCGAAAGTAGTTCTATAAAAAAAATTGCGATGAGCACAGAGTCAAGCACCACTTCAGTTTAGTGGAATATCCTTAAAGAAACGGAAAAGCTGAGGATTCCAACAAAATAATGTCAATGGCCTAAAGAAAAGGTTAGAGAAGGCAAAAGGCGCTTGGGGGGGCAAACTTACTCATGTTCTCTGGGAATACCGAACTACGCTTAGGTGACCAATCGGGGAAATACACTTCGCACTCACGTATGGACTAGAAGTTGTAATTCCACTCTAAGCTATTCTCCCGACCATAAGAACAAAGATGGACGAACAAGGGGGGGAAATCGAGGAAGTTCGAAGTGGTGTATTATGTCCTCAGGAAAAATTCTCAATAGCACTATAAGGCCGTCAGACTGTACGTTGGGTCCCAATTGGGAGGGACCATTGAAAGTAATCAGAGATGATCTATAGGGAGCCTATGACTTAGAAACAATGGAAGGAACATAGATACCAAGAACATGAAATGCGACCAACTTTAAGAAGTTTTACTTTTAGTTATGAGTAAAGGCCATTATTTCCCTATTTTGCTCAATCTCTTAATTATCTAGTTGATTTAAATTGTTTCCAAAGTAATAATCTCATAACTTGCATTAATCTTAGAAAGTGTCGATCAAACTTTAACTTAATTAAAATAGAAATTTGACTTATTACAATGAAAATTGATGTCCTCAGGTCCTTATTATAATCAACATAGGCGATCTCATGACTTTCCCAGGAATGTTAAAAGCCCTACAGGGGAATACCTAGGAAATAATTCAACTTTGTTTAGTCGAACAAAATTATGAACGGGTGGATAGCCCATAAACAAAATGCATTTTTGCTATTGTCTCTTCTAGGCCTGAGGGAGTGTGGTGACAAACCCTAAAAGGTACGAAGGAAAACATAACAGACGAAAGGCATTGAGGAATGGAAAAATGCATAATAATTGGTATTGACTTAATTAATAAACAAATTCCCAATTATAAAATATTCCAATTATAAAATAATTACAAGAGACACAAAAATTATTACAACAGTTTACTGGTCAGCTAGACAAAAACTTCTCGATCGGCTTTCTCTGACTACTGTTAGGATCAGGTCGACATTCGACATCGCTATCATGGCCTTCTAAGTAACTCTTAACAAGATAAATATGAATGCCTCCCAAGGGGACCCACGTATCATCTTACCCAAAGGGAGGTCGTCAGTATGCTGGGCACTCAATGTGGAACATATAATAGAGCTGGGATTACTTAGGTTCTTTAACAAACTTAAGGGAATTTATCTAGCCGTGCTTATAGGACATATTTTAATCTTCTTGTAGTTTCACACGGGCATCAAGCCATCCCAAGACACTCGAAGACCCATTCTGAACAAGTAACGGATCTGCTTCACATCATGCTAAGACCCATAATCATGAAAATGCTCCCTTGGACTTTTCCATCTATAATACCCCGCCCTAATATTTTATTATTTTTCCTGCATAAGCTGAAATAATATGAGAACCTTGGAATTTGGATCATGTTGATCGAGTTTATATCCTTATTTGACTATTTTGGGGTTCCTGATAATAATAGTTTAAGGTTTTTGGAAAAATTAAGAAATTTGGAGAAATTAAAGGAGGGTCGTTCGAGCGAGGTCATTCGAAGTGAGGATCAAACGAGGTTCGAATGAGGGTCGTTTGTATAACATGGTTGGGTTGTTCAAATGAGATTCCTTTCTCGTTTGAATGAGAGGCGATTCTTGTTGAAACGAGGTCGCGTAAACTTTTATATTTTGTCTTACCCGTATGTGTTGTCACATTTTGGACCCTTGGATAATTGAGGTTACAAATTTTAGCGTGCCCAGATTGGGCAAGATGGTGATTTTGTTGTTTAAGGGGTTTTATAAAGCTTGTTTAGGGTTTATTTTGGGGATTGAGAGTTAGAAGAAGAAAAATATAGTGGTGGGCATTCCACCATTTTTATGCATTTATCCACCTATCTCTACTACAAACCACCATGCCACACCCATCCTTCTACCTTATTACACCATGTTCTTCTAGTATCCCACAATATCCATTCCTCACATACCCATTTCCATCATTGTTGAGTGGACCAAAGAATTTTGGAGGTGTTGTTGGGGGGATGTTTCGAGAAGATCCAGATGAATAATTTGTGAAGCTTAAAGAGGGTTTTGATGGAATTTTCATGGAGACAAGCTTGGTGGAGTTAGGAAACCTTTCTGAAGCCACCTTAGGAGGTGGAATGTTTTCATCTTCTTCGACATTTCATTCCTTCCATTGTTGGAACTTTACTTGAGGTGGGAAAATCTACTCTTATTTTAAGACTATATTTGTGTATTAGTAGTCTTGTTGTTAGAATTTAATAGTAGAATGTGTTCGAATAAAATCATGGATTTCTAGTAGACTTGGTACTAAATATTTTTATGAAATAAAAATCTTGGTCAAAGTGTTATTTTGTTAGAAATAAATTATGAGCAAATATTTCAAAGTTTTCTTGAAATAAAGATTTGGAATTTTTATGAAAATGGTGTAAATTCAGAGATTTGATGCTAAACATTTTATGAACTAAAATGTTTTGAAACTAATGTTGACCTTGCTAAAATGTTTGATGAAATAATGTTCCAAAATTTCTTGTAAAATGATTTTTTTGTGAAAGTTGGACATTTGTTCAGTTTCGAAGAAATAAATATGTCCTTTATGTCTTTCAAGTGCTTTTTAAAAGTATAATGAATTTGTAATATAAATTGAATGTTTAACCCATTTAATATGATTTTTGAAATTTAAATCGATCTTCTCAAGTATATGAACTTGTAGTATTATGATGATAAACATAAAAATTAGTTTAAATGAGGTTTTGTTGGGTTTAAACAATAAAATAAGAAAAAAGGAATTATAGTCATCAAAGTCTGTGAAACCGGGTCGAAGGTGTGATAAATATAAAGTTGTAACGATACATGTGTTAATAAAAGGAAATGATATTTTATTATAAGATTGGTCTTTAAGTGTAATCGAATTTCTTGGATAAATAAAATAAATAAATGTCTAACTTTTGATAAGTAGTTAGTAAAAGTGTTGAATAAGTGTTAATGGTTAAAATATTGGGAAACTACTATGTGTAACTCAATAATGTTTTGAAAGATTAATACTTATGAAATTAGAAGAGAAATAATTGAATAAAGATGTTTGCAACTTGAAATAATATTACTCCAAATGTTAAAAGCATTTTAATGTGTTAAGAACACTTAAGAAGTTAGTGTGGTTAACTAAATGGTGTTTTGGGAAATAACACTCGTAAAAATGGAGGAAATGACAAGTTTGAAAGCGAAAGGGGTGAAATGGTAATTTTACGTAAAGTGGAACATATTTATGAAATAAAAATATTGGAAAGGTGTTACACAATTTGGTCCCAAATGAATATTATTTTGGAATAAAATAATTTCTAAAATATAATGGACATGAAATGATAAGTTTCAAAGTGTAACACAATTTGAGGTGTAACCCAAGTTTTTGGCTTCGGCCAGGTAAAAAGGGAAAGTGAAATAATGTGGACATTTGTAAAATATTAAAATACACTAAAAAGGAACTCGGATGAGACCGAAATAATTAAGGAGGGCTCGAAACAGAGCATATGGTGGCATCGTTGGCGGTTCGAAGTCCTTTAAATTACGCAATTTATTGAAAGATTCCAAGAAAAAGATAAAGGAATAAGGAACATGTAAAGAAACGGGTTGTGTGGAAAAAATATAAAGGAACAACCTAACTGGAATGAATTAATAAATGTTTCGGTAAAGGTTAAAGTGGACAAGAGATGTGAAAATTTGATTAATGTCCAAAAAGTAAAGGAAAGTTAAAATGTAATGAGTAAATGGGTCATTAAGCAACCTAAGAAGGTTTACCCATAATTGACGTAATGGTGTATTTTTGAAATGTTTTCAAAGGCTAAATAAGTATTTTCTAACACAGTGTTAGCGTGTGTTGAAAAGGTGATTTTTAATGAAAATACTAATGTGAATTGATTTAAATGGAAAGGGTATTTTCCGTAAAAAAATGGCTTTCGATTAAACAAATTGAAGTTGTTTCATGTATTTAACCATGGTGTTAAATAAAGGATAAATGTTAAACTAAGGTAGATAAATCCTTTTATAATATTAAGGTAAATTAATCGGGATAAATAACGTTTTCGGAAGGAAGATAAGTTCTTGCATTAAGCACATATACATGTGTATATACATGAAGTAGTTGCATGCTCACATAAGTATAACGTGTTAGAGTCTTCCTTTTGTCGGTCGATTCCATATAACTGTTGATACCAAAATTCACCACCTTATGTGAACCAATTATAAACCAGCACATGTCATCCAATGTGGCATAAGTCCAAGTTACCATGATACAAATCCCTGATCAACAAGGCAGCCCGACCAACTCAGAAGAAAGACCAACAAGTCAGCCCGACCAAAAGGGAATACCAACAAACTCGAAAGACCAATCAAGGGATGGAAATCCAACCGGTATAACCAAGGAAGCGACAACAGTCTTATATTGAATTCTGATTATGTATTGATGTAAATGCCTAACAAATAAAGGCATTCCATCCTTTCACATGACAAATCTCAACACCCCTCTCGGGCTATAAATACATTTTAACACCCTTATTACAAGGGACCACAAGCAAATCAAAGCAGTAAAGCAATACATAGCAGTGGACGTAGACTATTCCATTGAGCCGAACAACTTTAAAAATCCCTTTGTCCTAATTTTTTTTACTTATTTATCTGTGATCAATAAATTAGGCATGGTCTAGTTTTTTGCATCAACATATTGGCGCCGTCTGTGGGAACGTATTCCAGAATATTTTTACTAATTCATCATACAAGGTTGATATCACTGAAACAAGTAGTAGAAATGAGGGAATTCCACATAATCCCTATTCTCTTCAAATAATAACGAGTTAACTGGAATTTTGGCTAGCCTGGCCAAAGGTCAAGAGGCTATGCAGGATACGATAAGATAATTGACCCAAACTCTTCAACTTGGAGTTTCTGCAGAGTCCAATCAAAGGATTATGCCACCACCGCCAATAAGGAGTGTTGGGCATAGCCATTCCATAACTTCAAGGGATCATCTGTACGATCTTGGAGAAACTTCTTCTACTAGGATTACGAATTCCCCTTATGGACAACCCCTCATTCCATAAAGATTGAGTGCTTTAGAAAGGCTAAGTCAGGCCTCTCCTTTCAATCATCTGGGAACCAGGGGAAATGACCTTCATGTTGTGTCAAGAAATTCTTGACGACCAAGAGACTTAAAGGAAGGCTCAGCCCAATCCAGATCGAACGCTCGATGAACTGCTAGATACAGTCAAAGAGAAAGATCGTAAGAGTAAAGCTCAGCACACTCAGTTGGTCGACATAAAAGAGTTACCACCAATAGATCTGGTGCTGGAAACGATTCTTGGAAGGGATCCATTAAGTGTTTGGAAGATAGATTGGGAGAAATGGCTAAGGCCAAAAATCCTCTCTAGATAAGTTTTGTTAAGGGATCTCCCTTTGTGCAAACCATTGTAGATTTTCCTACACCAACCAAGTTTCAAGCTCCACTGGTCACTCCCAAGTATGATGGGAAGACTGATCTAGTTCATCATATAGAACAATACCAAGAAACTACTGATATCTATCTTGTTCCTAATGAGATAAGGTGCATGGCATTTTCAGGAACAATCACTAGATCTGCTTAAATCTGGTATAATAGTCTTCCTCGGGGGAAGATTTCTAGCTTCTAATAATTCACCGAGATATTCATTAGTAATTTCTTCTTTGGAACCAAAGCATTAAATTGAGTAGCTCATTTTCTTAGTGTGAGACAGAAAGTGGGAGAAAATACCACGGATTACATCACTCGTTTCAATAATGAGAAATTAAAAGTTATTGATTATGAGGAGAAGACTGTCATTATCCACCAATGTCCTTGCCACCAATACGTCTTTCATCCGGACTCTGATCACTAAAGGATCATCATGAGGATATAATACTCTAGATAGATCATTCTTAAAAAAGCCAATTATGAGCTTATCCTTCTTGACTTTCCTTGGTTGGTCTTCTTCTGCAAGGGTGATTTACTGGATATCGGAACAAGGTTTATCCTTATTGAGGTTAGCCTTCCTTTAAGCTATATGATAGGTATGGCTTGACCTATACCTTTATTGTTGATCATGGCAGACAATTTGACAACGGCGAATTTGCTGCTTATTGTGCCCAATCCAATGTCCAATAAATCAACTCTGCGCCTGGACATCCTCAAAGCAATGACCAAACAGAGGTAACGAATATAACTTTATTGAATGGGTTGAAGAAAAGGATAGAAAATGAAAAAGGGAATTAGATCAATGAACTGCATTATGTCTTGTGGGCCTACTGAACAACCGCTAGAACAACCACTAGAGAATCTCCCTATATGTTAGAATTTTGTATTGAAGCTGTAATTCCTGTCAAGCTAGGCTTACCTACTCACAGATTTCTTAATTTAAATAACCCAATCAGTGATTTTATGAGAAGGCTGGTCTTAGACATGCTGGAAGAGGTACGTGAAGATGCAACTTTAAGGAATGCGACCTATCAACAATGGAGTACACATTTCTACAACAAAAGGGTGAAGCCGAGTAACTTAAAAGAAGGTGATTATATTTTAAAGAAGGTTATTCATAATAACAACAAACTATAACCAATTGGTATAGGCCTTATCGCATTACAACAGTTATCCGACCAGGCACATATCGAATTGAGACTTTGGAGGGTGAAGAATTACAGAACCCCTAGATTACAGAACACCTGAGAAAATATTATCAGTGATGTAATCATGTTGTAATCAGTTCATTTCAATATTAATGAGAATGTGATTTCCTCAAAATTGTTATTTTTTTGGAGTACTAGTGCAATGAACTACACTGCAAATTAGTCAACAAAAACACCAACAATGTTGGTTGGCATCATCAAAGGCACCAACAATGTTGGTTGTCAACACAAACCACCAACGAAATGTTAGTTGGTATCACTAAAGCCATAAACATTGTTGGTTGTCAATATATAAAAACCATGCAAGGTAAAATTATAAGTCCCAAATGCTTGGTTAACGGAGACCCGGATGAATAATTTTCATCTAAAATCGGCTAAAAGATGGACAAATATTCCACTCACGCCTGGGACCAAAGGTAACTAATGCAATTACCTAAAAATTTATGTACATTAGTAGAACCATGGTGATGCATTAGTAATTTGTACAATACTTAGGGTAATCCTAAGGGTATCAATAGAAGCAGTGAAAAACTAAAGATTTGCAAATTATCGATCCATAATTAAAGATTGACTACAAGTTGATCCATTCACAATCAAAGACTAAGAAGACATTCATATACAGAGATTGACTAAAAGTTTATCCATTAACAATCAAAGATTGATAAAATAAATCTTTTCATCAATTTAATTAAATGATTTCATATTGTTTCTTAGCATACATAAACAAAATACAAAGCCTTATTCTACAGGGCGTTTTCCTTCAGCCTTAGAGACTGGATCCATGTCAGCTGGAGGATCATCCAAAGTATAAGGAGAGTTAATGAAGTTAAAATTCTGAAGTACCCTGGTATTGCTGCTATTAGGGCGATCAAGAAGATGAGGATTTCATACGATCTCTAGATCATCATGTAGCTCGCAATCTCCTAGGTACATTGGAATCAAACACTCTGGATTACGATAAATAGGAGTTCAGTTAACATCTGACTTGAAAGGAGGATTTTCAAGCTCAAGAAAACATGGGTTATACAAATCCCACAATGAACTATTGAGATCTACCTTTATCACTGTTAAAGCGTTTGTCCAACCCTATTTATAAGCCTCATTCTTAGCTTGCTGAATCCTATTAACAAGATGCCCAGTTCTTAATTATACCCATCCATCCAAACATCCCTAGGTTGCTTATGGAATTGAAAGTTTAATTTATCAACCTTAGAATAAAGCTTCTTTAGTACTCCATCCTTAGCTTGTAATTGGGAAGATTGGATGGATAAATGTTGAAAGAAAGTCTGCAGTTTCTGGGACATCTCAGCAATAGATCGATCTTTAGCTTTTAACTCCTCAGCTTTATTGGCAAGGTCTTGTTGGGTCCTAATTTCCTCCGTGGTTCCTTGGCCAGGCCTATTTCTTTCTTGGGAAGAGAATCTAGGGTTAATCTTTTTTAAGGCTTCCAACTTAGCCCTTAATGTTGCATTTTCAACTTCTAAAAAGGATATCCCTCATTGGTAGTAGCAACAATAGCTCCAGAAGCAGACTTCAAAAGATTTAATTCATCCCTCAAATTATAATTCACCTATTCCATAAGTTTGGCAACAGTTCTAGTTTCTTCAACTTCAAGCTTAAGTAAAGCTTCCTTTTTATTTTAAACAGAAACAAAGTAATCAAAACCTCGACCTTCACTTAAGCTTCGATATTTCAGCTCGTAGCTTTCGTGCAAAAGCATAGTGGACTCTTTATACAGTTCTTGAAGTTCTTCTATCATCTCATAGTAAGCAACATTATTTGCTACCGCCCTATCAAGTAAGTACTTCCAATATTTATAAGCTTCTTTAGCCTGTTCTGATGAATCATCACCAAGCAACTTAATAATTTCTTTCTTGGATAACTGTGTATAACCTCCTCTGAAAAATGCATTTTACTTCGTCAGTAGCTCGGTATTATTAAAAGGTAGTTGTTCCATCTTCGCTATAAACTAGCAAGAATAAATGACCGCCAATCAACAGGAATGAAGAACAAACATAATTAACAACATATAAAAAGGAATAAAAGGAATAAAAGGTTTCTTTTAAATGCATTTTTCTCAAACGTCTGTCGAGCAATTTAAGTTGTCTTCAGTTTATTAACCCAAGTACTCTTCGCAATCTTTAAGGCTTGTTGAGAATCGATCAAAGACTTATTCAAGAAAGCCAAATCTTCATCTATATCATTTGAATAAGAAGCCCAAATTGCATCATCCTTCTCCAGCGTATTATTGAAATTCACTAAGAACTGAAAGAGAAGAAGATCAAGTTAGTATATGAGAAATATAAAAGACAACCTAACCAAGAAGATAGAAATCACTTACTGATATAAGGCTCTAAGCTGCCAATTCAGAAACCTTTATGCAGGGCGGCATGACATCCACTGCCATATGGTCTGTAAGATTACCAGACTTGATCAACTTCTTGGCAAAACCAGGAGTAATAACTGCTGGAGGATGTCCATGAGTTCTTTTTCGAGCTTTTGCTCAATTTTTTTTCTATTCTTCATGCTTTTCTTTTCTTGCTATTTTTGTTGAGTATTTCTATTATTTTGCCACTTCTTATGCACTTTTTGTACTTTAATTTTTGGGATTATCAACTTTCTCAATTCCGAGCCAATTACGCATTTTCGGGTTGTCAAACGTAAGGGAAAAACTTTATTTGGCTCAAATTGGGTTTTAAAAAGGCTAATTTTTCATGACTTTTTCTGGCCAATATTTTTGGATGACAACGAGGGCCTACTTCATTGTCTAAATTAGTAATTGCGTTACCATATTCATTTTGAGATTAATTTAATTTAGAAATTTTTAGCGCGTTTTTCAAGGCAATATCACACACATTTCCCATAATCGATCAAAACAAGGGTACTGCGATCACGACGACTTCTTAAAAGCTGAATTAGAACTTTGAGTTAACCATTTAACTCGGATTGATTTATAAACTAAACAAATGAAAGTCTCGAATATCAACGGGTTGGTTAATCTCCACATTTATTCGTTAAGTCGTCTATGTTCGCTCAATTTCCATCTTTGGTCAATTTTGGCTTTGTGTACTATGTTATTACAATTTCAGACTTTAAATCGAATTTTAATGATATTTTTGAAAAATTTGAATTCCAAGTTTGTGTTTATTTTGAAAGAAAATATTTTTGGTTTTTCTAACTTTTTCAATTTTTTTTGGAAATTTTGAAGTTTTCTAAATTGTTTTGGCATTTTGAAAATTTGTGAAGTTTTAGAAATACGCACTCGTCACCCCACTAACTTAGACTTTTGCATTGTCCCCAATCAAAAGGATTAAAATCTAAATGAGGCAAAATAAGAGTGCGATAAATAAAACAAACAAAAGGAGAAAATGCAGAATTTTTTATTTATAATGACTGTGGTACGTCAACAGGAAAAAGTCATATAAGCATAAAAATAAACCAACCAAATTACAACTGACATAACCACCAAACACATGATTCACTAGGCGGGGGATTAGAGCTACCGAGTGCATTTGGATCGTAAGGATCATAGAAGAAGCTGGGAGGGGGTCTGCCAAACTTGAGTTCATACATGTTAGCTTGAAGCCTATGCATCATGCTCGTGTCCCTTCGGTATGCCGCTTGATCATTATTGTATTGCATGAGGAACCCGTCAAATTTTCCTTCTAGCGCTGTTAGGAACGTGTCCGTATCATTCTCGGGTAGCTCAAAATCATAATTGTCTTCATCCTCATCGGACCCCACCTCTTGGTTCCCTATTTCGACATCGGACGCTACTACCTCGTCCTCGCCACTCTCATCCTCATCAGACTCTTTAGATTCTTGGGCCCTTAGAATGGGCCTTTGTTTTTAGCTTTTATTCCGGGTGGCCTTCCGAAAAGGGTTTGGGAGACGAAGAGTCCCGATATAATGATCGGAGAGATGATAAACTAGAATTAAGGTAATAAATCGGGGATAGGGCAGAGGAGTGACGCCATTTTCATCCATTTCTGCAAAGATGACATTGCGGTACATGATATGAGATAGGTTAATGGACGAGGTGTAGTCAAATAGATGGCACACAAGTGTGGCCTGCCGGGGTCTCATGCCAGAATCATTAGAATTTTGAAGAAGATCCGCACATACAATTTGAAAACTGAGGCGCGCTTTTTCTCTCATCCGGCCGACCCGAAAGAGGCCGATGCCCCAAACATTCCCAGGTACGATACGCTCATTGAGGACATCTTTTTCACGCGTCTGGGAGTTGTTGGGGTAGAAAAGATTGGCGGGATTGGGGTCATCTTTTTTAGCGAGCTTTTTGGTGATTGTCCCCACAGAGAATGGAATGCGTTGCCCCCGAATTCGCGCTTCAGCTATGAACTCATCAGTGCGTACGAAGGGGACGTAAAACTATAGGACCTCCGCAGCCCACACGACATTGTAATGCTCGTTCAAGAAGTGGCACCAACCCTTAGGATGAAACAAGTTAGTGACAACATTGGGTAGTTCCTCCCAAAGAATGGCCTATTCCACTTGGAAATTACGCGTTTGCCCAAAATACTTCGTACACCACCAAATTTCTTGGTCAGAGCGATAGTCGGTGGGGTTATTGTCGATGATAGCAACCAAATTGTATTTGGTGGGTCGGTCTTAGGCATCCATGGAGTGAGAGATTGGGTAGGCAAAAGTGTTTGAGAAATGAAGGAGGGAAAATATATGATAAAGAGTGGTGTGGCAGAGATGGGAGGGGTTAGGGCTTGTATATATAGGTGAGTGTGGAAGTGGGAAGGGATGGGTTTGGTGAGAAATGAGAAGGAGGGAAAAGGGAGGTGTATTTTGGGAGGGAAATGGTGGATGGGGGACAATTTGGAGGGAAGTGAAGGGGTTGGGGGGGGGGGGGGGAGGGATGCACCGAGGGAAACGATTGAAGAATTTAGAGGGTGGTCCAGATCGGGTGCCCAGAGGTGGTTCGGATTGCCATGCGTATTTTTTTATTTTTTCAATTCTCCTAAAGTGATCCAAACCGGGTGCCCAGGGGCGGGGCGGGTCGGGTGCATTTTTATGATAGCCTTCTTTTCTACTTCATTTCTCACCCTCTCTCGTACTTTGAATGCAGTCCCACCTTATTTTCAACTCAATTATGACCCTAAATTATGCTTGACCCTCATATTCGAATCCCGAGATGGTCCCAAAGTGTATGCTTCCTACCCGTAAATGTACTCAACACCCATATAGAGAACCTACCTACCCTATCCTAATTGACACCTAACTAAGGTACACAAGAATCACCCCATACGCATCAGGAGTGCGACGACCTCTGAGTTTTAGCTCACTCTACCTTGTAGATGGGGTCTGATAACCAAATGGTGTTGAAATGCTCTACACACGCCTCTAGATAGAGCTTTAGGCGTTGGCCATTGATTTTGAACATGTTACCCCCTTTTGGATCATTCAATTCCACAACTCCATGGGGAAACACGGTCTTAACAATGAATGGGCATGTCCAACGGGACCACAATTTACCCAGATATAGATGAAGTTGGGAGTTATAGAGGAGTACCTTTTGTCCGGGTTGAAAATCCTTTTGTTGAATAATTTTTTCATGTGCAAGTTTCATCCTTTCTTTTGAAATCTTGGCATTCTCATACGCATCATTGCGTATCTCCTCTAACTCAATCAGTTGAAGCTTACGAGCTTCACCAACTTTATCCATATCATAATTTAACCTCTTGATGTCCCAATATGCTTTTTTCTCCAATTCAACAGGAAGATGTAAATGTTTTTTGTATACAAAGACGAACGGGGACATATTGAGTGCGTTCTTTTATGCGATGTGGTAGGGCCATAGGGAATCGTTCAACTTAAGGGACCAATCTTTCCGGTTAGGATCGCCAGTTTTCTCAAGGATGCTTTTGATCTCACGATTCTCCAACTTGACCTGCCCATTCGTTTGTGGGTGATATGTCATTCCAACCTTGTGAACGACACCATACTTTTTAATGATTTTATCAAACGGCTTGTTGTAAAAGTGCGTGCTATTATCACTGATTATCGCTTTCGGTGCACCGAAGAGAGAAAGTATGTGTTCCTGTAGGAACTTTATCACCCCTTTATTGTCATTAGTCTTAGTAGATATATATTCCACCCATTTAGAAACATAGTCTACCACGGCTGGGATGTATAGATAGCTAAAGGACGGGGGTAAAGGGCCCATGAAGTCAATACCCCCGTAATTGAAAACCTCAATGATGAGAATCGAGGTCAATGGCATCATATCTCGTTGGGTATTTTCCCCCATCCGTTGACACCTATCACAAGATTTGTAACAATTGTTCACAACCCAGAACATTGTGGGCTAGTACAAACCGCTTTGGATAGTTTTTGCAACTGTCTTTTTCATGGAAAAGTGGCCTCCACATGCTTTTGAATGACATAATTGGATGACTTTCAGAATTTTGTCATCCGGTATGCATCTTCGGATGATTAAGTCAGCGCAATATTTAAAAAAGAATTGATCATCATAAAAGAACATGCATGACCAAGTGATGAACCTCTTCTTATCTTGCGGTGTCCAATCGGGCGGGACGACTGCCGTGATAAGATAATTCACGATATCCGCAAACTAGGGCAAAGAAGAGGTGGCAAATAGTTGCTCATGCAAAAAATACTCATCTATGGGTGTAGGATCACTAGGTATGCCGAATGAAAGCCGTGATAAGTGATTAGCAACGACGTTTTATACTCTTTTTTTATCTTTGATGGAGAGGTTAAACTCTTGTAGGAGTAGGATCCATCTTCTGAGGTGCGACTTTGTGTCTTTCTTTATAATGAGATATTTTAAAGCCGCGTGGTCGATGAAACATGTGATGGGTGAACCAATAAGATAGGACCGAAGCTTTTCAAGAGCAAAAACTACAACTATCAATTCCTTCTTCATAGTGGCGTACTTGAGTTGAGGTCCGGTAAGAGTGCTGCTAGCGTAGTAGATGACATGGGCCTTGATGTCTTTTCTTTGGCCAAAACAGTCCCTATCGCATAATCTCTAGTATCACACATAAGCTCGAATGGTAAGGAACAATCCGGAGCTTGCATGATGGGAGCAGACAGAAGCATGTTTTTCAATTTTTCAAAGGTACTTTGGAATGATTACGTCCACTCGAATGGGGTTTCCTTCATAAGAAGATTTCTTAATGGTCTAGCGATGGCACTAACATCCTTAATGAACCTTCAATAAAACCCCGCGTGGCCCAAAAAAGCGCGCACGTCCTTGAGCGACTTTGGTGGGGGTAGATTAGTTATGACATCTATTTTTGTTCGATCAACTTTGGTCCCCTTTGTATGACACGATGTGTCCAAGAACTATACCCTGAGGCACCATGAAATGACATTTCTCCCAATTCAGCACTAAGTTCTTTTTTAGACATCGGGCGAGTACTTTCTCAAGATTGGCTAGACATAGGTCAAAAGAGGTGCCAAAAACACTAAAGTCATCCATAAACACCTCTAACCCTCTCTTCACCATGTCACTGAATAAGCGCAACATGCACCTTTGAAAGGTCGCCGGTGCATTACACATGCCAAATGGCATACGTTTGTAGGCGGACGTTCCAAAGGGGCAAGTGAAGGTTGTCTTTTCTTAACCAAGTACATCTACCTCAATCTGGTTATATCCGGAATACCCATATAGGAAGCAATAGTAAGGGTGGTCTGCTACTATTTCAAGCATTTGATTGATAAATGGCAAAGGGTAATGGTCTTTCCTAGTTCCCGCATTGAGTTTTTGGTAATCAATGCAAACTCGCCACCCAGTGGTGGTACGTTGGAAAACTAGCTCTCCCTTGTCATTTTCAATCACAGTCATGCCCAAATTCTTCGAGACGACTTGAATGGGGATCACCCACTTGCTATCTCAGATTAGGTAAATAATCTCGGCATCTAACAACTTTATAATTTTAGTCCTCACAACATATTTCATTGTGGGGTTTAGTCGTCTCTGCATTTCTCTCAAGGGATTAACATCCTCCTCGAGGTGGATCTTATGGGTGCAAATAAGAGGGATTATCCCCATTAGATAAGCTATACACTAACCAAAATCACTTTGGTGCTTCCTTATAATTTTTAATAGTTTACCCTCCTGCTCTTCATCAAAGCTAGGGGACACAATAATAGGAAATGTCCCACCCTTTCCTATGAAAGTATATTTAACGTTGGAGGGTAGTTTCTTCAACTCGATAGTTGGGAATGTGTCGCTAGAGGTCACCATGCATGCCTCCCTTGGTGGTAAATCTTCGAATGGAGAAACCCAATTAACATCTCTCGCGTCCTCGTCCGACGCTCTCTTATCGAGTAATCCTTTCAACTCCTCTATCTCCCGCTCAAACGCTGTGTAAGCTCCCTCGCTCTCATGACTAAACACTAGGAAAGCTTTTAAGGCGTCTCCATAATAATTTTCCTCAATATGCACTTCTATGATATCGTCAATTAAACTCACCTCGTGAAGATCATCTTCGCCCCCCTGCTTGTTGGGCTATGTTGAAGATGTTTGTTTCTAGAATCATATTCCCAAAACTGAGTTCCATCTATCCATTACGAGTATTGATCAGAGCGTTAGACGTATCTAAGAATGGGAACCCAAGGATGATGGAAACATGATTTTTTTAGGCGAAGGAGGGCTCCGTGTCCCAAATGAAAAAATCTACCGGGAAGTAGAAATCGTCCACTTAGACTATCACGTCCTCAGCTATAATCCTCAGTATCTTCACGGTTCGATCAGCAAATTGGAGAGTGATCCTTGTGGGTTTAATATTACCCATATCAAGTTTCTTATAAATTCAATCGGGGAGGATATTGACACTCACCCCCAAATCGAGTAAGGCCTTTTTGAATTTATTCTCTCTAATGGTGAAGGAAATAGTGGGTGCACCGAGATCTTTATATTTAGGTGGGAGATCATTAAGAAGAAATGATCTCACATTTTGTGCTACGAATAGGATTTTCTTTACCTTCACCCTCCTCTTTACAGGCAATAAGTATTTTATGACTTTTGCATAGGCTAGAATTTTCCTTATTGCATCGAGGAAAGGTAAGTTCAATTTCATGTTCTTAAGGACTTCTAGCACTTCACCACTTATGGTCCCCTTATGGGAAGAAACAAACCTTTGAGGAAACAAAACAGTGAAGGATGGTTTTACAACTACCTCGGGCTCACTAGTGTCTATTTTGTCACTCTTGTCTAAGGAGATATCTTCGGCCTCTTTCATATCGGGTGAATTCTCCTTCTCCTTCGAAGTGTCGTGTGGGGGAGGTGATAAATCAACAACTCTCCCACTACGAAGAATGGTTAGAGCTTCACATTACCCCCAATATTCGGTGGATGTGGAACTAACACTAGTTTGACCTTGGGTAGGTCTTTGGCCCTGGGCAGGAAACTTACCCTTCTCTTTGATACTCAACGAGGATTGCAAGTTGGAGATGTTCCCATTTATGTCGGTGAACATGCATTCATATCTAGCATTGTTTGCACTTTGAGAATTTATGAACTGGGTTATTGTATCCTAGAGAATCCTCTGTGGTGGAGTAATGTATGGAGCTGGAGAAGGTGGTGCTTACTGAAATTGAGGAGTCGATGGAGGTGGGACAACCTGTGAATGTGGGTTCATTGCAGCTTGTGGTTGTTCGTAGTTAAAACCAGGATGGTTTCTCCACGAAGGTTTGTATGAGTTGCCATACGGGGAATTAAAATTTCCCTTGAATCCTCCTATAGGATCTACTTTCTTAGTGTGCATGACCTTATAGCCATAAATCATCGAACATGCCTTTATGGAATGGCCCGCCTCATAGTTAGCACACACCTTTTCTTTTGAAACACTGCTGGATCCGGAGAGATCTCTCAATCGACCATCAAACCATTATTTTACATCTCATTGGAACTAATCAAATCATCGATATATTAAGGTATTACTATCCAAATGGTATAGACCAGATGCAGTTGGAACGATAGATGGCTGTCTAGGTCAGGCTTGGGTATTAGGATCAAATGTGTCCCATGCTTGAGTAGTTTATGTGACATACTTAAGATGGGCCTCAACATGAATGGAATTTAAATCCAAAAAAGGTCTTTCACACATTGTTTGCACAAGTTGTTTAGAAGATACTGTCAGCCCATTATGGAAGAAAGAGATCACTTGGTGTTTGTCAAAACCATGATGGGGGTGTGCACTTACTAAATCTTGGAAATGTTCCTAACACCTGTCAAATGACTCATTATCATGTTGTCGGAAACCTTGGATTTAAGTTTTGGGAGAGTTAGTCTTATGATGTGGATAGAACTTTGAGATAAACTTGAACTGCATATCTCTCCAGGAAGTTACGGAGTTCGGGGTAGAGACCATAGCCAGGTCTTGACTTTAACCTTTAAGGAAAAAGGAAAAAGATTTAGGAGAATGATATCATACGTTCAAGCATGGTCACTAAATGTGTCGCACGCCTCTTCGAACTCGTGGATATGGAGGTATGGTTTCTCTGAATCAACACCGTGAAATGTAGTGAGAATCTGGATCATCCCATTGCAAAAGTGGAACTGAGCGGCATTATAATAAAGTAGAATGCAACCAAGGGTGACAGTCTTCTCAGTAAAGAGTAAATATTTCATGGGACTATATGGTAGATTTCCCCTCAATACTGAAACTCGCTGCATCAGACATCGCACTCTCACTCTCTTCAAATGACTCGGTGTACTCACTCGGTGTCTTAGATGTGTGACTCGATGTTTAACTCATGGTGTAACTACCGATGGAGTTCTCGGGAGTAGGAAGTGGAACCCAGAATTATGAAACACGAGGTATGGGGGGGCTTTCAGAGTTATACTCAACAATTCGATTTTCGTAGATTCTAGTAGAAGTATTGTGAGGAGTCTGAGTATGTTTAGGATTTTGCATAAAAGGCTTTTGAGAGATGATGACTTTTTTTTCATTTTTTTAGTCGAAGTTCTATATTGACTCGATATAACCTAAGCCTACCTAGATTCCCTCGCAATGGCGCCAAGAACCCAATGCGACCACAAATGTGTCAAGTGTGCATGTTATGTAGGCTCAAGTGCAAGACTGTCGCTCAAGTAATAATCCAATAAGTCGAGTTTCGAGCCTGAGGGAACAGGACGAATGGAGTCGTGATGACGTTGGAAAGACGAGGGTACCCTAACTTTGACTCTAAAAAGAACGAAAAGGTGATTTGGAATTCGAAATAACTACAACTACATGCAATTTGAGAATGATTAACATATGCAAGTAGAATGAATAAAATGAAACTACGCTAATTAAACGAAAAACTGTTGTCAAATGGAGAAAAAGTTGAATTATGAGATGAGAATAATAGGTAGGGTTACAATCCCCCACACCCTAGTAATTCACATCATAGGATACAAGATTTGGAATTAAAATTTCAAATGAACCCGGTCTTTAGTACTCCCAAGTATTACATATATGAGGGATCGTAGCCCGCACAATATGTAAGAGAAGGACGGGTAAAGCGGTGTCGCATTAACCAATATGCGCTCCACACTCTTATGCATCCCGGTTACCTAAAGCAAACAAGATCAAAAGTCGTACGACGGTTTCACTAGGTATACAACACGATTCATCTAAGATTTTAATTCAAAGGTCTATTTCCACTATCATGAATTATATCGGGTGGGGTTCATGCACCCTAACCCTTAAAAACTTAGCCAAACATAATTAACTTAGAGAAAGACATGATTTTTAAGGAATAAAACATTAACTCTAAATAAACTAATTAACAAGAGAACTTTAGATTCAAAACCAACAATTAAAACTAAGGAGCCACAAAAAATTGAAGGAAAAGTGTTACTTGAATTGCATAAATTAAAAGCTTGAATCCTTAAAGCAAAATTTTCTTATGAAAACAAGGGGTTTTTTATTACAAAAAACCCTCTACTCCTACTTAGCTAACCTAAAAATCGAACTGCTATTTTTTTGGAACTAATCTGAATAAATAACCACGAGAAATAGAAGAGTTTGATTCCATTACAACTCTGAGAAAGAACATTAAAATTTTTGAAAATCCAATGTGGTCTGGACCGATCGGGGTAGGCGATCCGGATCGTCCCCTATTTCAAGATAGTGCTCCTTAGCTTGAGGTGGTCCGGATCCTTTTTGAGAAAAAGGTTCGGATCCCCCGATTTTTTAGACAAAATGTATTTTCCAAAGCGGTCCGGATCCTTTTTTAGAAAAAGGTTCGGATCACCCCTATTTTGGGACAGATTGTTTCTTATGATGCGGTCCGAATCCTTTTCCAATAAAAGGTCCGGATAGCACTCCTTTTTGATCCAGGGGTCTTTTACTTCTCAACTTCAACTCTTCGTAACTTGAACACCGGAACTCGGATTGACTTGACGTTTCTTCCAAAGTTCTTGAAATTTAATTCTATTCAACTCTCCGAATGATGGATGAAAATTTACAAACTCACCCTCTGACTTTCCTTCTTTGACTTCTTTCGATGCTTGTCCAGTTTTTTTCTCCCTCAATGCTTTAAATACCTGCAAACTAATGGCAAATACCCAAAACTAGACGCACTTTTTAGAAGGAGTTAGTATTAAATAAATGCAATAATTATACTCATTTTATGTTACTCAAGAAATTAAAAGCCTATAAATTAAAGGGGTAAATTTGGAAGAATTTGAGTGTAATCAAAATCCCCAATCAACAAGGCAGCCCGACCAACTCATAAGCCCGACCAATTCAGAAGACAGACTAACAAAGCATCTCGACCAACAGGGAATACCAACCAACTGGGAAGACCGACCAACGGCTGGAAATCCAACCAGTATAAGTAATGTAGCGACACCAGTCTTATATTTAATTCTCATTATGAACTAATGTAAATTCCTAACAAATAAAGGCATTCCATACTTTCACATGACAACTCTCAAAACCCCTCTTGGGCTATAAATACATTGTAACACCCTCATTACAAGGGACCGAAAAACAAATCAAGGCAGTCAAGTAATACATAGTAATAGACGTTGGCTATTCCGTTGAGCCGAACAACTTTAAAAATCTTTTGGTCTTATTTGTTTTTACTTATTTATCTGTAATCAATCAATTAGGCCTAGTATAGTTTTTTGCATCAACAATAGCATTGTTCTATATTTTCCAATGAGCATTCGGGTCATACCCTCGTCTTTGTTATGGAAGGTTGGGTGCAGCTTCGTATTTTGAGAGTGTTATACATGTAAGTACTCTTTTTTGTATTACGTTAGTAGCTTTGTATGCTTGTAGTCCCGGGACTCTTCCAACGAGTCATTCACGTAGTTTAAATTGAACGTGATTACGCATGATAAATAAGTGAAGCTTTAATTAAAATAAAATCGGATTCGTAACATCATATAGGTTGTTTCATTGAACTTAACACCTAATGCTCAGGTCAGATCAAGTTTACTACGGGTAACCCATAAATCTAGTCTGGGCGTTAGAAATGGTATTTGGGCTCTAGGTTTAAGGTTACTTTCGGGTTGATAGTTGATTTATCGATTCCGATGTTAGTTTAGGTCGGTCACACAAGTTTTGTTGACGATACAATTTGTGTCCTTGACGGTGAAGTCAAAGAGGTCAGCACAACAGGTGAATTATTGCCAAATGGCATACAACTAAGTTAGTTATTATTAACGCTTTAGCACTTCTGATTAGACATATTAGTAATTTATAGGTGTCCTCCCAAGTCGATAGTAATGACAGTATGGTTTTTAGTTTGAGGTGCTTCTATTGCAACCTTGGATGACGTAGAGTCTTTTGAGATATTAATGGAAGGACATGACGCCCATTGGTTAAATGGAAAAAATTGGGTATAGTCAGCTGTAGAGATTGTTAATTAGGGTGCCATGACTATGTAATGATGGTTTAGGATTAGAATGCTTATAGTCCCTAGGTGTGACACTTATGAGTAGTCTATATCGATGATGTAATTAGTGAAATCCTATACTTGGGGTAATACCATAACTGATGGGTAGTTAGATGAGCATGTAAAATTATGTGGTTCAATACTTGTAGATGACTACACTCCGTCTTGGTTTATAAGATGCCATTTTTGTGGGTGAGCGAATGTTAGGTAGCTCGGTTGGGTTAGTGTTGGAAAGAATGATGCAACGTTTGATGAATAGGATCTTTCGCGACATTAATGGTGTAGATCTAGAGATGTATTAGTTAAACACAATGTCGTGTATCCTACCAAAATCCTTAGTAGTGTCAGCATGTGGTTCATTGCATGGTGCATAACAGTAGTTGTTGTGAGGAGGTCATTGGAGTATCCTTGGGATGAAAGGCTAACTTGTTATGATGCTGTGAGGTGTCAGGCGATTGTAACCGACCATGTTACAGAATTGTAGAATGATAATTAGGGTGATTGGACAACGATTGTTGAAGTGAACACTTAGAAACCATAGGACGTTATCATTTTATAGAAATCGTGGTCGATAAAGTCTAACGTAGTCTTTGGTGATAAATTCTTTTGTATACTTGGTGACCTTAGGGAACAAGTCAAACTATATTTTATAGAATTTGTTGTGTCCAGTGATAGGATGTGGAAAATTTGGTGATGACCTTGGATTGTTGACTAAGTTTAAAGGAATCACTTCATAGAGCCTTGGGTGAGGCTGCTAAGTTTAATGTAAATCGGTAGTACAAACTTCTGAGATTAAATTAGGGGCATATCATGATTGATGATAACACTCGCTATCTTGAGGGGACCAATGTAGGGAGGGTCATGTTAAATTTTGACGAGTACCGAGAAGGCATTAGAAGTTTGGTCCAATGATGTTATAATTGAGGCCTTGTATATAGCAAATTTAATGGGGTGTTTCATCATGACGAGTATGTGTTTTAATGACACTATTAAGGAAACGTGTACACCTTAGGTCATCTTGCTTAATTTATGTGACCACAACGATGTATATTCGACTGGTACTTGTTACCCTTATGATTTTAATGGCGAGAGATTGGCCATCACGTGGAGTCAATTGAATTGAAACTTCGGATAGTCAACAATAGCCTTATGACAATGATAGTTGTGATAGTGTAAGTGTTTATTCGTATCGGGTAGTACCTATGGAAATATTGGGCATGACTATTGAACGATAAATTAAGATAGTAATCTAGGTGTATTAGATTGGTGACTCCATTACTAATCAGTTGGACAAGGTTGGTGTCGAGCAGGGCATTGACCGGAGTGGTTCATGTATATCGATGGCATAAGCGAAGGTCCTTACTCCTAAGGAGGGAAGTCTGGCGTTTGACTTACTGGAGAATGACATGTTCGTATGTTGCTTTGTCTTGCGAGGATGAATGGTTGGGATCCTATTCATCATGATCGGTGACTCAATCTAGGGTATATGGCTAGGATAGTACTCAGTCAGAACTCATGTGATGAGTGATAGGATTTTAAGCATGTAGCATAGGTTCACTTTCTATAAATTATAGTCTGATGCATATAAGAGGGATTTTCTTGGGATGGTTGATTGTTACTTCTTACTCCTGTTTGACCCATTTAGTTTTAGTAATCGAGGATAGGTATTCCCATGTATAAGGTTGCTCAGATTGGTACAATGTTATGGTAGAGTGAGGTTGGGCCTAGTACAGTACAGGTGGACCTGTCATAGTTAATGCAACTCGATAAATGGGTGCTCCCTATCTGAGGTATTCTTGCTTTTGCAAAGCGTTCAGTATACTTGTGGCTATGATTTACTCATAGTTTTTTTCTTAGGATTAATGATCTTTCGACTGGCCAGCAGGGCAGTCAGTGGATCTGGTTGAAAAGAGTGGGATGATGACTGTAGGAAATTTTATAGTGTTAGAATATAAGGAAACTTAGTACACAGTGCAACCTTTACATGATGAGTGGAATGGTGTGATGCTCAAGTGAATGCTCAAAAGTGAGGCACTTAAAGTAATACTAAGGTCATCAGAGTGACGCATTGAAAGCTATCAGTCGAGTGAGCAATAACGATTAGACGATGTACGACTCCTCGGAGTGAGTAATTAGTGATGTAAGATTAAAAACATGCTCCGGAAAAATTGTGTGATCCGTATGACAGAAACATTTATGGGGATGCAGGATATGTATTCCTAATATTGGAAGTGATTTTTAATGATGAATTTGATGATTGGTTGTATTACGGTTCACCTTTGGAAGAGTATCGATCACGAGAGGGTGTTGCCCGATACGGACACCGATATGCTTTAGGTAGTAGAAAAGGTAGTCCTAAGGCTCAACTAAGCATGATCGCTGAGAATTGTAGATTTGAGGACTGTAGGTCAATTTGATGATTTAGTCTTGGATGAATCCTATGAATTAGGGTAGAAAGTGCTGAACCACAAGATATTAGTGATTGACAGGTCGATAATTTTGAGGATGAAATTTCCTTAGGAGGGAAGAATGTAGTATTCCGCCCTAATATTTTATTATTTTTCATGCATAAGTAAAAATAATACGATAACCTTGGAATTTGGATCATATTGATCAAATTTATATTTGATTGTTTGGGGGGTCCAGATAATAAGCGTTGGAAGTTATGGGAAAAATTGAGAAATTTGGAGAAATTGAAGGAGGGTTGTTCGAATGATTTAAGAGTCATTAGAATGATAATCACAAGTCGTTCAAGGTGGAGACCAAACGAGGTTCGAATGAGGACCATTTTCATAAAAGGTCTGGGTAGTTCGAAGGGCGTTCAAATGAGATGCCTTTCGCATTTGAACGAGAGGCTATTCTCGTTCGAACGAGGGTATTAAATTTTTTATATTTTGGCTTGACCTTGTGTGTTGTCCCATTTTTTACCTATGGATCACTAAGTTTTTGAATTTTGGCCTACCCAAATTGGGAAAGATGGTAATTTTGGTTTTGAAGGAGTTTTTATAAGGCTTATTTGGGGTTTATTTTCGAATTGAGAGTTGGAATAAGAGAGTGAGAAGGGTGTGTCTTCCACCATTTTTATGCATTTCTCCACCTCTCTCTATCACAAACCACCAAGCCACCACCACCCTTCCACCATATGCCACCATATTCTTCTATTATCCCACCATAACGAAGCCCTACATACCCATTTCCAACATTGTTGAGTGGAGCTATAAATTTTAGAGGTGTTGTTGGGGATTTTGGAGATGATGCAGATGAATAATTTGTGAAGCTTGAAGAGGGTTTTGATGGATCTTTCATGGAGGCAAGCTTGGTGGAGTTAGACAACCTCTCTAAGGCCACCTTAGGAGGTGTGAGGTTTCCATCTTCTTAGACATTTCATGCCTTTCATTATTGGAGCTTCATTTGTGTTGGGAAAATCTACTCTTATTTTATACTTTATTTGTTTATTAGTAGTCTTGTTGTTAGAATTTAAGATTAGAATTCATATGAAAAAAATGATGGGTTTATAGTAAATTTGGTATTAAAGATTTTTATATGTCAGCAAAAATGTTATTTTGTTGGAAATAAATAATGAGCAAATATTTCAAAGTTTTTTTGAAATAAGGATTTGGGATTTTTATGAAAATGGTGTAATCATGGAGATTTGATGCTAAACCTTTTAAGAAATAAAAAGTTTTGAAAATGATATTGATCTTGATTAAATATTTGGTGAATTAATGTTCCAAAGTTTCTTCAAAAGATGAAGATTTTATGTAATTTGGATAGTTATTGCTTTTTGAAGAAATAAAAGTGTCCTTTATGTCTTGAAAGTACATTTTCAAAGAATTTTGAATTTCTAGTATAAATTGTATGTTTAACCCACTTAATAGAATTTTTGGAATTAAAATCCATCTTCTCAAGTACATAAACTTTTAGTATATTGGTGATAAACATAAAAACAAGATTAAAGAATATTTTGTTAGGTTTAAACATGAAATAAGTAAAATAGATTTTTTTGTCTCCGAAGTGTGTGAAAAATAGTTGAAGATGTGGAAAGTGTAAGGTTGTAAGACTACATATGTTAATAAAAGAAAATGGAAATTTGTTATAAGAGTAGTCTTTAAGTGTAATTGAATTTCTTGGAACAAGAAAAAAAAGAAATTTCTAACTGGGAACACTGGTTATTACAAGTGTTGAATAAGAGTTAATGGTTAAAACGTTGGGAACTTGGTGTGTGTAACTTAATAATATTTTCAAAGATTAACATTTATCAAAATGTAAGAGATATAATGGAATAAATATGATTCAACATTGAAATAATGTTACTCCAAATGTTAAAATGGCGTTTATTCGTTAAAAACACTTAAGAAGTTAGTGTGGGTAACTTAATGGCAGTTTGGAAAATAACATTTGTAAAAATTAAGGAAAGGACAAGTTTGGAAGTCAAAGGAGTAAAATGGTAATTTTACGTAAAGTGAAATATTTTTATGAAATAAAAATATTGGAAAGGTGTTACAAAAATTGGTCCTAAATGAACTTGATTTTTGAATAAACTCAATGCAAAAGTGTAAAGTACATGAAATGATAATTTTCAAAGTGAAACACAAGTTGGGGTGAAAACTGAGTTTTTGGCTTCGACCGAGTAAAAAAAGAAAGTGAAATAATGTGAAAATTTGCAAAATATTAAAACAAATTAAAAATGAACTCAGATGACACAAGGATAATTAAGGAAGTCCTGGAGCCACAGATGAAAGATTCAAAATCATTGGCCAGAGCATATGGTGGTGTCGCCGGCGGTGTGGAGTCCGTTAAAGTATGCAATTTATTGAAAGATTCTCTGAAAAAGATCAAGGAATAAGGAATATGTCAAAAATGTATGTGGTGAAAATATAAAGGAACCACCTAACTGAATGAATTAATAAATATTCCGATAAAGGTTAAAGTGGACGAGAAATGTGAAAATTGATTGATGTCCATAAAATAAAGAAAAGTTAAAGTGTGTTTGTGAAAGATTTTCAAAGGAATAATAAGTATTTTCTAACACGGTGTTAGTGTATGTTGAAAAGCTGATTTTAAATTAAAATACTAATGAGAATTGGTTTAAATAGAAATGGGAATTTTGGTAAAAAAATGTCTTTCGATTAAACAAAGTGTAGTTGTTTCAAGTATTTAACCATGTGTGTTAAAAAAAAAAGATAAATGTCACTTTAAGGAAGAGGAAGTCTTTTATAAGATTAAGGTAAATTAATCAGGATAAATAACATTTTCGAAAGTAAGACGGTTTCATGCATTAAGTATATATATATATATATATATATATATATATATATAATATATATAGTAAGAAACTTATATATGTCATAAGATGGAAAGATGATGTCATCAATATGATTGTATCCTTCAATACCTATTTTGCCCTTGAATTTTTTGGTTTCCCCCTTCTTCCTTCTTATTAAACTCTCTCTTTAATTCAAAATTTGCGGCCTTTTGGTCTAACCACTTCATCAATTCTGTGGTTTCTCAAACAAACACAACTTTCCTCTCTTTCCTTTTTACAAATTCACCACTTAATTTTAAGATTTCCCCCTTTTTTTTTACTTATAAATTTTCATTTTAATTCAAAAATTGGATATTTTGGTAACCTTATCTCACTTTTGACACTAATACATCCCCATCTTTGAGCGTGGGAAGCTCTCTACCTCAAGCCTCTCAAAATTTGAGAGTTTTACCTCGAGTCCCACTAAATTTCCTGAGTCCTCACATAACCAAAACGTGTCCCAATCTCTCTCTCTCTTCCCACACTCACACATAAATTACCTCAAGACTCAATGGCGTCACTCTCACTGTAGATCTCTCTCTCTCTCTCTCTCTCTCTCTCTCTCTCTCTCTCTCTCTTTCTCTCTTTCTCTCTTTCTCTGTCGCGCGCGATTTACTCTTTCCAGAGACTTCAACATCCCCATTTTTTGGGAGTGTTGAAGGTTGGGCTTCGGTGCCTTCAACAACATCATGAGGTAGTAATTTGATAGTAATTTTTCATTTTATTTTTTCCAGTCTAACATATTTTTTTTCAGATCTACGAACGTATGTTTTGCTTTCTCACTAGCATATTGTTTGTTTGATTTTTAATCTCTACTTTTTGCAGATTTTCACTTTGTTTGGACCTATTTTTGCCTTTCCGTCATGGTTTTGGGGAATCTTACTATGATTGAAATCATGGCATGTCATAGATACGATAGAACTACGTTATATGTTATATTGGAGTTCTTCAACTTATTCTTTTGAATATGAATTCTTTGCGCTCAATGAGAATATTTGGTGGATGTTGTTAAAAGTAACTGTTTGTTTATATTTATGATTTTAAGACTTTGGAATCATATTAGTGTCCAGTTTAATGGATTTTTTATCTTTTTGACCAAGCCTGAGTATATGGTAAAGTTTTATGGGTTTTTTTCATCTTCGACCAAACCTATCAAATGGGTCTTCAATTATGCTCCTTCCAGTTCTCAACTGTTTTTTTTCTTTCTTAAGTTTAGCTTACAATTACTTCAATTTTGTTTTGATTTTTTTCTTTTAGGTAATCACAGAAAATCTATCAAATGGGAGTTGGGGGTCATGTTGGGTTCATGCTTCAGCAAAAACTGACTCCAAAAAAATCGAAGAAACTAAAGTTGAACGAGCTGTAAAGGGGAAAAATGAAATTAGTTGCAAGTTCAATCAAAACTTAAGTATGGAGATTATTTTTTTTCCCATTAATATCAATCACAATGTACAGTCTGAAATTTTGAACTCATTTGTAAGGTTAGGATTATTTCGAATTCATTTGTAAACAAGATTTTATGTTTACTGTTTATAAAATACTACATTTTTTTTACTTTGGAGTTCCTAAACTAAGGTCGTATAATATTTTGTTCTCTATTTATTATCTATTCTTTCCAAATTAGGCTTTTTCCTCTAATTCACAACAGGTAAATCCACTGTTCGGATGGGATTGATCTATATGTTCTAGGGGTCCCTCTAATTCCGTAGTCCACTATTTTTTTTCCTGAGAATGCATGGAGAAATATTTATTTTCGTATAACATAGTGCACAGCTGTAGATTCAAGCCTAAAGTACAACTCAACGTCCTTTCTTCGCTCATCATTTAGGTAGCATAATTTCTAAAACAGATGGGAACTGGCGGCAAGAGGGAACCGGCATATATGGTTTCCAGAGCCTGAAGGATATCAACCTTTAAGTCCTCAAAGTCATCTACTCCAAAACTAAAGCGAACCAAATTGTCCTTGATCCCAAGATTATCCCTTTTCGACGGGATAATATCCCAGTAAGACATAATTGCAGGGTGATCTACAAAGCTCTCACAGCCTCTAAATGAAGGGGCAATATATGGAATTTTCAAGGCATCAATGAATTTTGCAGTTCTCATAAAGTCCCCATCAATCTCAAAACTAACCACACCACCAAAACCACTCAGTTTTCGCTTGGCAAGGTTGTGCTCAGGATGACTAACAAGGCTGGGATAATATACCCAACTCACCTTAGGATGTGGCTCTAAAATTCTGGCCATCGTTAATCCTGTCATGTTTTTCTACTATATACGAAATGCAGCTTCTTCATTCCGAGAATGATCAGATAAGCAGCATTTGGATTAAGAGCGCCACCCATGACGTGATGAGGTGTTCTAACTTTAGCGACAAGATTCTCAGGACCACTACTGCAACCAGCAATATATTTTGTAGTAGAATGCAAAAAAATGTCAGCACCAAGAGCAAGGGCCTTTTGGTTCATAGGTGTTGCAAATGTGTTCTATTGTTTTTTAACCGTGGTGTTTTTCCTTTCTAAATATGTCACCAGTTGGTATACTATACTTACAGTTATTTCGTACTGAATATATTAATATGAAGTTGTCTTTATATTTTGCTCTAATTTTTGGGTGTGGATTGTTGTACTATCAGTTGCAATACCAAATCCATTTAGAGAAAATGGAAGCGGCGAAAGTTGTAATGTCGATTGATATGCAACAATGAGGTTGCTACCTCCACCTCCCCCACTTGAATTCGCAAAACGGGGACTCATCATTCGCACAACTAGGTTTCATCATTAAAGTGCATTTTATGATGATATTTTATTTTGGTTTTGATTTAACTTTTTTTTTGTGGGTTTCATCATTAACAGGTTTTTGGAGTTTATATTATAGTTGAGAATTTTCAGGGTTCAAGATGTAGATATGGATCTGTGCAGGTTCGTTGCTCTATAATTTTGCTGGTCTAGCACCTGGAGTGGGCCCAGGGGTGTTATGCCTACAGGTTCGTCGTAAATTTCACTGTGTATGCTAATTTATGATTTTTTATTTACAAGTTGAGCATTCACACAACGTGTATGCTAATTTTGCACAAGAGGTGTGTTTTGAATTGATAAGATGTGGTTTTGTTATGATATGCTAGGATTATGATTACCATTATGATTATGAATCCACATGAGATATCTACAGAACTGAAGAAGCCACTGTCACCAGCGCCGGCACTAGATATGGCTCCGAAATCGTCACTTCCTCTTCTGATATATGACATCAAAGAAGGTAAGAAATGGTTTTAATTGCATATGAAATGGTTTTAATTGAATTTCAGAAATTTGTGCAGAGTTAATTTTTTTTCCAAGCTTCGTGAATGTTCTCTCAATTGTAGATGTGGCAACATAAATATCCCTCTACCAAAACAGATTGGATTCTAGACTTTAAAGTTGGAATAAGTAGTATTAGTTGTTCTCTCAATTGAAGATGTTCTCTAAAAATCTCAGATTAGTGTAGGAGCAGTAGCTTATTTTTGTTGGAATACCAGCTCATTTTTTAAGATGATCTTTATTTTTTTGTTGTAGATTCATTTTTGTTGTAATCCCAAGCTTTGTGCACTATAGTCTCTTTCAGCCCGGATCGTGACCAACATTTAAGTCTTACTTCAGCCATTTTTGAAAATTTGCAGAAATCGAAACATCGGGACCAAATATAATCAATATGGCTACTCAATTCCAACGTCAAAAGAAGAAGCTTCAGAACTTTCATCATCAAAATCATAATTTTCAGCCTAATGCTCCAAATTTTCAAGGTCGAGGCAATCAGGTGTTCTATCAACAATATAGTGGCTTTCCTAATACTGGTGGTTTTAACTTTGGTCGTGGCCATGGTCAAGGTCGACAGTCTTGACAGTCCAATAATAATCCAATCTCACTAAAATCAATAAATAAAAAACAACAAAGAAGATAGGAAAAAAGGCAGAGAAAAGAAGAAAGGTATAGTTGGAGAAGAAGAAAGGCAGAAAAACGAAGAGTCCGAGAAGAAAAAAGGCAGAAAAGGTAGAATCCAAGAAGAAAAAGGCAGCCGGAGAAGAAAATGGGTAGAATAATGAAAAAGGTAGAAAATGACAAGTTCACAAAGAAACAAAACAAGTCCGAAAAGAGTCGTTTTGTAGAGAATATACTGGAAAAAGGGAAAAAACAAAAAAATACCTAAAACGCGCCTAGGCACGCGCATGACTGCACCTAGCGCGTATGACCCTAAAGCGCGCGCCTGATTCAACTCATCTTGCCTATGCCTTCCTAAGGCACCCCACCTGCGCCTACGCCTTTAATAACTATGTTGTATAATATTCCTATCTTTTTTTTAAAAGGCTCACATATTTTTATTGTACTGCCTTTGTTTTATTCTAATTGTATTTCAAAATGTTGTATACAACGAAATTCACTTTGATAACTACTTGGGTATTAAAACACTATTGTATTTGGTTATGTGCATTTAAATTACGTCTTGGTCATCTGCGAATATTAAAGTACCGGTGTTAATTGATTTCAATATTATATTGGGGCATTGTTTAATCCTTTTCATTTTCATTTTTCTCTTAGGTTGTACAAAAGGTGGATGTACTTTTGGTTGTAGAGGCATGTAGGTTATGGGACAGTTAAAAGAGATGATTCTATGTACCATCACCCAATGTGGAGCAAAGATCAATGCCTTGCGTTATGAAAATTAATTGTGTGATTAATAATCAGACTGGTTGTAATGTACGATTAGGAACCAAACTTTAATACGATTACTTGAATTTGCTGCTTATATAGTGAAATTATTCATGCGGCTTGATTTCTCGGTAATTGATTATTTTAAGGATTGAATGGTTGGGATTTTGACTTATATTCTTATGTTCTTTCTCCTTCTATTGAGATAGCATTTAAATCATGTTTTCTTACTTTAGTTTCTTAACGTGAAATAAGCACCCATGGAAATTAGGGTGTTTAAACCCTCGACCACTGTATTATTTATTCGTCCCATGATAACTGTATTATTTATTTATTGATGCGTTTATGTTTTTTCATGAATTGATTTAATTGATTATTCATGTATTAGTAATGTAGGAGTATTTTTATTTTCTAAACACAATGGATATTACTATAAACAAAGGAAACTTTGGCTAAATTTTATTTATTGATTGATACATTTGTTGATGTTTATATGAGGTCCAACAAAAAAAAAATTATACATTTGTGTTGTAAAAAAATATTTTACTTAATTTTACCCGATTCTATACTTTGAAAATTTACACTTCTAACATGGAAAACATTTATTATTCATATTATACACGACTTTATGCTTTTCAAAATTATCAGCGTGCCTTTAGGCACGGGCATACCCTAGTGTGTGTATATATATATATATACTTGTGTGTGTCTGTGTGTGTGCTTAAACTAGTTTCATATGCACCTAAGTATAATGTGTTAGAGTGTTCTTTCTGCCGTTCGATTCTATATAAAATTGTTATATATTTCCCACTGAGACTTTGGCTCACACTATCGTTTTTATTACAGGAGGTTGGATGCAGCTTCGTATTTTGAGAGAGTTATACAGGTAAGTAGTCTCATTTGTTTTACGCTAGTATCTCTATATTCTTGGACTCCGATGATGCTTTTCATGAGTCCCTCATTTAGTTTAAATTGAAAGTTTATTCATATGCTAAATTAGTCAAATATTAATTAAAAGAAAACTAGATTAGGAAAATTATATAGTTTGTTTCATAGCACTTCGTACCTAACTCTCATGTCGGATTGGATTGACTATGGATAGCCCATAAATCTGGGTCGACGCATGACACCCTCGGCCTCACCAAGCCTCTTCTTCAAATCATTATTATCTGACTGGACCTTGGTGTCAACCTTTCCAATGTCCTTGGCTTCTGTAAGTTGAGCCTTTAGGTCATGTATCTCCTTCTTTATTGAGGAAAACTCGTCTTCCAAGTCCTTTAGGTCATCCTTCAGTTTGGTGATCGAGTTGGACTGGTCTTTGTATGCCTTGATCCTTTTATTAAAAGCTTTACAAGAAGTTATATATACTTGGTGGGCTTGGTCATTCACACCCCGTCTGAGCACATTGTCTAAGTTGCTGGGAAATGACGAAATTCCTCGATAACAGACTACAATGAAAAAAAAAGGAAATTAGAAGCAATAACTCATCAGCAATTCATTGAAGGCATTTAGAGTAATAAAAATAGACTTCACTCAAAGTAATGGAAATACTATTTCCATTCACAAAGTTATTAGGATAGGTCGAACCATTACTATCCCACAATAAAAGGAGAAAAAAGTACAAGAAAAAAAAACATGAACTAAGGGCTTTATTTTTTCACCTTCTCATCAGGCTCGACTTCCTTCCCCTTAATTGCCACCTCCTCTGCCTGATCGATAGGGTTATTGGTCGATAGCCCCTCATCACCCTTTGAGGGACACCAGGGTGGGTCTCGCCGAACAACTAAGACACGGTAAGGACTCCAGTTTTAACTAAGGCTTCATACCATCCCTTCTTAAAACTAGCCTTGTGAGCATAGGCTATCTAGATCTTGGCGTCGATGTAGGCCACACCCTAGCCTTGTCCAAAACTGGAGTCCTTAGCCAGAGGGATCTTGTCAACCTCCATAGATAATCAAGAATTTTTCATCTTCGGGTGAGTGCTCTCAAACTTAAACAAAATTTTTTCAGTCTTCAACGAGGCCACGACCTCGATGGTGGTAAGCTTCTCGCGCTAATAGGCCTACTTGGACCGAGCCATGGCCTCTTGAAATTTTTAGAGTGCCTCATTCAACTGGTCGGCGTGACCATCTGAGAGGCTCGTGAACTCTTCCACAAACAGCGAAACAAAAGAATAAATAAAAAATATTAGAGATGTTCGTGAATTATAGCCGAGTAGACAAGGATTATATATAGAGAAAAATATGATCATCACTAGTGTTAATGTTTGGAAAGCATAAATAGAAATCTAGTCATGTTCCATCATCCTTAGTTGCTCGCGATCACCAGCGAGCACTAGCCCCCTCAGTAAGCTAGGCGCTAAAAAAGGATTATGGCTTACGAATTGGGCCTAAGGGACCGGGGAGAGGGGGGAGGGACTTCATTATTCTTTGAGGAAGGAGGGTCCATGAGAGCCTTCCTATTCTCCTTTTCATCATTCATATTCTTCTTATTCTTCTACTTCTTCTCTTTTTCCTCTTCCTTCTTTTTCTCCTTGATGACCAAACCATGGTTGTCGGTTCTAGAAGACTCACACTTTGCCTTCTTTTACGACTTAGCCTTAGTGAAAAGGGGGATATCATCATCATCATCCAACATCAGGATCATCTTCCTAGTGGGAGCCATATATTCCTATTCGTTTGGAAAGATGTAACTAATGTCAAAAGATTTAAATGACGAAGAAGTTTCCTCATTAGTGTGTGGGAGCTCAAGAATATCTTCTACCGGGCGAGCAGTAAAGCTGCTAGTATTATTGGTGTAATATAAAAGAAATTAGGATGATATTGGGTTCTCGCCATATGGAGGTAGTCTTTCACCCTCCAAGCCTTCAATAGGTCAATACAATTGATGCCTTCCAAGGAAGGACCCTGGTTCTTTCTGCGAGCTACAGAAAGGCACAAACAAAAGGCATTAACTACAATAATATAGTAGAATGATAAGCAAATATAAGCAATTAAAGGAGAAAGTGTCGAACTATATCACTCCAGTCTAGGCACAACCTGTGTATTCTTCGCCCTCAAGGAACGGTGGATGTTGCCAATTTTCAGGAATAAAACCCTAATCCCAATTTTCTTTATTAAAACGAGAGATGTTTACGACCAACATTATATTGGCCTTCTTCACCTTCATGAAAAAATAAGGCCATCTGTGGTATGAGACCAGTGTAACAATACCTGATATCTGGAATACCAGATTCGTCCCATAAAGCTCAATTATGCGATTCACCCCATTGACTATGCACCAAGTAATAGAGGAACATTGAGATGGTTCCACACTGAAGAACTCAAAAAAATTTAAGAACAAATGGTGTGGGGGAAAATTCAATCCCCCCGAACCATAATAAGGATGTGAATCCAGTGTCCTGCATTGATGGATCTCATATCTCTTAACATAGGGGCATAATCGATTGTGACCCCATAAAGAATGAAGTATGTTTTCCTAAATTCATTTACACTTTTGCCATGGAAAGTGTTCGAAATTTTCAGAAAAATTGATTACTATAATTGAAGACAATAGAATGGAAAAGAGTAAAGTTACGAAAGTAATAAATGATAAAAGATATGACAGATACTTAAAAAGAAAAATGAAGAACGCAAATGACGAACTTTGGAGCCTTTTGTTAGTAAGAGATTAGGAGCAAAAGATGATTGTTTGGTATTAAGTGTAGAGGCAAAACACAGTTTGAAATAGCGTGCATAATCATGAGGTATGGGGATCAAAGAGATTTTTGAGGATTCATTCTCCTATCGGACCAGCGTACCCTCACAACCTTTTCTTATTTACAACAATGATTGGCTAGTTCAAATTCACTAAAATGGATTGAAAGAAGTGATCCTTTGACAAGAGTAAAATCCACTGGCCCAGCAATGCTTGACCATGAATTTTAGGGGCAATTGTGGGGATCAAAATATAATTGGTACCAATTCGGATTGGGCGACCAAGTACAACGACATTAGGGGAACTCCCGACCCAACTTACCCGTAAAAAGGATCAATACCATCATTTGTCACGTGGATAATTAAAAGGAAATCACGATTGGCTCATATTGGTTATCGAAAATCTCGAGAAAGATATTTAGGGAATTACCACATGAGCTTATCTCAAGCCAAGGGAGTTCCTTTGCTTATTCAACCATTAAAGTTTTAAGGAGCTATAAATACAACCCACACCCTAGGGCCAAGGGGGATCTAGTTTCTAAACTTCGATAGAAACTAATAAGAATACAATGATGTCCTCGTGAACGTGGGTAATTTTCTGAACATTATTTGTATGTTGTGTCATTGGAAATTTTATACTCATCTCTTTATTATTGTCGGGAATTTCATAGTTGTGATTAATTTTCACTCACAATAACTATATATATTCCCCCAATATTAACATATTTCACCATTAATTTCAATCTTAAACTCATCAATTATGAAGTATTTTTCTTTATATTTTTCATATGTAGAATATTTTTTTTTATCCACTGACTCACTTAATATAAGTCTTATTCGGTCATCAGTGTATAAAGATTTCAACGAAGTATACTTTGTTTAATGATATGTGCAATACCCCTCGTTTTAGAGGTCAAAGAGGAACATAACCCATCTCGTCACTAGGGTCATATGCCTTGCTAAGAAGTTGTTGACAAAGATAAGGATGGAGGGAATATGCGATAAATAAAAGATTATTTTGACATACAACCAACTTACAATGACAATATTGTCCAGTATCGGTAATACAAAAGATGTTCGTTATTCCTTTGCATTCTTGATGACATTATTTTTTAAGGAAGCGAGTTGTGCGTAAAATGACCGTCTATCTCCGAATGCTACGTAGAGATGCTCTGTCGATTAAATTTATGAGTATGTATGAATTTTAGATAGTAGTTCCATTAAGATATTAAAGTGGCTTTGAGCCTGAATGTAATTCTCCACTATGATTTTATGAGTAAATTATGACATTTCCATGGCAACATGTAGTATTTTACATATGAAATCATGCTTTGTTTAATGACATATGTAATTCCTCGTCTTTTAGAGGTCAAAGAGGAACATAACCCATCTCGTCACTGGGCCATATACCACGCAAAAAAGTTTGACATATATAGAGTGATAGGGCATTTGATATTCATGAAATATTATTTTGATATACAACTAACTTGTGATGTCAAGATCTTCCAGTGTCATTTTCATAAAAGTTGTTCGTTATGCGTTCGAATTCTTAATGAAATTATTTTTCCAGAAAGTGAGAAGCGTGTAAAAATGGAGTTTTTTGGTGTGCATAAAATGACCTCGTCCTTCTGAATGCTCATATAGAGATTCTATGCTTATTAAACTGATGAGTATGTATGAATTTCAAAAAGTACTGCCATTGAGGCGTTAAAGCGGTTGTGTGCCTTGGTGTAATTCTCCGCCATGATGTTATGCGTAAATTGTGAAATTATTGTGGCAAGATACAATATCTTTCTCATGTATATATTTAGTTGCAATCACCATTGAAGAATTATAAAATACAAGATTTTATTGCATTCTTAGGTCACCATTATATAAAACATAACAAATGAAATTTTAAATTATTCATCCTACCAAAAATTGTCCCACTTTGAAGGCATCCTACGTATAAGTGTTAGTTGCGTTGAACGATGGTTGGCGATGGAGCGGACATATCCTCATTAATCACAGAGTAATAGAAAGATGGGTCCATTTTAACCCAAGGACGCTTGCACCAATCAATGACTTGCATGTAATGTTGAACACGTTTACATGCATGTTGAATTTTTTTTAGGTGCTCCATTTGCTGTACCCATTAATTTACCAAATAACTTTGCTAACATTGTTGTAAATTCTGAGGCAGGGCCATTGAAATCAATGTATAATTTGGATCATTGCCTAATGTAAAAAAAATGGGTCAAATATTTGATTGGTGGTAATAAGTGAGGAATGAAAGGAGAATAAATAAATTTAATTCGGTTGTTAATGGCACGGCATCCAGTACCCTAGTGGTTTAAATGTTAGCATCTCTCCGGTCATACTTGGTATGACAAATTTGGAAGCAAAATTATCTCAAATTAATCACATTTTTTAAAAATAAAATACTATTTTAATTAAATTTTGAGACTATCATTTCTTCTTAATTAGTCGTGCAAAACATAATGGTAAAAAAGTTATATATTTATCATTTTCAACAAAAAAGTCAAAAATTTTGCAAATCCAAAATTACTCTACCAATACTTCGTGCTTGCGTATGGCTACAAGTTTTCATGGTGCACTCAAAAAAGGTGAGTCCAATGTGACTGTGGAGATTCTTCCTTATTTAAAAAAAATAAGATAAAAAAATCTCAGTTACTGAGATCATACCTAATTTACCTCCTAAGTATATGAGAATAAATCCTAATTGCGATTATGCTAAAATGAACAAACAATAAAAATTAAAAAACACATGAGCACATAAGAGACAAGTTACATGGTTCTCTCTTTAATGTGGGAAATTATGTCCGCGATCGCTGATTATAAATGTTACATCATTTTGAAGATGATTATAATGTGATCTCACATGCTAACGAAAATGAGAGACCCTAACATCTTTAATATAGTAGTAATATTAGGACCAATTAATACATGTATAAAATATCCAAAATACCCTTGAATGTTTTTTTTCGCCGAGAGCAAGCCCTTGAACTGCCACCTTCGGGCGGGTGGTGGTAGCACCTAACAAGATCTCATTGAACTTATTACGGAATCCTATCCTTGTTGTGGGATTGTTTAATGCAATAAATAACGGTTCACACTCTAATATGAAAGGTCAAAGTCTTAGTAATAAATTTTTACCAAGTCAAGTACTTTTAGTATCAAGACACTCGAGATCTTCCATGCTTGCATATGGCTACAGGTTTTCATAGTCCACTCTAAATAAGAGAGTCCAATGTGTTTGGGGATATTCTTCCTTAATTGAAAAAAATAAGATAAAAGAAGGCTCGATTGTTGATACCATACCTAATTTACCTCTAAAGTAAGTATATGCGAATAAACTCTAATCAAGAATTTTCCATCTTCACGTGAGTACTCTCAACCTTCAACAAAATGTTCTCAGTCTTCAGTAAGGCCATGACCTTGATGCTGATCTGCTTCTCTCGCTCATAGTCCTGCTTGTCCTAGGCTCCAGCCTCTTGAAATTTTTAGAATGCCTCGTTTAACTCATGAATCAACTGTAACTGGTCGGCTCAACCATCTAAGAGGCCCGTGAACTCTGACATAAACTGTGAAATAAAAGAATAAATAACAAATGTTAAAGATGTTCACAAATTATAGCCGAGCATAGAAGGATTAGATATAAAGACCCTGTCTCTTCGAATGACCCTGTCTCTTCGAATGACACATGGAGATGCTCTGTCAATTGAATTGACGAGTATGTACACATTTTAGATAATAGTGCCATTAAGATATTAAAGTGGTTTTATGCCTCAACGTAATGCTCCACTATGATTTTATGAGTAAATTGTGACATTTTCATGGCAACATGTAGTATTTTACATATGAAGTCATTCTTTGTTTAATGACATATGTAATTCCCCATCTTTTAGACATCAAAGAGGAACATTGATTAGGCGTGAAAAGTGTGTTCGTGTAAGGACACAATCGTTGTTTTCGTTTCACTACGATAATACAAACAAACCTAAATTACGGCTACACTTGCGATACAAGTATAGCAGTAAGTTGCGTATCGAAAATCCACAGAGACGAGTTGCTAGAATTTAATTGATTTAATACTCCTAAATAAAAGCATAAAAGGTGAATTACAAACTAAGAAGGAAAAGATGCATAAAGGGGAAATATTAATCTAGACGAGTGTATTGAAACTAGATTAACAAAGCGGTAAAAACTATAGGTTGGGTCGAATATCCCTCACCCGAGTTAACTAGTATAAAATGGTCACATGGGTCGACGAGTTATTTAGAATGCATCTCGTTTCGGCAGTTAAAATCAACCAAAGGTTGTCACGTCCCAAAATACGCATAAAAGCCTAATAAGATTTTGGCGTCAACAAATACCCCAGAAATTACGCATGCAAGGTAGTAAGCACGGGACAGACATGATATGCCCCATCAAATCTACTAGGCGTAATAACTAGGACAACGCACCCGAAATAGAGCCGTAAACACCATCACCAAAGCAAAGCAACGCGTCGACCTGATTAACTTCAATTCAAACACAACCTAATTTAAATTACGTAGAAAGCATGATAAAAATGCGGTAAACGAAAGTGGTAAATGAACGCAATAAAGTTACAGTAGAAATCAAGTAAACAAAGTATGTAAATGTAAATTGGAAAGCATGTGAATTAACTACAAAGCAAGAAATTAAGAAATACAAGTTAAATTAATGGAGAGGGTAATGAATAGTGCCACTTACAAACCCTAAAGGGTGTCAAACAAAGAGAGGAAGAAGAAGAACTATTCAAAAACACAAACCCTAACCTACAACTCTCTAAAATCTAATATATTTCTAAGTATGAAAATAGAAAACCAAAATTCCTTTATAAGGTAAGTTACAATAGAAAAAAATAAAAAAGAAAAGAAAAGAAAATATCTCAAAATATCTGCAAATCGTGGTCGACCGCGGCCAGGGGCCGATCGACTGCGCCTCCTTATAAAGGTGCACTGTCTTCGATCAAAGGCAAAATGAAATCCCGCGGTCGACCGATACTCTGTTTCTCAGCCAAGCTTGGTCCATGAAGAGGGGAAAAAGGTTGCAAACGGAAACGACCATAACGTCACCGTACGGACTCGGAATCGCGCATCTTTTGTGGCCACGGGAAGCTTGCTTGACGAACTACGCATCCGTGGAAATTACAAGATCCAAAGATGAAATGTTAATTGACTATAATTCCCTTGAAGTAGCATCCGACGACAAAACTTCTCCGAAGTGCAATGGATCCTCACTTTTAGCATTCCAATACCTACAAAGAACAATTAACCCCTACAAAGCATGTATATATCCAAATCCAAGGATGTGTGGTTAATAAGCATAAATATAGGCATTAAGGGCCATAAATCCTGCGGTCGACCGGGCCTCAAACTGTGGTCGACTAGTACTCTGTTTCTCAGCCAAGCTTGGTCCATGAAGAGGAGGAAAAGGTTGCAAATAGAAATGACCATAACTTCACCGTTCGGACTCGGAATCGCGCACCGTTTATGGCCACGCGAAGCTTGTCCGACGAACTACGTATCCGTGGAAATTCAAAGAGCTGAAGATGGAATGTGAATTGACTAAAATTCCCTTAAAGGAGCATCCGATGATGGAACTTCTCTGAAGTGCAACGGATCCTCACTTTTAGCGTTCCAATACCTAAAAAAGCACAATTAACACCTGGAAAATAGGTATATATCCAAATCCAAGGTTGTATGGTTAATTAGCATAGATATGGGCATTAAGGACTGCAAAAGATCTAGAATGCATAAAGATAACAGGCAAAATATGTATTATTTGATACGAATCACGCCCCCTAACTTAAACTTTGCTAGTCCCTAGTAATGAAATAAACAAAACCAGTCCACAGAAGGCAGTACAAGACGTATATATGCATTGAAATATAAATGCCACTTTCGTAGGGAGCAGGATTGCATTTAGTGTATGCAATAATCCGTTAAACCCTTAGGTTACCCTAATGGACGAGTGTCGTCTCGGGAGGGTTTTCAGGGATGATACCCACAAACATCACAGGGTTTCCTCAAAATATGCACAAAACGGCAATGGACAAGCCCAACAAAAGCGAAAATATTTCATACGCATTATTAGCACAATGAACGAATTCAAACAAAAGTCCGAATCATTAAGATTATAGAATGCACCTCATAGAATTGAAACCTTAAAATGTGGGAGGGGAGCGAGCACATGCACAGTGTGATTTGGTAAAAACATAAATAAATCGGATACTAAATAAAGAAAGTGTATATTCAATCCTCACGGGCATTGCACTCATCAAGCGAATTCACTCGAAACAGAGAGGTAACACACGGAACATGCGGGCATACAGAGTAAGAGGAAATGGAAACAAGGCCGCACACATGTGACAAATGAAGAACGCTATATATAAAATTAAAAATTGTAATCTCAATGAAAGGATACCGCACATTAAAGGAGGCGAAATTCATTTTCATAGATTATCAAAACTATTTCAACCTTTAAATTACATTTACTTAAGATCACATAGGACTTCAATAGGGTTGTAATGTAGGTTAGTCTAGGGTACAAAATGAAAGGAATACATGTACGGTTTCAAAGTGTTCGGAATGAAAACTCGGGATAATGGAAAAATAAGGGCAATATCAAAATTGGAAAACAAGTTCTAAAATGCATTAGATATATCATCGGGGAGAGTAATCAAAGCTTATTGAACTATATACACAACATTTACAACTTTCTCTTTATTTTATTTTCTTCCTTTTCTCATTTTTCTCTTTTGTTTTCTGCTTTCTCTTTTTCTTTTTCACTACACTTTCTTTTCTTTCCTTTCTAACTCTCATATGCCTAAATTGCAACCGTCATCACAACAACATCATTCAATCCCAAGTAACATTCCAATCAAAGGTATGGAAGGTGTATGTATGGCTTATAACTCCAATGCGGAGTTGGTTATAGGGTTTGGGTAATGAAACGAAAGACTATATTTTGGCTCAAAGGGGTTGACGAGGGGAAACATATAAGGTGAGGTCAAGGTCAATATGGCAGATATAACAAAGATGGCCTATGATCATTTCCGAAAGTTTACGCAATTCTCGAGTCAAAATAATATATGAAAATAATGATCAAGTTACACATTTCAAGATATACTCAATTAATGAACAGTCAAATTAAAGAATAGAGAGATTACCAATGAATTCAACATTTTGAAAGAGGAAAGAATAGTGTATAACACTCACAAACGATGAAAGGTACAAAGCTTACTCGGTGTAAGTATATACAATGCAACAAAAGATTACCGAGTTATAAAAATCTTAAACCAAATCAATATAGCAATAAAAGTGCATGTGCTCATGGGATGAAAGTTTAATTCATGAAGTTATTCATAATATCAATAATCGAAACTAAAGTCTAATAACTTCTAAAATCGAGAACATGCCTTGTTGGGTTGTCTATTGGATCGGGAAATTATTGAAATTTATCATCGAAACAAAGGCAAAAAGCCCAAAAAAAGAGAAAAAAATAAAGAAAATATTTTTGAAAATTTTCACTTTATCTAAGAAAAGCATACTAAGTAGCTCAAATAGATATTACTTCATTTTCATCCTCACTTTCAATATCTATTATGCAACGGGAAAAGTCTAGAATAGTTTGTTCCAAAGTAGGCACAAATTCCTCAATTGGTTCGAAACATTCCCCGACTTCAAAAGTCTCGAAACCAAAATCGTCGTGAGATTCGAATAATAAATCCAAGTTTTCGTCCCAACAATGATTTTCTTCCTGATAACGATTTTCAATTTTCTCATTTTCAAGCATACGCAAGACCTCACCGAATGTCATAGGTCGAGGTGAGGATCCTTGAGAATGGGAACTTTGAAAATTACCATCGGACTTAAACGAAAACTCATTATTATAAGAATTCTGAAAACTATTGCAATTCATTTCAAAATTCCTATTATAAGGAGGTAAAGGCCCAAAATTGTTATCATCATCATCAAAATTCTAATAACCCAAGTTTTAACTTTCGTTAAACTCGCCCAAAGTCATTTTTGAATTTGTAAATTTTTAGGATTCTAAGTATTCACCAAAATTCATAGGCTTGCAGAAATTTTGAGAATTATTATAATAATTCCTGAAAGAATTGGAATTAGACATGCTTACCCCAAAAATGGCTCGAAGTGGCGAATTCCACAAAGTAGGTGCGCGCGGAAAATTCAAGTGTTTCTAAGTGCTCAAATGTTGAAGTCCTACAAAAATATTTGCAAATAATACAAATAGAAAGAAAATACTATGAAATACTAAATAAAATAATGTCTAAAACAAACTCATCCCCGACAACCGCGCCACTTTGATTACCGCGTGAAAGGTGCGGCACGTCTCAAGCACCGATCGTTGTTTTCGTTTCATCGCAAAAATACAAATTAACCTAAATTACGACTACACTTGCGATACAAGTATAGCGGTAAGTCAGGTATCGAAAATCCACAGAGACGAGTTGCTAGAATTTAATTGATTTAATACTCTGAAATAAAAGCGTAAAAGGTCAATTACAAACTAAAAAGGAAAAGATGCACAAAAGGGAAATATTAATCTAGACGAGTGTATTGAAACTAGATTAACAAAGCGGTAAAAACTATATGTTGCATCAAATATCCCTCACCCGAGTTAACTAGTATAAAATGGTCACATGTGTCGACGAGTTATTTAGAATGCATCTCGTTTCAACAGTTAATCAAACCAAAGGTTGTCACGTCCCTAAATACGCATAAAAGCCTACTAAGATTTTGGCATCAACAAATACCCCGGAAATTACGCACAGAAGGTCGTAAGCATGGGACATACATGATATCCCCGTCAAATCTCCTAGGCATAATAACTAGGACAACTCACCCGAAATAGACCCGTAAACACCATCACCAAAGCAAAGTAATGCGTCAACCCGAGTGAGTTCAATTAAAAAACAACCGAATTTAAATTAGCTAGAAAGCATTGTAAAAACGCGGTAAAGAAAAGCGGTAAATAAACTCAATAAAGTTACACTAGAAATTAAGTAAACAAAGAATGTAAACCTAAATTAGAAAGCATGTAAATTAACTACAAAGAAAGAAATTAAGAAATACAAGTTAAATTAATGGAGAGGGTAATGAATAGTGCCACTTACAAACCCTAAAGGGTGTCAAACCAAGAGAAGAAGAAGAAGAACTCTTCAAAAACCCAAACCCTAACCTAAAACTCTCTAAAATCTAATATATTTCTAAGTATGAAAATAGAAAACCAAAGTTCCTTTATATAGTTAGTTACAAAAGAAATAAAGAAAAAAGAAAAGAAAAAAAATATCTGCAAATTGCGGTCGACCGCGCCTCCTTGTAAAGGTGCACTGTCTTCGATCAAAGGAAAAATGAAAACCCGCGGTCGACCGGGCCTCAAAATGTGGTCGACTAGTACTCTGTTTCTCAGCCAAGCTTGGTCCATG
Source organism: Sambucus nigra (assembly GCA_949130495.1). Taxonomy (NCBI): domain Eukaryota; kingdom Viridiplantae; phylum Streptophyta; class Magnoliopsida; order Dipsacales; family Adoxaceae; genus Sambucus; species Sambucus nigra. The sequence goes on along the minus strand of OX422209.1, from coordinate 458,811,281 downwards.
AAGAGGGGGAAAAGGTTGCAAATAGAAATGACCATAACTTCACCGTCCGGACTCGAAATCGCGCACCATTTATGGCCACGTGAAGCTTGCTCGAAGAACTACGCATCCGTGGAAATTCAAAGAGCTGAAGATGGAATGTGAATTGAATAAAATGCCCTTGAAGGAGCATCCGATGATGGAACTTCTCTGACGTGCAACAGATCCTCACTTTTCGCATTCCAATACCTAAAAAAGCACAATTAACCCCTGCAAAATAGGTATATATCCAAATCCAAGGTTGTCTGGTTAATTTTCATAGATATGGGAATTAAGGACCGCAAAAGCGCTAGAATGCATAAAGATAACAGGCAAAAATATGTATTATTTGATACGAATCACACCCACTAACTTAAGCATTGCTACTCCCTAGTAATGAAACAAACAAAACCAATCCATAGAAGGCAGTACAAGACATATATATGCATCGAAATATAAATGTCACTTTTGTAGGGAGCACGATTCCATTTAGCGTATGCAATAGGCCGTTAAACCCCTATGTTACCCTAGGGGACGAGTGTTGTTTCGTGAGGGTTTTCAGGGATGATTCCCACAAACATCACATGGTTTCCACAAAAAATGCCCAAACCATAATGCGACAAGACCAACAAAAGCAAAAAAAAATTCATACGCATTATTAGCACAATGAACGAATTCAAACAAAATTCCGAATCATTAACATTATAGAATGCACCTCATAGAATTGAAACCTTAAAATGTGGGAGGGGAGCGAGCACATGAAAAGTGTGATTTGGCAAAAAACATAAATAAATTGGATACTAAATAAAGCAAGCGTATATTCAATCCTCACGGGCATTACACTCATCAAGCGAATTCACTCGAAACAGAGAGGTAACACACGGAACATGCGGGCATAAAGAGTAAATGTAATGGGGAACAAGGCCGCACACATGTCACAAATGAAGAACGCTATACATTAAATGAAAAATCGTAATCTAAAGTTATTAAAAAATATTTTTAGTGGTTTTATTTCTATAAGAATTTCTACCTTATGTATCTAGTAATAGAATATGTTTAAATGTTATGTTGATTCAACTATCTTATGTATTTAGTAATAGAATATGTGTAAATGATGTGATGATTCAATAAATCCATGTCAAATAGAAATTATTCTTAGAATTTTTTGCACATAAATTTCTAATTCAAATTTCTATGCATTAACCTTCGATGTTATATGGGGATAACCATAGAAAATTCCATTGGGTAAAGTTTATATAACTCTAAAAGTAACTTTTATAGATAGAATTAACAATGGAAGACGGCCTAATTGCTAATATCTCTTGCTTTCAAGAGGCTCCATTATTCCAAGTTATAATTAGAAATTGGTAATAGTTAGTGACTTGATCCTGAATTAAGAGTTTTCTTCATCTTTTTACTCTCTTGAATAAATGCTTTCATATTAAAAGGTAATATATAAAACAAATTGAGATTCCAAAATTACTCATCCTAATATGGGTTGGCTTTCCAGAGTTAAAATATTATTATAGGCACTATATCCATTTTACTCGCGAACAACTTTGATATTTTGGGATACTTACGCGAACTCTTAAGTGGGGACCCTTATAGTTGGAAAAAAATAAAAATTCATGCAAAATTTTATTTAACAACATGAAAAATGTGTAAAACACAAAAATAAAAAGGCACCATGAAATTAAAATTACAAACATAAATTAAAAATAATCAATCACTAAGTTGAGCTTAAAGAATTAGTTAAAATGTGCACTTTTGTGTTTTAAGATGCAAAATTCTCAATTAATTTATCAAAGTCAATTTTATAAACAACTTTTTTTTCAATTAAAAACACGTATAATCCATTTAATCTTTATTGTGACATCTCGAACGTGCCAGGAAGGTCAAAGTCAATTTTGAGAATGCACCTAAGAAGGTTTAAAAGGTGGTTCTTAATCTTGATAAGGGTAGAGTTGACGGTCTAGGAAAAGGTCATCACGGTGCTTCCACTTCTTTTGTCGCACCCGAGCTAATTCCCACTTTAGTGATAGATTCTCATGGACAAAAAATTAACCCACATAGGCGTCTGTTTCCCGTTAGTAGAGAACATTATAGAGTTTTTGAGAGACGTGTTCCTAGGCCTATTTATGTTTGTTCTCATTGCAAAAGGAAATGACTCCTTAGAGAATTCTATTTTAAGTTGGGTTATGTGTCACGTTTCGCTTCTACACGTGTTTCTGCAACACATTCACCCACACATGATACTTTACATGCTCTTGCAAAATACATGAGAGAGTTTGCACATTTAGGTGAAAAGTTATGTTTTTGGTCAAAACTTCACAAAATTTGATGGAGGTTTTTCATAAGTTGGAACCACCTTTGGAAAACCCCTTCGCACCTAACGATTGAGGTTTGACTTATTTACTAGCATAGGATGTTTTCCATGATGACATTGTTTTCCTATTGCTATTATGTATCATTTTTGTATTTTTTCCATTTTTTTCCAAAAAAATGGAAAATATACAAAAAGATTTTATTTTGATAAAATTTTTGAAAAATCTAAAAAACGTTTTGTATTTTGTTTACACCGTTTATGGATGGACAATTAGGATGACCGAGCCACAATTTCATTCCATTTATTCATGTGACTATTTTATAGTATTTTGAGATAATATATCATGTCATCTTTGTGCTTTATAATATTTGGAGTCTTTGAGATGTAATTAAGTGTTACTTCCTACAAGTTAGGATCATGATTTTCTTTATTGCACACATGCACGGATTTGTTTGATTATTGTGCTTGTCTTATCACATGTTGGTTGGGTGTTTCCACTTCAATCCTGTCCTTAAAACGAACCAAGCGCGATACAACTTGATAAAAAAGATGTGCATGTAAGAGCCGTTTGTGAGTTTGTGTGCTTTATTTTAAAACGGTGAAGGTATACAAAAGGTACTTATCTATCCTTTGAGATTAAGCAACCATTTCATTGGACCTTAAAATTGAGGAATTTTAATTATCCGGGGTCCTAAGAGGTTAAAAGAGGCCCAAAAAAATTTAAAGGAAATAAAAAAAAATTCATGCCAAAAAGGGGCCATTAGGTTTTTGCACCAATTCTCCAATGTTTAAGAATTTAGTTTATACACCTATAAAATAAAATATATATGAGGGAGTTTGGATGGATAATTAAAATGGGTTTGCATGTCCTTAAAAGTCTTGAAAAGGCGTTAAATAGTTTTGGATGTTATTGGTGTGGAAATCACTTTGACTTTGATTTGTTGATTTGCATAAGACGATGTCATCTAAATCCAACAATTTTTACACCTAAGGATACTTTTAATGTTCATTCGTTAGGAATACACGTATGTATCGTGCACATATGATTGATTGAGTTGATTTACCTATCGAATGTGTTCACACCCATAGATTCCGTTTCCATGACTTGGTTGTTTTAGTATAAAGTCAGGGTGTGATTTTTGGTATCTTATTGTTGTATGAAAAATTTGAAAAATCAAAAATAGTTTGTGGATATTTTTTTAGATACTCCTTTGCATGCACATAGTTTGATTCATTTTTGCTATGCATTTTTATCGTGACACTCCATGTTTTGATTGTTTCTTCTTATTTATCTATTTGGGGACATCATAAAAAGGGGGATAAATAATTATCATGTTATGGGGGAGTTTTTGCATTATGGGGGAGATTTGATTTATTGACTGATTTATTCTTATATAATTTCAAACTCGATGCATCATGAAGGTATTTTTATTTATCTCATGTGTGTATGTACAAAGATTGAAGATCATTATATTGCACACCCTGATGAGAAAAGCTTTGAGATTTGATGAAGATTTTTTTGTAGAAAAAATTGAGAACTTGCAAATTTGTACCTTTTCAGTTTTGAGATTTATGGGAGAGTAGATTTGTATAGGTATTTTGATATTTGATAATTCATATGTTTTTATGTATGTTCTGGCATAGACATAAGGGGAGATTTGTAATGACATATTTTTATAAATGACAGTCATAATTAATTATGTCATATACCGTTACAACCGTCGAAGAAGTTCAAGAGCAATCTACATCAAGACGGATCCGAATATATCAAGGTTATTCATCAAAAAGCCTCTGCAAAGTTTACTTGGGCAAAGTTCTGTTTCAAATACCTTAAATTTGCACTTAGAGCTTTGGGATATTTTTTCAAAATATTTTCTAAGTGTTGGAGCGGACGTTTTTCATCAAAATTTGATAATGAGTAATTTTTGTAAGTCCTGTAGCGTTCCTAGATTTTGACGCCCAGGTCGATCAAGCGATATCTCATCTCGTTCGAGCGACATGGAGATGTCGCGCGATGTCGTTCAAATGACACGTGTCCTTCGTTTGAGTGAGATCCTATTTTTGTTCAAACGACCAAGGCGGTGCGTTTTTTTTATAAATACTCATTAAATGGTTTCGTTTTCATTAAGAAGTCCCAGTGTTTTGAAAGACAAAAAACTGCGAATCTGCAGAATTCTTTTCATTTCTCTTTTTAGGGATTTTATCACTTTTGTTTTCAATTCACAAAAATCCCATATGCTTTGGTGAATTGTTTTGGTGTTCAAGAACACACTTTGCTTTTGTTCATTCTTTGTGGGGAGAACTCTGCAACCAGAGAGCTGCGTGCTATTATGGAGGGAGTCCTTGTGAATACTTAAGACTGCGTGTATGGACTGCGCATCCTTATTGTATAGTTATGTGTGAACCACTGCTGATTTCTAGCCGTTACTTTGGGGTTTGACGAAGAAACAGTGCATTACTCTTGTGGGAAAAAGCGACATGGTATGTAAGTTAATGGTCTTGTAAACTTGTCAATGTTTTAGAAATAAAAGGTTTTGACCTTCGGGGATTTTCCTGAAATTTTTGTCGCATGCTTCACTTATTTATGGTTTGACACACGCACACACGTACTTGCATGTTTAGGGGCTGAATTAATTTGGTTTAAAAATGGACTCTAATTAAGTAAGGTTTAATTGAAAACTTGCGAATTAATTTAAATCGGTATCACACACCGTCGTCCTGTATTTTATAGAGTTAATACAGATTTTACATTAGAATTTGTTCATACCTATTACTATAATGTTTGTGACGTTTGGTTAGGAGTTTGGGCTTAATTAATATAGGTTTTGAGTATTAAAGTTGATGAAACCCATAGGTAAAAGATGACCGAAACTGGGACAATGTCTGATCGATCGATCGATCGACTCAAGAATGTCGATCGATTGACTGGATCGATCAATCGTCTATTCCCATTGATCGATCGTCTCCTCCTAGAATTTGAATCTTTTTTACTTTTAATTTTTAATCCAACCCTAATTTCTAAAAAACCTTAGACATAATTTAAATACCATAATGGGACTTGGGAAGGACCAGTAGGGTTGTGGGTAAGGTTCGGATAATGCAATTTTGTATGATATTTAACCGTGGGTTAACGAGGGTATAAAATGGGTTATGATCGTTTGTGTTATAAATTGGATGTTGTGCAAGTTAATAATGACTTGGGACAGTGGAATATAGAGAGTACATCTATAGGTTGTATACATATCAAAATATTACACTTGTAGGGGTGAGAAGTACTTGGGAACTTGCAATAAATGAGAATATAAAAGGATGAACTAATTATACGTAGGATTCGGGTGTTATGTACCGCGTATTGTTAGAATATGTTATGGGTCATGGGTGTACCTATATGATTAATGTTACTATATATATATGAGTGTATGTATATATATTATATGAATGTCTGTGCTTAATCATACCCGTATTACTTTCTGTCACTGAGGTCTTCGCGCCGGGACAGTCTTATTTTGATGTGACCTTTATGGGGGAATATGGACTTGTACCCTAGAACATAGAACCTTGGTACAACCTATATGTGAGTGGTAGAGAAGATGGTCCAAATAGAAGTGAGGGTATGTGGTGACCTCTTATTGACTTTGAACTATGATTCGCCTCCAATTTATTTGTTTTGTGTTAATAGAGTTTGGGGGTGATCCAAACTAGTATTTCCCTTATTTGTACGAGAAGTATAGGGACTTGATAGAAGAGTATGCATGCACCATAATTTAGTTTTGGGATGCCTTATTAGTATATATATCTTAAGTGATACACACACACACACACACACACACACACACACACACACACACACACATATATATGTATATATATATATATATACACCTGTGATTCATCTATTGTGCTTATATGTTGATTAAATTGAATAATGATATTCAAAATTCCAGTGGTTGAGAACTTAAGACCGTATTGAGATGTATATAACTGACTTGGTAAAATTAAGAAATTAATCAGGTATATTGTTGGGATCACGTGAATAAGGATTGACGAGAGGAGACTGGGTTTAAACTAGATAACTGGGTTGGCATCATCTAGAATAATTTAGCAGTACATTAGGCATGCACACTAGATGAGAGGTGATTATTCCCAAGTGAGGGAAATGTAACTAACATGTATGGAGTATCTTCTAGTAAGAATTTTAAATACTTGCTAAATTGATTTAATACTATAACTATCTGGCTCTGACCCATTTCTTGTTACCTCTTCTTTATCTTTTATATACATAAACAGGTGCCCAGCCATAGGGGCGTCGGACTTAGATCACTAGACTATTTGACATGCTACAGCTAGTGTGGGAGTTGCAGGTCTTTGAACTTAGACGACTTCATCCTTGTTATCTCAACTCGTCACTTAGTCATGTTAGATAGGGCATGAGTTTCCCATTCTCAGTTTCCATTTAGTTCAGAGAGACATTGTACTTCTTTATTTTTCAGTACACAGTTCTTCGTTGGGATTGTTTTTAACTATACATTGTCCTTGGATTTAAGATATTCTATTGGGAACGATTAATCTAGCATGTTTATTTAATTTGGATGGTTTGGTATTCATTATTATATTTATGTTCGTTAAAATGGTGTATGTTTAACAATTCATATTGTTGGGACTTAATTCATTCAATTAAAAATTTTGACACTTAGCTTCATTATTTATTAGGTGATAAATAAAGAAATTATTTTTTGACAATGATGCTAAGAATAAACCAACCAGATACTTTTAAAAGACTAATCACCCGCTAAGTAATTAGGCGGGGTGTCACATATTCCCATACTTACTAGTTTACTAAGGGGTACAAAAGTAATTAAGCCATCAGTAAAATCGTAATAATAATAAATAATCAACCCAAAAGTTTTGGGAAAAAGTAATTGGCTATGCACACAATTAAAGTGGTACCCATATGTATGTAGCAATAATCAAGGCTCTCAATCATCTAAGACCAGTAGGACAAGTAGAAAGTTTCGTTAAATAACACGTCAGTCTACTTCCTAGTTAATATTGATGCTTATAATATAATGACACAAAAGTGCAGGGATAACTGAATCAATATGAAACACGATACATATTATTTGGTCATAATGGTTAAAGTTGAACCATAGTTAAATTAAAATACTAGTGATAAATTCAAAATACCGATGATATGTAACAAAATATGTAGCATGGTAGTATAATAACATGCACACACTAAGAGTAAATATGAGCTATCATATAGTGATATCAATAGAAGCATGGCAAATAAAAAAAGTTTACTATTGAAAAGGTAGAAAAACCCTACTTTCTTGGTAATTCATTCTGCTTTATATTATAAGAGGAAATTGGGAAGAGCTGGTACTTGATGTTATGTATACAATATTTAGATATGTAAGTATTCGGGATTAGGTCTGTCAGTTCTGTACTAAAACTGTATCATTTAAAGTTTCGAGGGGTTTAATTATATATATTTTGGGACATTAAAATACTGGACTTAAGACCATTATTGAACTTTGGCGTAAGAGAATTTTTGTCTAAAAATATTTTGAAGTATTCATACACAAAGTTTGGGGATCAAATTCATAAGTTGAAAAAGTTGTGAGGGGTCAATTTATAAATTTGAAAAAATACACACAAGTTAAAATCTTAATTTTCCATAAATTGGGCTAGGTGTATCCAAACATGGCCTTATCTTATACCATTTTGACCAGAAAAAAAAAATATTGGAAAAAAGTTCAGAATTTTTGTATTAGCCACGTGCCCTCACGCGCATGGTCAAACTTTTTGTTGAAAGTCTTCATCTTCAACCTCTTGACATTGACTTCTAGGGTTTCAGAATTTTGACCTTGTTTTATTACTTCATTTTTATACCATTTCAGATTATTCCTCAACCAACTTAACCTAATTTTTCATGAGAAAACAAAATATATTAAGTTTTATGGATTGAGATGCAGTATACCTCAAGTTCTAAAACAGTGTGTTTTATCAAAACTTTGACCTAACAATCGTGGATTTCTAGATCATGGCAAGGATTCTTATGAACATGGGTTATTTTCTGCTATATATAGGAGCAGTTTGGTTTTGGTTTCAAATATTAAGATGGATTATACATGGAGAATTTCAATTTTTTTAGTTTCGAGTTCAAAATTCAGTTTTGATCGATTTAAGCTTAATAGATACATTCATGGCTTTTAACCATTACATTCGAGATCCTTAGTTTATAATGAAGTTATATGTATCTTCAAACCAAAGTTTAAAGCTTTATGTCAAGATTCACCATTGAAGCTCAAGCTTTAATGGTGTTTCTTCATATTTTTTCTATCACTACACCAACATGGTCAAATTGGCACCCTTTAGCGCTTAGCCTTCTCACGGTCATTTATCGTGACAAGCCTATAAAGTTGTCACGATCAATGACTGTGACATGTCCGTGACAATTCTGTCAGTAAAAAACCCAACGTCTTCTTTTTTTTTCCACCGATTTTGTTCCCTCCATTTCTCTCTCTCTCTAGTGGCTGCTCTCTATCTCTCTGTCTACAACTCTCTATTTATCCTCCATTTATGTATATGTATATGTATATGTATATGTGCATGTGTGTATATAAGTGTGTGTGTAAATGTGCGTGTGTTTGTGTGTGTGTGTGTGTGGTTTATATATGCATGTGGGGGGGGGGGGGGAGGCAGCAGGGTTGGGGGTGTATGTGTGTGTGTATTAGTGTGTGTATATATGCGTGTGTGTGTGTGTGTCTATATGTGCATGTGTGTGTATATGTGTGTGTGTGTGTGTTGGGCAGGGGCAGTAGGGGGTAGGGGGTAGGGAAGGGGGGCAGGGGGTGTATATGTGCATGTGTGTGTTTTTTTAATTAAATTTTTATTGGTTTATTAGATATTGCCCCTCATATTGTAGTTCCCCTTGTAAAAGAATTGAGTGATTTAATATTGATGTAACACCCCGCCTAATGGGATACCGGTCGATCACTCCTATATCGAATTAAAACAGGAGTTACTTATGGATCATTCTTAGCATCACTGTCGAAAGTCCATTTAATTACTAATATCCTATTAGGCGAGATTTAAAACTTTTACTTAACTACTCTTTTTAATGATTAAAATAAAACATCCACAAGTAAATGCGTAAATGAAACTGAAATGAAAATTAAATAAATAAAATAAACAAACACTCGGTTCAAATTATACAACCATATCGAATGCTCCTAAAAGAAAAACTAAATGCAATTGAGCCATTGGCTCGAAAGATTATACAATACCTCATATCTAGAGTACAAGGAAAGAAGCATCTACCGAGAACCCGCACGTATCCACAACTGCTGCAGCTGACGTCTGACTCGAAGGAAGTGTCATCCAGGCGTCCCTGAGTCTGGACACCTATATATATATATATACAACAAGAGAGGAAAGGTAGATAAACGGGTCAGAGCCCGAATTTTGAAAATATTTTGCAAGTGCAGAAATGCTTTATTTTCAGAAAAACAGTTTTTATCTCATATTTAAATTGGTATCGCACTCCCATGAGATACCCCTCACCTCTCCTCTAATAGTGCACACCTAACGCACCCTACCAACATACACTAGTCAAGCTACCCTGCCTAACTAGTCTAATCACCCATCTACTATCTTCCCTAGATAGTCCAAGTACTAAGGGCTAAACTTCCCTCCATTCTCAACACTGCACTAAGTTCGTGCGTGGGGTGTCTCGCAAAGCGAAATCCAAACAAGGAACCCCCCCGATACACTACTACATGGAAGGGTTAATGGTAGAGATCCATTAGGCCCGTAGCACGCACAAATGTATGTATATATATATATATATATATATATATATATATATATATATATATATATATATATATATATATATATATATATATACGTCCAGATAATATCTCCCGAACTGAGGTTTACCAATTGAATTTCATCTATATAATACACATCCGGATCTACCTCCCGGACTGAGGTGTATTCTATAATCATATCAAAACCTTCCATTTCCTTTCTCATATCCAGGAAATGTATTTAAAGACAATTCATTAGCATGAATTTCTTTACCAAAACATATATCTTTTTAAAAGCCAATTTTATTAACATAAAAATGCTTTTCCTTTTTATATCATCCCATTTCCCTTTTTATATTTAGGAAATCTACCCAAAGCCATTTTCATTATCATGAAAATGTTTTGATCATATCATATGCTTCCACATCCCTTCTTCCATCCGGGAGTGTTACCGAAGCCAAACCATTAACCCATTTCCCTTTTTAAACTCAGGAAATGTAAATATAAATCCAATTCATTATAATGAATTGCTTTAATAAATCTAAGACCGCCCCTATGGGTCTCCCCACTGGGCGCGCCCCTAAATGGCTATCATCTTCCAGGGCCTATGAAACAAGACAACCTGGGAACCTAACAGCGTCGGGAAGCGTCCATGTGCCTGCGGGAAAGTCAGGACCACACCAAGAATCCCCTAACCAGCGCAGAAAAAAATATATAATCACTCATATGGCCTAAAGGTCTATATCCACCCTGCTCAATAGCCAAGGGGCTTCACCATAACGCGTGCGCAACTTCCCTTTTGATAGAAATTTAGGAGGTGTGTAATCCATATTTTATCAATTATGAAATACATTTCTCTTTCCATTTTGAAAATATTCATTTTTATATTTTCAAAATCGTTTCCATTATATCATATATATATATACTTTAATCACATAGTATATACATACACTATATATTCCTCGTAGAATATATAAACGGCCATAATGGCCTATAGCATCTAGCGATGACCAATAATCACAAAGATTCCCTCGAGGAATCATACTCATGCTTTCATATCAACATGATTCTAAATCCAAAGTATTTCCTTACTTTCATAACTAATAAATACCTTAATCATCTTTATGGATTTTATTAGATGTCTCCATTTTTTCCAATTCACTCTAGGTGAATATATATATCTACCTCCCCAATTATCCTAATTTTCTCCTAGGATACACTTATCGGTAATCGATATAATTATGCTTTCTATACGCATAATTATATAGGCCTATATGCCTACGAGAAATATCCTCGAGATTTATTTCTCCCGGACAATCTTAAATTTAATGGGTTATGGATTTCATTTCCATGAACCCAAGGACTACCTATTGTCCATATTTAATCATTTAGGGAACCCCACCCTATTTAAGGGACCCCAACATCTTAACTTATCAACTATTCGATTTCCCTCGAAAATAAAACATAAGGGTTATACATTTAAACCCTTGCTTAAGCCTCCTAATTTCTCTTAATTTGTGGGACATATAATCCTAAAAGACTCCTTATGTCATCACATGAATGACCCCGAATCAATTAGAATTGGAATTCGTCCCATCCAATTCATCCTAAAAAAAATTGCCTATTTTCAGCAGGGGTCGATCGATCGACCCTTGGCCGTCGATCGATCGAGCCCCCATGATCGATCGATCGAGCCCCCATGATCGATCGATCGATCTTGTCGGGCAGCTTATTCTCCGAGAAGCTGTTTCGGCCATTAAAGCTTCTCCCTAGCTTTTATTGCCTCAACCAACGGCCTACAACTTCAATCAACTACAACTACACATATATAAAGGGTTCTAAACATCCTAGAACCCTAGACCACCAATTAATTTCAGTTAATTTCTAAATTTTTCCAATTTTCATATTTTAGGGGTTTATTCGTTTTATCTCCCGAAAACCCGATTTATCCACGAATACCCAACCCAAAATCATTAGGGTTTGTTATACCAACAATGATATGAGATATTTATGCTTAAAAATTAAATAAAGCAAGTAAACACTTGCCTCGTGGATAAAATCCGATGTCCTCGAGCCGAATCCCGCGGAGGCTGGACGGAATCTCCCCATTTTCCTCTTTTTCTCTCCTCCTCTCTCTCTTCTTTCGTTTTTCTCTCTTTTCTCTCTATTCTCTTCTCCTATCCCTATTTAAATAGAGAGAAAAGGGTTTAACCCCTTAAAAACCCAAAAACGACTCGTTTACCCATTTTACGAGCCCGTTTAACCCCAAAATCATCCGGGACTCAATTTCGACAATCGGACACTCTTTTTCGACTATCTTGGACATTCCGAGACTCATGGCGCAGTCAAAATTCCCATCCGAGTCACTTGACCGCAAATCACTATTCTAACTCGTAAAATTTAACTGCGGGTTTGCAAATCAAAATCTTACCTCTTTTGTCTCTATACTCAACGGCGACATATAATTAAAATATTTCGACCTATATAGTCCCAAAAATAACCACGACATTCATAAAAAATCATTCAATCCATGAAAATCTAAAAAATTACTATTTCGAGAAATTATCCAGATCTCCAATTTAGACTCAATTATGAAATTTAATTGTCTCCAAATTGCTAATTTATTTCTAATTAGGGAATTTGATGGTCTCCAAAAGGGCGGGTTGTTACATACTCCCCCCCTTACAACGGAATTTCATCCTCGAAATTTAGATACAACCTACACCATCTAGCTAGGATCACTCCAAATCCTAATACCTCAAGGGAAACGATACTAACCCAACGGTTCCCAACCATGTACTATGCGACTACCGCAATCATAAAGTGACTCTTATACGTCACATAATACCCATCATCTATAATGCCTATCGTCATGAACTTCAACTTTATATACTACGCCCATTCTATTTCAAGCAGTATATAAAACCATCTTACCAAGGTTCCCATGCACCTTTCTAACTCGTGCACATCTGCACATTCGTAGTGAACGTCGACACGTAACACTCTCTCCCAATAAGGATCTCCTTTACTCGGTGTAATACTCATCTATGGGTCCTCCCAACCCGCAAAATTCAATCCTCCTAACCTCGGTGCCACTAACTCTGTCGAACCTACATCCTACAGATGCTACGATCTATGCGTTACCCTACCTAAACGAAACGAGTATCCTAAATATATCCCTAGTGCCCAAGGCCTCTCTTAACTCCCTACATTTGCTTGGTTTCGTTCATGGGACGTATCGCCAAGGAAAAATCCAAACAAGGACCCCTCCCGTTACACTACTCCCTCGCGTTGTCGGTTATCGAGATATGGCGACCTAAGGCACACAAGCGGGACGTCCTAAATCCTTCCTACGCTAATCCTACAAATGCATTTCTACTATCTTATCCTTCCGCCCATACGAAAGGAAACCTAACCAATCACAGTACCTACTCTCTGAAAAGCACCACGTCCATCATACCCAAATCATATTTCCTCAAAATTTTCCTTTTCATTAAGTCCTGACTGTTATCCTCAAATCAATTTCTCTAAGTCCTACTCCACCCAACTACTTATGGTGAGAGGACCTCTTTAGTGCTTTTCCATAGCACAATAATTCCATAAACATACCATCATCACAGGGCTCATAGTCTATAGTGGTTCATCCACACTATAAGACTAACCCACATCCTTGCATCCTATAATAGCTCTCCACGCACGACGCCGTTAAGAGTCATGTGTGGAGCGTCTCGCAAAGCGAAATCCAAACAAGGAAACCCTCCACACATTAACACTTGACTTCGTCGGTCACGGAGTCCCGTTATATCAGACATGCAACCGGGATAATCATATCCCTTCTCAATAAAAGGTGATCTGAACTCCTATCTCTAACTAAGAGTCACATCACCAAGCGCTCGCACTAATTCTAAGTCCTTGCACAAACCAACACTGAGCTTAATCTTACAGCTCAATAATAATCCTGTGGGCCTTAAATTATATCTATAAGGTTACCACATACACACCTCAAAATAATGAATCCTCTACTCATCGAGGTTCCATCAATCCATAATAACAAAGGTGTACTCAACCTGTATCCAGGTGAGACACCGCAACCATAATCTGTTCCCTCCAGGAACTGCGGACACGATAGTCTTGCCATCATTAGTCTGCTATCGCTCCGATCAACCAAATACATTATACGTATATATACAAAATATAAACACCCGCCTTTATGACGAGTGAAAGAAAACAAAATTCCTCTATCGTGGAAAAATACATAGGCCTACATTATTATGTTATTGAGATCGAATGCAAAGCTCAAATTACACACACAGGTCTAAGGCCAACTAACACCACAACTTCATCTAGCCACACCTCTTACCAAAATTTCTTAACTCTAGGCCCCATCTGGGCACCCTAACCTTGTCCTTTATTCCTACCGGGAAAGGACTAACCGTGTGGATCCGCATTCCACAATACCATTTCCATCACTGGTCTTCCTGACCATGATAGAGTTGTCAACACCATCTGAATCTATAACCTCAGCCCTTACAATCACCTTACTAACAATCATAACTTATTCGTTAAAAGGAAACTACATTACTAGTTTCAACAAATCTCCCCATGTGGATGTCCACTCAGGGGCACCTGAACACACCCACATTCTCCATAAGTATTGGCAACACTTCTCTAGTGAGCATATCCTTCCTGGAAAGGACTCATTATTCATTGTACCTCCCTCACCTCGGTACAGGGTTCACTTCTCCATAATACCCTTTATTCACTGTCGGCCTCTGACCGATCCTTATGTGAATAATTACCAAAACAGCATCCTTTTCAATCTTGTTGAATCATGGGGACTCACGGTTAAGACTATCCATAAGACCCCTTTCGAATCCTTACTTCACCGGGAAATTCAACTTTAAATACCACTTTCTACCATAGTAGTAGTTAGATGCTCAGAGCTACTATACTTTAGTAGTCGTTGCAACCATCCTTAACAATCGCCATAAGGGTAGTGACCTCAATTACAGTCGCCCCAACTTCTATCAGTTGCCCCAGCTAAGTCTCGCCTCCTGCTGTCCTCCTCGAGGCTCTCCTTGGTCGCCCTTCCTCGATTGGCACACGATCCTCGTACGAGCACGCAAAGGATTTCTATAATCTTACACTATGGTGCTATAGCAGTAGAATGAAGTCTCACAAGAGAAATAAACAATCCTATTCCTGGGGCTCTATATCAAATCGAGAGCAATGCTGAAAGCGTAGTACGTCTGCACAGATTCCTAAGGACACTAGAACCGGATGCTCTGATACCATTTGTAACACCCCGCCTAATGGGAAATCGGGCGATCACTCCTATATCGAATTAAAACAGGAGTTACTTATTTATCATTCTTAGCATCACTGTCGAAAATCCATTTAATTACTAATATCCTATTAGGCGAGCATTAAAACTTTTACTTAACTACTCTTTTTAATGATTAAAATAAAACATCCACAAGTAAGTGTGTAAATGAAACTGAAATGAAAATGAAATAAATAAAATAACCGAACACTCGGTTCAAATTATACAACCATATCGAATGCTGCGAAAAGAATAACTAAATGCAATTGAGCCATTGGCTCGAAAGTTTTTACAATACCTCCTATCTAGAGTACAAGGAAAGAAGCGTCTACCGAGAACCCGTACGCATGCACAGCTGCTGCAGCTGACGTCTAACTCGAAGGAAGTGTCATGCAGGCGTCCCTGAGTCTGGACACCTATATATATATATATATATATATATATATATATATATATATATATAGTATACAACAAGACAGGAAAGGTAAATAAACGGGTCAGAGCCCGAATTTTGAAAATATTTTGCAAGTGCATAAATGCTTTATTTTTAGAAAAATAGTTTTTATCTCATATTTAAATTGGTATCGCACTCCCATGAGATACCCCTCACCTCTCCTCTAATAGTGCACACCTAATGCACCCTACCAACATACCCTAGTCAAGCTACCCTGCCTAACTAGTCTAATCACCCATCTATTATCTACCCTAGATAGTGCAAGTGCTAAGGGCTAAACTTCCCTCCATTCTCAACACTGCACTAAGTTCGTGCGTGGGGTGTCTCGCAAAGTGAAATCCAAACAAGGACCCCCCCCCCAATACACTACTACTTGGAAGGGTTAATGGTAGAGATCCATTAGGCCCATAGAACGCACAAATGTATATATATATATATATATATATATACATCTACAATATATGTTCGGATAATATCTCCCGGACTGAGGTTTACTAATTGAATTTCATCTATATAATACACTTCCGGATCTACCTCCCGGACTGAGGTGTATTCTATACTCACATCAAAACCTTCCATTTCCTTTCTCATATTCAGGAAATGTATTTAAAGCCAATTCATTAGCATGAATTTCTTTACCAAAACATATATCTTTTTAAAAGCCAATTTTATTAACATAAAAATGCTTTTCCTATTTATATCATTTTTTATATTCAGGAAATGTACCCAAAGCCATTTTCATTATCATGAAAATTCTTTGATCATATCATATGCTTCCACATCCCTTCTTCCATCCGGGAGTGTTACCGAAGCCAAACCATTAACCCATTTCCCTTTTTATACTCAGGAAATGTAAATATAAATCCAATTCATTATCATGAATTTCTTTAATAAATCTAAGACCGCCCCTCCGGTACCTATCAAACAAGACATCCTGGGAACCTAACAACGTCGGGAAGCGTCCATATGCCTGCGGGAAAGTCAGGACCACACCCAGAACCAGTCTTAACAGTATAACAATTGTCAGGTGTTCTAAATTCGGTAATAATGCATTTACCTTTATCATTTAGAATTTTACGATTGTTCTTTGAAAAGGTAACAGTATGGTCAGAGTCACAAAATTGTGATATACTTAGGAGGTTGGCTTTAAGGCCTTTAACTAAAAGTACATTTTCAAGAGTAGGCATTCCCTCTTCTTTTAAGGTTCCTTTACCTATGATCTGGGATGAAACTCCGTCACCAAAAACAACTTTTCCACCAGCAAATCTGGTTTTGTTTAAAAGTTTTGTTTCATCTCCTGCCATATGTTTGGAACATCCTGAATCTAAATACCAACCAGATGAAGTGTGTTCAGCTTTTAAGGCAGTGATAACAATATTACACTTCATTTGTGGTAAAAGATCATCTTTTCTAACCCAAATATCTCTAGTTTTAATTTTGCGTAAGTTTGCCCTCATTTGATAAAACTTTCGTGAAACAGTTTTTTGTCGAAAAACATTTGGGGCAACAAACTGATTATTGTGGAAAATTTGAGCTTTTGGTTTAGGAAAGTTTCTAGGAGCCTTTCTCTTAAATGAACTCTTAGTTTTGGTCTTTCTATTTCTGTACTTAGATTTCTTATCAGGTTGTCTTGGAAGGACATAATGGTTACGATTTTACCTAGAATAGTTAAAGTTCTTGTAGACAGAAGTGTTGTACACAGGGGTGTTTAGACGCCTAGCATAACAACCTTCAAAGGAATGACCATAAATGTCATAGTACGAGCAATATTGATTGCTTGAGGGATGAATTTCCTTAGGAAAACTTCTAAAGATAGGTTTAACAGCATTCTGTTGAGAAGTCTGATTCCTAGGAGGGATGGTTTTAAAGGTAGATTCAGCCTTTCTGATCAAAGGACGGACGTATTTAGTCTTAAGTGTAGTGTCAGCCTTAGAATTACTAGACTCTCCAATGTCTTTCTGTTGTTGCTTTTGATCAAATTCCTTTTTAATAAAATGAAATTCTGGACATGTTTCAATTGGTCTTTTGCCCCCAGACACAAACTTAATAGGTTCAAGTTTTGTAGTTTGAGGTTTGTTGTTAGGGCAAAATCCAATACCTGTTCTATCATCAGAATTGGTCTTGGATTCAACAACAAAGTTAGTAAAACAATTTGAATTGTTTTCAAACTTAGAATTTTTTTTTAAAACAGTAGCTGTCTTTGTTTTTGCTTCCTCCAATTCTAATAATGTTCCCTTATATTTCATTTCCAGGATTTCATTAGTTTTGGTCAACTCTTTAAATTTTTGATCAAAAGATTCAATTTCAGATTGATGAGACAGACACTAGTTAGTGTACTCTTCGGCATTCATCTTCACAATAAGACTTAGATCATCTAATTTCTTAGTCAGGTCTCTAACAGTTTTCTCCAGTCTAGTGCCATTTTTAAGAGTTTTAGCATACAAAGTATGGATATTAGGTAGGTCATCTGTGTCTGAGTCGCTAAGTGAAGTGTGTGTAGTGACCCCTAACGATTCAGTTTTAGTACTCACTCACACATTTGCATCGTCATTATCGAGATCACTTTGACTCACACACGCGGTAGTAGAACTAGCAACATTTTCAGATAATAAAGCATCTAGGCCAGTTAAAACAGTATTCACACAAGCAGGAGTAGGACCATCATTATCACACACAGGCATATCATCATTGTAAATGATCTTAGCATAAAAAGACATGCAAGGGTCAAGTACATTAGATGACTCAAGTTCCTCTTCATCAGAGTCACTTGAATCATTCCAAGTTTTACAGACATTGGCTCTATTGTGTGTGTTGGCTTTATTCAGATTAACTCTGCAATCGTGAGCAATGTGACCTAGTTTCCCACATCTAAAACATTCAATCTTTTTAAGGTCTCTAGTGGGTCTGGAGTTGTTGTCCTTAGGATTTTTGTCAAGACCTCTCTCATGAGGTTTGGGATTAGACAGAGTAGGATAATTAGGCTTTCCTTGTTTAATTGCATGTTTGTTTCTAAATTTAACAATTTTCTTAAATTGTTTAGACATCAAGGCAATCTGATTATCTAGTTTGTCTATATCACACTCCTCATCAGAGTCAAAGTTGATCAAATTGGTCTCAAGTTTTGATATCTTAGAGGCAAAAGTCAAGTTAGAGTTGGGCTATTTTCTTTGAGAATGATTCAATTGTTTCATAAAGTCTAATTCCATTTCCACAGTTCTAAGTTTGCTACTGAGTAACTCAGGGGTAAGGTTTTGATCACTCATTTCCTCAATAGCATACCTCTTACTATCAAACTTTTGTGGTAATGATCTTAGGATTTTAGAGACAATTTCATTCCTATCATAAGTTATACCATTAGCATGCAACTTAGTAACTATATCAGTTAAGTTCATGTAAAAGTCATCAAAAGACTCAGAGTCAGACATAATCAAAGAGTTGTATTGCTGGGTAAGCATTTGAGTTTTAGCAGCTTTAACTCTTGAGTCTCCTTCATGGGCAGTGATTAATGTGTCCCAAGCTTCCTTAGAAGTGGCACAAGATGAGATTCTTTTGAACTCATACTCATTAATAGACATAAAAATGGCATTCTTGCCTTTATTGTTATTTCGAGAAATAGTTTTCTCTTCTTGGGTAAACTCACTTAAGATTTTCTTTACCCTCTCAACACTTCCTTCAGTGGCTGGTTTAGTAGGATAAGTGTATCCGTTTTCAATAATGTCCCAGACATCATCTCCTAAAGTCCCTTGGATGAAGGCAACCATTCTTACTTTCCAGTAAGCAAATTTGTTTCCATCAAAGAGTTGAGGTCTGGACAGATTATCAAACCTTTCATTCTTCTCGTCCATAGTTAGGTTTTTCAGAAAACGATTTCAGAAACACAAGATCTTTTTGAAATAAAAGTTAATAGGGCTCTGATACCAATTGAAAAACGTTGCTAATGCCGTTTAATACAAGATTAAACTGTATAAGCAACTCTGAGATGTTTGTTGAAGAAACCCTTTTCTTTTGAAAAATAAAAATTATAAACAACAAGATGTGTTTACAAAAAACTTATGTACGAGAGTAATTAAGACTTTGTAATCAGGTTTTTAAAACAAGACAGTTTTAAAAATCAGCAAACTATAGACTGAGATGAGGAGATGAAGATAATCAGCACACAGTTTTTAACATGGTAAAACCTCTCCCAACAGAGGAAACATCCACGGTGACTTCTAAGTCACAAAAACAAAAATCCACTAATAACAAATAATAGTTACAAACAATACAACATACATGCACACAAATCAACCTATTCTAAGTTTAGGAATATACCCCACTTGGTGTCCTTCTAACTCCTCATAGATCTGATTATTGATGATGTTCTTCCAGTTTGATAACTTCCTTTGCTTTAGCTTACTTATGTTGACTCAATGATCTTTGATCTTATACACAACACTTCCAGTGTAGTAGTGTGTTAAGTGTTTGTGAAGTGATTCCTAGCAACATGCATGAACTCACACACACTTAGATTTACAGACAGTCCTAGAAAAATTACATATAAAGTCTATATGCAGTGATTTTGTTTTCTTTCTTTCTTACAGAACTATAAACCTGTTTGACCTTTAATATAACCCAGATTCCACGGATATCTCGCTTCAAAAATCGGTCAAGATCCTAATCAATCTCGGTTTTAAAAATATTTTTGAGATTGAAAATCTCCATGTGTGAATCCAACTAGATCAAGGTTAAGTTTCGTAAGAACAGAAACCATAAAACATTTTCAAAATCAAATCAGTAAAGATTTTCTTAAACCAAGTAAGAAATATGCAGATCTAGTGAAAATGTAACATGCATAATGTAGATCTAAAGTTTCTATGAAAAAGAAACACAGATCTTCACACGAATGTTTAAGTTGTGAACAAGATCATAGACAAAGAGGTTACAACATCAAATGAACAAACCACTCTCTCTCTCAAACACTCAAGGTTGTGTTTGGGGTTAAGTGTATACGAAGGTTTGATTCAGAAAAACGAAGTGTTTAGGTTTAGGGTTAGGGTTTGGCTAACTGTTTTTCCTTTCTCTCTCTCTTCTCTCTTTTCTTTTCTCTCTTCTCTCTCACTTCTCTCTATTTTTTTCTCTCAGAGAGACGAATGCCCAAAAGTCTTGAAATGCTGAGAAGTGAGGGGTTTATATAGGGGTGAGGCAAGGTTCTGGAACGACAAAGGGAATCAATGGCTAAGATCAAGTCTTTCTAACTTTGAGTTGATCCAAGGGTTATGAAATAGCGGTGGTTAAGATGGTTGTGATTGGTTCATAGATATAGAACCAGGATTAACTAAAAACACATGCAGACCATCGATTAGGAATGATCCAACGTTCAACAATGCACCAGGCAATCCTCTCACAAAACAAACACAAATTGACGCAACAAGAGGATGACAAGTGTAGGCATGTGATTGGTGATCAAACGCGCGTCTAAATTAAATACAAACATCACCCTGAAGTCTCTAGCGCTTTTATATTCTACCTAACCAAACAATTCAATGAAACTGAAGTTTCCAAAATAGAATATTAACCCCACAAATTTTATAACCACATTTTATTAATGAAAGCATTTATTTAAAAATGTTTAAAAAATGTTTAAAAATATTTAAAAATTCCCCAAAAAATATTAAATCTCCATTTTAAGGGGAATTAATCACACACTCAATTTCAAGCAATATGTACACATGTATGCACTTCTAATTGTGTGTAGTGTGATTCAATTTATACCTTCATGAATTATTGAAGAGGATTAGAGAGATAAGTTCTGAGGCTTTTTGGATTCTAGGTTAGACAACTAATTTTGTCACTATTTCCAAACTAGTTGAACACTTATACAGTATAGACTTAAGCAAGTCAAAAGTATAAGGTGCTTCAATAATCCTAAAAGACTCCTTATGTCATCCAATGAATGACCCCGAATCAATTAGAATTGGAATTCGTCCCATCCAATTCATCCTAAAAAAAAATTGCCTCTTTTCAGCAGGGGTCGATCGATCGACCCTTAGCCGTCGATCGATCGATGGCTCGATCGATCGATCGATGGCTCGATCGATCGAGCCCCCATGATCGATCGATCGATCATGTCGGGCAGCTTCTTCTCCGAGAAGTTGTTTCGTCCATTAAAGCTTCTCCCAAGCTTTTGTCACCTCAACCAATGGCCTACAACTTCAATAAACTACAACTACATATATATAAAGGGTTCTAAACATCCTAGAACCCTAAACCACCAATTAATTTCTCCAATTTTCATATTTTAGGGGTTTATTCGTTTTATCTCCCAAAAACCCGTTTTATCCACGAATACCCAACCCAAAATCATTAGGGTTTGTTGTACCAACAATCATATGAGATATTTATGCTTTAAAATTAAATAAAGCAAGTAAACACTTACCTCGTGGATAAAATCCGATGTCCTCGAGCCGAATCCCGCGAAGGCTGGGTGGAATCTCCCCATTTTCCTCTTTTTCTCTCCAGCTCTCTCTCTTCTTTCTTTATTCTCTCTTTTCTCTCTATTCTATTCTCCTCCCCCTCTTTAAATAGGGAGAAAAGGGTTTAACCGCTTAAAAACCCAAAAATGACTCGTTTACCCATTTTACGAGCCCGTTTAACCCCAAAATCATCCGGGACTCAATTTCGACAATCGGACACTCTTTTTCGACTATCTCGGACATTCTGAGACTCATGGTGCAGTCAAAATTCCCATTCGAGTCACTTGACCGCAAATCACTATTCTAACCCGTAAAATTTAACTGCGGGTTTGCAAATCAAAATCTTACCTCTTTTGTCGCTATACTCAACGGCGACATATAATTAAAATATTTCGACCTATATAGTCCCAAAAATAACCACGACTTTCATCAAAAATCATTCAATCCTCAAAAATCCCAAAAATTACTATTTCGAGAAATTCTCCAAATCTCCAATTTATACTCAATTATGGAATTTAATTGTCTCCAAATTGCTATTTTATTTCTAATTAGGGAATTTGATGGTCTCCAAAAGGGGGGGTTGTTACAATTGTTTGGTTGTTAATTTTTTTTCTAAATTAATAATTGGTGCCCCCTTCATATGCAAGTAGGATTGCCCCTCATTGTAATTAGTAAATTAATAATTGTATACTTTAATTGTTAGTTTAATTGATGAAAATAATTAATTGAGTAGATGAATTAGAAGGAGTACGCCATACACATTTGTTGTTGCCATTGTGGTTGAATTATATTGGATCGATGTTGGGTTGGTTAATTTTAAAAGTGGCATGACCATTGGCTTATTGTCCATATGGGGGTGGGATGTTTCAACTTTTTTTTAAAATTACTTTGTATAACGAACAATATATATAAATAATATGATAATTAAATGAAACTTACGTGAAATTACATATAGTGCGCATAGATACTAGCCTTCTAGTTCTTAGGTGTACGCATTCAATAAACCTTAGACCCGTTTGAGAGTCATTACCCCTGTAATGAGATCTTTCGAATTGTCCCTTTTGGACAGTTTGGGACTGCATAATTTTTGTATAATAATATTCTTAGTAGCTTAATGTTCTTACTTTTGGACGAAGTTCTGCACTCGTATCCTAATGTTCTCTGGGTACATACTAGATTGACAAGTGTGACTGTTATTTCAATTGATTAATTGAGATAACACTCACACTTTCCAATCTACGTTGTGTACTTGGAGAACTACGGGGATATGCTACCAATTTTTTCTCAAATCCTAACAATGTGCATGAGCTGTTAAGTATATTACAGACAAATGCGGTCTTGAATGGGATAGGACCACTCACCCTTTAGAGGATATGGAGGAAATAAAAATTTATATTATAAATTGAATTTGAATTTGAAATTTAAAAATCGAATATAAATAAGACATAATTAAATGAAACGTACTATATTAATCCATGAATATACGTTTATAAATCGACTATAAATCTACGCTTCTTACCTTTATAAATTTACGTTTATAAATCGAATATAAACATACTATACTAATCCATGAATATACGCTTCTTACCTTTAATGGGTGATTAGTTGTGGTATCTATGATGGGATATCTGAAATACAAAGAGTGGATGGGTGAGACAAATAGAATGGGGGATGTATTTCGCAGAGGTGCTAATGAATTTGTGAAATGCGCAAAGAGATGTCATAATGATGAAGAGTTTACATATCCGTATGCTAGGTGTAGGAATGGTAAGGTGTTTGAGTGGAAAACAGTTGAACTACATTTATTAAGATTGAGTATGCAAGATAGTTATCGATTTTGAAGTTTTCACGGTGAATTAAAAGTTCCTTTTGTCCTCGAACAACCTTCACAACAACCTTTAACAAGTAGGATAGATGTAGAAGGGGACGATGTAGATCATAATATGTTAAAGGATTTAGTTGATGATGCGTACGGAGTTTACGAAGCAGAGGAGAATGAGGTTACTGATAATGTACAAGGTTCAAGTGCTCGTGAAGATATCACGATAAACCTTGACGATGACTACCAAAGTTTAAAATTTAAGGCGACCCAACCCTTATACTCTGGTTTTGAGAAAGATCAAACAACTTTACATGCCATGGTTGGTTTGTACAGTTTGAAGATGCAATACGATTTTTCTGGAAATAGGGTGACAGGAATTCTGAAATGGGTAAAGGGGTTACTACCCAAGGAGAATACGCTTCCAAATTGCTATCCTGTTATGAAGAACAGTTTGAAACGTTTGCGAATGAAGTATAAATCGATTCACACTTGTATGTATGACTGCATACAATCCGAAAGGAGTATGAAAATCTCGATCGTTGTCCAGTTTGCGATGAACCTAGATATATCAATTCTACTGCTAAGGAAGGCACAAGCTAAAAAATGCCTCAAAAAGTGTTGAAATATTTTCCCGTTATCCCTAGATTAAAGCGATTTTTCATAGTACCATGGATAGCGAAGGCAATGACTAGGCATGCTAGGGAAGAAGTAGGGGGCAATCTCATGTGTCATCCTATTGATTCTATAGCTTGGAGGAGGATGAATTATGAGTATCTCAATTTTGCTCGAGAACAGCGCAACATTAGTTTAGCTATATCAACAGATGGTTTCAATCCATTTGGAAATCTAAGCACCAATCAGAGTGTATGGCCAGCGATCCTAGCCCTACTCAACCTTCCTCCTTCATAGTGTATGAGACCTGAATTTTCGGTGATGTCTTTGTTGATACCTGGGCCAAAGGCACCAAGTGATCACATCGACGTCTACCTGGCCCCTTTGGTAGAAGAATTAAATAAGTTGTGGGGAGAGGGTGTGCAATTATTTGACTCTTTTAGAAAAGAAGAGTTTACGCTGAAAGCTACGTTGATGTGGGCAATTCATGATTTTCCAGCTTATAGGACATGGTTATTTGGGGTGTCCTATTTGTGGAGAGGATAAGGAGGTGTCCCCGAGCATCACGGCCATGATTGTAAGTAATTCGGAAGTTTTATTTTTATTAATTATGTTATAATTTTTTTATTTACTTATTTTACTAATCATGTGTTTTTGTCATTTCAGGCAAAGCTTAAGGAAGGGCATGAGTCGCAGTCTGATGTCAACAAGGAATCTTTGTCCACAGATGCACTCAGCCAAGTGCTTGGCGCTGATCGCAAGGGGAGGAAAAGGGGTGGATCTCGCGGGTGGCCAAATCTAGGATCATCGGATTAGAGACTAGCAACATCGACTTGGCTCGAATGGTGGACTCGCATGACGTGAAGCTGCCCCATTTCGAGGCGAAGGTCCAAGATATGTTCTCATTTATGAAGCGTTCATTAGGAAGAAACCGTAAGGGGAAAGGTAAGGAGAAGGTGGTGGAGGAGGAGGTGCAGGATGACGAGGATGTGGACCTCGCTACTTCATCGCTGACACGTGCGGACTTTGATGATCCACTCCCCTATTTGGCTCCCTTAAACCGGCCGATGTCGACACTTGGTTGGCCGAGCATGTTTTTACTGGACATATTTGATGGCCAACGGATAGGGCGGGGGTTGAGGGACCCGAATACCGTCCAAGGTATGCCAGTTTATGGATGTTTGCTTCAGGACATCGAGTCCAAGTTGTTCATCACGCATGTGATACCCGGGAAGGATAACTCCCCCTTATGGTTGCGCAAACAATGTGGCACGATGTATATTGCTGTGTGTGTCAATTCATATATCGTGTGGCCTACTCACCTCCTCAGAGCTAACCTTATCCCATACATGTAGTGACATTATTTGAATTGAATTATTTTAAGTTATTAAATTTGAATTATATTTCGATTATATCGTGATGCATATTGTTTTAAATGTATATTTTCATTATATCTATTTTATTTGGATATATGATGTTTGAACAGGTACAACATTGCTATAACAGGTACAAATATACTGTTAGGCAGTGGCAGTGGCCATACTGCCCAATAGATTTTTTTTCAAATCTGGCCAGAATTGTCGCGGTCATTGACCGTGATAATTTTTTATTAAATATAACGGGTTTTTCACGGTCCTTATCCGTGATATATCCGTGACAAGTCTAACACACTTGTCATGGTCATTGACTGCGACAAGTCCATAACAATATAAATTTTCACTCCCAGAATTGTCACGGTCATTGACCTTGGCAAGTCCAACTTGTCAAGGTCAATAACCGTGATAATTCGGCAGATTTTGTGTAGTGTATCATAAGTTGTTCTACAGATAAAAGGTTTCATATTGTGATTGTTCTAAGGATACTAACTACACATAAAGAAAATGGAATTGAAAGAACTAAAAATTACTCATAAAATCATATTCTACCAGGTTTGAGTGGATTTTCGAGTTTTTGAACTGAAGTTTGAGGTTTGTCTTTACCACTGAATTGGTGGGGGTATTTATACTACATACTTAGAGGATTCGATTGGTGTAATGGGGTGGTGGATTGAATCAGTTTTATATAGAGTTTTAAAGTTGGGTAAGTGTGGTTCACATGTGTATATGATGTATACAAGTACCTTTTAACTTCTAGTGTTGATGTGCCCAATCAAAAAATTTTGAATTTTTTTCCAATATTTTAAAATTATATGGAGGTTTGGTCAATTATTGGTTTTATAATTACTTTTATAGCCTTAAAAGTATACTTTTTGTAAAGTATAGGGGATCTATTTTAATTTTAGAAAGTTTCAAGGGCTAAAATTAGGATTTATATTAATTAGCGTCTAAAGGATTAATTTGATGTAAAGTTGTGGTTTAGAGGCAAAATATACATCAAGTTATCTTACATTGAAATTTTCAAGGGCTATTTCATAATTTATTAAAACTTCAAGGGATCTAATTTAATTCATCAGAAGTGTAGGTTTCTAAGTGTACTTTCTTTCTTCTTTAAAAGAATTTTGATTTTGAACATATGATCCCTCTAAAGCTTTGAGTTAGAAAATTGTGTGATGCCTAAGAAACAAAAGAATATCTCATTAAAGTCACTAAAGAATGCTACCTCGATCTCGGATGACGATTCCAACGCTAAAGAGGTGACCAATCGATTCAAGAAGCTTCTTAAATCCAATCCTCAAATTTGTATATCTAATAAGAACGTGGTAGAGAATAGTAAGGCCAACATGGTAGATAAGTCTTCAAGTTGACATGACAGTAAGTCTCAAGCTAAGGAAAATTCGAATGATGACTCTGGGAGGCACTTCAAATACCATGATTTTAGGAATATAACACATGAGTGTCCTACCACGTTGAAGAGGAGAGTTTATGTATTCCATTCTTAGCGATAATGACACTGACTTAGATAATGAGTACTTTATTAAAATCAACCTACCATGTTCATCGCCATCGCAAATGCATTTGGTCCTCAAGCCTACCATGATATAGAAAAGGTTAAGAAAGAGGGTGTTGTGTCTAAATCAAATAGCGATGTAATGGTAAAGGAAAGCTTTTTTTTCGATGAGACTAAATAGCAACTACAAGTGAAGTTCAATAAACTCCTTGAGTTAAGTTCAGTCGAGGCATGAAAAAAGTGAATCACAAGCTTATTGAATGGCTTGATTTGTATTACAGTGAGAAAATTTATTTGAGATAGATTTAAGAACAAATGATTAGTGTTAAGGATCAATAATTTACTCTTATTAGGAAGTTAAAAGAGATGGAAAAAAATATTGAGTTCACATGAAAAGTTCAGTACCTTGAAATTTTCTCTCATTGAGTTGTCACATGCATATGAGGTGCTAAAGGAACAATGAGGAAAGCTGAAGAAAGATTTTTAGAGTCTAACAAGGTTAGACTTGACCTCTAAGTGTCTTCAAAAAAATTAGAGAATATGTTCCTTGAATTATCTCAATCCTTAAGGAGAAAACATTTCTCGACTATGATGACGTGTGATAGTCGAAGCCAAAGAATGAGATCATGTTTGTCAGAGTGTCACCAAACACACCTCCTCTTCTTCCCCTGAGAATTACTCCTAAGGATAAGAAGGTGAATCCTACACAATCGTACTTCTGCACTCATTTCAAGATGAAGACTTACATTGTAGACTATTACCACCATCTTGTGAAAAGTAGGTATGTTCCTCCATGATTAAACATATATTTCTAAGACATCCAAGAACACACTGAGTGTATAATAATCATATAATATCTAGTTAAGGATTCTATCAGTCACCTTTTTTTGATGTCTAAGCGTGTATCAGTTTCCTTTTTGGTTTTATATTTTTTGAAAATTTCAAAAAGATTTTAATTTTTTTTTAGAAAATCCGAAAATATTTTCTTTTATTTCTTAAAATCATAAAAGCCCAAAAAGATTTTTGTGTTTGTGATTTTTGTGAATTTTTATATCTAATAATAGAGGATGAAGGAACAAAATCATGTGATATATTTCCCTTTTATAGGTTTTTTGAATTTCCAAGGATAATATGATCTTAAAGTAAACATCACTTCGCCATTATCTTTGGAAATATTCCAGAAACAGCCATAGCAATCGTGTCATAGTCTTTACCATATCGTACATCGACACAAGAGCTTTTATGCTACACGTTTTCACTCAATCGAATCATAGCTTTTTCATTATATTTTTAAGTGTTCTTGTAAGAACAATTACTTGTGAGTTTATTTAAATAATGATGAGAGAATCTTTAGTAATATCGGTCTAAAAAGGGTAATAGATACCATTGACAAAAGGCTTAAAACAAATATTTGTATAATTAAGAGAAATAGAATTCAATATTGATGCAATGGAATACGTTCAAAAGAAAAGAATAAGAAAATCTTAAAAATCATAAATCGATAGTGGTAAGCTTTAGAGCTATATCGAAATAACTTAAACCTTTTAATTATGGTTTACTTGTGTTATAAAATGATCTACGAGGTTGGCTATGGGGCTTGTGTGGAGTTTATATAAGAGCCACTATCTTTTTGGGTCCTTGAGACCATTTCCATTCATTTTAGGTTAGATGTTGTAACAACACTTGCTTTTGAGAGCCTATTCTATATTTATTTACCGTGTGGAGTAATTATATATAAATGGTCGGCTTGTGGAGTAAGTATTAATTTAATGAGATAAGTTAATATTTACTAAAATGTTGCATATTTACCTTATGTGTGGGTGAATATTACCATGTGGTGTTTCATTGTGTCATGAGAATTAAAATGACATTTTGGTTTAAAATGAGACCGGAACTTAAAATGAACTATAAAATTTCCAAATGATAATTTGGAGGGTACAGTTAGTTCCGGGAGGTGCGAGATAGTCAAAATGTGTGCCATATTGTATTTTGATGTTTTGGGCACTTTTGACTTGTTTTAATATATTGCGTATTTGAAATCATTTTAATACGGTATTGGCCACTTAAAATTGGAGACTTTTAGCCTAAGGCCAAGATTTAGTCTTCCAAATCTTTTATTTTCCCCTAAGTGTGTTCTAGCCCTAGAGTGAGAGAGAGAGGAAGAGAACTTGTGGAGAATGAGAGAAATTGTAGATTTGTGGAGTTATCTTGCATTCTTCTTCATCAAAATCTGAGATTGAAGCCCCAAGGAAAGTTTTCTACTTGCTATTATATGGTTTAAGGTGGATAATTAGTGTTGATAGTTATGTTTTAATGTAGTTATGATTTTGTTTGGATTTATGAGTTTTGGAATCTTTGGAAGAGATTTGATGTTGGATTGAAGTAGAATAATGTTGTTGGAAGCATTTATGATCATTTGGTATCAATAAATGAGGTTTGTTTGATTTGGTTGGAATTTCGCCTTGGGTTTAGCATGAAAATAGGGAGATTAGGTCTAGGTATGCAATGACCGGTCGACCGCGGTCCTCTGACCGATCGACCGGGCCTTCGGGAGAGGGCACACTGCTTTCTTTCGAAGGCATAAAATTTGAGGTGCGGTCGACCGCGGTCCCCTTATCGGTCGACCGGCCCTGCTGAAGTGAGCTTTCTGCTTTTCTTCTTAGGCAAAAACTTAAGACGCGATCGACCGCGGTCTTGGGACCGGTCGACCGGTCCCCTATTTTTCTCCCTCAACTCTTATTTTTTCTTTTAAATCGTTTCTTTTAATAGGGACTTAGTAACCTTCTTGAATGAAGTAAACTTTTACTTTTAGAGTCCTAGTTGAGTTTGGTTGTCACCCTAGAGTTGAATGGGTTCACTTGGGGTTAAGTCCAGGGGTGTCTAAAGTGATGTTTAGGCATCACTTCTCTTTTACGTCCTAATAGGAGGATAGGGGTTGTAGGCCCATGCTTGGATACTTTAGGGGCTTATTTGAGGTATCTAAGACCTTAAGACTAGGGAATGATTGAAATCCCTTAAAGAATTATTCGAGGCATACCCCATGATGAATATTAATGAAATATTCTATGATTATGGTTTCAGATAAAACGAAACACATACATATTAATGGAAATGAAAAATGGGATTTTTATAGTAAATGCTAATTTACTTAACCACACCTCTCTAAATGCTATCATAAGGTAATATCGCGCATGAGGTGATGTCCCCTGACTAATGAATGCAGGGAGACTATAGTCCTCGGCCATATGCGGGTTTGTTATATCTTTTATTCTGCGCTAGTGAGGTAATTCCGAGTGTGGTTATGACTCATTCGCAGGCATACGGCCACTTCCCGACATGCGTTAGGTTCCCAGGCTGCCTTGTTTGATAGGCCCCAGGAAGATGATAGTCATTTAGGGGCGCGCCCAGTGGGAAAACTCGGAGGGGCGGTCTTAGAATCGTTATATGTATAAGAGTATAACTTTTCTAAATTCAGGTGGGACTCGAGATATGTTTATTGCCACAAAATGTATGGTGGTAATTATATTCCTGCTAAGGAATAAGAATTGAAAAGAAATGAAAATCGTGATGATATTATATTCCTGCTAAGGAATGGAAATTGGATTAAAGTGGTAAATAATAAGGTAGGCTTTTAAATTATGTTGTCTAATTATATTCTCTGGTTTGATTTAATAAAAGACATATCATATTTAAACTGTCTCATTTATGCATCACGATTACGTTGTTAGATTTCCACTTTCATCATTTATGATTATCTGTTCATATCTATCATGCTTCTTATTCATCTGGGAAGCATATATAAACCGGGCCCTGACTCGTTCATTCTTTTATATTTTGCATGTTACTGTATCCACCAAGGTTCTCCTCCGCAAGGACGCCCGTGTTGATATTCCCACCCTTATATTTTTGAGGAGCTGTAAGATTTGCGAATATTACATGATGTTTTGTTAGACGCCCTCATTTTTTGTATTCTAGTTATGATCGGGTCTGTTATTCGGGGGTGTGGCCCAACATTCTAATTGTTTAATGGATGTAATATGTATCATATTAAACTGTCGTGATTCATTTTGTGTAGCTGTGGACCGACAAAATATTCGGTCCTCTCCTTGTATAATCGTTATGGAAGCTTTATATATATGTTTTCATGGAATTCCACTATCTTTTAGAATGGGTTGTTTAAATTATTTTCTTGACATGACCTTTTAATCAAATTAAATATTTTTTGGCTACCCATTTTCTGAATTAATGGGTGGTTTTCCTGTATACTTGTGTTATATTGGTGATGCTGAGAATGATCTCCATCCATGATTTCCGTATTTGTTGAAGTATCGGGCTGGCCACCCGTTACTTCGGACTGCGGGTTGTCACAGATGGTATCAGAGCATTAGGTTCTAGAGTACTAGGATATATCTGGACTTATCGCATTTTACCGTAGCGTTCTTTGATATAGAGCCTAATGATTGGACTGCTTTGTTTCTTATATTTGCGATTTTCTGAAATTTGGATAATTTTAAATAGGATTCTAACTCTATTGTTCCTTCATCTCAGATGCCGCCTAAGAGAGGTCGCCTTGCGAGACGTAATAGAGTTGTAGAAGGGGATGTTGGTCCTCCGTCGCCGCCGCCCCAAGGAACTTTTAATGCCGCTGACGTAGCCAACATTGTGGCCCGAGAGATCAATGCTACCATGACCGCAGTAGCTCAAAAGATGCCACAAGCTCAACAGTGGGCGCAGGATGCCCAAGTTCCTACGGGACCTTCTCCGTGGGAAAGAGTTAGGGAGTCCTTTTTAAAGGGGCATCCCCTGGAATTTGATGGAGGTTCGGATGTTGTTCGAGCAAATCAATGGAAGAAAGATATGCAACGCCATTTACGAATGGTGGATTGTAGTGAGGAGAAAAAATAAGTCCTTGCTACTTTCAAGCTAATCGGGGCCGCATTACATTGGTGAGATTGGATGACTACACCATAACAGAGGGACACTATGTCGATCATTGAATTTTGGGTCTTGTTTGACCAAAAGTATTTTCCTCCCACAGTTCAAAGGGAGATGAGAAGGAAACTTCAAGATCTGGTTCAGGGAGAGAGATCTGTTGCAGAGTATGAAGAGGAGTTTACCCGGTTGGCAATTTTTGTACCGGATGAGGTGACTCCGAAAGAAAGAAAAGTTTCAAAGTTTATGGTAGGTCTGAATTGGAGAATCCGACAACATTTGTTGGGTAATCCAGCTTTACAAACCTTTGGTGAAGTGATGAATGTGGCATTGCTCCATTGCCAAGAGCATCAGTTATACATGCAGGGTAGCAAGAAAGCTATAGGGATGGGGCAAGTAGGGAAGCCAGGAGTAAGTGGGAATGGAGGAGGAACTTTTCCTCCATCCCAATCATTGGGTAGTAAGCAACGTGAAAGGGATCCCCAGCAAGGGGACTTGTCGAAAAGACAACGCTTCGATGGGTTTAATTCTGGTGGTAATAATAATCGGCACGGTCAGGGTGACTCGCAACCGCAAGCGGGTCGGGGTGGTCATGGAGGTAGAGGCCATCCGGGATAGGGTCTCGGATAGTTTAGAAATAACAGGGGTCGAGGTCAGGATAATATGATGGGGATGTTCTTTCAATGTGGGGAGACGGGTCATTACAAAAAGGATTGTCCTCAGATGATCGAGGGATAACCTCTGAGAGCCCCTCAGCAGCCTTATGTTCAATTTCCGCCACAGGCACCAAATCTGGTTGTCCCTCCACAATAGGGTCAATTACAGTATGGGAGAGTTTATCACATTCAGGATGCTATGCATCCTCCTGTTCAGCCAACGCCGCTTGCGATTGAGTGTAAGTTCCTTATTCAGGGATACATGGGTCGCGTCTTCTTTTATACGGGTGCGACAAATTCGTTCATTTCTAGAAGTTTTTCTCAGTCCACAGAGATGATAAAATCTTCAGAGAGAACTTTCACTTGTGTGGAGTCCTCTATGGATCATGGCTTACTTATTTTCCTTGTTTGTAAACATATAGAAATTACTCTTGGTAATTTGTGCTTTGAGGACGATTTACTCGTCCTAGACATGGTCGGGTATGATGTGATTTTCGGCATGGATTGGCTTGTTAGGTATCATGCAATAGTAAATCATTACGGGAAGAGTATAGTCTGCGTCGTTCCGAGATAAGAAATGTTCTTGGTGGTTATGCCTCGTTTGGAGGGAGATACTACTACTTATTTGTATTGCATTGCGGAAGAGACTTCTCGGGATATAGTTGTTCCCTTGGATTCTATTCCGGCTGTTCGAGATTTTGAGGATGTATTCCACGAAATACCAGGTTTACCTCCGAGTAGGGAGATTGAGTTTGTGATTGATTTAGCGTCGGGAACTCGACCGATCGCGAGAGCTCCTTACCGTATGGCTCCAGTTGAAATGAGGGAGTTGAGAGATCAAATTTAGCAGCTGTTGGAGCAGGGATTTATTAGGCATAGTACATCGCCATGGGGTGCTCCTGTGTTGTTTGTGAAGAAAAGAGACGGTTGTCTCCGGTTGTGCATTGACTATAGAGAATTGAATAAGGTCGCCATTCGGAATAAATACCCTTTGCCTAGTATTGATGATTTTTTTGATCAACTTAGGGGACCGACATACTTCCCTAGGATAGACTTGAGAACGGGGTATCACCACTTGAGGATACGGGAGCTGGATGTATCTAAAACTGTTTTTCTGACGAGGTACGGGTCTTATGAATTATTGGTTATGCCCTTTGGACTAACGAATGCCCCTGCCGTATTTATGGATCTCATGAAAATGGTATTTCGGGACTTCCTGGACCAGTTTGTTATTGTATTTATCGATGTCATCCTTGTGTATTCTCAAACAGAAGCTGACCATGCTATTCATTTGAGGTTGGTCCTGTAAAGATTGAGGGATCACCAATTGTATGCTAAGTTTGAGAAATATGGTTTTTGGTTACAGGAAGTGCAATTTATGGGTCATATTGGGACTTCACATGGTATATCGGTGGATCCGAGCAAGGTGGTTGCAGTGAGGGAGTGGGTTCAGCCCACGACACCTACCGAAATCCGCAATTTTTTGGGTTTGCGGGTTATTACCGTCGATTTATATAGGGTTTTTCTAAGATTGCTAGCCCTTTGATAAATTTGACCCGGAAAGGGGTGAGATTTGTTTGGGATGACTCTTGTCAAGCGGCATTCGATGAGCTCAAAGATAGATTGACTTCTGCTCCGGTCCTCGCTCTACCAAAGCCGGGGTTAGAATATCTAGTCTTCACCGATGCATCTCTATAAGGTTTGGGAGGTGTGCTTCAGCAAGAGCGACGAGCTATCGCTTATGCTTCCCGAAAGCTCAAGCCTCATGAAAGAAACTATCCGGTGCATGACTTAGAACTGGCCGCAGTTGTCTTTGCCTTGAAGATTTGGAGGCATTATCTCCTAGGCGAGAAGTTCAGTCTTTTCACGGACCATAAATCGCTGCAATATTTATTTTCTCATAAAGATTTAAATATGCGTCAGCGCCGATGGTTGGAGTTCGTGAAAGATTACCAATTTGATATTCATTATCATCCGGGCAAGGTAAATGTAGTGGCGGATGCCTTGAGTAGGAAGCTCGAGGGAGAGTTAGCTGATGTATGGAAAGCTAAGTGGAAAGAGCTCGGTTCGGTGGATGCGTTGGCAAGAGAATTCATGTCCGTGATGACCATTACTCCTACAATTGTGGCAAGGTTCGTAGAGGCCCAAGGAAGGGATAAGGGTTGTCAAGAGCATATATGTCGGTTACTATCCGAGGGAACAGAATCCTACTCGATAAGTTCAGAGGGTGGATTACGCTTCCATGGAAGACTCATTGATCCAGAGGAGGGGGATTTGAGACGGGCGGTGATGGAAGAATCTCACGGTTCCAAATTTTCAGTGCATCTGAGTAACGACAAAATGTATCAAGACATGCGCCATCAATATTGGTGGCCAGGCATGAAGCGAGATATTTCTGAGTTTGTATCTCAATGCACTACTTGTCAGTTGGTCAAGATTGATCATCAGCGATCGACAGGTTTGTTGCAACCGTTAGAGATTCCGATATGCAAATGGGAGAGCATATCAATGGACATTATCACCGGCTTACCAATGTCACAAAAGGGTCACGATTCTATATGGGTTATCGTCGATCACTTGACGAAGTTGGAACACTTTCTACCGGTCCGCACCGATTACAACATCACTCGTTATTCCCGGTTGTTCGTTGAAGAGGTTGTTAGACTGCATGGGGTGCCTTTGAGTATTGTTTCCGACATAGGAAAAATCTTCATTTCCCACTTTTGGCAAAGTTTCCAAGAAGCCATGGGAACCGAATTGAGGTTAAGCACTTCCTATCATCCTCAAACAGATGGTCAGACCGAACGGGTTAACCAAATATTGGAGGATATGCTCCGTATGTGTATGCTTAATTTCAAAGGTAGTTGGGAACAATATCTCCTGTTGGTCGAGTTTGCTTATAATAATTCGTACCAATTCACAATATCTCCCTATGAAGCCTTGTATGATAGTTATCGTTTAATGTAGTTATGAATTTGTTTGGATTTATGAGTTTTGGTATCTTTGGAAGATATTTGATGTTGGATTGAAGTAGAATAATGTTGTTGGAAGCATTCATGATCATTTGGTATCAATAAATGAGGCCAGTTTGATTTGGTTGAAATTTGGCCGTGGGTTTAGCATGAAATTGGGGAGATTAGGTCTAGGTCTGCAATGACCGGTCGATCGGGCCTTCGGGAGAGGGCACACTGCTTTCGTTCAAAGGCATAAAATTTGAGGCGTGGTCGACCGGCCCTACCGAAGTGAGCTTTTTGCTTTTCTTCTTAGGAAAAAACTTAAGACGCGGTCGACCGCGGTCCGACCGGTCCCCTATTTTTCTCCCTCAAATCTTATTTTTGCTTTTAAATCTTTTCTTTTAATAGGGACTTAGGAACCTTCTTGAATGAAGTAAACTTTGACTTTTAGAGTCCTAGTTGAGTTTGGTTGTCACCCTAGAGTTGAATGGGTTCACTTGGTGTTAAGTCCGGGGGTGTCTAAAGTGATGTTTAGGCATCACTTCTCTTTTTACGTCCTAATAGGAGGATAGGGGTTGTAGGCCCATGCTTAGAGACCTTAGGGTCTTATTCGAGGTATCTAAGACCTTAGGACTAGGGAATGATTGAAATCCCTTAAAGAATTATTCGAGGCATACCCCATGATGAATATTAATGAAATATTCTATGATTATGGTTTCAGATAAAACGAAACATATATATATTAATGGAAATGAAAAATGGGATTTTTATAGTAAATTCTAATTTACTTAAACACACCTTTCTAAATGCTATCATAAGGGAATCTCGCGCATGAGGTGATGTCCCCTGACTAGTGAATGCAGGGAGACTATAGTCCTCGGTCATATGCGGGTTTGTTATATGTTTTATTATGCTCTAGTGAGGTAATTTCGAGTGTGGTTATGACTCACTCGCATGCATATGTCCACTTCCCAACGTGCGTTAGGTGCCCAGGCTGCCTTGTTTGATAGGCCCCTGGAAGACGATAGTCATTTAGGGGCGCGCCCAGTGGGGAAACTCACAGGGGCGGTCTTTGAATCGTTATATGTATAAGAATATAACTTTTCTAAATTCAGGTGGGACTTGAGATATGTTTATTTCCACCAAATGTATGATGGTAATTATATTCCTGCTAAGGAATAAGAATTGAAAAGAAATGAAAATCATGATGATATTATATTCCTGCTAAGGAATGGAAATTGGATTAAAGTGGTAAATAATAAGGGAGGCTTTTAAATTTATGTTGTCTATTTATATTCTATGGTTTGATTTAATTAAAGACATATCATCTTTAAACTGCCTCATTTATGCATCATGATTGGGTTGTTAGATTTCCACTTTCATCATTTATGATTAACTGTTCATATCTATAATGCTTCTTATTCATCTGGGAATCATATATAAATCCGGCCCTGACCCATTCATTCTTCTATGTTATGCATGTTATTGTATATGCCCAGGTGCTCCTCCGCTAGGACTCCCGTGTAGATATTCCCACCCTTATGTTTTTAAGGAGCTGTACGATTTGCGAATATTACAGGATGTTTTGTTAGACACCCTCATTTTTTGTATTCGAGTTATGATCGAGTCTCTTATTCGGGCGTGTGGCCCAACTTTATAATTGTTTAATGGATGTAATATGTATCGTATTAAACTATCGTGATTCATTTTGTTTAGTTGTGGACGAACAGCATATTCGGTCCTCTCCTTGTATAATCGTTATGGAAGCTTTATATATATGTTGTCATGGAATTCCATTATCTTTTAGAATGGGTTGTTTAAATTTGTTTTCTTAACTTAACCTTTTAATCAAATTAAATATTTTTTGGCTACCCGTTTTCTGAATTAATGGGTGGTTTTCCCGTATACTTGTGTTACATTGGTGATGCTGAGAATGATCTCCATCCATGATTTCTGTATTTGTTGGAGTATCGGGCTGGCCACCCCTTACTTCGGACTGCGGGTTGTCACAGATGTGTAGGGCTTCGAAGTTTAAAATCGTTCAGTGCGAAGTGTCATTCGTTTCTCCTTTTTTTCGTTCTATTTTTCTATTTTTGTGTTTGTCAACAAGGGTTTGACATTTATTATCCTAGGTTTTTTTATGAAGGAAAGCAGTTGATTCTCTCATTCGAACAAGCCCAAGTGTTTCAAATAAAGATATATCGTTTAAAAACATTTTGTTTTCACCGAGTATCTTTTTTACTTCTCACAGTCTCAAGCCCAAGTGGTTCAAATAAGGACATGGCCTTACATTATACCATTTTGACCAGAAAAATAAAATAAAATAAAAGTATTAAAAATTAATTGAAATTATTTTGATTGTCCACGCGCCTTCACGTCGTGGTCAATGTTTCGGTTGAAAGTCTTCATCTTCAACCTGTTGACTTTGTATTCTAGGGTTTCAAATTTTTTACCTTTATTTCTATACCATTCAGTCTTCACATTTTGTTTTCACTTAGCTATATATTTCGACATTCAAAACGAATGGTTGCAGTAAACAATTAATTAAATGACAAATTACTGCAGTAAGCAAGTCTTCAAGGTTTATCAAAAAGGTATTTTCTAATAATATTCACACCAACCAACCTATATCTTCACACTATAAATAAGACTGTTAGTTATGTCTCATTTCTCACACCAAGATGTTTGAAAATTGGACTTAAGTTGAAATTAAAAAGCTGTCCTGATTTTTTTGGACAGAATTTTGAGCAACTTTGAAATCAAATTTAGGTGAGACCCACACTACGATAATTATGGGACCATATACGAACGCGTTCTCCTCCGCATGGAGATTAACGTAGTATATCCATATGTACAATTTTAATAAGTTATGAATGATAAATATGTTCCCAAAGTGACTCACAAAGCAATGAAAGTTAATGAATCGGGTATGCTTTAACTCTTGCCCCACGTTGGAAGAGTAGTGGAAAAATGATGAGTTAATAAAACCCAAATAGTGGGCTAAGGCTTAGATGCCTTGGGGTATCCCAACTCTTTTAAGGGGATATGGCCTACACTATGCTTGTGTTAGGCTTGGGCCAAAAGCCCACACGCGCGCACGCCGTCCGTCTGTCCGACCGACTCGGTTCGTTTCGGGCTTGGGCTTGGGCTTTAATTGTTAATTAATTATGAAATTATTTAATTATTAATTGACTATCTGTTAGTTAATTACCAAGGGTCAAAAGTTAACGAAATTGACTATTTTGATAGTTAAATTCGGTTTTGACTGTTCCCAACAGTAAAAACATTTGCTATAAATAGAACCATTCCCCTACAGTTTTAAGTTTCTGTCAATTAACCCCTCTGAAATAATGCAACCATTTTCCCTAGAAAATAATCACTCCATTACTGCTACTGCATACTTCTCATACATATTATTCTTTGGTCTGGTTGAGTACAAAGCACAGAATTATGTTCACAGAAATTAATCATAGTTGTGCTACTTGATTAATTTTGAAATCCGTTCTATTTTGGGAGAAAATTATTCATTACCTTTAGCACGTTGTGGAGGGAATAAATTTTTCTTAAGGATAATGTTCTAAACAGGGCTCGAATTATTTCTTATCTATTCTAAAATTATTTTTGGAAATTCAAGTAAGTTTTAATTTTCTGTAATTTCGTTTTATTTCTGTAATTTTATTATAATTAATAATTCTATACAATTGTATTTAATAAATAGTAGACATAACACAAGACGCCCCTTGCTTATAAACCAATACCTTTCTCTACCTCAGTCTTCTTCTTGTGACTGTTTTTTTGTGAGCATCATTTCATACTAGAAAAAGAACATGGTTGCTATCACCTACGTTATGGAGGTGACTTCCTCAATCCCACCAGCCAAAATGTTCAAGGCCTTTGTCCTTGATGCAGAAAACTTTATCCCCAAGATCATTCCACAAGCTATTAAGAGTGTTGAAATTCTTGAAGGTGATGGTGGTGTTGGAACCATCAAGTTAATCTGTTTTGGTGAAGGAACATATTTACACCGTTGCACTGTATTTCCTTTGAGGTCTCCAAATATTAAAAATATACTTATATTTCATAATCATATAACCTATACACTCCAAAAATGTGAAGTAATATTTTCTCATGATATGCAGGCAGACAATTGAAGAGCGCAAATCATCGGGTTGATGGGATTGACACGGAGAATTTCAGCTACAGTTACAGTATCATCAAAGGTGACACATTAATGGACGTAATGGAATCATTATCTTACCATATGAAATTTGAACCATGTGATCGAGGATCTGTATGCAAGAACATCAACATCTATAACACCAAAGGTGACTTCCAAATCATAGAAGAGAAAATTAAGGGTGGGAAAGAGAAGGCCATGGGAATGTTCAAGGCTGTTGAGGCCTATCTCTTGGCAAATCTCGATACCTATTAGTTGATGCCACTTCAAGGAAAATACTTGGTACATGATTGAAAATGATCATAAGCTTTGGATTGGCATCTTTTGTTTAATAAGTGGACTTCGAGTCCCATAACTTTCCTATAGCATGTAATGTGGTTGTGTGTCACTATTGTTTGTAATTTGTCATGAAAAGTGAACTTTTGAGTTTGTACTAAAATTACTAGTGAAATTATCTCTTTGAAACATAATCCACCATCATCATATATGTTCCATTCTACAACATTAAATTACCGATATAAGTAACTTTTGACATGATACAGCTAGTTAGAAATCAGGTTCAGTTGTTCAAAGTGAAATTGTACATAATTATCTTATTCACGACATCAAGTTAGTGAATTGATACATTCTTCATATTCCTAATGCCAGGAGTAGGTCACATGGTTTAGCAAAGGGCGAAGCTGGTGGAAATTATTAGTAACCATTTTCTACCAATAATGTTTTTAAAAATCGACATAAAATTCAAAAGAGTTTGAACTATTTGCAGTAATTTTGATATAAGTGATATTCAGTAACTAATTTAAAAACATAATTTTAACTTTGATACAAAGCAATATTTTGCTCAAAATAACCAAAATACTTTACACTAAGGGATAATATTTCCCACTGTAAATTATACAGAGCCCAATTGATTTCGTGACATAACATGGGTCTCAAGTAGCTCTCATCTTCATTTTCTTAGAATTGTCATTAGATTTCCCTTGACATTATTTGAATTTTTGGGGGTTTTTTGAAAAGAAAGAATTTCAATGGCTTCTTTTCATTGCTCCAAAACACAAATATGTCATAAAGAATTATAATTAAAGTCCCTATCAGTTTATTAAGAAACTCACCATCATAGCAAGGTGGTGTATCAATTTATATATTCTTTGTATCCACTGAACTGTAAAACGACATAATATTAATCAAGAATTTATTAATTTAATCAAATTTTAGCATGCAGTTATTCTTAATAAAATAATATTGAATCTTCATTTTTGACACAATATGCCTAAAAAATAGAACAAGAGGATTACCTTCATCCGATGCTTTGATCCAATTTATTGTAGAAATCCGTTTTAAATTATCTTAATGATTTGACATAACCTTCATCAGTTTGACAAAAAAATATTAATGTGGGAATATTTTGATTTCTCTCACTTGCCCTATAACTTTAGCGTGTTACATTAAGTGCAGATTGTTGATGGAATATAACCTAATCTATATAGGGAGAAGAAGACGAATTTTCAAGTCCGACTAGTGTTGGTGTCTAAAATTGGTATGATGATTAAGATGAGTCTTAGCTGAGTTATATCTATTATTATGAACCACATATAAAGTGAGAATCATATTAGCTAGCAATATATGAAAGATAGAGAAAGAGACGAAGGATTTTTTACGTGATTCAGCCCAGTATTGTGCTTACATCCACGAGTACAATGTCACCAGGTATTAGGATTTTAGTACAAGCCTTTAGTGTTTAGGATAAACTGTTTTTCAGTTGCCCCTTAACTGAGAGAGTAGTGAGATATTTATAGTAGGAGGAAGATGATTAGGTGGAATACCTTTATACAATATTCAACCTCAACTGAGCTTTTTAAAGAAGAAATGTTCTCATCGAGTTGGGAACTTATTTCTAAAGACCAGCCATTAAAACTCTCAACTTTCCTCATTCAATTCCTTTTTCGCTAACTCCTGATCAAACAAACAAGAATACATAACATCTTCATGTGGGGTTTTCTCATAGTTAGATGATTGCCCATTTTGAAACGCTTTCCAAGATGATGAATGATTACATAAAAATTCTTGAATTTCATGTTCAATTCTTTCATCTTAAGGAATTCTTAGGCATTCATTCATTGTCTTGGTAGCGCAGCTTTAAGAAACATTATGGTAATAATTAAACCCATCTAAAGAGTTAGAATGAGACATTTCAAAATGGAAAATTCAAATACGCAACAAGCACCATAATTTCAACTGTCTCGAAACAATTTAGTACAAGTCAAAAAGTAAGTAAAGATAATATATAATGTATACACAAAGTACTAAAATAGTAAAATACTGGAATGAACCCCCCCCCCCCCCCCCCCCAATGATGCCATTTTTTATGAGATGTAAACTTCGTATGTAAAATATGTCTTTGGGTGTTTACGCCCTATAAAAACAAATACCACAACATGGCGCATGATATATATGAAAGTGTAGCGGCAAGTAGGGATCGAATCCACAGGAAACGATTTTTAAGATTTAATTGATTTAACACTTAGAAAAAGGGGGAAAGAAAAGATGATATGGTGAGAATAGAATTAACACTAGGCAATATGTAAACACATCAAATTACGAAAAATGAGATTGGGATCACATCCCCACTATAGGATAACGATACGTAATGAAGAAATTTGAATCGAAAATATTTAACCGAGCGTTCTTAATTGATTATAAATATCAAACATGAAGAAATTTAACTCAAAAATGAAAGATTGAACTTTCATTTTTGACTCCCTATCAGTTTATTAAGAAACTCATCATCATAGAAAGATGGTGTATCACTTTATATATTCTTTCTATCCAGTGAACTGTAAAACAACATAATATTAATCAAGAATTTATTAATTTAATCAAAATTTTAGCATGCTGTTATTCTTAATAAAATAATTTTGAATCTTCATTTTTGACAAAATATGCCTAAAAAATAGGACAAGAGGATTACATTCATCCAATGCTTCGATCCAGTTTATAGTAGAACTCCGTTTTGAATTATCTTAATAATTCGGCATAACCTTCATCAGTTTGACAAAAAAATCTTAATTTTGGAATATTTTATGGATTCCTACTTATGCAATCCCCATTTGTTTGATAAAAAATATCTCATGGATGATGTCCTTAGTCAGCCCTTACACTTGGTGGATTAATCCAGCTCTACCAGTTAGTCTAGGCTCTGGGAATTGAGAAAAACAGTTTGTAACACCCCGCATTATTCGAGAGTCGGCCGCCATCAAAATTTTGTCAGTCGTTAATTAAATAAATACCATTCTTAGCATCTGACATATATGAGTTATAATAAAATTCATTCCCCAACATAATAATTTAAATCAATCCCAAAAATGAATCATCAATGCGATATAAAATCCATCACCATGCTAAACTCCAATTATACCCAAATCCTAAATTAAATAAAACTCCAATAAACTGAATCCATAATGATAAATCTGAATAAAATTGTAACAACTGTAGAACATAATGGCCCACTAAATCCATAAACTGAGTCTCATAACAAATGTGAATGAATAGAAACTAAACTAACTACTAAGAATAGAATAAATAAACTCCAAAATCACTTCCAAGATATAACTCTAATAATCATGTGCAACTACTTAAGCACTAATACTTGAAAAAGGTTATCCAACGTACATGGTCAGAGCCCCAAGCATGAATAGACACCACTCCCCTCAATTAGGGACCAATAATTCACATTATTATAGCGGTACTCCCGCCTCAGGTGGTACTCCCACAAAAATACATTATTATAGCGGTCCTCCTGCCTCGATGATATTCCCACAAAAATACATTATTATTTCGGTCCTCCTGCATCGGGTGGTACTCCCGCCAAAATACACATTCGCCTCGTCAATAGCCAGCTAATCCGTTTAAACTGTCGATCTCACAATATGATGAGGTTCCAAAAATGACACGACATAAACACCAGCTGACCTATTTAAAATGTCAGCCCCTTCACATTATGTCGTCAATATATTTTAATACACATATTTTCTTAGGCATTAATTCTCAATTTTTTGTCCTTGTCATATTTATTTTGAAAACTTATCCACCCATGGTATCGATGTGAGATCCTCAAAACACCCTTAGTCCCATACCTAAGGGACACCAACACATAAATATGTCCTACCCTCATTATAGGAGGGTTTCTATTAATAAATCTTCCTATTCTTATACCCAGGGTAGTGAATTGATGGCATGAAATAAAAATCTTCCCCACCTCGGAATCACCCATCCATAAAACTCTACACTCACTAGTCCCGTACCTAGAAAGTGTAAATCGCAACTAAGGTGTACCCACTAGTCTCATACTTAGCAAGTATCGTAAAATATAGGTGAGGGCATACTAAAAAACAAAATTCCCGTAGTCCCCGCGATGAT
This sequence comes from Sambucus nigra, assembly GCA_949130495.1. NCBI lineage: Eukaryota > Viridiplantae > Streptophyta > Magnoliopsida > Dipsacales > Adoxaceae > Sambucus > Sambucus nigra. Next base: position 458,766,442 of record OX422209.1, on the reverse strand, counting down.
AACTATCAACAACAATAAATCACATAATCCATCAACACATATAAAAAATATCACAAATGTTTTCATGATGGCACAATTTAATTTAATTTAATTAATAATATCATCATCATTATAATTCTTCACACAATTATTTCCATCTAATAATTTGAGATTATTCGACATGCAAGTGTATGGAACATATCATCATTGTTCTATTTTATTAACAACATAACTTCCACGCCTGTGAATAAGTCCTTATTTTTTTTAAATAACCCTCATAAAATTCTACATGCGATCCTACAACCATAATAACCAAAATCCACTACTCTCTCCTACGCACCCGGAGGTTTCAATTCTTATTTTATATTAAAAAAATTCATTAAAAGAGTACCAAATTTAGTTTTCACTTTTTCTAATTAACTTCCTAATTTATTTTAAGAAAAATAAGTCATTAAGGATTTAGGCGACACTTAAAACGCATAATACTAAAGGAAGAGAATAGAGTATCCATGCATGAGAAAAAGTCGTTTAGAAAATCTGAGTAGACAGTTGGAATCCTCTCGAAAAATTATGAAAAATTTCTTCTTGAACACAACTTGAGAAAACAACAATTGAGCCTTCAAATCATGAGTTAAAACTTAATAACATTGGGGATAGGGTTTGTATGAGGATGAAGATGAACGAAATAGAGAACTACTACTCTTAAGATGCTTAAGAATGAGTTTTAAAAGTCTAAGCACCAATATATATATATATATAGGGAGAGGTTCACAAGTGGACCAAAAGAATGGACTTTTTAATGGACCTTAACAAAAAACACATAATAACGCATTAATTTTAATTCCTATAGTGTAATTGGTCCGCGCCAGCGGCACCAAATACGCGTGTCGATCGATCCCCCACCCCCCACATGCCCCCCTCCCTCCCACCCCCACCCCCACCCCCATGGCAGCCCTGCTGTCATAAGGGCTTCCACAAGGGCTGCTATGGTAATGGTGGTGGTTGGGGGGGTGGGGGGGTGGGGGTAGGTGGGGGTGGGGGGTTATTGGGGTGAAGGTATGGTATTTGGTGCCGCTGGCGCGGACCAATTAAACTATATGAATTAAAATTAATGTGTTATTATGTGTTTTTTGTTAAGGTCCATTAAAAAGTCCATTCTTTTGGTCCACTTGTGAACCTCTCCCTATATATATATATATATATATATTTGTAGGAGGAATTTAAGTGGCATTAGAAGAATCCAATTAAAACTAAAATAGTTCGCCCATTAGTCACGGTCCAGAACTGTGACAATTGTTTTTTTAAAAGGATTTTATGTTATAAAGACTCTTTATAGAGAGTTTTATGTTATAAGGACTCTTTTAAATGGCCCCAGACTTATATATACTCATATGAGGAGTCATTTAGGGTAGCTTTTCGAGTTTAGAATAAATTTAATTAATTACTGGATAAAATTACGGGTTGTTACATACTTACCCACTAGCACAAAAATTTCTTCCTCTAAATTCGACAAAGCATAAATGCACAAAATAAAAATAAGGATCATCTATGATTACCCAAGAATGCCATAATTAGGCACTTATACACCCAATTCTACATGCACATCCCTCACAATAAAAAAATACAATATATATATATATATATATATATATATATACGCATGCATAACTATGAAAATAACAACGTACCACGCGCTCTCGCGAATCACCATTTGATTTTATCTTCAAAAGTCATAAAATGCTAAAGTCCTCAAATCAATTTACATCACCAAAATCGATACTATAAATACTTGACATTTGTACTAACAATCTCCGAAATATATTTCTTCTCCCAATAATCCCTTATAAGTATCCTCACATCAAAATTACTAGTTCTAACTTGAATTCCTATAACGTCCTTATCACAAAACTCCTATCTCTAAGAAATGCAACTAACACGTATGCTAGACCCAATACCTTAAGAGTACGAATCGACAAAGGGGATCAAATATCGGTAACGTGGAAGCTAAAACGTACTCACAACCGATGAGAGCTAAGACCATGCTCTGATACCATCAGTAACACCACGCATAATTTCGGCGTCGGTCGCCACCAAAATTATGTTGGGCATTAACTAAGTAAATATCATTCTTAGCATGTGACATATATGAGACATAATAAAATTCATTCCACAAGATAATAATTTAAATTAATCCCAAATATGAATCATCAATACGATATAAAATCCATCACCATACTAAACACCAATAATACCCAAATCCTAAATTAAATAAAACTCTAAAAACTAAATCCACAATGATAAGTCTGAATAAAACCGTAAAAACTGTGGAACCGAATGGCCCACTAAACTCATAAGCCGAGTCTCATAACAAACGTGAATGAATAGAAACTAAACAAACTACTAAGCATAGAATAAATAAACTTCAACTGCACTTCCAAGATATAACTCTAATCATCATGTGCAGCTACTCCATCATTAATACCTGAAAAAGGTTAGTCCACGCGCAGGGTGAGAGCCCCGAGCATGAATACAAACTACTCCCCTCAATTAGGGTCTTTAAACCCAAACATTAGCATTATACATCATAAATATCACAATAGAATATTTTAAATTAAACGGGATATGATTATTGGCAATAATAATAAATCACTATCTATAAAAAATAATTCTTATTCAAAAATCCAACCAATATCATTTTAAATAACCAACAGTCTCATATTATTAATTTAATTAAATTAACCCAATTTATCAATCTTCTCAATTTTTTATCATCCATTGTGGTACTCCCGCATAAAATACTTACTCCAATAATTCACATTATTATAACGGTCCTCCCACATTAGGTGGTACTCCCAACAAAATACACACTCACCTCGTCAATAGCCATTTGATCCGTTAAAACTATCAATCCAACAATATGACGAGGTTCCACACAAGACATGACAAAAACTCCAGCTGACTCGTTTAAACTATCGGCCCCTACACATTATGTCGCCAATAAATTTTAATACACCTATGTTCTTAAGCATTAATTCTCAATTATTTATCTTTCTCATATTTATTTTGCAAATTATCCCACCCTTGTTATCGACGTGAGATCCTCAAAACACACTTAGTCCCATATCTAAGGGTCCCGAACACATAAATACGTCCTACCTTAATTATAGGATGGATTTTTATTAATAACTCTTCCTAATCTTATACATGGGCTTGAGAATCGACGGCATGACATAAAAATTATCCCCACCCCGGAATCACCCATCCATAAAACTCTACACTCACTATTCCCGTACCTAGAAAGCTTAAATCGCAACTAAGGCCTACCCACTATTACCATAACTAGAAAGTATCCTAAAATATATGTGAGGACATACTACAAAAAAAATCCTGTAGTCCCCGCGATGATAAATATCAACAACAATAAATCACATAATCCAGCAACACATATAAAGAATATCACAAATTTGTTCGCGACGGCATAATTTAATTTAATTTAATTATTAATACTGTCATCATTATAATTATTAACACAATTATTTCCATTTAATAATTTGATATAATTCGACATGAAAGTTTATGAGACATATCATCAATGTCCAATTTTCTTAACAACATAACTTTCACGCGTGTGAACAAGTCCTGATTTTATTTAAATAGCCGCCATAAAATTCTACATGTGATCCTACATCCTTTATACCAAAACCCACTACTCTCTCCTAAGCACCCAAGGGTTTCAAGTCTTATTCCAATTTAAAAAAATTCACCCAACCCTTTCCAAATTTAGTTTTCACCGTTGCTAAATAAGTGGCCAATTTATTTTAAGAAAAACCAGTCATTAAGGATTTAGGCGACACTTAAAATGCATATTACTAAAGGAAGAGAATAGAGTATCCATGCCTGAGTAAAAGTCGTTTAGTAAATCTGAGTAGACGATTTGAATCCCCTTGAAAAATTATGAAATATAGTTTCTTGAACCAACTTGAGAAAAAACTAATTGAGCCTTCAAATCTTGAGTTAAAACTTGGTAACTTTGGGACTTGGGTCTGTATGAGGAAGAAGATGAACAAAATAGAGAACTACTACTCTTAAGATGTTTAAGAATGAGTTTTAAAAGTCCAAACCCCGATATATATATATATATATATATATATATATATATATATATATATATATATATATATATATATATAAGTGTAGGAGGAATTTAAGTGGTATTAGAATCATGTTAAACTAAAACTGTTAGCCCGTTAGTGACGGTTCAGAACCGTGACAATTTTTTAAGAGATTTTTATGTTATAAGGACTCTTTATAGAAAGTTTTATGTTATAAGGACTCTTATAAACGGACCAAGACTTATATATACTCATATTAGGAGTCATTTACGCATGCTTTTTGAGTTTCGAATAAATCTAATTAATTAGCAGATAAAATTACGGGTTGTTACACAGTTCTTCCTTATGTACTAGACATTTCTCCTGTTGGGATGGATAAAGCTCTAGAAAAATGCCCAGATATAAGTATTTTATCTTTATTGTTGACTCCTCCCTTGTAATGGAGCATGCTGAATATTCCCTTATAATGATGAAAAAAGATTTAAAATATTTGAATAAAAACTTTGATTTCTTTATAATGTGATTGTGGCCTACTAGAAGATTAGTCTTATGATTATGTAGTCGACGTTAAGCGGACTAATCGTCTTTACTAGTTACCATTTTATATGAACTCTCGTTGTCTTGCCTTAGGTTCTACTAAGGTTCTTTTGTTAGTGTTTACTGAAACAGGTCCTTTTGTTTTGACCAAGTGCTTGCGTAAGTTACCATTTGTGACCAAATGTTTTAGGACTTTTGCTTAATTCTATTTAGTAAGTCTTCTTATTCTTGACAACAAGGAGTCATACATGAAGTTTTATATTTGGAACTTCTCAATTGTGACTTGTCAAAGACAAAGTCATACATGATGTATTGATTTGAATTTTTTGGAGTACTGACTAGGTAGTTGTCCCTTGTTGTTGATATTTACGATTGCACATCTCCCTTTTTCAAAAAATGAAAAATAAAATATGAAAAGAAAACCAACTTCATTTGAAACATGGTGTTCGTTATTGAAAACTGACAATAAGTTATAGGAAATAGTTAGGGGTTTCATTTCATAGGATTAGTGATAATATTTCCTTAGATTCTCGGCATTCCACGGGTTCTAAGGTTTTAAGCCGATAAGTGCCATTTTTCTTCTAATTTGTTTCTTTTCTGGAGCACCTTTTTTAACATGTAGTCTCCTTCTTTTTGGTTGCTTGGTTTGACTCTCCTATTGTAGAACCGGGTTGTTCGCTACTGGTATGCTACCACACACATTGTTGTATTTTTTAACTTCCTCAACTAAGTCTAGATCTAAACGTCCCATGAGATCACTTTTTAGGGAATTAAATTTAAGTAATCTATAACTGGGTAGACCAATTTATGCTGGGACCATTATCTCTATCCCAAATTCTAGCATGTCGGAGGTCTCATCGGTGGTTGTCCTCGTCATATGGTTCTGTAAGCCCAGAGTATGTTTTTCCGCTCATTGACCTAGTTTCCCTTGGTGTTATCTAACCTTTTATTCATTCCATCAAGAAGAGTTGTATTCGTCACCTCTATTTTTCCATTTCACTAAGGGTGTCCAAGATCATAATGCAACGTTTGTATTTTAGACTTGATACAGTAATCTTTAAACTCTTGGTTGTTAAATTTTGTTCTATGGTAAGTGATGAAGGCGCACGACATACCATATCGTCATATATTGTTCTCCCATATAAACTAGAAGACCTTCTCATAAGGCATGTCCACTAATGATTCAGTTTCTACCCACTTGGTGTAGTAAATTATTATAACGACCAGGTATTTAAACTTTTCTCTCATCTTCCATAAATGGACGATAGGTCAATTAAACATGGAAAATACTTGCTTGTCATCATACCCAGTGGCAATTTCCCATATCTTCGGTAAGTGGCCGACAACTCCAGGGAATCTTAACTGCTTGCATTGCATCACATATTATTTCACCAAGTGGGTTGAGGAAGAACCACTAGCCAACATTAGAGATGCAAACATGAAAAGATTTATCTGGAGGAACATCATAACTCGGCTTGGGGAGACATCATAACCAATAATGACACACAAATCAAAAGTGGTTCTTTTAAAAAAAATACGATGAGCACGGAGTCAAGCACCACTTTAGTTCAGTGGCGTATCCCTAAATAAATGGCCAGGCTCAGGCCTTTAACAAAATAATGTCAATAGACTTAAGAAAAGGTTGGAGAAGGAAAAAGGCGCTTGGGTGGGAGAACTTCCTCATGTTCTCTAGGAATACTGAACTACGCCTAGGAGACCAACCGGGGAAATTCCCTTCGCACTCACGTATTGACTAGAAGCTATAATTCCACTCGAACCATATCTCCTGACCATAAGAATAAAGATCTACGAACAAGGGGATCAAACCGTGGAAGTTCCAAGTGGTGGATTATGTCCTCAAGAAAATTCTCGACAACGCCCATAAGGCCGTCATATGACAAGATGGGTCCCAACTGGGAGAGACCATTCAAAGTAATCAGAGATGGAAACGATATGACCAACAATTTTCAAATTTTTCAAATATAATTAAATAATTTCCTTTGAACTGCGGAATAAAGATGGCTCAACACAACACACACAAACAACAAATTCTAACTTCAAATTTTAATTTCTTTTAAATTAAAATAAACTAAACTCAAAGGGACATTAAATTAAACAACAAATTATTTTTCACTTAAACAACATAATTCAATCCAAGTCCTAAAATTTGCCTAACAAATAATTAATTCAATTTTGCAATTTTAGGTCAAACCAAATTTTATACAACAAAATTAATGACTTGAATTAAATTAATATTTACCCCAATTAAATTAGCACCAAATTAACTATACAAAATTTATCTTTTTACCTAAGCATGCATCTACTATGATATAGAAAAAGATAAACTAAGTAAACAACCACTACGTCGCGATGTATGAGGAAAAACCCACAGCGGGTAAAAAATCTCGGAGGACCCTAGCCTCAAGTCCACTAAGTACGGTTTTACAAGTACAAGACAAAAAGAATTACAACACCTAACTTGACTCCGTTCAAGCCCTAACGCTTCTTCTTCTAAACTCCTCTGCCTAATGAATAACCACGGAGGTCCACCGCAATCTCGGAATCCACTGATCGGACTTTTTCTGGTCACCTCCACCCGAACAAGGAGCCTTTGTCCAAGTGGGTATGTCACAACATATAAACTTCTTCTTTATGGGATGTAGAAGTAAACCCAAACTTCTCTTCTTTGAGGTGTAGAGAAAAACCCGGTCCCAAACATTCCAAGCAAGGATATATATATATATATATATATATATTAAGGAACTTGGAATAAACAAACTATTGGGTGTGTATGTCTTTTTGGTGAAATTAATCTATAAAAATCAAACACAAAACATGGAACTTTTTCTTGAAAGAAATTTCTCTCTGAAAGGTACTGGGAACATGGAGAAAACTGCAAAACAAAAATGCCAAAAAGTTGTTCCCGCCAAACTCGTTCGAACGACTTTTTTGTTCGAACGACATTACCAATGATGTTCTAGTGAGAAAAATGAAATCTCGTTAGAAGTCTTGTTCGAACGACCTGGGAATCTCATTCGAAAGAGATTCCAGTTCGTTGGAACGACTTGTCAGAAAATGCAATATTCTTTGTAATCCCAAAACTTTTTTTGAAAAGTTCTACAAAATTATTTTCTGAGTAAAACAAAGTCGTTGAAATTATTTATAAAAAAATTTATAAAATACACCCAATAAATTTCCAATCTCCTATATATATATTAAATGTATTCATACCTTAGGAGCACTGAAACCAATGTTGTTGACATAGAATCGAGGCACAATAAACCCGTCATATGATGAAGATTTATAATCTTGGCTCCTACATCTTCAACTAACACGTCATAGGCTTGGATGGATACACTAGAACGCTATCCTATGACTCAAACATTTTTGTCCTAAATTGAGCCAACACTACATTAAGACTCAATCGGAGACTAGTGTCTTTAGAAATCTCCCCCTTTGGCTATTCCTGGACAAAAACCAAACAAAAATCCTAAAGGGCCATCAAGCTCTAGTAGACTTGAAAAAAAAATATCCCACCCAAAATGAAAAATTACACATCTTGAATCAAAACCCAAGGATCAATATATTTGCCAATGAAAGTTTCCATTTAGAATAATTCATGTACACTTAAGCAAACTATCAAACGCATAGGGAATAGGAATATTAAATGTATATAAAATAACCCTAAATTAATTCTCCCCTTTATCAAATAAATGACCTACTTAGAAAAAAGTCTTCCCCTACGATAAATCTCCCAAACAAAGATACGATTACAATAGTATTAGATACCATTTCTCCCCCTATCATTCTCTCCCTTTTTGTTCAGGAATAGACAAAGGAAAACTAATTTAAATACGATGAAGCTTAGAGTGATAAGAGCATGAAAGCATATGGGCAAAAAAATCAAAACTAATCCTTACAAATAATAACGAATACCAATGAAGATGCAAATAAAATGATACCAATGTGATACATAAGATACAAAGCATGTGATATCAACAACAATATGCAACAACATAGATACCAATTATGAATTTGAATCATAGATGGACTACAAAGGGAGGCAAAGGAAAGAATACCGTATATATGTATACATAATGAATATCACTAACGCACAAGAACATTTATATAGGTATAGACACCACACATGACACAAAATACAATAATCTTTTCACATTCGTATGGAAAAAATGTGTCACATGGAAACAAACGTGTAGGGGTGTGAACTAGTAACAATTAAATTTCGAACCAATCACTTAAAATATGTTCACAGAGTTTTTCAATTGATTGTAAACTTTATCACATTTGAAAATAACCTCGAGTGACAATATAGATTGAACTCAATGAACGGACATACACAATGCATACAAGCCTTGAATTTCGATGATTCTACAAACCAATAGAGTCATGACATTGAAAGTAAAACTAGGATAAACGAACATTGTGCAAATCGTTGATATACCATCCAATCTACCTCAAACTAAGCATATATATTTTAATCTTTTGAATGAATAAATCAACTAAACAAATAGGCCTTGGAAAATATTTTCTTTTAATGCCATTATTCTTTTAGGCCTTTGGACCGCGTATTTCTTTTAGGTTCAAGCAAACGGTGGCTTACTCACAAAGGATGATATTTCCTTTCGGATCCCTTTCGCCGTGCACAATAGATATATAATCTTTTATCGCTCAATTCTCGCATGCAACGAATTTTAACATGCACTAGTCCTCCTAGGTCACATAACAAGTAGATGATAATATTGGTAGGAGAACACCTCACAAAGCTCAAATATACATGTGAAGTTATAATTTCAAGTGAGCTCGTGCATGTGTGAATTAAGGCATATAAAAATAGAATCCATTATAAAAACACAAAATCCAACTACTCCATTTAAGCATGGTAAAGAACACTTTAAAGATTGACAATCTTAACCAAAATTTCTAGCCACGTGGGAGTGAAAAAGAAGGGATTCAAACATAAGTATATACCACATAGAGTGTGTCAAACTAAATTACACACAAAACAAAAATCTTTTTGAGTTTTTGAAATTTTTAACCAAACAAAGAAAAATATTTACTCAAAAGACAAACACAAATCATTTGAATTTTTCATTAAGCCTACAATACTAAAAATGAAAAACAAAAATGATTAACAAAAATATTTTTTTTATTTTTTTCATTTAATGCAAACTACAATGAAAAAACTATAATACAACAGATAAACACATGTCATAATTCTATCATGTGATACGTGATAAAGCAATGACTAGAAAATGACTAAACATGCATACATCTAGCAATGATATATAATATGAGGCACAAAAAGCCAGAGTATGCAAAAAAAAAACTAACACATTCAAACTTTAGATATAGCAAGGGAGGAAGCATGTGAAAGTAAATGAGAATAAAAAATCGTATGTTGTAAAGCTACCAAGTCAGATCTCCTAACCCAAACTAATGACGAATGATGATCTCGGGGTGTAGGAATCATGGCTACCTCGGTTGCCTTACATTGTGATTTTCTAGGACCTCGTTTAAGATCAAAATAAAATTTCTTAAGATGACCTTTTCGACCCCAATGTGAGTACCTAAAAACTCGACGAAAATACTTACCTAAGTAATTATCTATAACATAGTTCCTAGAGGATTCTAGTAAAATATTGGTTTTGGCTTTATGACTGGACTCATAACAAGTATCAAAGCCTAAACCACAAGTGTCATTTTTAATTTGGACGGTTCCTAATATTTTATCTAATTTCTCTGAACGACACTCCAAATCAAATTTAACTTTACTAGAGTCTTTTAATTTATTTTCTAAATCTAAAATGTGAGACTCTAATAAAATATTGCGCTCTTTAAACGTGATAAGCTCCTTTTACAAGGATTCCATTAAACCTTTAAGGATATCTCTCTCGCCTTCTACATATTCAAGCTTCTCACGAAGAGCACTCTCACGTGTCCTAAGGTCATCCACTAATGCACTCTCATCAATGACCTTGGCACGCTCCCTTAAACTAGCTTCTAACTTAAAATTTGATCTTTTTAATTTAATAGATTCTTCATATAATTCTTGAAATGAAAATTGAAGTTCACTCTCTTCAACCTCCTCATCACTTTCTCTCTCTCTTTCTTCTCCACTCTCACTACCATCATCTATTTGGGATTCACAAACTATGACCTTGGAAGTGTCAAGCATTAAAATTTCATCAATTAAGGAGTGTTCACTTCCACTCACATGACTATCCATAAAAGCCACAAAGTTGGGCTTAGTGGGGGAATCGGGTCCCTCTTCCTTATCACTATCACTAAGGGTTGCATTGTAGGAAATTGGTTGCTTACCCTCTCTCCTTAGTTTAGTGGGGCACTCTCTTGCACTATGGATATAACCCTCACAATCGTAACACCTATTTGACTCGTCCCTATTTAAATTTTCATTAAATGTTTAACAGATCTTCTCGGCTTTGTCATACTTAGAATTTTCAAATTTCTTAACATCATTTTTAAATTTATCTTTGTTAAATGTAAGAAATTTATGAAAATTCCTAGCAAACATAGCGATATCTTCCGAGTCACTCTCAGTTTCACTCTCTACTACTTGTTTTTCCTCCTTTCGGGCTTTCAAAGAAACGCCCTTATCTATTTTCTTTTCAGTTTTAGAGGGAAACATATCTAATTCATAGGTTTATAAATCACCTACGAGCTCTTCTAATTTCGTAGAGGCTAAAGAGGGTAAAGAATTTAACAAGGTCACCTTAGTAATAAATATATCAGGTAGGGACGTTAAAATTTTCTTTACTACTCGGTTGTCGGGTATTTTCTCTCCCAAATTAAAAGATGAATTAACTATATCGAAAAGTCTAGCATAGAATTCATCAAAAGATTATTTTTCATTCATCTTGATGGTTTCAAATTGAGTGGTGAGGTTTTGGAGTTTAGAAGCTTTTACGATACTAGTTCCTTCATGATTGAGTTGTAAAATATACCAAGCTTCTTTAGAGGTTTCACACGTCATAATGCATCAGAATTCATCTAGTGTGACCACACTAAACAAGGCATTAAACCTCGGGAATTAAAATTTGCAAGTTTAAATTCATTCTCACTCCATCTATAAGTGGGTTTGGGAACACGTTCATTTTCAACTAAATATGTAGATGGGGACCACCCATTAACGACTGACGACCAAACACCCTCATCTAGAGACCTAAGCGCCGATTTCATACGCGCTTTCCAATACGCGTAGTTGGAACCATCGAAAATAGGAAATTTTTAAAATGGGGAAAATTCCATTTTTAGTCAAAATAATTGAAGGGACCTTAACGCAATAAATTAGTGCTCATGCTCTGATACCACTTCGGAAACAATAGGACCCCCAATTTCAAAATCTTTCAAATATAATTAAAAAAATTCCTTTAAAGTGAGGAATAAAGATGGCTCAACACAACACACACAAACAACAAATTCTAATTTCAAATTTTAATTTCTTTTAAATTAAAATAAGCGAAACTCAAAGTGATATTAAATTAAACAACAAATTAATTTTTACTTAAACAACTTAATTCAATCCAAGTCCTAAATTTTGCCTAACAAATAACTAATTCAATTTTGGAAATTTAGGCCAAACCAAATTTTATCCAATAAAATTAATGACTTTATTTAAATTAATTTTTACCCAAATTAAATTAACACCAAGTTAACTATAACAATTTTATCTTTTTACCTAAGCATGCATCTAAGTAAATAACCACTATGTCACGATGTACGAGGAAAAACCGATAATGGGAAAAAACCTCGGACGACCCTAGCCTTAAATCCACTAAGTACGGTTTTACAAGTACAAGATAAAAAGACTTACAATGCCCAACTTTACTCCATTCAAGCCCCGACACTTCTTCTTGTATACACCTCTACCTAGAGAATAACCATGGAGGTCCATCGTGATCTCGAAATCCACCGATCAGACTTTTTCTGGACACGGTCACCCGAACAAGGAGCCTTTCTCCAAGTGGGTATGTCACAACAAACAAACTTCTTTTTTATGGGATGTATAAGTAAACCCAAACTTCTCTTCTTTGAGGTGTAAAGAAAAACCCGGTGCCAAAAAATCCAAGAAAGGATATATATATTACGGAACTTGGAATAAACAAACTATTGGGTGTGTATGTGTTTTTGGTTAAATTAATCCATAAAAATCAAACACAAAACATGGAAATTTTTCTTGAAAGAATTTGCTCCCTGAAAGTCTTAGAATGTGAAAAAGTTACTTGAAAAAGGTTCGTTCCCGCACTAAGTAAATCTGTCAAAAAGTAGTGGGGAAAAGGTAGTGGGAACATGGAGAAAACTGCAAAAAAAATTTACCAAAAAACTGTTCCCGCCAAACTCGTTCGAACGAGTTTGGCGTTCGAACGACTTTTTTATTTGAACGGCATTACTAACGATGTTCCAGCGAGAAAAAGTAAATATCGTTAGAAGTCTTGTTCGAATGACCTGGGAATCTCGTTCGAACGAGATTCCAGTTCGTTGCACGACCTGTCAGAAAATACAATATTCTTTGTAATCCCCAAACTTTTTATGAAAAGTTCTAAAAAATTATTTTCTGAGTAAAAACAAAGTCGTTAAAACAATTTATAAAAAATTTATAAAATACACCCAATAAATTTTAAAGCTCCTATATATATATATATATATATATATATATATATATATATATATATAATGTATTCATACCTTATGAGCATTGGAACAATTGTTGTTGACGTAGAAACGAGGCACAATAAACTCGGCATTTGGTGAAGCTTTATAATCTTGGCCGCTACGTCTTCAACTAACACATCATAGACTTGGATGGATACACTATAACACTCTCCTGTAACTCAAACGTTTTTGTTCGTAATTGAGCCAACCCTACATTAAGACTAAATCGGAGACTTGTGTCCTTACAAGAGATGATCTATAGGGAGCCTATGACTTACAAACAATGGAGAGAAGAGAGATACCAAGAACATGAAATGCGACCAACTTTAAGAAGTTTTACTTTTAGTTATGAATAAAGGCCCTTCTTTCCCTATTTCTCTCAATCTCTTAATTATCCAGTTGATTTAAATTGTTTCCAGTGCAACAGTCTCATAATTGGCATTAATCATAGAAAGTGCCGATCAGGCTTTAACTTAATTAAAATAGCAATTTGTTTGATTACAATGAAAATTATTGTCCTCTAGTCCTTATTATAATCAATATATGCAATCTCATGACTTTCCCAAGAATGTTAAAGCCCTATGGGGGATCCCTAGGAAATAAAACAACTTTGTTTAGTCGAATAAAATCCTGAATGGGTGGATAGCCCATAAACGATATACATTTTTTCCATTGTCTCTTCTAGGCCTAAGGGAGTGTGTCGACAAATCCTACAAGGAAAGAAAGACAAACATAACACATGAAAGCCATAAAGGAATGGAAAAATGCGTAATAAATAGTATTGACTTAATTATTCAGCAAATGCCCGATTACAAAAGATGATAATTAAAAATAATTATAAGAAACAGAAAAATTATTACAGCAGTTTATGGTCAGCTGGCTAAAAACTTCTTGATCGAATTTCTCCGACTATTGCTAGGATCAAACCGATATTCAATGTCGCTATCATGGCTTTTTAAGTAACTCTTAATCAGCTAAAGAGGAATGTTGCCCAAGGGGACCCACAACTTATCTCTCCTAAAAGAAGGTCGTTAGTATTCTGGGCACTCAACGTGGCACGTATAATAGAGATGGATATCATTAGGTTCTTTAACAACCTTAAGCGCATTCATCCAATCGTGATTGTAGGACATATATTGACCTTCTTGTAGTTTCACATGGACATCTAGCCATCCTAGCCTCCCAGGCTGCTCGAGGACCCATTCTGAACAAGTAATGGATCTTCTTCACATCATGACTAAGATCCATAATCATGACATTTCTCCCCTGAACTTTTCCCTCTATAATGTCCTGCCCTAATATGTTATAATTTTTGCTGCATAAGTTTAAATAGTATGAGAACCTTTGAATTTGGATCATGTTGATCAGGTTTATATCCTTATTTGACTGTTTTGGGGTTCCTGATAATAATCGTTTGAAGTTTCGGAAAAAAATGAGAAATTTGGAGAAATTAAAGGAGGGTCGTTCAAATGAGAATCACAAGTCGTTTGAAGTTAGGATCGAACGAGGTTCGAATGAGGGTCATTTGTATAACATGTATGGGTCATTCAAACGAGATTCTTTTCTCGTTTGAACGATAGGCGATTCTCATTCAAACGAGGTCGCGTAAATTTTTATTATTTGGCTTTGCCTTATATGTTATCACATTTCGGACCCTTGGATCATTGAGGTGTCAAATTTTAGTGTTCTCGAATTGGGCAAGATGGTGATTTTGGTGTTTAAGGGGTTTTTATAAGGCTTATTTGGGGTTTATTTTGGGGATTGAGAGTTAGAAGAAGAAAGAGAGAGGGGTGGGCCTTCCACCATTTTTATGTATTTATCCACCTATCTCTAATACAAACCATCATGCCACCCCCATCCTTTTACCTTATTCCACAATATTCTTCTAGTATCCCACCATATTTATGCCTCACATACCCATTTCCACCATTGTTGACTGGACCTATAAATTTTGGAGGTGTTGTTTGCTTTTTTTAGAAGATGCAGATGAATAATTTTTGAAGCTTGAAAAGGGTTTTGATGGAACTTTCGTGGGGACAAGCTTGGTGGAGGTAAAAAACCTCTCTGAAGCCACCTTAGGAGGTGGTATGTTTTCATCTTCGTATACATTTCATTCCTTCCATTGTTGGAGCTTTATTTGAGGTGGGAAAATCTACTCTTATTTTAAGACTCTATTTGTGTATTAGTAGTCTTGTTGTTAGAATTTAATAGTAGAAAGTGCATGAATAAAATGATGAATTTCTAGTAGATTTGGTACTAAATATTTTTATCAAATAAAAATGTTGGCAAAAATATTATTTTATTACAAATAAATGATGAGCAAATATTTAAAAAATTTCTTGAAATAAGGATTTGGAATTTTTATGAAAATGGTGTAAATTCAGAGATTTGATGCCATAAAATGTTTTGAAAATGATGTTGACAATGCTAAAATATTTGGTGAAATAATGTTCCAAAATTTCTTGCAAAAATGAAGATTTTGTGAAAGTTGGACATTATTCAGTTTTGAAGAAATCAAACTGTCCTTTATGTTTTGAAAGTGCTTTTTGAAAGTATAATGAATTTCTAGTATAAATTGTATGTTTAATCCATTTAATAGGATTTTCGAAATTAAAATTGATCTTCTCAGGTGTATAAACTTGTAGTATTATGATGATAAACATAAAAATAAGTTTAAATAAGGTTTTGTTGGGTTTAAATATATAATAAGAAAAACACAAATTCTAGTCTTCAAAGTTTGTGAAAAAGGGTCGAAGGTGTGATAAGTGTAAGGTTGTAACACTACATGTGATAATAAAAGGAAATGAAATTTTATTATAAGAGTAGTCTTGAAGTGTAATCAGATTTCTTAGAAAAATAAAATAAAGAAATGTCTAACTTTTGATAAGTGGTTCGTAAAAGTGTTGAAGTGTTAATGGTTAAAATATTGGGAAGCTGGTGTGTGTTACTCAATAATGTTTTGAAAGATTAACACTTATGGAATTAGAAGAGCAATAATTGAATAAAGATGTTTCCAACTTGAAATAATATTACTCCAAATGTTAAAAGCATGTTAATGTGTTAAAAATACTAAAGAAGTTAGTGTGGTTAACTTAATGGTGTTTTGGGAAATAACAATCATAAAAGTGGAGGAAATAACATGTTTGGAAGAGAAAGGGGTGAAATGGTAATTTTACGTAAAGTGGATATTTTTATGAAATAAAAATATTGGAAAGGTGCTACGCAGATTGGTCCTAAATGAACATTATTTTGGAATAAAATAAATTCTAAAATGTAAAGAAAATGAAATGATAATTTTCAAAGTGTAACACAAGTTGAGGTGTAACCCGGGTTTTTGGCTTCGGCTAAGTAAAGAGGGAAAGTGAAATAATGCGGACATTTGTAAAATATTAAAATACATTGAAAAGGAACTCAGATGACACCGAAATAATTAAAGAGGGCCAGGAACAGAGCATATGGTGGCGTCGTCAATGGTTCAAAGTCCGTTAAAGTACGCAATTTTTTGAAAGATTCCAAGAAAAAGGCAAAGGAATAAGGAACATGTCAAGAAACGGGTTGTGTGGTGAAAATATAAAGGAGGAACCTAACTTGAATGAATTAATAAATGTTTCGGTAAAGGTTAAAGTGGACAAGGAATGTGAAAATTGATTAATGTCCAAAAAGTAAAGGAAAGGTAAAGTGTAATGAGTAAATGGGTCATTAAGCAACCTAAGAAGGTTTAACCATAATTGACGCAAGGTTGTATTTTTGAAAGGTTTTTAAAGGATAAATCAGTATTTTCTAACATAGTGTTAGCGTGTGTTGAAAAGGTGATTTTTAATGAAAATACTAATGTGAATTGGTTTAAATAGAAAGGGTAATTTCGGTAAAGAATTGGATGATACCACTGAAATAAAGTACCAGAAATGAGGGAATTACTCCTAATACCTATGCCCCTCCAAATAAAAATGAGTTAATTTAAATTTTGGATATCCTGGACAAAGGTCAAGAGGTTATATAGGATACTATAAGACAATTGGCCCAAACTCTTCAAGTTGGAGTTCCTGCAGAGTCCAATCAAAGGAGTAGGCCACCACCGCCAATAAGGAGTGTTGGGCATAAACATTCCATAACTTCAAGGGATCCTTCATACCGTCTTGGAGCAACTTCTTTTACCAGGATTACTAATTGCTCGTATGGACAGTCCCTCATTCCAGAAATATTGAGTGCCTTAGAAAGGCTAAGTAGGGCCTCTCCTTTCAATCATTTGGGACTCAGGGGAAATGTCGTTCGGGTTGCGTCGGGAAATACTCGATGACCAAACAACTTGAGAAAGGCTCAACCCAATACAAATCGAACGCCCCACCAACTGCTTGATCTAGTTAAAGAGAAGGATTGTAAGAGGAAAGCTTAGCACACTCAGTTGGTCGGCATAAAAGAGCTACCAACAATCGATCTGGTTCTAGAAATGATGCTTAAAAGGGATCCATTCAATGTTTGGAAGATAGATTGGGAAGAAATGGCCAAGGCCAAAAATCCTCTCCAGAGAAGTTTCGTTATGGGATCTACCTTTATGCAAACCATTGTATATTTCCCTACACCAACAAAGTTTAAAGCTCCAGTTGTCACTCCTAAGTATGATGGGAAGACTGATCTAGTTCTACATATAGATCAATACCAAGCAACAACTGATATCTATGTTATTCCTGGTGAGATAAGGTGCATGGTGTTTTCAGGAACAATCACTGGATCTGCTCAAATCTGGTATAATAGTCTTCCTCGGGGGTAGATTTATAGCTTTCAATAACTCACCGAGCTATTCATTGGTAATTTATGCTTTGGAGCCAAAACAAGAAAGTGAGAAGCTCATTTGCTTAGTGTGACAGAAAGTGGGAGAAAGTACCAGGGATTACATCACTCATTTCAACAATGAGAAATTAGAAGTTATTGAATACGAGGACAAGACTCTCGTTATCCACCAATGTCCTTGCAAGGGACTCTTGTGGGTCCCATTTAGTTTCAGTAATCGAGGATAGGTATTCCCATGTATAAGGTAGCTCAGATTGGTACAATATTATGGTACGGTGAGATTGGTCCTAGTACATTGCAGGTGGACTTGTCATCGTCAATGCAACGCGATAACTGGGTGCTCCCTATATGAGGTATTCCTGCTATTGCATAATGTTCAGTATACAGGTGGTTATTATTTTGTCAAAATGATTTGCTCGTAGTATTTTCTTTTCTTAGGATTAACGACCTTGTGACTGGCCGTCATGGCAATCAGTAGATCTGGTTGAAAAGAGTTGGATGATGACTCGAGGAAATTTTATAGTGGTAGAATTCAAGGAAATTTAGTACACATTGTAACCTTGCGACGATGAGTGGAATGGTGTGACTCTCAAAAGTAAGATGCTTAGAGTAATACTAAGGTCATCAGAGTGATGCATCGAAAGGTATCAGTCGAGTGCGCAATGATGATTGGACGGTGTATGACTCCTCGGAGTGAGTAATAAGTGATTTAAGGTTAGAATCACTATGAAAACCCGCCCAATTAAATATAAGGTGATCAGTCCTTTACCAATTTAAAGCATAATGTTCAGTTGGTTAATTCTTAGCATCACTGTCGAAAAACTTATAAACATATTAATCACCTAATATAGAATTAAGCAAGGTGTCAAAACATTTTCCTTTTTACATATAACCAAATAAAACCATTTCTCAATATAATTATTAAAATATAAACCATTCAGCATACACAAGGATATACTAAATACTGAACATGTATCAAACACTGAAATAATTAAGATTGGGTAAAACGTCCCAGTTTAAAACTCCAATCCACAGACTCATAGTAGAATCCATCCAACTAAAAGAGAGGTAAAGTAAACTGAATAATTACTCTGATAAAAACTAGGAATGGGTGACACATGCCCCAACTGAGATGTATAGATAAAATTGAATGGAAATGATGGATGCGTCTAATGCAAGGACCTACAGCTTCCACAATAGCTATAGCACGTAAAGCAATCCAAATCTCTAGTTATGTTATCCCTGTGGATGAGAACATGATATAATACATATATATAGCAAAAGAGGGAAGAGATACAAGAGACGGGTCAGATCTCGATGTATTAAAATTATTTAGCAAGTATTTAAAACTGCACTAAAGCAAGTATTATACGCATGTTAGTTATTGAACTCTCACATGAGATTATCACCTCTCATCTATTGTGAATGCCTAATGCACATCTAATTCACCCTAGTTATGCTACCTAGCCTTACTAGTCTGAAGCCATTCTAATAATAACTGTACTCATTAGTAGTTCTATCATATCACCCACACAATACTCTATTAAATTAGCCAATTTCGAATAGCTAATTAACATGTTTCTCAATTTTCATAATAAATTCGTTCTACGTTAAGATTTATTTTATATATCAATATTCTTATATCTACTAGTTTCATCAAGTAGAAAATTCCCCAAGTATACCCATATATATATATAGTCGCACAATACCTATATATATATATATATTCACTAATCCTGCACCCTTAGGCTAAGACCACTTGGTGCAAAGCATTTATTATTATTTCCATATCTATTAGTTTCACACAGTAGAAATATTTTCAAGTTCATATATATATATAGTCACATCATCCCTAAACATATATATACAAATCCTGCACCCCCGGGATAAGACCCATTAGCGCACCTAACCTTAATAATCCTACACCCCCGGGCTAACACCCATTAGCGCACTTAATAATAAGATTCTTGTACCCCCGGGTTATCACCCCTTAGTACACTTAACAATCAGGTTATCACCCATTAGTACACTTAAGAATAATATCCTTGTACCCCCAGGTTATCACCCATTAGTACACTTAATATTAGAATTACTGCACCCTAAGTTATCAGTCATTAGTGCGCCTAGCAATAAGATTCTTGCACCCTCGGGCTATCACCCATTAGTGCTCTTAACAATAATATCACATAATAGGCTTACACACATCCTATTAGAATTCGTAGGTATTTTCCCAACCTAATTATATACTTCTCATACGTATTTTATTGTCAATACTACGTATAGTATAAATATTTAGATTACTATCTCTCTCTTAATCTCCAAGGTACATTCTCTATACCGAATTCATTAAAGTATTAATTCTCACATACCTTCCCAAAAATCGGTTCTATTTAAATTTACTATCTGGCAGTTTCTCTCACTCTAATAAACCGATAAACTCAAAACTGGACTGTAAGAAAATTTTCTAAATTCATTACGTCGCTTGAACCAGAAAGGATTGTCGCTCGAACGATTGCCACATGTCTTTCGAACAACTTTGCTCGACATACAGGTCTTGCTCGAACGACTCTTCGCGCGATTCGCACGATGCGCACTGGTTCATCCCCTTTACCCAGAATTCAACATTTTTCACCATTTTTTATCCTGAGGTTCGTTCATCAATATATAATCCAATTTCGTGATTAATCATCTACATACATGAAGAAATTTAAACTACTAATTAAACCAGTCTATAATCATAATTTAAATCTCTAAGTTTCACCCAATTCACATGTAAATCATGATTAATTTCACCTACACTAACATGAGCATGATTATTGCTAGAAGAAAGCAAGTAATAAACACTTGCCTCAAATATGATGATCTGATTCGCTGGTGAAGTTGTTAAAGATTCGTTCCTCTCTTCGCGATTTACACTATGGTGGGATTTGTAGTGTGGGAGCTTGAGTTTTGTGCCAAGGACACTAGTGGCTTCCTTCCTCTTCCTGTGTGGTTCTCTCTCCCTCTCTCTTTAGGTTTAGAACTGATAACTCCCCTCTCCCCCACGAACTCTTAATTTAATTAATTATTGTCATTAATTAAACTCCCAAAAATCCAAAAATCCAAAACTACCCCTACGGGGTGCCGGTTTGGTCTAAAATATTCCGGAGTCCAAATAAAATACCCGAGTAGTGTTTTCTGACTATCTCGAACCTCTCGGACTCAACGACACACTCTAAATGACCATACGAGTTAATAAAAATAAATTTTCTTTTTGTCCCAATCAATTAGTCCCGACACGACTCACAGGCGTGTCAAACTTAAATTATCAAACTGTCGTGTTACTCACTCTCGACAATTTATCAGAGTGTATAATTCCGTATTACATATCACATAGTAATATTCAAATAACCCCGCCACGCCTCTACTGGTACTCTACCCAAACGTGCACTTATAGGGGTTATTTGGACACAAACTCCACTAGTGGAAGGTATTGCTCTCGTCCTCCCCTAAGATTTAGGGTTACACATAAAATTTATCTCTAGCATTCGATTAGACCGCTAGTCCTACCCATCCTTCTACGGATTGTAGGCCGTACTCAATCGCATCTCGATACCTATAGTCTCACCATCTCAACTCCATGAGAATATCCTTGGGGATACTCTCCCATTCACTAGTGTAAGAATCCCCTACTGGTTTCGAATTGTCCACCCTTTTTCCAACAGTCAGGTGACCCACTGCAAGACGAACTTTTCAATATTACTATACATCATAACCCTTCACCACTGTTATTTGGAATCTGATACATTTTATACTCTCTCGAATGTACTTCTAATCGTGATACTTGTGGCTTTTCCTGTAATACTCCGTAGTTTTAATGCATTATTAATTACTTGTGTGTGCGCGTAATCAAAATGATTTAATAGAGAAATTAAATTAATGCATAATTAATTACCTATATGTGAGAAATAAAATAATTTAATAGGGAAATTAAATTGACTTATGATAAATATTAATTAGAGTGATAATGTTTATCTACATATATGTTTACTAGCGTGAATAGTAAATATGAACGTATGATTTTAAGTTATGTTGTTAGTGAGTGATAGCGACTACTTTAAGAATTTGAGCATGGGACTTAAGAGTTGGGTGCGAAAAGTATATTTTAGATAAGTGAAACGGATGACCATTTTGAGTGCACCAATGTTTCAAAATGAGTCGAAATAGTGGAAATTAAGTACCCAGAAGTTATATTTGTGTTTAGGGAGTTTTTAGACCTTTAGTGACTCGAAAAAGGGTATTGTAGTCATTTTACAACCTAGGTTTTAATTAAATCCAAAAATTACCCTTAAATTATAAATAGAAAGGGTTAGGGCTTAGTCTTCTCTTTTGTGTGTATAAGAGAGGTAGAGAGAGAAAAAAGAAGAAGAAGAAGAAGAAGAAGAAGAAGAAGAAGAAGAAGAAGAAGAAGGTTGTCATCTTCTTCATCAACACCTCCCTACACAAACCAAAGGCAAGTTAATCTAGATTGTTAAAATCTTTAATGTTTGATGAAAAAGTGTAAGAACATGAGTTGAATAACTAAATCTTGAAATTGATGAGATGTGATTAATATGTAAATGATTTAGGATGCATCAAACTAGAAACAAATTGAACTCACACAAATTCGAAATGAAAACAGGGGAGAATATTATATGTTAGTTTTCGGTCTATTTTAAACAGGCTATGGTAGCATGCTCACACTTCCTTTTATAAAATCACGTTCCGAACAACTTTGTAGTTTTAAGTTTTCCCAAAAATGGATCGAAAAAGCCTCAAATCGGCGTTTTACAATTATGGGTAGAATGTTGTCGAAAATAGGGCCGAATATTATATGTTAGTTTCAGGTTTGTTTTAAGAAGCCTATGGTAGTGTGCAAGCGTTTTCTTGTAGAAAATCACGTTCCGAATAATTTTGTAGTTTTAATGTTTTCCATAAACGGATCGAAAAAGCCTCAAATTGGCATTTTATAATTCTGGGCAGATTGTTGTCGAAACAGGGGTGAATATTATATGTTGGTTTAGGGTCTATTTTCTGCTGGCTATGGTAGTATGCTCATGTTTCCTTGTAGAAAATCACGTTCCTAACAACTTTGTAGTTTTAAGTTTTTCCAAAAATGGATCGAAAAAGCCTCAAATCGGCGTTTTACAATTTTGGGCAGAATGTTGTCGAAAATAGAGGCGAATATTATATGTTAGTTTTGGGTATGTTTTTTGTAGTCTATGGTAGCGTGCTCGCGTTTCCTTTTAGAAAATCACATTCCAAACAACTTTGTAGTTTTAAGGTTTTCCAAAAACAGATCGAAAAAGCCTCAAATTGGCGTTTTACAATTCTGCGCAGAAAGTTGTTGAAATAAGAGTGCTAATGTTTTTCATGTTGTTAGTAAGATAATTATGGTGTTGTGCCTAATATCCTAACTTGATCACATACTTATGGTTATTAGATATATATAACCTTGAAATGATTTGATGTTGAATTAGTAAATTAATGATGTAAATTATGTTATATTGTAAATAATGACTATTGTACAACTCGAGTAAGAGACTTGACACTATTGTATATATACATAAGCGTGAAATTATTTTACATGTATATTGTCCAGTATACACTAGAATAGTCCTCTGGTCGACGTAGGCACTTGTTGAATGCAATTTTTGTGATTGATCCGGTTAGGTTCCGCTCGAGTGTCGTGTCGGAGATAAACCATCAGAACCGAACACATGGTTGTAATGCGGGTCGGATTGAAAAATCTTAGAATGCCATGTGATTTAGGACTTAATATGATTTCCCTTGCCATGTAATATTGGGGAATATTCGTGTTTAGTCCTAGTGTTACGACTTGTTCCCCGGGTAACTATAGTGACCCGATATGACTTATTGTTCGAGATATTATGCTTGTGCCTTAAAGTAATATCTCGAATCGATGCATTTGATATTATACTTGAAGAAAATATTTAGACACGTTAAATACTAAAACGAGATTAATAATGATTAATCAAGATAAGATATGAGATTACGCATTACTCGAGTTTGGGTTGGGTAGTCACGACATAGGAGCATTGGTTAGGCAATTGAACGAATAAATTATTGGAGACAAGTTGTGTTGGGTATGCATTAATCATATGTACATCTTATAACTGTATTGATTTTCTTGCTATTGACACCCGTTTCTATGTCCCCTCTCCCATATATATATATACATATATATATGTATGTATGTATGTATTATACAGGTCCTCTCCCCGTTAGACAGTAGACCGTGGAGTTGGATGACCTCGCATCTATTTTTAGGATCCTGTAATGCTAGACGCTGGTCCTTATCCTTTTTTCACTCTTCCTTAGAGTGTGGTATCAGAGATTTCTCATTGTTAGGGATTTGATAGTGTTGAGAGGTTTACATTACACACTTTACCTAGTTTATTTTTGGACCCGTATGTTTGGGCATTTTAAATTCTGTACTGATATTACTTGTGAATCCTATACTTGTTATGATGTGATTTGGTTACACGTATGGGAGTGTACATGTTTACTTTACTGTATTTATTTTAAATTATGTTTCTAATGCCAATATATTGACACTCCGCTTTAATTTAATTGGGCGTAGCTAACCGAATTGGATATAAAAAGCAGGGTTGTCACAGTTGGTATACAAGCACGGTTTTAGAGCTTTTAGGGATCTGAGGGCATCCGTTATGTTTTCGCGCATCTTTTCCTTCATACGTAGAGCCTTAGGATT
Organism: Sambucus nigra; assembly: GCA_949130495.1. Classification (NCBI taxonomy): domain Eukaryota; kingdom Viridiplantae; phylum Streptophyta; class Magnoliopsida; order Dipsacales; family Adoxaceae; genus Sambucus; species Sambucus nigra. The sequence continues at coordinate 458,741,581 of OX422209.1, read as the reverse complement.
AGGTATTGTATTCAATGACTTGGAAGATCTTCACGCTACTATTTCCACGGGAGATTCAGAGCTAGCCTTGTGTATAGGGAGGGTTCCTTATTTGGATTTCATTCGTGAGACGTCCCACGCATGAGGTGAATCTCTGATCGACCACATGAGAGTACGCGTGAGGGCAATGTGTGAGTACTTGTTGTAATTATGACTAGTGCTTCACTTGAATAATTTTTTTTAGTATATGTGTTCACTTACTATCTTTTAAGATGGTGATTTGATGAGACGTGGACTCTGAGAGGGCAAAGGGTCCAAGAATTTTTAAGAGACCGCAATTCACGTGCAACTATCATAGTTTCATCGCCCACCAATAGGCGAGAGAACCGATGCTGAACTGAATGATTGAGTCGAATTTTGGTTCTTTAGGGGGAGGAAACACCCGTATATTTGTTGTGCATTATCAACTTTGAATATCGTCCCTCTTATGGTTGTAAAGAAGTTAGTATAAGTTATAGCCCACCCTGTAATACCACTGAGTTATTGGTACCACTTGCGTGTTTAGTTCTCTGAAGTTGTTTCCAATGTGGAAGGGTAGAGGTTTAGATATGGCATACATCAAAATGATGTGGTCCAGTTGTTGTTATGACATTTTCCTGAGAAGAAATTATCACGCTCCACCCGTGATGGACAAACTGTTAAGGTATTCGATGAGGTATTAATCAATGACTGGTTAACGAAGTAAGTCTTGTGATAATAAGAGTATATTATTACTCATGAACAGTAAAGGAAGGGTTGTGATTTGATAGAGGACTACGTCAAATCGATGTATGTCCCACCCCTTCAAAGGATGACCTGACGGGTCCAATTTTGGTGTACGCAAAAGTGTTATCGTACTTGTGAAAATCACGAACTAGATTCATACGTTTGATGATGTATAATGGGAGATTCATGTGTCTGAATATGGAATGGATAAGTGATTATCCTTGAAATATTGTGTTGGTATCAGGGAAGTTTGGTAGGCGTGTAAACCTTCACATTTTCCACACAAGCGATAAATGTCGTATTGGGGTGGCATAGTGGTGTCATGGTGTACTGATTGAATAAAATCCGTAATGGAGTGAACTTAAGTCCGATTAGGTACGTGTTCGGTCATGTAAATGATATATTAGTCGGTTGGGTACTCACTTGTTTGAGTGGAATGTTTCAGTGAGTTATTCCGGAGAAGCTCGTTAGGGTCTATCAGTAATGTTGCGATGTCTTGGCCATGGACACTGGGGATGAGGAAGTCCGTAGCGTAAGGTCATACGAGGATTGACATTAGAGAAGTACAGAATTTTTGAGGGAGTATTCTTTACTTATTTGGAAATGATTAGAGTCCAGTGTTCTTCGTAAATCCCTATATTAGAATGGGTGTTCGATAATATATGGTTATCTTGCTTTGTAATACTGATATATTTTTTGAAAGTTGTCGAGATCGGGACGTGAATATTGGTGTGCTAAGGGATTGACTTAAGATGGAGTTACTAGTTGTGAACCCTACGATGAGTAGCGAATATCGAGGGACGAGTTGTCGAGTAAGAACATCATGAGGGAGTGTTCAATATGAATTTCATTTTATGCGAGTGTAATCTCTTGAGTTGGTGATACATCCCCTAGTTTGGTTTTATGTTATCTCCCGGTGATTGGGGGTACTAATTTGTTGCACCTTGATAATGGTGGTGCTTGATTTTGAATCCATCAGATATGGTAATGTGGCTATGTTGTGGCCCTCATTATGTATTAATGTGAATTAGAGCACGAGTGAGTAGTTAGTGACATGATGTTTACTAGATCGTGTGTGATTAAAGACGCGTTCTGAAACCAAATGTTCGATTTGGGTGATATATAGACTAGTGAATAGTCATAGAATGGTCTTGATGGTCTTTTGATAATGGTAGAGTCGTGTGATAATGTTAGAGTCGTGTGTATCTCGGTCAGTTTTCACATGATTGATAATAGTGTTGCCAAGTGAGTGTCATCATTAATGGCAAGGATTGAGACATTTTGGGGTTTCAAATGTTCGACCCATTCATTGAAATGGTTGTCATAACCTCCACTATAGGGGACAATAAGAGTGTGTTTCGACCGTTGTTGATAATTTTTGTAAACAGGGTGTGTACTCTTAGGCAAACACCCGCGAATAGGTTCGTAAGATATTTAATTTTTACTTTAGTTATGTGTGGAGTACTATGTGTTAATTTGGGTCACGATATGCGAAGGTACCCGCTACCTTGTATTTACGACCTTTGACTTGTTGGATAGCACACCGTTATTCATAAAGATCAGGTAGCGTTGGGGTGCTAGAAGATGAGTATCCGGATGGTGAGTGTGCCAAATTCGATATTTTGATTTAGTATGATAAGTGGGGATTTTGGGTCTTACCTTGTTACTTGGAAAATGTACAAGCCTTATTCGTGGTTTGAAGAACAAAGTTCATTTCATGTTGGGTGAGAAAATTCTAATATACTCACAGTCCAAGGAAAATCCTGTCGGAGAGGTTGAATTCCTATACGTGTTTTTAACAAAATATCGGTAAGTAGAATCTAGGGAGGGTCTGTCACCTTGGGTTAGAGAGACCAAACCGTGAGAACTAAGGGTGTACAAGGGGATATTGCATCTTGGGTTAGATCGAAACCTCTGGGTGAGGGATCGTTGACCGCCCATAATGCAACTTTATCGGTGTTGTCTTACTAGAGAGAGTGAACCTTGCTGATATTATTTATCTAAGTCCAGACTTGGAAAGATGGAACAATATTTGTAAGTGCATAGAAGTTGTATGCTTATGCACATGTTCAACCCTAGTGGATAATAAGGGTTTCCATATCGGTTGACTCACCATCAATTTTAATGCAAGGCAAGTGTTATTGACAACTCGGAGTAGAGTTGGCTTTTGAGCTTTGAGTACCATCTGTTAGTCGATTCTGAGTTAAGAATCGAGGCATGATTGATGAATAATGACATATGTATTAAATAGGAAAAGTTGGATTATTTGTTTTGTGATGAACTATTGAGTCCAGAGATAAGTGGTTTTTGGAGTTAGATGATTCTTGTATCACTAGGGGTCTTGAGTTGACAAACTCCTTATTTCGACAAGCTGATAGTAGTGTATCGGAGGGGTTCCTTATTTGATAGTAGTGTACGGGAGGGGTTCCTTAGCAAGTCGGGAATTGGGGGTATTGAATTCTAGATCAACTTAGTAGTTCAATTATGTTAGGATTCGTTGTGAGAGTTCGGTTGTATAGTTAGAAATGGGAAATAATCTCCATGAATTTTATTATTGGGTTGCCAAGATCGCAACGCGATCATGATTCGATTTGGGTCATCATCAACAGACTGACAAAGGTGGCTCCTTTCCTTCTAGTGAGAACGGATTATACGGAAACATAGTACGCCACGGTGTTTATTAACGATATTGTGAAGTTCCGTGGGGTACCACGTGATATCATGTCTGATCGTGGCAGTGTCTTCATCTCTCACTTTTGGGGCAATCTTCATGAGGTGATGGGAGTACAGTTGATTTTGAGTATCTCATTCCACCCTCAGTCTGATGGTCAGACGAAGAGGGTGAACCATATTTTGGAGGAAATGTTGTGAGTTTGTGTGTTGGACTTCAATGGTGGTTGGGCTATTCATTTGTCACTGGTGGAGTTCGCATACAAAAATAGTTATCAACTGACTATTGGTATGGAACCATACGAGGCTTTATACGGCAGGCCTTGTCGATCCCCTACATGTTGGTTGGAGTTCGTAGTGCACCATACGTTGGGAACGGATATTGTTAGGGAGACCTTGGAGATGGTTGATTAGATTCGTGCATGGATGAAGACCGTGAAGATCATCAAAAGACTGATGCTGAGATAAGGGGAGGAAGTTAGAGTTCGTCGTTGGGTACCAAGTGCTGTTAAGGGTCTCACTCATGAGAGGCATCGTTCTTTTTGGTGCCAAAGGGAAGCTTTCACTGTGATACGTGGGTCCGTTTAAAATATTGGACAGGGTGGGGTCATTTGCCTACCGTTTAGCCTTACCCGACAAGCTCCAGTGTGTACACGATATTTTTCATGTATGCATATTGAGGAAGTTCTTACGTCCCGAGGACTCACACCTAGACATAGATTTAGACAGGGTTGAGCTGTAGCCCGATGGAAGCTACAAGCAGAGGCCAATCAAGATCCTAGATCGTCAAGAGCAGCAGTTGAGGTCAAAAGTCATTCCTCTTGTTCGTGTTTTGGGAAGTCATCATGATGAGTCTGAGGCCACTTAGGAGCGAGAGGATGACTTGCGAATTAGTCACCCATATGTCTTCACGGAAGGTACGTACGAAACTACCTTCCTTAACTTGAATTGAAATAGATTTGTTTTATTTTAGATTTCGAGGATGAAATACCGTTCGTAGAGGGGGAGAATGTAATACCCCGTAGTTTTAATGCATTATTAATTACTTATGTGTGCACGTAATCAAAATGATATAATAGAGAAATTAAATGAATGCATAATTAATTACCTATATGTGAGAAATAAAATAATTTAATAGGGAAATTAAATTAACTTATGATAAATATTAATTAGAGTGATAATGTTTATCTACATATATGTTTAGTAACATGAAGAGTAAATATGAACGTATGATTTTAAGTTATGTCGTTAGTGAGTGATAGCGGCAACTTTACGAATTTGAGCATGGGACTTGAGAGTTGGGTACGAAAAGTATATTTTAGATACGGTACTCGAATGACCATTTCGAGTGCTCCACTGTTTCCAAATGTGTCGAAATAGTGGAAATTAAGTACCCGAAAGTTATATTTGTGTTTTGGGAGTTTTTAGACCCTTAATGACTCAAAAAAGGGTATTGTGGTCATTTTCACCCTAGGTTTTAATTAAATCCGAAAATTACCATTAAATTATAAATAGAAAGGGTTAGGGATTAGTCTTATCTTTTGTGTGTATAAGAGAGGTAGAGAGATAAAGAAGAAGTCTTTTGTGTGTATAAGAGAGGTAGAGAGATAAAGAAGAAGAAGAAGAAGAAGAAGAAGAAGAAGAAGAAGAAGAAGAAGAAGAAGAAGAAGAAGAAGAAGAAGAAGAAGAAGAAGAAAAAGGTTGTCATCTTCTTCATCAACACCTCCCTACACAAACCAAAGGCAAGTTAATCTAGATTGTCAAATCTTGAATGAAAAAGTGTATGAACATGAGTTGAATCCCTAAATCTTAAAATCGATAAGATGTGATTAATATGTAAATGATTTAGGATGAATCAAACTAGAAACAAATTGAACTCACACAAATCCGAAACGAAACAGGGGCGAACATTATATGTTAGTTTCGGGTCTATCTTAAGCAGGATATGGTAGCATGCTTGCCTGTCCTTCTATAAAATCACGTTCCGAACAACTTTGTAGTTTTAAGTTTTCCTAAAAACGGATCGAAAAAGCCTCAAATCGGCGTTTTACAATTATGGGCAGAATGTTGTCGAAAATAGCGGTGAATATTATATGTTAGTTTCGGGTCTGTTTTAGGCAGCCTATGATAGTGTACATGACAGTACTTGTAGAAAATAATGTTCCGAACAACTTTGCAGTTTTAAGATTTCCCAAAAACCGATCGAAAAAGTCTCAAATCGACGTTTTACAATTCTAGGCATAATGTTGTCAAAAATAGGGGTGAATATTATATTTTAGTTTTGGGTCTGTTTTATGTAGGCTATGGTAGCGTGCTCGAATTTACTTGTAGAAAACCACATTCCTAATAACTTTGTAGTTTTAAGTTTTTCCAAAAACGTATCGAAATAGTCTCAAATCGGCGTTTAACAATTCTGGGCAGAATGTTGTCGAAAATAGGGGTGAATATTATATGTTAGTTTCGCGTCTGTTTTATGCAGGCTATGGTAGCGTGCTCGCATGTCCTTGTAGAAAATCGCATTCCGAACAACTTTATAGTTTTAAGTTTTCAAAAAACGGATCGGAAAAGCCTCAAATTAGCGTTTTACAATTCTGGGCAGAAAGTTGTTGAAATAAGAGTGCTAATGTTTTTCATGTTGTTAGTAAGATAATTATGGTGTTGTGCCTAATATCGTAACTTGATCACATACTTATGGTTATTAGGGATATATAACCTTGAAATGATTTGATGTTGAATTAGTAAATTAATGATGTAAATTATGTTATATTGTAGATAATGACTATTGTATAACTCGAGCAAGAGATTTGACACTATTGTATATATACATAAGCGTGAAATTGCTTTACATGTATATTGTCGAGTATACTATACTAGTCCTCCGTTCGACATAGGCACATGTGGAATTCGATTGATCCAGTTAGGTTTCGCTCGAGTACCGTGTCGGAGACAAACCACCGGAACCGGACACACGGTTGTAATGCGGGTCGGATATAAAAACCTTGGAACGCCATGTGATTTAGGACTTTGTATGATTTCCCTTGCCACGTAGTATTGGGGAATATTCGTGTGTAGTCCTAGTGTTACGACTTGTTCCCCCGGGTAGCGATAGTGACCCGATATGACTTGTTGTTTGGGATATTATGCTTGTGTCTTAAAGTAATATCCCGAATCGATCCATTTGATATTATACTTGAAGGAAATGTTTTGATACGTTAAATACTGAAATGATATTAATAATGACTAATCACGATACGATATGAGATTACATGTTACTCGAGTTTGGGTTGGGTAGTCACAACATAGGAGCATTGGTTGGGTAATTGAACGAATTAATTATTGGAGACAAGTTGTGTTGAGTATGCGTTCATCGTACGTACATCTTATAACTGTATAGATTTTTTTGCTGTTGACACCCGTTTCTATATCCCCTATCCCATATATATATATATATATATATATATATATATGTATTATATAGGTCCTCTCCCCGTTAGACAGTAGACCGTGGAGCTGGATGACCTCGCATCTATTCTTAGGATCCTATAGTGGTGGACGTTGGTCCTTATCCTATTTTGTCACTCTTCCTTAGAGTGTGGTATCAGAGATTTCCCATTGTTAGGGGTTTGATAGTGTTGAGAGATTTACATTACACACTTTACCTAGTTTATCTTTGGTCCCGTATGTTTGGGCATTTTATATTCAGTACTAATATTACTTGTGGATCCTATACTTGCTATGATGTGATTTGGTTACATGTATGGAAGTGTACATATTTACTTTATTGTATTTATTTTAAATTATGTTTCTAATGCCAACATATTGACACTCCGCTTTAATTTAATTGGGAGTAGCTAACCGAATTAGATATAAAAAGCAGGATTGTCACATTACCCCCACCGCGTGACACAAGTCTTTTCCCTATTCTGAAATTCACTTTCTCATGAATTGTAGGCCTCTATTAGATTTTACAGAAAAATCTTTGGCTTTCTCAGCTATATGTTGTCAGATTCACATGAATACCATAATTCACTATAGGATTCGATCACCGAGGGTGCCTACACACCCTATGCCTTGCGCATCATTGCACCAATGACATGTATTTCTCTTAAATTAATCCTCTCGTATTGAACGTACTGATATAGTAGGGATGTACTCAACCACCCCACTAGTCCTAATTTAGTCACTCTTTCAGTCGTATCATTTCTCTATTCATAATTATAATAGGACTAGGTGACTCTACTGGCCTTAAGTCATAATGGAATTATCAGCTCTCAAATATATTCTTGTATGTGTATAATAACCAACGTACAAAACTTATGTACTATGGACCAAACTTCTTCCAACTCCCGACAACCACTAGTTTCATGCGTGAGATGTCTCGCAATGCGAAATCCAAACCAGGAACCCCCCGATACACTACTATCGAACCTAGTCGGTTGTTGAGGGTCGTAAGGTCCTTAGTCCATACTATGTACCTTCCCATAATCTTAGCATGTGTACATAAAATTTTGCTCGTCCACCCTCATGTCCCTAATAATAACATGAGTCATGGCACTCTCACTACCCCAAGTACTCGGCGCTACATATATCTAACAAGCTATATCTCGTTGTTCGACAAAGAACACAATGTATACTAAGTCTTATCAGTTAAATAAATTCCTACGCACCGGAATCACATATAACTAGACAACATACTCACTGAGGTCTACAATACCATGAAAGTTTCATGTATACATATATCTGGGCCCAACCCTATTTTAGGTGGCGCGATACAAAACAAAGATTACTGCCCCCGGAGTACCTGACACGATAGTCATATCACTCAGTTTACTATCTTTCAAACATACGGTAATTAATCACTACACATTACCATAATATACTCTGCTAATGCTAACTCAATACAGTTAGTAAATTACAACAACAATATATACTCCTAGGGTCCACTCGGTTCACTCACGGGCAACATCAAAATGCCCCACTATCAACGAGAAATACATTTGTAACAAGACTTTTAAAACAAACGTTCCCACTAAACTCGACCCGCACGTAAATTTTAGGGTTTTCAATTTATATATAAGTTGTGACACATCCATGTCACTAGAGTTAATCCTTCACTCATAATGATGAAGAAAAACCTCACTAGTCTCGCCTAATTATAGGGTCCCAGCATGTGGCTGCTAACATGACCTATGAACATCTGCAATCGTGATACATCTAGGATTTCATCCAAAAGTTGTCCCCTCTCATTGTGGACAATTTATTCCATCATGTGGATTTCACGCCCATTATTGAAACGTTGGCCCAAAATCTCTAGGCCTCAATTATGGCTTTACTGACCTCCCATTTACATCATGGGCCCCATCGACCTAACATACCATATGTTACTCCACTGGTCCATCCTGAACCCATCACTCTCGATTCGTAAATTTCCTGGGCCTAATTCTCTTGACCCAAATTCCTTCACTGGAAGTCTCACTCCTCCAGTTGTTATGCCTAACTGGCATGGTTTACCATTTCCAATCTCATCAGTCTCACTTCTTAATTATGGACACATTCAACACTTGTAGTCATACTCTCTTCTCTTAGGGAAACTTCACGGGCCATTTCCCCATCACTAGTCCCACTCACATTTTGAAATGTCCTTCTCTCGAACCGAGTAGTCTTAACTCACTGGCTACACTGGCCTTTCGTAACTATGGTTGGCCTCTATGCACCTGATTAATTTCAACGTCACCTTGTAGGAAGGTAATCACTCAAAATTATCTAACTGAGTTCCCTATTGGGTATACTCTCCTATGGTGTCTCACTAACACTGTTAAGTTTAGTTTTGCCCTTCGTCTAGATTCTCTAACCCTCCTGGTTCACTTCTTCCGAAAATGCTGCAATAATTTTCCACTGTATAACCTTGATGACATCAACATTAGTCATTCTAGCTATATTTCTCATCCATGCTCGTATTCTACACATGATCCTTCTTTAACTATAAACCCTTTTATAATTATATGTACCCTTTCCAGGTATTAAATTCGTTATGCAATTAAACCTTTTTCTCATGATTGGTATCTAGCTTACCCATTGTTCTAAGTTTTAAATTTTGACTTGCATCTATATTACAACATCAAAGTAGAGAACTCATGATCAACTCGTACCCATTTTTTTTTCTTTAAAATTCCAACACACTTTTTACACGTCGTGATTGATTCTAATCACTTTATCTCGCTCCCGAGATCTACCAATTTAATTCTAAATTTAATTATGAGTGTCGTTACACCTCACTCTACACAATTGCCTTCGACTTTTCTACTTTCGTTGTCCTTTTACACTTTCTCTCTTCCTTCTCGCACCTTCACCGATGGTTTTCAAAAGAGTCCCTCTGATTTCTCCCTTGTCGACTATGCTAGGTGGTCCTAAAATCACTCCATCGTTATTAATGACTGTGCCCTAGGAATCTACAGTCCCCGAGTGATGATCTCATTATCACTTGCTTAATTAGTACTCGTGGTGACATTTGTCACGATCACCATTCTCAGATTACTTTATGTCTACTGTCGAGTTTCTTCTCATGCAGTCCTTCTTACGGCCCTTGTTGGTGGTCCTAAAATGTTCGGTGTTCAAATCACACAAAATTTCACATAATGAGTCACATCCATTATAATTCATAGAAGGAGAACGTAAATCATATACGTAATGGTACACAACAATCTTATCATAAGGCTCTACATCAAAGAGCGCTACGCTGAAATGTAATAAGCCGCAATGATCCTAAAAGACTCTAGAACATGATGCTCTCATACCACCTGTGATACCCCGCCCAATTAAATATAGGGTGATCAGTCCTTTACCAATTTAAAACAGAATGTTCAGTTAGTTCATTCTTAGCATCATTGTCGAAAAACTTATAAACATATTAATCACCTAATATAGAATAAGTATAGGCATCAAAACATTTTCATTTTTACATATAACCAAATAAAACCATTTCTCAATTTGATTATTAAAATATAAACCATTCATTATACACAAGGATATATTAAATACTGAACATGTATCAAACACTGAAATAAATAAGACTAGGTAAAACTTCCCAGTTCAAAACTCCAATCCACAGACTCATAGTAGAATCCATCCAACTAAAAGAAAGGTAAAGTAAATTGAATAATAACTCTAATAAAAACTAGGAATGGGCGACACATGCCCCAATTGAGATGTATAGATAAAACTGAATGGAAATTATTTATGCGTCTAATGCAAGGATCTACAGCTTCCACAATAGCTGTAGCACGTAAAGCAATACAAATCTATAGTTCTGGTATCAGTGTGGCTGAGCACCTAATATAATACATATATATAGCAAAAGAGAGAAGAGATGCAAGAGACGGGTCATAGCCCGATGTTTTAAAAATATTTAGCAAGTATTAAAAACGGCACTAAAGCATGTATTATATGCATGTTAGTTATGGAACTCTCACATGAGACTCTCACCTCTCATCTATTGTGCATGCCTAACGCATATCTAATTCCGCCTAGTTATGCTACCCATCCTGACTAGTGTGAAGCCATTCTAATACTAACTATACTCATTATTTGTGTTCTCGTATCGCCCACACAGTACTCTATTAAATTAGACTATTCCAAATAGCTAATTAACATGTTTCTCAATTTTCATAATAAATCTGTTCTACGTCAAGATTTATTTTATATATAAATATTCTTATATCTACTAGTTTGACCAAGTAGAAAATTCCCCAAGTATACTCATATATATATATAGTCGCACCATCCCTATATATATATATTCACTAATCCTGCACCCTTAGTTAAGACAACTTGGTTCAAAGCATTTATTATTATTTCCATATCTACTAGTTTCACCCAGTAGAAATATTCACAAGTTCATATATATATATATATATATATATATATATATATATATATATATATATATATATATATATATATATATATACTAGCGTATGCCCGTGCCTGAAGGCACGACGAAAATTGTCCAAAGTACGAAATCGCGAACCAACGAAAAAATTTCAAAGTTCGTAATCGCGAAACGAAAAAAAAATTCAAAGTGAGTAATTACAAAATGGTAAATTTTTTTAGAAGTATGCCCGTGCCTAAAGGCACACATATAATTTTGTATAAAGACGTGTATAATGTAAATAATAATTTTTTTAAATACATAATCGCAAAACGGCTAAAAATTCAAAAATATGTAAATGTAAAACGACAAAAATTTCAATCCCCGACAAACCAAAGTGTAATTAAAAAAATTTGCCATAATATTCTGTCGTGTTCGTGATTGGTAGTAAAATCTCCTGTCGTGTCACTTCGATTTTATTTTGGTCAAGTTCATTTTTTATTAAAAAAAATATTGGGTCAAATTCGAGGTAAGTAAACAATAATATTTCATGTCATGTCATGTCACATTATGTCGAGCCATGTTTTTTTTTTGCCGACTTCATTTTTTGTTAAAAAAAATACTGTGTAATTTAAAAAAAAATGTAATTTAAAAAAAATGATCATAATATCCTTTATTTATAGGACTATCATGCATAACGTTAGTATTCACAATTGGTAATAAATCCCATGTCAGGTATATTTTGGTAAAGTTCGTTTTTGGTTAAAAAAAAGTTGGGTCGTGTTTGAGATAGGTAAACAATAATATTTCATGTCGTGTCGTATTTATTTTGTCCGTAATTGCAAAACAAAAAGAACATAATTGCAAAAAAAAATTGTTACCCGACAATAAAGTGAAATAAAAAAAAAAATTGTAATTCAAAACTTTCTAAAGCATATAATTTAACTTTGCTCAAGTGACTCAAAGTGCATACAATAACAAATTGTCCAACAACATTTACATACAATATGAAATAAAAAATATTCACTTCATTCACAAATCCATTGCATTGACATTGTGCCTCAAATAAACAAACTGTCCATTTAAAAAAAATTGGACAGAGTCTCCTTTGTTTATTGGACTATCCACCCTCTTAAAGGGTTACAACCAATCCAACAAAATTCAATAATCTCAATAGTAAAATCTAACAAATATTTTAATGAAACAAATTTCGTATAAACAATCACATATACATGAACTGAAGTCGTCCCGCATGTTCCACTAAAACAATTGTTCGTAGTTTTCAAAATGTGACCTGATACAAAACAAAAAATATAGTTAGTCAATTAAATTGTTTATGGAAAAAAATTCTAAATTTTTTCAAAAAAAAAAATAATATTTACATTCTCAGTTATTTTTCTCGAAAATATCCCAAAACAAACTACTACATATTTTTATATTTAACACACCACATAACAGGAAGTTTCCGAAAACCCACCTGAAACGATCCAAGTAAAAATCGTTAGATGAATTGGGGAGTGTGAGAAAATACCCTAGATTACAAAAGCCGAAATGACATTATGCGTGGGAGAAATTACCTGGGGCGACTGCGCGGGAGGGGGCTGCTGCACAGGAGGGGCGGCTGTGTGGGAGGGGGGCTGCTGCGTGGGGAGGGGGGCTGCGTGGGAGGGGGCTACTGCATGGGAGGGGGGATGCGTGGGGGGTGGGGGATGCGTGGGGGTTTGGGGGCTGCTGCGGGGCAGGGGGCTGCTGCGGGGGGGGGGGGGGGGTGCTGGGTGGGAGGGGGCTGCTACGTGGGGGGGTGATGCTGGGTGGTAGGGGCTGCTGCGGGGGTGGGGGATGCGTGGGGGTTTGGGGGGTGCTGCGGGGCAGGGGGCTGCTGCGGGGGGGGGGGGGTGCTGGGTGGGAGGGGGCTGTTGCGTGGGGGGGGTGATGCTGGGTGGGAGGGGCTGGTGCAGAGGGGTATTGGTAGTGTGGGAGGGGGGGTTGCATGGGAGGGGGGTTTCACGTTGGAATCTTATCGGAGAGCCACGTTAAAATGAAACCTTAGAATATCATAAAATCAGAATATAAAGTTAAAATTTCATTAACATAATTTACCCCATATCATAAATTTGCATTAACATAATTTACCCCTTTGAGAGACTTTTCGGTCTGCTAAGCCTCCTGCCATTTAGCTTCATATTTTGTAACTCCTCGGTCCTCTCCTAAAGGCCTTTTGTCATCAATTAATATAAATAAGTGTTAGAAACATCAAACTTACATTAACATAATTTACCCCAAACATCAAACTGATAAAGTTGATAAAAAGTTGTCCATGGTAGAAAGCATAACCCTCACATGAGAAAAATCATGAACATGAGGTGTCCTTCATTCTAAAAACAACAATCTCAACATCAACTCTATTTTTTATTTTATATAAAAAAAACATGAGAAAAATTAGTTCTGCATAATCAGTTCTGAAATCAGTTTTGCATCAAGTATCTTGTATGTACTCTCATGAATCAGTTCTGCATAATTTCTGAAATCATAACTCATTAGTGATTTCATTCCATACTAATTCAAACGCAATTGAATTGCTATCTTCAACTCATGAAAAAGTTCATATCCATTAGGAGAAACTATTCAAGTATATCATACATCCATTCCGTTTTGTTTTGTAAAGCACAAATGTTCATATCCATTAACGAAATGACTTTAATTTGGGAGGCTTGTGATCTGTATGTTGCATTACTTAAATGGCATACTGCTATAAATGCTGCTATAAATGCATACTACATATGCATATGCAACTGTATGCATACCTGAAATGGCATACATGCTGCTGTTGTAAATGCACACAACTAAAAAGATTTGATTGTCCATACATGCTGCTGTAAATGCATACTGCATATGCATAATGTATGCTGCATACCTTAAATGGCATACCATAAGTTCGCTGCAGTGTATATGTATGTATGTAAAACTCAAAAAGGAGGGAATTTGATGAGATCTAAATAAAGTAAGACATTTGTGAGATCTTACTGTGAAGAAGTTTTGCAAAATAGTTACATGAAAGAGCTGCATTCGTAAATAAGATCCTACTCGCAAACTGTAATGTTTAAAAACAGCTGTACACATACAATACAAATCAAAATTTGAATAATTTTCAACTTAAGAATTCAATAACTTGCAACCTAACTAAGAAAAACAATGAGATATACCTGAGCGTGTGAGAAATTGGCTGATGTTGAAGACCTGAAAGCGAGTGAGTCCACCTCTGCTGAACCTCTATTACCGGGACAAAAGAACATAAAGTCATTAAAACATAGCTAATCAAATGAAATGTGAAAACAAAGTGTGAAATGTGTAATCATAACTATTAGATCCAACAATATATTTAAAAATTTATAAAATTATTATTTATAGACTGAGCTTGAAAATGTCAGTTATAAACCTCATTCCAATAAAGAGTGACAATAAATAAATTGTAAGTCATATTGGAATCAACATAAGCACCATATTTCATTTGAATAGAAAATTACTGAAGAAAATCTCTGAAATGTTCATAACTATTAGAGCCAACAGTAAGTACCAGAATGTTTTCCTCAAACAAATACCTACTGCTGCTACACATACACTGCCACTGACACTGCCACTGCAACTGCCACTGCCACATACACATAGAGAATTAGTAGACATGTTAGCAACCAAAAGATTTAACAGAAGTAAGAAAATGCAACATAAAAATAACCTGCTATAACAAAACTTCTGGATACACAATATTTATCGTTGAGTTTGTACCATCTCGAGGTAGAAGGATACTTAAACAATTTGCACTTGTACATCTTGAAAATGAGACATATAGTTGACCGTGACTAAAAACTGGTGTTCGCAAGTCAATTCCAACAAATTTAACAGACTGGCCTTGGGATTTGTTCATCGTCATTGCATATGCTAATCTAACCGGGAATTGGCGTCTTGTCATCTGAATTGGCACTTCTGCTGAAGAGGGTGTTAAAGATATTCTTGGAATGAAAGCGAAATTACCGCTATGATCTCCCATTAAAATTTGAACTTCAATTACATGTTCAGCACAATTAACAACGATCAGCCTAGTGCCATTACAAAGACCATCCCTAGGTGAAATATTTCTCAGCAACATAATAGGACAACCAATTTTAAGTTCCAACTTGAACAAAGGCAACCCCGAGGGACTTAGGGAATTCAAATATTCGTTTGGATATTGATTAACTACGTCACTACTTGTTTCGTCCAGGCACAACTTATCTGCAGCCAAGTATGTTATTGTGTCACCGGGATGAATATTTAATGCAGAACTGTTTATAATATTGACATCGTCATTCCTCGCAGAAAGAATTGTTCGTTCTTTAAGGTAGTTAGGAGTGGCAGTGCCGATCGCATTCAGCGATGGATAAATCTCCGTCAATAACTCATTAAGACCACTGCACTTGCGTATTGTTGAAGGTAGTTCTACATCTTCTTGGGGGTTGGACCCAATCTATAAATATGTAAATGAAAATTAGTAACATTATTAATGGTATAGGAATGTGTGAAAACAGAGATGGACTACAAAATTCAAATTATACCTCAGATAGGAAGCTTGAAAATGGAACACTTTCAGTTTCTGCGGTATTAAGACGCATATTGGAAACCAAAGTCAAAACGTGAATATCTTTCCATAACAATGAACGTCTCAATGACGCGGCAACAATTTGCTCACGAAGGCCCCTTGGTATCACGGGTAGAATTTGACGAAAGTCACCACCCAAGACAACAGTGATACCCCCAAAAGGCTTATTACAATTACGAATATCTTTCAAAGTCCTATCTACGTCCTCCACACAAAAACGATGTTGCATTGGAACTTCATCCCATATAATTAATTTTGCCAACTTAAACAACTCAGAATGAATCGACTGCTTTGTAAACCCACAAACTGAATTTTCAAGAATGTCCAAAGGAATACAAAAGGTCGAATGTGCAGTTCGACCCCCCACGAACAACAATGATGCAATTCCAGAAGAAGCAACAGTAATAACAATATGTCCGAGGCTGCGAAGTTTTGTAGCAATAGTATTGTACAAAAATGTTTTTCCGGTGCCCGCACCACCATTCAAAAAGAATGTAGTTCCATTATTTTCTAGAACCGAAGTGGTTATGGATTCATATGAAGCCCGTTGTCCATTATTTAGACAATCAACATTAGTTTGAGGCTCCCCTTGTTCAGCTTCACTTTGAAATTGACGATGCTCACGAATAAGCCTATTACCTATAGTTGTACACCAATTACCAACAGAAAGAGGCATGGGAGGAAAATCAGATAAGCTTTTTCCCAAGTCGTGCAATAACTCGTTGATCAGATACAAACCATAGTCTTCAATTTGAATCTCAGTAGGAGTCTGAATGCCGTACAAAGTCCGTATCTTATGAGCCAAGTCATCGCATATAGGCATCGCAAATTGATTCCACAATATATCAGGATGTAGAGGCGCACACTGAGTAAGGATAACAACGAATAACCTTCTCAATTGATACCCGGTTTTAAGGACCGCAGCCTCTTGCAAACATTGTACCCATTCACCGTCATCTTCTAAAAGCCCCAAAGCAATACATGCTAACTTGAATGAATCGTAAGTTATATCATTGACAGTCTTAAGCGCTTCATACGATGGAGGTCCTTTTACCACTGTTAGAAGGAGTCGCAAATAAAAAAGATCACCTGTATTTGGGGCAGCAAAATACATTCGACCAATTGCATAACCCTGCGATCTTGGAGATCTCGCAGTCCACGTCTTCGGTTCTTTATTCCAAACAAAATGTTGTGGAAACTCAGAATACGTGAAAGCGCGTGCAGATGAATTTGATGCACATGTGGCAAAGAATTCAGTCAAAGTGGTCTTTTGATTAGCAGCTCTAGACATAATTGTCTCCACAGAATCATTTGGATTGAATGAAACCCGATGCATTCCCAGTAAATGAAGCGCTAATCGAACAACATTGGGAATTTCTTCATGCATTGGATGACCAAATAACCGCCAAGCAGCTTCAGGCGGTCCAATGTATCTCGCATCAAGGTATTGTTGGATCTCATCTAATCCTCCTAAAACCATTGTAGTCCGATCAAAACCCTTAAATATGTACTTGTTAATATATTTAACACATCTCAACCCCGCACATACTTCCACATTAATATGACAATTGAACATTCTAGAAAGATATGGATTATAAGGCACAAATCTTTGTTACATACTACTTTCCCTCCAGCAATAATGTACTTTCGACCATCATTGCGTCGACGATATATTGGATATCCATCTTGATCCATAGTCGTGTATTCTGCCCAGGCTCGAGGATATTTCTTTGTACATCTACCATTTTCCATGCACGGGGCGTTGGGGTTTTGGGGACCGCAAGGGCCATGTACCATACAACCCAAGATTGTCTCGAATAAAGTAGGATCTTCCTTCATATCGGGCAATTCAGCACATACAATTCTATCCACCTGATCACATGTCTTAATTTTACTTCTGCTTTCCAAAAAAAAAAGAACATGAACATGTGGCAAACCCCTCTTTTGAAATTCAGTAGTAAAAACGTGCACAACTTTTCTACCGAAAACATTATTACTTCTCACCTCATTCATCATCGCTTTTCTTTTCATCTCAAACACGCGAGCTACGATGTCGGGACGATCTGAAGAATGTTGATGTGCCAATAAAGCTCCAGAAATTTCAGGCCAACTGGGATTTGCAGTCATAGTAAGGAATATATCTGGATGTTGATTATAACGTGTGATGGCCATTGAATCTTGAAATATTTCAAACATATGCCTAGCACTACCAGCAAAGGAAGATGGTAAAATGCTACGTTTACCAATTTCATTTGCATTAAACCCATCTACTATACCTTCAGCAAGTCCAGTATACAAATCAACACGCAAGTCGGCTTGATTAAGACGGAAGTAGGTCAACCGGTTCTGCTCAGTTGAAGCCCAAGCATCAACAATGAATTCTTGAAACAATTTTCCCGCTCTAAGAATTGTGGAGTATTCATTTGCTCGTTCGAAGATACGATAACCATAATAGTTAAGTTGAGTCAACCGATTACGTAAGTCAGGTTGCCCACTGACTACCTCCCAACGTGTCATATCAGGTTCCCATCCGAGCTCACCGAGAGGGAACAATAGCACATAGTGCAACGGTAAGTACGCCGGGTGACACTCACTAATTCGCATCAATTGATTATCTCCCTTTAAACGAAGAATGATATCTCTCATCGCACTCAATTGAGATCCATCTCCAGGTAATACAACTGCAATCTCCTCACTGGATGGTAAATTATACCGTCGTCTATCTGTTGACTTGCTATAATGCAAATAAGCTGGTACATTCACATTTGTTGTATTTACCTGCTCTAAAATAGCACATGCCTGCCGAAATTTTGATGAGAAGGGATTACTGGTCAACAAACAATTTTGGATAATTTCAAGAACATCCCTTCTTAGTTGTGGATTTCGGCGCTCGCGAATATTCAAAGCAGCATCAGGATCATAAATATAAAGCTCAGCATAACTTCCTTCTTGCCCTTCTTCTGGTAATAAGGTTCCAGACCGATGACGCAATTCACCATGAATGGTGAAAGATGTAGGACCCCGTCCAGTAAGTACTCTATCATCCATCTGTACTCCAAGACTGGTAAAGGCATTAGCAGCGTTATATTGTCTTGAAAATCTCCGAAATGCCTCTGACCGAACATTGTTACCATCGTATAGAGATTTGATATCGGACGGAGGTTCATTCAAGGATGGTAACCTTATTTTACCTTGCAAACAACATTTACCAAACAACGGGTGTGCAATTGAAGATTTGCTTAACTTTTCCCCAAGCCAATGTAAGGCTGAACAATGAGGACACTCAACATTCATCATTCCAAGAAAATGTCTACCCAGGCCAATAGCATGTACCCTGTACAATAACAATAAATTTTTTTTAAAAAGTGAAATAAGGCGGTATTTGAAGCAAAAAAAAATTACAGCATGTAATATAATGTAGTATGCGATGTAATTTAATGACTGTGAACGTGAAAAAAAATGCAACATGTAATTTAATGCATACTGCTGAAATTAGTTAAAACATCTATAACTGATTATAACTGAAATGAATACTGCTGAAATGCATATTGATGTAATCGCTAAATGCATACTGATTTTAATTGATGTGAATGCATACTTGAAATGCATATTGATTTTAATAGTTATAACTGATGTAAAATGCATACTTGAAATGCATACTTGACACGCTTGAGTAAGATTAGTATGTGGAGATAGAACGCGATCAAGGCTGGGTGTTTCACGTAGCCCATCCAGATGTAATGTAAGTGGAGTTACATTACTACGAACGTGGGTAGGTGTTTGACATGATTGAGCAAGAGTAGAATGTGTAGATACTACACGTTCAATCTGCTCTCGTTCACGTCGCCGCCGCTGAGCAAATGCAGCCTTTGAGATTCCACTTTCAAACTATGCCAAGAAAGAGAAAATGCATTAAAAGTGAAACAATGTTTTGCCTTTTCGAAGTACAGTTTATAAAAAGTGAAAAGGCCTTTTCGAACATACCCCATCTGAAATAACTTTTTCTTTGCCTTTTCGCTGTCCTATGCCCACATCGGAACTTGCCACGATGTTTGGATTTTGGGCCTCAATTCGAATAGTATTTATCTCAGATTCATCTCCAATAATAACACCAAGGTGTCTACGTCGCGTAAATTCAACCTATGATGACAAAAAAACAATTAGTATCAATAACCAAAATATACATGTAAGATTATACATCTAAGAAAGGGATAGACGTATCCTTACATCATTCAAATGTCAGAAAGATGTGATTTATAACGATAGAAATTTAAAAAGATGTGATGTAAAGAGACATACATTACTATGAACGTGATCAGCAAGCCGAGGTGTTTGACACGCTTGAGTAAGATTAGTATGTGGAGATAGAACGCGATCAGCAAGCTTGAGTGTTTCACGTACCCCATCCAGATGTAATGTAAGTGGAGTTACATTACTACGAATGTGATCGGCAAGGGTTGGTGTATGACACGATTGAGCAAGAGTAGAATGTGTAGATACTACACGTTCAATCTGCTCTCGTTCACGTCGTCGCCGCTGAGCAAATGCAGACTTTGAGATTCCACTTTCAAACTGTGCCAAGAAAGGGAAAATGTATTAAAAGTGAAACAATGTAAGATTATACATCTAAGAAAGGAATAGACGTATCCTTACATCTTTCGACATGTCAGAACACTTCCAGACTTTAGTTATCTGAAAAAAAGAAGCAGAACCCACGAAACCCAACCTATTAAAAAAATGTAAATACGTAAGAATGTACAAACCCAAACCTAAGAATGTAAATACGTAAAGGCAAGCTTCACAAAACCTCCACAATGTAAACCTAAGAATTTAAGTAAACGTACAAATGTGACCCATAACAATAAGTGAATAAGTAAACCTAAGAATTTAAATACCTTCAATTCGTAAATACACCTCCAATAAGTGAATCGGATGTAAATACCCAATGCTTCACAGAACCTCCACAACGTAAATACCTGTAAAAACCCAAATCAGATACCTCCATAATAAGCGAATTAGAAAGTAAACCTACAACCAGATGTATAGAATTAGAATAAAACGCACAAATCACAACTTTATAAACCTACATTTGTATTGTTTACATAATACAATTATTGAACCCAAAATCACACAGGTCCTGAACACACAGTTCCTGAACCCAAAATCACAATGTAACATCCAAACATTGAACCCAAATATTGAACAAACAGCTCTTGAACCCAAATATTGATTTCAACAGGAAAAAAAAAATGTAACATCTGAATCACAAAATCCAAAATCACAATGTAACATCCAAACATTGAACCCAAATATTGAACAAACAGCTCTTGAACCCAAATATTGATTTCAACAGGAAAAAAAAATCAGATACCTCCATAATAAGCGAATTAGAAAGTAAACCTACAATCAGATGTATAGAATTAGAATAAAACGCACAAATCACAACTTTATAAACCTACATTTGTATTGTTTACATAATACAATTATTGAACCCAAAATCACACAGGTCCTGAACACACAGTTCCTGAACCCAAAATCACAAAACCTCCACAATGTAAACCTAAGAATTTAAGTAAACGTACAAATGTGACCCATAACAATAAGTGAATAAGTAAACCTAAGAATTTAAATACCTTAAATTCGTAAATACACCTCCAATAAGTGAATCGGATGTAAATACCCAATGCTTCGCAGAACCTCCACAATGTAAATACCTGTAAAAACCCAAATCAGATACCTCCATAATAAGTGAATTAGAAAGTAAACCTACAATCAGATGTATAGAATTAGAATAAAACGCACAAATCACAACTTTATAAACCTACATTTGTATTGTTTACATAATACAATTATTGAACCCAAAATCACACAGGTCCTGAACACACAGTTCCTGAACCCAAAATCACAATGTAACATCCAAACATTGAACCCAAATATTGAACAAACAGCTCTTGAACCCAAATATTGATTTCAACAGGAAAAAAAAATGTAACATCTGAATCACAAAATCCAAAATCACAATGTAACATCCAAACATTGAACCCAAATATTGAACAAACAGCTCTTGAACCCAAATATTGATTTCAACAGGAAAAAAAAAATGTAACATCTGAATCACAAAATCACAAAAAAAAATATTGAGTGTGCGTGTGAGGCGTATGTGTGTGAATGTGTGTGTGTGTGTGTGTGAGAGAGAGAGAGAGAGAGGCTACCTGAACGCAACGACGGTGGGGGGCGGAGGGCAGCGGCTAGGGCTTTTTACGGCGGCACAAAAAAAAATATTGAGTGTGCGTGTGAGGCGTATGTGTGTGAATGTGTGTGAATGTGTGTGTGTGTGTGTGTGAGAGAGAGAGAGAGAGAGAGAGAGAGAGAGGCTACCTGAACGCAACGACGGTGGGCGGCGGAGGGCAGCGGCTAGGGATTTTTACGGCGGCTAGGGCTTTTTACGGTTTGGAGTGAGTGCAAGAGAATGAGGTCGACGGGGAGCGAGACAATGAGAGAGACGGGTGAGGGTGTCCGTGTGAAAGAGTATGAGGGAGAGACTGTTACCAAAATACCCTCATATTTGAATGAAAGTGTAATTTTGGTGAGTATAAAAGAGGGAGAAATCAAAGAATTAAGGGGTAGATTGGTAAAAAAAAAAAAGATGATCTGAACCCTTAAAATGTGTAAAAATGTGTAAGTAGGTGGCACACATCTTGACCGTTAAAATGTGTAGACATTTCAAAAACTTCCCTAACTTATTATATATATATATATATATATATATATATATATATATATATATATAGTCACATCATCCCTATACATATATATACAAATCCTGCACCCTCGGGATAAGACCCATTAGCGTACCTAACCTTAATAATCTTGCACACCCGGGCTAACACCCATCAGCACACTTAACAATAAGATTCTTGTACCCTCGGGTTATCACTCCTTAGTACACTTAACAAGCGGGTTATCACCCATTAGTACACTTAATAATAATATCCTTGTACCCCCGGGTTATCACCCATTAGTACACTTAATAATAGAATTCCTGCACCCATGAGTTATCACTCATTACTGCGCCTAGCAATAAGATTCTTGCACCCCCGGGTTATCACCCATTAGTGCACTTAACAATAATATCACGTAATAAGCTTACATACATCCTACTAGAATTCATAGATATTTTCCCAACCTAATTATATACTTCTCATACGTATTTCATTATCATCACTACGTATAGTATAAATATTTAGATTACTATCTCTCTTGAAATCTCCAAGGTACATTATCTATACCAAATTCATTAAAGTATTAATTCTCACATACTTTCCCAAAATTTTGTACTATTTAAATTTACTATCCGGAAGTTTCTCCCACTCCAATAAACCGATAAACTCAAAACTGGACTCTAAGAAAATTTCCAAAATTCACTACGTCGCTCGAACCAGAAAGGATTGTCACTCAAATGATTGTCATGTGTCGTTCGAATGACTTCGTGCGACATACAGGTCTCGCTCGAACGACTCTTCGTACGACGCATACTGGTTCTTCCCCTTTGCCCAGAATTCAGCATTTTACACCATTTTTTATCCTAAAAACCTCTAAGGTTCGTCACCCAACACCTCATCATCAATCCCAATCAAGACATATCAAGTTATTTATTATTCCTAACATCCTAGGATCGTTAATTCGTCATCAATCATCAAGATTATTTGAAATCCCAAAATTAATTCATAAGAACCCTAGTTTCCAAATTTTCAATTAAAGAACCTAATCAATCTATATTCTTTCATCAATATATTGTCCCATTTCATGATTAATCATCTACATACATGAAGGAATTTAAACTACTAATCAAACCAGTCCTTAGTCACAATTTAAATCTCCAATTTTCACCCAATTCACATGTAAATCATGATTAATTTCACCTACACTAACATGAGCATGATTGTTGCTAAAAGAAAGCAAGTAATAAATAGTTGCCTCAAATATGATGATCTGATCCGCTGGTGATGTTGGTATAGATGCGTTCCTCTCTTCGCGATCTACTCTTTGGTGGGATTTGTAGTGTGGGAGCTTGAGTTTTGTGCCAAGGAAACTAATGGCTTCCCTCCTCTTCATTTGTGGTTCTCTCTCCATCTCTCTTTAGGTTTAGAACTGATAACTCCCCAATCCCCAACATACTCTTAATTTAATTCAATTAATTTTCGTCATTAATTAAACTCCCAAAAATCCCAAATTACAAAACTACCCCTACGGGGTGTCGGTTTGGCCTAAACTATTCCAGAGTCCACATAAAATACCCAGGTAGTGTTTCATGACTATCTCGACCCTCTCGGACTCAACGATGCACTCTAAATCCCCATACGAGTTAATAAAAATGAAGTATTTTTTTATCCCAATCAATTAGTCCCGATACGACTCACAGGCATGTAAGACTTAAATTATCAAACTGTCGTTTTACTCACTCTCGACAATTTTTCAAAGTGTATAATTCCATATTACATATCACACAGTAGTATTCAATTAATAAGTATTAACCCTTGTCACGCTAGTTAATAATTTTTTTAACTCGGATTAATTAACAATTAATTTCTCGCATTAAAATTTAATTAATCCTACAATAATAATTAATCACATAATTATTATAACAATAATAATTAATCACATAATTATTAAATTATCAAAAATATGGGGTAATAACTAATCACGTAATTATTAAATTATCAAAAATATAGGGTGTTACAATCACGCTCGGGCAAAATTGTGTGGTCGGGATGACCCAAAAATTTATGCGGATGCACAATATGTATTCCTAATATATGAAGTCATTCTTAATGATGAATTTGATGATTGGTTGTATTACGGTTAACCTTTAGAATAGTATCTATCACGAGAGGGTGTTGCCTGATAGGGGCACCGATATGCTTTGGGTATTAGCAAAGGTAATCCTAAGGCTCAACTAATTATGATCACCGAGAAATGGAGATTTGAGGACTGTAGGTGAATTTGATGAGTCAGTCTTGGAGGAATCCTATGAATTGGGGTACAAATTAGTGAACCACAAGATCTTAATGATTGGCGGGTCGATAATTTTTAGGGACGAAATTTTATTAGGAGGGAAGAATGTAATATGCTACCCCAATATTTTATTATTTTTCCTGCATAAGTAAAAATAATATGAGAACCTTGAAATTTGGATCATGTTTATCATATTTATATCTTTATTTGAATGTTTTGGGGGTCCTGATAATCAACGTTTGAAGTTATGAGAAAAATTGAGAAATTTCGAGAAATTGAAGGAGGGTTGTTCGAATGATTTCAGAGTCATCCGAACGAGAATCACAAGTTGTTCTAAGTGGGGATCAAATGACATTCGAATGATGACCATCTTCATAACAGGTCTGGGTCGTTCGAAGGGCGTTCAAACGAGATTCTTTTCTGATTTGAACGAGAGGCTATTCGCATTCGAATGAGGTTACGTAGATTTTTATAGTTTGGCTTGCCCTTGTGTGTTGTCACATTTTTTACATCTCGATCACCGAGGTTTCGAATTTTTGTATGCCCAAATTGGGCAAGATGGGAATTTTAGTGTTTAAAAAGTTTTTATAAGGCTTATTTAGAGTTTATTTTGGGATTGAGAGTTGGAAGAAGAGAGAGAGAAGGGTGGGTCTTCCACCATTTTTATGCATTTCTCCTCCTCTCTCTAGCACAAACCACTATGCCACCACCATCCTTCCACCATATGCCACCATATTCTTCTAGTATCCCACCATATCGAAGCCCTGCATACCCATTGCTACCATTTTTGAGTTGAGCTATAAATTTTAGATGTGTTGTTTGGGGGGGGGGGGGGGGGGGGAAGATGCAGATGAATAATTTAGGAAGCTTGAAGACGGTTTTGATGGAACTTTCATAGAGGCAAGCTTGATGGAGTTAGCAAGCCTCTCTAAGGCCACTTTAGGAGGTGGTAGGTTGCCATCTTCTTATACATTTCATGTCTTTCATTATTGGAGCTTGATTTGAGGTGGAAAAATCTACTCTTATTTTTAATACTCTATTTGTTTATTAGGAGTTGTTTTGTTAGAATTTAAGAGTAGAATGAATATGAATAAAATGATGGGTTTCTAATAGATTTGGTATTAAACATTTTTATGTGTCAGCAAAAATGTTATTTTATTGGAAATAAATAATGAGAAAATAATTCAAAGTTTTCTTGAAAAAAGGATTTGGGATTTTTATGAAAATGGTGTAATCCTTGAGATTTATTGCTAAGCATTTTAAGAAATAAAATGTTTTGAAAAGGATATTGATCTTGCTTAAATATTTGGTGAATTAATGTTCGAAAGTTTCTTGCAAAGATGAAGATTTTATAAAAGTTAGACATTTATTGAGTTTTGAAGAAATAAAAATGTCCTTTATGTGTCTTGAAAGTGCATTTTGAAAGAATTTTTAATTTCTAGTATAAATTGTATGTTTAACCCACTTAATGGGATTTTTGGAATTAAAATCCATCTTCTAAAGTATATAAATTTTAGTATATTGATGATAAACATAAAAACAAGTTTAAATAAGATTTTGTTGGGTTTAAACGTGAAATAAGTAAAATATAAATTTTTGTCTACGAAGTGTGTGAAAAATAGTTGAAAATGTGGTAAGTCTAAGGTTGTAAGACTACATCTTTTTAATTGATGTGTGTAAGAATAGTCTTTAAGTGTAATTGAATTTCTTGGATAAAGAAAATAAAGAAATGTATAACTGGTAAAAATGTTTCTTACAAGTATTGAATAAGTGTTAATGGTTAAAACATTGGGAACTTGGTGTGTGTAACTTAATAATATTTTTAAAGTTTAACACTTACGAAATTGGAAGAGAAATAATGTAATAAATATGTTTCAAACTTGAAATAATGTTACTCCAAATGTTAAAAGGGAGTTGATGTGTTAAAAACACTTAAGAAGTTAATGTGGGTAACTTAATGGTATTTTGGAAAATAACACTCGTAAAAATTGAGGAAAGACAAGTTTGGAAGTCAAAGGAGAAAAATGGTAATTTAACGTAAAGTGGAATATTTTTATGAAATAAAAATATTCCAGAGGTGTTACACATATTGGTCCTAAATGAACATGATTTTGGAATAATATCAATCCTAAAGTGTAAAGGACATGAAATGATAATTTTCAAAGTGTAACACAAGTTGGGGTGAAAACGGAGTTTTTGGCTTCGACCGGGTAAAAAAGGAAAGTGAAATAATGTGCAAATTTTCAAAATATTAAAACAAATTAAAAAGGAACTCAGATGATACGAGGATAATTAAGAAGGGACTGGAGCGAGGGATGAAAGATTCAAAATCACTAGCCAGAGCATATGGTGGTGTCGCGGGCAGTGTGGAGTCCGTTAAAGTATGAGGTTTATTGAAAGATTCCTGGAAAAAGATAAAGGAATAAGGAATGTGTCAAGAAATGTATGTGGTGAAAATATAAAGGAATCACCTAACTGAATGAATTAATAAATATTCTGATAAAGGTTAAAGTGGACAAGAAATGTGAAAATTGATTAATGTCCATAAAATAAAGGAAAGGTAAAGTGTGATTAGTAAATGGGTCGTTAAGAAACCTAAGAAGGTTTAATTCATAATTAACACATGGGTGTGTTTGTGAAAGGTTTTAAAAGGCTAAATAAGTATTTTCTAACACGGTGTTAGTGTGTGTTGAAAAGGTGATTTTCAATGAAAATACTAATGAGAATTGGTTTAAATAGAAACGGTAATTTTGGTAAAAAAAATTGCTTTCGATTAAACAAAGTGTAGTTGTTTCAAGTATTTAACCATGTGTTTTAAATAAAAAGATAAATGTCTTTTTAAGGAAGAGGAATTCTTTTATAAGATTATGGTAAATTAATCGGGATAAATAACGTTTTCGCAAGTAAGACGGTTTCATGCATTGAGTGTATATATATATATATATATATCTGTGTGTGTGTGTGTGCATAAAGTAGTTTCATGCGCACATAAGTATAATGTGTTAGAGTGTTCTTTATGCCGTTCGATTATATATAGAATTGTTATATATTTCCCAATGAGCCTTTGTCTCACACTGTCAACTTTGTTACGGAGGTTGGGTGTAACTTCGTATATTGAGAGAGACATGTAAGTAGTCTAATTTGTTTTACATTAGTATCTCTATATGCTTGGACTCCAATGATGCTTTTCATGAGTCCCTCACTTAGGTTAAACTGAAAGTTTATTCATATGCTAAATTAGTGAAGTATTAACTAAAAGAAAACTAGATTAGGAACATATATATTTTGTTTCATTGCACTTCATACCTACCTCTTAGGTCGGATCGAATTGACTATGGGTAACCCATAAATATGGGTTGGTGCATTACACCCTCGGCCTCACCAAGACTCTTCTTTAAATCATCATTATCTAACTGGACTAGGGTGTCAACCTCCCCCATGTCGTTGTCTTCTATAAGTTGAGCCTTCAGGTCATATATCTCCTTCTTCATGGAGGAAAACACAACTTCCAAGTCCTTTAGGTCGTCCTTCAGTTTGGTGACCAAGGTGGACTGGTGTTTGTAATCCTTGATCCTTTTCTTCAAAGCTTTACAAGAAGTTATATATACTTGGTGGGCTTGGTCGCTCACACCCCGTCTGAGCACATTATCTAAGTTGTTGGGAAATGACGGAATTCCTCGGCAATAAATTACAATGAAAAAAATAGGAAAAGACAAGCAACAATTCATCAGCAATTCAACAAAGGCATTTAGAGTAATATAAATAGACTTCACTCAAAGTAATGGTAATACTATTTTCATTCACAAAGTTATTGGGATAGGCTGAACCATTACTGTTGAACAATAAAAGGAGTACAAAGTACAAGAAAAAAACCCCAGGAACTAAGGGCTTCATTTTTTCACCTTCTCATTAGCCTCGACTTCCTTCCCCTTAGTTTCCACCTCCTCGCCCTGATCGATAGGGTTATTGGTGGATGGCCCCTCATCAACCTTCAGAGGGAAGCCAAGGTGGGGCTCGCCAAACAACTAAGACTCGATAGAGACTCCAGTTTTAACTAAGGCATCATACCATCCCTTCTTAAAACTAGACTTATGAGCATAGGCTATCTGGATCATGGCATCGATGTAGGCTTAATCCTAACCTTATCCAAAACTGGCGTCCTTAGCCAAAAGGATCATGAAAACCTCCATAGCTAATCAATAATTTTCCGTCTTCAGGTGAGTGCTCTCAACCTTTAACAAAATGTTCTTAGTCTTCAGCAAGTCCATGGCCTGGATGGCGGTCAGCTTCTCTCACTCATAGGCCTGCTTGGCCTACGCCACGACCTCCTGAAATTTTTAGAGTGCCTCATTCAACTCATCAATCAACTGGAACTGGTCGACGCGTCCATATAAGAGGCCTATGAACTCTGCCACAAAATTCAAAACATAAGAATAAATAACAAATGTTAGAGATGTTCACGAATTATATTCGAGCAGACAAGGATTAGATATAAATAAAAATAAGATCTTCACTAGTGGAAAATTATAGAAAGCACGAATAGAAATCTAGTCATGTTTCATCATCCTCAATTGCTAGCGATCAAATGCGAGCACTATCCTCCTCAGCAAACTAGGGGCCAAAAAGAGATTATGGCTTACGGATTGGCCATGAGGGACCTGGGAGAGGGGGTAGGGACTTCATTCTTCTTCGAGGAAGGAGGGTACATAAGAGCCTTCCTATTCTCCTTTTTATCATTTGTCTTCTTATTATTCTTATTCTTATTCTTCTTCTTCATCTTTGTCTTATCTTTTTCCTCTTCCTTCTTTTTCTCCTTGATAACCAAACCATGGTTGTCAGCTCTAGAGGACTCACACTTTGCTTTATTTTGGAACTTAGCCTTGGAGGAAAGGGGGATACCATCATCATCATCCAATATAAGGATCATCTTACTGGTGGGAGCCATATATTCCTCTCCGTTTGGTAATATGGAACTAATGTCAAGAGCTTCAAAGGACGAAGAAGCTTCCTTATCAGAGAGTGGGAGATCAGGGATATCTTTTACCGAGCGAGCAGTAAAGCTGCAGGTAGTATTGGAGTACTCCAAAAGAAATAAGGCCGATCTTGTGTGCTCACCATCAAGTAGTTTTTCACCCTCCAAGCCTTCAACAGGTCAGCACAATTGATGCCTTTCAAGTAAGGCTCTTTATTCTTCCGGTGAGCTGCTAAAAGGCATAAATAGAAGGCATTGACTACAATAATACAACAGAATGATAAGCAAATCTAAGAAATTAAAGGAGCAAGGGTCCATCTATACCACACACAGTCTTGAAACAGAAACCCTGTTTATTCTTCTCCCTTAGGGAGCGGTGGATGTTGCTAATTTCTAGTAATTAAACCCTGATCCCAATTTCCTTTATTGGAACCAGGGATGTTTATGACCAACATTCTATTGGACTTATTCACCTTCATGTAAAAATAAGTCCATCTGTGGAATGGGACCAGGTGTAACATTATCTAATTTCTAGAATACCCCGGCTGGTCCCATAAAGCTCATTTATGCGATTCACTCCATTAACTATGCACCAAGTAATAGAGACACATTGAGATGGCTCCACACTGAAGAACTCAAAAAATCTAAGAGCATAGGGTTTGGGGGAAAATTCAATCCCCCTGAACCAAAATAAGGGTGTGAATCCAGTGTCCCCCATTAATGGCTCTGACATCTCTAGACATATGGAACAGTCGATTGTGCCCCCATAGGGAATGAAGTATGTTTTCCTACATTAATCTACACTTTTTCCATGGAGAGTGTTCAAAATTTTCAGAAGAATTGATTACTACAAATGAAGATAATATAAGGGAAAAGTGGAAAGTTACAAAAATAATAGATGATGAAAGATATGTTAGAGACTTACAACAAAAATTGATGAATGAAAATGATGATCTTTGGAGACTTTTTTTAGAAAGAGATTAAGAGAAAAAGATGATTGTTTGGTATCAAGTGTTGAGGCAAAACAAAATTTAAAATAGCATGCATAATCATGAGGTATGGGGATCAAAGAGATTTTTGGTGTTTCATTCTATTATCGGAACAGCATACCCTCACAACTTTTGCTGATTTATAAGAATGACCTACCACTTCAAATTCACTAAAATGGATTGAAATAAGTGATCCTCTGATAAGAGTAAAATCCACTAGCACAACAACGCTTGAACAAGAATTTTAAGGGCAATTGTGGGGAAAAAATATAATTGGGCCCAATTCAAATTGTGCGACCAAGTCCAACGGCATTAGGGGTAGTCCCGGCCCAACTTACCCATAGAAAGGATCGATACCAACATTTATCATGTGGATAATTACAAGGCAATCAACATTGTCTCATATCGATTACCCAAAATCTCGGGTAAGATATTCAGGGAATTACCACACGAACTTATCTCAAGACAAGGGAGTTCCTTTCTTATTCAACCATTAAAGTTTAAAAAAACTATAAATACAGCCCACACCCCATGGCCAAGGGGGATGTAATTTCAAAACTTCGAGAGAAACTAATAAGAATGCAGTGACCTCTTCGTGACGTAGGTTATTTTTCGAACAATATTTGTACGTTGTGTGATTGGCATTTTTATATTCATCTCTAGATTACTGTCTGGAATTTCTTAGTTGTAATTAATTTTCACTCACAATAAATATATATATATATTCCCCCAATATAAACATATTTCAACATTAATTTCAGTCTTAAACTCATCAAATATGAAGTATTATTCTTTATATTTTTCATATGTAGAATATTTTTTTTATCTATTGACTCACTTAATATAAGTGTTAATGGGTCATGAGTGTATAAATATTTCAACGAAGTATACTTTGCTTAATGATATATGCAATACCCCTCATTTCAGAGGTCGAAAAGGAACATAACCCATCTCGTCACTAGGATCATATGCCCTACTAAGAAGTTGTTTAAAAAGATAAGGATTGAGGGAATATGCGATAAATAAAAGATTATTTTGATACACAGTCAACTTGCAATGACAATATCGTCCAGTATCGTTTATACAAAAGGTGTTGGTTTTTCCTTTGCATTCTTGATGACATTTTTTTTAAGAAAGCGCGTTGCGCGTAAAAATTTATTTTCTAAGGTGTGCATAAAATGGCAGTGTCTCTGAATGCGGAATGAGAGGAGAATAAATAGATTTAATTCAATCGTTAATGGTGCGGCATCCAGCACCATAGTGGATTAAATGTTAGCATCTCCCCGTCCATACATGGTATGACAGATTTGGAAGAAAAATTATCTCAAATTAATCACATTTTTTAGAAATAAAATAATATTTTAATTAAATTTTTAGACTGTCATTTCTCCCTAATTAGTCGTGCAAAACATAATGGTCAAAAAGCGCTATATTTATCATTGTCAACAAAATGTCAAAATGCAAATCTAAAATTCCTCGAGCTATACTTCGTGCATGCGTATGGCTACAAGTTTTCATGGTCCACTCCAAATAGGCGAGTCCAATGTGTTTGGGGAGATTCTTCCTTATTTGAAAAAAATAAGATAAAAAATTCTCACTTGTTGAGATCATACCTAATTTACCTCCTACGTATATGAGAATAAACCCTAATTACGATTATGCTAAAACGAACATCAACGCAAATTAGAAAACACATGCACACATAAGAGATAAGTTACATGGTTCACTATTTAATGTGGGAAATTATGTCCGCGATCGCTGATGATAAATGTTACATCATTTTGAAGGTGATTATAATGTGATCTCACACGACGATGAAAACGAGAGACCCTAAAATCTTTTATATACTATTAATATTAGAACCAATTAATACATGTATAAAATACCCAAATGTGACAACGCACCTAATTAAATACCGAGTGGTCAGTCCTTTATTAATTTAAAAATCAAGGTGAACGGTTGGTTCATTCTCAGCATCACTGTCGCAAAATAAAATTTCCAATTTAAACACCCTAAATAATTAAACTAAGTGTCAAAATAATTTAAAACCTTAATTCCAATTTTATTAAATCCAAATATGAAAACCTTTTTAATAACCAACAATTTAAGAATTCCGAAATACTAAGGATGCATAAGAGCACACAAGAATTTGAATCATCTGGATAAACCAAACCAGTTTAAAACTATAAATGAAACCATCCTGACGATAACTAAATCCCAAAGAATATCAAATACTGTTGTAGACACCCCATTCTGTTACCCCCGAAACTCTCCCTAGGTCCCTAACACCTCCCTTCATCACTACAAACCCAGGTCATACCCTGAGTATTCACCTAGAACCCATCGGGAACTCCCAGGCTTCATTTGACTAAAATTCAAACTCTTCAGCTCAACCGAGACTGAATAACTCTTCAAAGGGCCCTAAAACCCCTTTCCAACGGTCCGTCCCATATGCGATTCTGACATACCGTGCGGACGAACGATATGTTTTCCCCCGAAACTCATTCAGGAGAGCACCGGGCACTCCTAGGCTCCGTTTAACCTAAGTCAACTCTTAAACTTGATCGAGACTGAATGAATATTTGAAAGGCATTGAAACCCCTTTCCAACAGTCCACCCCGTGCACGATTCTGACTTATAGTATGGACGAACGATCCGTTCTACTCCGAAAGGTCACCGAATGCTTCCAGGGCCCAGTTGACCAAAGTTAACTCCACAAACTAGATCAAACTATTTGTAATGTCGAAGTACATCTCCTAACCTTTCCAACAGTCCGCCCCATGTGCGATTCGGACTTACCATGCGAATGAACGATCCATTTGCGTTCGACGATTCCCCGTCTAATGGACCGACAAATTCTTTCAAGCCACATCAGACCCAAAGTTAACTCCCGAACCCAACGGTTTGCGTTTCGCGGCCGATTTTCTGAAAAGGCCTGAAAGACACTACCAAACGGCAGATCCAAGACCCTACCTATCGGCAGTGTGCCCAAACGCACCTGCCAATTGGTAGGAATAGGTCTATGCCGATCGGCAATGCCCTGGGCCTATAAAAAGGAGGCCTGACCTCACTTGCAAAAGAGAGCCCAAATCTGAAACATATCACTCTCAGCAAATCCAGAAAACCTCTCTCGAAGTCAGCGTGATTTCCACATCCAAAACCCTTTCCAACCTTCACTTTTCATCATCCTTTTCATCAAACTTGGTGAATTCATTACCCTCCATCATCATCCAAGTACAAGGGCTACTCTCCAACATTAATGATCAAGCTCAAGATCTTCAAGAAGGTCCAATTTTCTCTATTCTCTCCTTAAATTCTCATAAATTCGCAATAACTTGTTTTATTAATTAGCACTTTTAGTCTCATATCTCACATATCCTAATATACTCTTTATTTAGTATTATTGCACATCTCTTATTTCATACAATAAAAAAACCCAAGAAACAAGAAAAAGAGGGTTTGCTCATAAATTCCAAGCGGGAATTCTCACATTTTTTTACACTTTTCTCACAACTAAAACACTTTTTCTACACACACACAAATAAGATAATCCCCCGATTGGATTTATTGGATAAACCCCACTCCTCGTTTTGCATGCGAACTACATGGACATGGATGCCTCTATAGGCTACGTAGGCGTCTTGGGGTAAAATTCGAGATTCGAGTCCTATTTTTGCTTTTTCTCTCATCTCCTATTCCCTTTAAATTCAATTCTCCAAGATTACATATAAATACATATATGTGTCCTTAGTGGCGTATTACCCCACATGCTTTATTGTTCCATCATAACGGACAACGTAAGGGTAATCATGCAAATCCTATTTTCTAATATTTTTATAGCTTCCTACGGATGACTCACTTTACCTCTTCCATGGTAAAAGTCGATGATTCCTATCTTCACTATATATACACATGCACACATATCACGAGGAAAATAAAGGAAAATAGCAATAACCCATGAGAGACCGTAAGGGCGGAATGGGTGCCTAACACCTTCCATTTCGTAACTTATCCTCCGGACCCTTTTCGAATCATTTTTGGATTCGTATGCATCAGTATGTCTTTATATGATGTCCTTCGAGATGGATCCCCTTTTTTTGTCTGTTTTGAGTAAAAGAGACTGGCGACTCTATCTCTCTACATTTTTCACCTCACCCAAATGATGTCGGCCGAAGCGCTCCAGAAAGGGATGCGCGGGACCTAGGATCCTCCCTCGCACGCTCGCCCTCCACGAGGATCCACGGATGGCCACAGTGGCGACTCTGTTGGGGATAAGTTCTTTTGAGGGATAGACTCTATTTACATCGGTGTTATGTTTTTTTATATTTTCCCCCATTTTGCATGTTCTCCTTTCTCATGTATATCCCATACTTATGCTTCTATTCACACACATATAGAAAATTCTCCATGTACACTTCGCACCTTGTGCACCTAGGGTAACATATATCCATATGTTTCACGCATAACCCATCTATACTTGGTGTACCATTGGTACTTGTACTTTGCTCCCTGTTTGGCATAATCGGAAAAGACATTCTCATAACATACTAATAAAGAGAATCATGCATGATTCACACAACATCACCAAAGAGCATTGTTATTGACCAAATGTTTACCCAGTAAGTGGAGGGTCACTTCGTGATGGGCGTTGGTCCGACAGGGCGCAGTTAGCCTAAGCGATATGACTCTCACCTTCAATTGGCCAAGTACCTTCGACGTATATCGAACGGTTCCATCGCATCGTACTTCTTGATCGAAGTCATGACGGGAGGTATATTACAGGTAACTCATTCACGTATGCCTAGTATATCAAATTCGCTCTCACATATACCGTCCCCACGAGGTATATAGTGAGGCAATTCACGTACACTCAGGTATATCAAATGGCTTGTCCACACGTACCGATTGCCAGCAAGAGCAAGACGTATATCATGGAAGTCACGCCAAAGGGGGGAACCCTTTCCGATTCACCTAACCAACTGCATACCCGCATATAGGTGTCAAGCCTAGGACATATATGTTAAATTGTCAGTCTCTACCCGAAACTCTGTCGAAATTGTGGGTCGGCCTGCCGCCCGAATGTTCGTGCATTTTTAAAATGGAACCCTTCCCGTGAGCCTGGTCACAAGTCCAACCATAGCTTTGCATATATTACAAACCCAATTTTTCCAGGATCGGGTCCTGTCCGGCATTTCATTTTGTATTTAAGAGATTTAATACAAGTGAGAACATAATAATTATAATAATCATGCTGAGATCCGTCTCCCGAAAAAAATCCAAAAACATTTATCCCTTATTTATCAAAAAGCTAAAAACATTTCTCCTCTCTTTATCAAAAATCCAAAAAAAAATTGTCTTTTCATCTATAAAAAAAAAATTCATCCCCTTTTCTAAACAGTAAATCCCATTTTTGCACCTTCTCAGGTTGATCGCAAACACTTGTCCTGGCTCCTTATTGGCTTTGGTCTTCAGTCAAGTCACCCTAGAGTTTAGTTCGTTCCCCTATTACTTCTTCCGAGTCTCTAATCCATCCATTTTCCATGGAGAACACAGATCAAGTACCCATTGTGCATCCGGATTTGACGAAAATCCTAGCTCAGCTTGTGTCCAAGATTGACAACCTCCAGACTGAGGTTCGAGAGATGCAACGAAGCCAAGCTCCGGTTCCTCAAGAGACCGAGGCCCTATTTCCTCGTTCTATGGGTCCACCCGAGCCTATCTGGGTTCCTGAAGAGTATCAGCATGCTCCATGTGCCCCTCTCACTTATGGGTCACCGCCTGGACAATTGTCGATGCCGAACCTTGCCCAAACAGGGGCTAACTTGCCTATGATCATTGATCTGAAGGAAGAAGAACTGAGAAAAGTCAAAGAGGACCTGGAGATGCTCACCAACAAGTTTGACCAAATCAGAATCTTAGGAAACTACATGGACTACACCCACATGTCTCCTTATCCTAAAGCGAGGTTACCCGAGAAGTTCAAGATTTCAAATATCGAGAAATTAAAAGGAAATGGACCCCCGATTGTTCATCTTCGAAGCTATCACCATTCCATGACTATACTAGGGGCTTATTAAGAAGTGATGGCCTAATTGTTTCAGAAAACTCTGAAGGATAGCACCCTATGATTGTTTTTGTCTCTCGAAGGGTCCAGAATCCGTAGCTGGGAGGATGTGGCCTGAGAATTCATGTCATAGTACAAATACAATGAAGAACTTAAGGTCACCCATCGTGATTTAGAGCTTCTCAAACAGAACCCTGGGGAACCAGTCAGTAACTTCATAACCCGATGGAGGGAAAAAGTGGCAACCATGACCAATCGGCCATCTGAGGAAGAACAAGTCAGCATAGTGAAGAAGAATTTCTTATCCCATGTCTGAGAAACAATGGGAGGACAATACTATCACCACTTACGAGCTCTCAGAGAGGCAGGAGTAAATATAGAGTAAGCTCTTGCCAAAACAGAAGTTGAACCAAAGAAGGTGTCCAGAGAGTTCACCCCGAGAAAATATGACAAACTCGTCAGTGCTACAGTCTCAACCATCAACAACATCTCTCAACCAACCACATCCTGGGCTCCAGAAAGCTGACATGTCCTAGTTCAAAAGGAATACACCGATCTCCATGCTCCCTCTCCAAAGTTTATCAAGCCTTTTTAAGCCAAAATCTTATCAAACCTTTGGATCTGTGTCAATTACCAAATCCAGTCCCAAGAAACTTCAAGGCAGATGCCCATTGCGCCTTTCACCAAACCGCTAGCCATACTAATGACCAATTATTTCACCTTCGAAACATAATCCAAGGTCTAATTGACCGGGGTACCATCGCCCAACCAGCCAATCCTAAGCCAAACACTACTCACAACCCCTTCCCAAATCATACCAATGCCATCTTTCTAAAAGAAAACCTAAAATTCGATCCCTCAACTCAAATCACACCCATATACTCTCTTAAACCTCTCTAAAGTTGCCCATATTTCCTCCTACACCCTGCTAGCCTCACTGATCAGGCACTATCACTCCTTACCAGAGCATGCATCGTCGTCTGTATCTGTTCCGAAAATGGAAGTGTGGAATTATCAAAAGTGTTAAACCAACTCCTAGAGTTCAGGCCGAAATTGCCCTCATAGATGGTCATTGATTACAGGAGGTCCAGTACGATGTTCTTGGAAGCACGAAAATGGTGCTGAGAGTCAGATATTTGGGTAGTATCAACCACTGAAGTGAGCTTGGATGATGTCGTCCAGATTATGGAAGAATTATTCAGGAAAACTAACAACATTTGTAGTATGATTGAGTTACTTAATGTTATGAATCTACAAGGGCTCCTGGTCCCTTCACCCTCACATATCCCCACAGAATGGGAAGACCTGTATGAAGAAGCTGTTGAAGTTATAGAATGCATCGACTTCACATGGAAAGACAAAATTATTACCACCAGATGGGGGGAAGAGTTCGAGGACTGAAATAAAGAATAAGCTTCCGAGAAAACTGGCCCGGTAGCCGACATGTGTGGGATGATATCATTCGAAGAACTCCTCGAAGAAATAAACAAGGTGGCATAACAACCCGAGATTGATGAGGAAATTGGATTCATGTTTTTACCTTCTTTAGTAAATAACATGACCAGATTAGGGAGGCATTACCAGATCCCAAGATTACTACCAGCCAATGACAAAGGGAAGGATGTTGAAAACCTTCCTATGCTAGAGATGACCCTTGAGGAGAGCAAGATCCTCGATCAACTGAAGAAAACTCAAGCTATCATCACTGTATGGGGGCTTTTCATATCTTCTTAGCTGCACATAAATGCTTTGATCAAGTTGCTTATTGAACCCACAGTTCCTCCTTCTACTACACCAGAATAAGAGGTAAATTTGGTCGGATCCTTGACCTCTACTCGAATGTTATCCTTTTCTGAAGAAGAAATCCACAAGATTGGGCCAAACCACAATCATGCACTCAACATCTCCGTCGAATATATAGGGAAGGTTGTACCACTCTCTCTTGTCGATAATGGATATGCCTTGAATTCCTTCCCACTGAGAACCTTCAAATGTTTAGGCCTGAAAGAAAGTGACCTCGCTTCAACCTCCACTGTTGTGCGTTCTTACGATAATACCTATCGAGAGGTGATGGGATCCATAAAGCTTGTAATAGGGGCTGGCCTTATAAACCCTGTCATCGAATTCTAAGTTATTGACATCCCGGCTTGTTTCAATCTGTTGCTAGGATGACCTTGGCTCCACAGTATCAAGGGTGTGTCTTCCTCACTCCATCAGAAATTAAAATTCTTCATCGATGGATGCGTCATCACCATCTTGGGCGACGATGACAATGCCGATGGTGCAAGTACCAACAATCTAATTTTTTTGATACAACAAGGGTCAAATGATATGCTCCTATCAGGATTCCGAGTTAAACCACTTCCACTCCCTGCAGGGGACAACTTCAAAGAAAGGGTTTGTCCAGAATAAAACCCTCATGGAAATGTCAATGTAATTCAGATGTTCAGAGACATACACTTCATGCTCGGACTGGGGCTAGGACAAAGACAACAACGAATACTTGAGCCCATTGAACTGAGGAAGGCTTTCCCTCCTTGTGGTTTGGGGTATCAACCATCAGAACAAGAGCTCAAAATGATCCGCGAGTCTCGACCAAAGAGAGGACTAGACTATATCCAGACTATCCCAGGTGACTCCTTGAATGGATGATTCATTAAAGAGGGTGAAGACTTCCCCTTTTACGGCTTTCCAGAACCATGGTATAACCATACAGACAAGAAGATGAAGCCTGGAATAAAGATCTTCTTCCAAGATAGCTACCCATAGGCCGAGAGTTACCAACACCATGTACAATAACTCATCAAAGATACCGAAGAGACTGAGGAAAGTGACTCCAAAGATTCCTTCAACTTACAAACACGGGGCTGACACCCTGTATGGTTCACTCAGGAACTACATCACCGGATCCATCCCAACTTATTAAAGATGCTGATACACCTCTCCTCAATTGGCATGCTTCACCAGTTCTAAATGTTGAAGTCTCCACTAATCCAAATGTTTACCCCATTTCTTCTTCTGTTGTCTATCCTTGTTCAAATGTAATCGAGTCCTCCTTTGATGAGGTTCTCAATATTGTTTTTCCTATCAATGAAATAAACGAAGATTTTGATTATCTTGTTATGCCTTACATTAACTATTTAGATTTTAATCAAACTTTTGATGATGATGATTTTGCAAATGAACAATTCTTAACTGATCTAAATAAGGTTAATAATAATCAACATAACCATGTTCAAGTTAATGAAGAAGAGACTGTTTTTATTAACCTCGATTCTAGTAGCCAACTGCGCGAGATTAGGATAGGGGCTACCCTCGATGAATATGAGCGTGCACAACTTGAAGAATTGCTAAAAGAATTCATGAATTTCTTCACATGGTCCTACGACGATATGCCCAGCATTGATCCTGAAATATCTTAGCACGAGATCACCACTCTCTAAGATTATAAGCCGGCCAACAAAAGTTGAGAAAGCCTCGCACCGAATGGTCGCTCAAAGTCAAAGAAGAGGTGGTCAAACAGTTAAAAATAGGCTTTATTTGTGTGATCGAATATCCCACATGGCTAGCCAACATAGTGCCTATACCAAAATCAGGAGGAAAAGTTCGGATGTGTGTAGACTATCGGGATTTGAACAAACCTCTCCAAAGGATGATTATCCTTTACCCAATATCGACATGATCGTGGACAACACAGGCAGTCATGCTCTTAAGTCATTCGTCAATGGGCTTGCCAAATACAACCAAATCAAAATGCACCCAGACCACCAAGAAAAACTGCATTCATCACCCCGTGGGGAACCTTTTGTTACACTGTTATGCCATTTGGTATCAAGAATGCTAAGGCTACCTACCAGAGGGCTGCTAGAACCATCCCGCATGATCTGATTCACAAAGAGGTTGAGGTCTATATGGATGATATGATTATCAAGTCCAAAACTAGATAAGGTCATGTTCCTTCTCTCCGAAAGTTCTTCGAATGACTGCGACAGTATCAGATGAGACTCAATCTGCAGAAATGCATCTTTGGTGTTACAAAGGGAAAACTCTTGGGATTCATCATCAGTGAGAAGAGGATAGAAGCAGATCATGCCAAGCTGAAAGCCATACTTAAGATGCCACCTCCCTGAAAAGAGAAAGAAGTTTGAGGTTTTATCGGGAAATTATAATACATCAGCCAGTTCATCAACCAGTTAACATGAATCTGCAAACCTATCTTCAAACTCCTTCGAAAGGATTCAAATAAAGTTTGGAATGAGGCCTGCCAAAAAGATTTTGACCATATCAAACAATATTTGACCCAACCCTCGGTACTCATTCTACCACAACCTCGTCTCCCCTTGCTCTTATACATAACCATAACCGACACTGCAACTTGGGCTTTGCTAGCCCAATACCTTGAAGATTCCCGTAAAGAAAGAGACATCTATTATGCCAGTCGCAAATTGTTCGGCTATGAGGTTAACTACACTGCTTTGGAAAAGGCATATGTCGCACTTGTCCTGGTCATCCAAAAGTTACGGCACTACATGCTCTCCTTTCCCATAAAACTTGTATCCCTAATGGACCCTATCAAATACGTGCTTGAGAAACCCGCCTTGTTTAGCCAAATAGATCGATGGTTGATGCTCCTAGCTGAGTTCGATATCATGTACGTCACGTAAAAAGCCATGACGGGAACATCCATCTCTGACTACCTCGCTGATTACCGCATGGATGAAATCGATGTCTGGGTCTCCGAATTCCTAGATAAAAACATTTTATATGCTTGTCAAGACTGCCTTCGATGGAAAATGTTCTTTTACGGTGCTTCTAACAAAAAGGGATATTTCATTGGGATACTTCTGATCGCCCCAGATGACTCTCACACTCCCATAGCCATCAAGATGGATTTCCCTTGCACCAATAACATGACTGAGTACGAGGCATGCACGGTAGGCCTCAAAGTTGCTCTCAGGAAAGGTATTCAATGCTTAGACATCTACGGGGATTCCTCACGCATCATCGGTAAAATTCTCAGAAAGTGGAAAGTCAAGGACGAGAAACTCCAACCCTTCCATGACCACTTAGAAGAACTAACCTCCCAATTACAAAATATCACCTTCCATTACCTACCTCGAGCAAAGAATAACCTAGTCGATTCCCTTGCTACCCTAGCCTCCATGGTTGACATGCCCGAAGGAATAACAATGACCCCCTTCCAGATTCAAAATCAAGACAAACCAACCCACTACTACCACGTTGAGCTCGTCACAACAGAAGATCCCGAGCTAGCCAATTATTGGTACTATGATATTTGGCACCTCCTCAAGCATGGTAGGTATCCCTAGGGTTCCAATAAGAAAGACCAAGAAACCCTCCGAAGACTGGCCACCCAGTACATCATCTATCACAAAGAACTCTCAAAAGGAACTTCAATGGAACTCATCTGCACTATATCGTAGGGGATGACATTGAAAAGATAATACAAAAAATCCAGAGCGGGGAATGCGAACCCCACATGAATGGTCACATGCTTGCTAAAAAGATCATCCAACAAGGCTACTACTACACCACCATGACCCAGGATTGCACCGCCTATGTCCGGAGATGCCTCAAATGCTAACAATTCTCCAATCTTCTACATCTGCCTCCGCGTGAATTATACAACATGACCTCTCCCTGGACATTCTCCACCTGGGGCATCGACATCATTGGTAAGGTTACACCTAAGGCTTCCAATGGGCATGAGTTCATCCTAGTTTCCATTGATTACTTCACCAAATGGGTCGAATCCGAGTCATACATAGTGTTGAATGCTAAGAAAGCGGCCAAATTCATCAAGAAAAACATTATCTGCTGCTATGGGGTCCCACACGAGCTAGTGTCAGATAGCGGCTTGCATTTCGAGGCAGAAGTTACAGAAGTGGTCAACGAGTATGTGATTCAGAGACACAAATCTTCTCCCTATCGACCTTAGACCAACGGTGCAGTCGAAGCCGCTAAC
The DNA here is from genome assembly GCA_949130495.1 of Sambucus nigra. Taxonomy (NCBI): domain Eukaryota; kingdom Viridiplantae; phylum Streptophyta; class Magnoliopsida; order Dipsacales; family Adoxaceae; genus Sambucus; species Sambucus nigra. The sequence continues at coordinate 458,698,641 of OX422209.1, read as the reverse complement.
AAGAACCTCAAAGCCATCATCAGCAAGATGACCGAAAGCTGTCGGGATTGGGCCGACCGGTTCTCATATGCCCTATGGGGATACCGAACCTCAATTCCACCCTCTACTGGGGATACCCCTTACTCTCTAGTCTACGATATGGAAGCAGTCCTACTCGTGGAGATGGAAATACCCTCATTGCGCATCATGCTTGAAAACAAGGTCAGCGAGGAAGACTAGTGCCAAAGCCATCTTGACGAGCTCACCCTCCTAGACGAAAGGAGATTAAAAGCAATGTACCATATACAAGGGTACCATCGCCGAATAGCGCATTCATTCAACAAGAGATTCAAGGACCGCGATGTCTGAGAAGGGGACCTACCCTCAAAGAAATCATAGAACCCATCTGGGACCGCAGAAGGAAATTCAAGCCCAATTGGAGCGGCCCCTACATTGTCAAGAAGATCTTTGTCTGGCGGTGCTGTCATGCTTACGGACTTAGATGGGGAAGAGATGGCTCGTCCAGTCAACCCGGACCATCTCAAGAAGTTTTACCCCTAGTCTGAAATCTTGACGCGCTATAACTCTTCTCATCTCCCTTCTATTCTTAAAAAAAATCTTTTCACTTCCTTTTACCTCGAACTACGTGGGCCTGATCCTATGCAAAAACCATTTTCAAATAAATTAAAACTTTTCAAAATCTCCAGAGATACGTAGGCATCTCGTACACCATACATGAACACGACCCTTTCTTTTTCACAAAATAATATTCTTATCTTATCTCCGAGAACGATAGTCCATTCTAACCTATACTTGACAAAAGGATTATGTATGCCTTAACGATCGGTATAGATAATTCAAACAACACAAAACTCATCAAAAGGCACAGTTAGATGATTAAAAACTTGTTTATTTCACTAATAAGAAATTTTGACACAAATTAGATGAGAAAAGGAACTGATAACTCCCTTCCCCCTACCTTCTTAAAAAAGCTAAATAAAATCCCCACATTTATTCCCCATTACAAAATAAACCATCCTACCCATAGCTACTAAAAGAGCCCGCTCCGTGATAATCTACATCATGGGGTCCCCAAGCTTCCCCTGCCTGAACAGAGTGTCGCAAACACTCCATATACTGATAAGCCCAAACCATCTTAGAAAAAACCACAACACCTCCCTCCATGGTATAAAACAAAACTATCCACCTTTGTCCAGTCTCCACTGCCAACATCTTGCTAACTACTCTCCTCCACAACCACTTCATATAATCCTTAGGGATATGCCAAACTCTCCCAGCAGACTAAGAAGGGATGGTCGATGGATGACGACTCTCCCACAAAGAGCCAAGCCGTATGTGCAAACGCTCAGTAAAATCCTCTACTGGAAAGAAGTCTAGTGTCCGAGGTGGCAAGACCTGCTCCCATGCAAACTGATGCAGAAGTCACCAAGCGAAATAGAAAGAGGTCTATCTGAGAACAATTAGCCGAACATACGTGTATCCTCCCAGCTCCAGAATAGGCAGCAACTGTTCCCACCAGGGCACCGACCAGCACAAATTCAGAGCCCCGTTCTCCACAAACCAGTTCTCCCAACTGTCAATATCCAAGCCAAAACTAATGAAGTGGTGCGAAAAGAAGTTGGGTACAAACGATAAAGGACACTCTGGAGGAGTCACCAGGCAGAGCCTTTCAAACAATCATATGAACAACATCATGAGGCTATCCCTCAATAAGTCAGAATGACCTTCTCTCCAGGCATCCAGACCATTCAAAGTCTTCACCAGTATCACCGCCGTAGGATTGTGACGGTATGATATCCATGAAGTAATATCTGCAAGTTGTGGGTCCACCAGCAGTTCCCCAGTCACTAGTAGTAATTTTGATACTAAGCCCAGAACAACGGCTCTGGCGTATCTAGCATCTCCAGGCTCCTGCAAATGCATGGACTGTAACACCGCTGAAAGGGAGATCATTCTCCCAGCAACCAATAGTTTGGCCACCGAAGGCGAAATACAAAGCAGCCCAGCCAGCAAATCCCAGGGAGAATGGGAGAACTCAGGTAAAGCCGCAGCAACACTGGGATTTATCCCTAGCATGGCAGAAAAATCCTTGTAGGTAGGACAAACTTCAACCAACCCAAAGCGGAATACATGGTCTTCGGGGTACCAAAATTGTACCGCCGCCATCAACATGTTCCACTTAATGGGCCGGTTGTGCCACAAAGAGACTCGACGCATGTTGAAAGCATCATAGTCGACATTATAAGAGCACATCTCTTCCAAGGCTTCGAGGTAGTTAGCAAACTCAATGCTACTAGGGAGAGCCATTTTGTAAGACTAAGAGATAGCAGACAAGTAAGTAAGAGTGTGAAGGTGTGATGAAAACACTCCACCCTTACCCCTTTTTATACTTGAGAACCCTCACAAAAGACATAACCCCTGTAGAAATCGGAGGGAATCCTACCCCACAAGGTACAAGGGATGAAGAGGGCACTAAGCAAAGATTTGAATTGATGGGGCTGGACTTGACTGCCGATAGACAGGACAAGGGGCTTGCTGATCGGCAACCCCCTATTTTTGAAAATTTTCTTTTTTCCTCTTTTGTCAAAATCAGAAGCTCAATAAAAAAATTGATATTCTCAAACAGAATTTCAAAAATCCTTTTCCACCTCTATATAATTTCTCATTTTAAAAAAAAAAAAAACTTTGCTTAAAATCCCAAAAATATCTCTTTTTACGGTCTCAGCAGCAAAGTAAAAAGTGCATGTGCATGCATTTACTCACCATTAACAAAAGATAATAAAAAAACTCCATTGAATTACATATATATTTGTTCTCTGTGTTACATCAAAGTTACGGGAAATGAAGAAACACAAAAATAATGGGACTCGGCCCGAACCCACATTTTCTCTCTCTCTCACCTACCCTTCACCCCTCTGTCTAAGAGCTTCCACTCCTGCGATGCGCTCTCTTTCCTCTACAGCGAGACGATGCACAACCGCTACCTGAGCCAAAGTCCTCCCCTGACAAAGAAGATGGCACCAAATAAGAAGGAACCGAGATCGCGTCCCGATATGGGCAGTTGCCAATGATATACAGTCTCTAATGTCCCTCAGCCAAGTGGTTGACACCCGAACTTGCTGTAAGTAAAAGGCAAAATCAGTATCAAAGCAGAAACGATCAAAACAGGAACCAAAAAGAAAGAGAAAAACATAAAGGTATACCGCAGGATGAAGGACCTCCTCTATCAAACCAACTCCTCCAGATCCATCGCATGAGAACGGTGCAACATAGGCACCATCCCTCCATTAGCCCGCCAAATGTTGTACAAGGGGGTATGCAATCGCACGAAGGGAACCTTTAAAGTCGCCACCCCCGTAGACACCGACGGACCGCTGCTGCTGTGGGATGACCCCACTGCTTGACTCGAACTCGCAAGAAGGAAAGGCAGGGCATCATATATGTTGGGCGTCATCAACCATCTTGTCACAATGTCCATATAGTCATACGGTGCGGCCATATCAGTATACAACAAGTAGGACTCACCGATCATCGCCAAGATCCTCGCATCCTCTGTTAGCAGTCGCTCCCACCTCATAGACGTAGGAGGTTGCGCAGGTGGCACCACTACCTCCTCCTCAGAAATCTGTCGAACCACCCGCTCCTCGAGATGCCAAGAATGTCCGAACTCATGTGCCAGCAAACGCCTCATATGCGCGTTCACCCCGATCACCCCCGTATCCTGAATTGACTTATATAACTTTTCATGTTCTGATTCTGTATTGACTTATGTTTAGGGCAATTAGCTGGGTATTAAACCCAATCACCTCATAGAACCACATCTGCCAAAGACAGGAATTCTCAATCAAAAAGAGATGCATAAGGAAAATGTAAATATATGAAAGGAAAATGTGCAAAATTAAAGGATACCTCGAGGAGATACGTGGCTCCAGTAAAAGTTTACCAGTAGCACCGTCTGAATGCATCCAAAGAAAAATAGTGGGTTGCCAAAGTCAGGCTCCCCCAATCATAGAGAGGGATGTTCTAAAAGATCCTCAAGTACGGCAAGAACCACAAATGGACAATGTCGCCACTCGACGCCACCATGAAACCTCCCAACACTAGAAAAATGAATAACCGGTCCATCTGCCTCACCTGTAGCCCATCCTCCACATCAACTACCGTACTCAGCAATACATCCTTCAACAAGGACAACCGGATGGAATCCCCAGACCCTATCCTCCCTACTTCACTAAGCGCCGCATGCACCACCTCCGGCCTCACCCTCAAAGAGCGACCCACCTCTATCTGCTCCCCATCAGAATCCATCCCCAGCAGCTGTTGCACATCTATGGGAGTCACGATCATCTCCCTAAAACTGAAATGGAAGGTGTGGGTAATATCCTACCATTTCTCCCCCAAAGCACATAAGATCGATGTCGACCGAGGCGTCTCATCCAACGCAGACGCCAACCTCCCAAAACCTGCTGAGGATACCACCCAACGCACCACAAGTGGAAGATGCTCCCAAACTCCCTTCAAATAGATATCACATTGTCAAAAGAAGAAACCTTCTCATAATTCGAAAAGAAAAGAAAAAAATCACAAAAAAGAGAAGAATGCCAAAAGTGAGCTTGCTTACATAACCGCCAGGGCTCACCACCTTAGAAGAGAGATGACGCGATGGCTCCCGCGGTAAGGTCCGCTCATTCGTAACTGGATCAAATGTGTCAAAGGAGTTCTCACTCGCCAAAGAAAGAGGTGCCCTAGCCCTCCACTCTACGTTCGCGTAGTCATCGACAGTCAACCATTCCCTATGCGCTGCAGTGCTCACAAAGGCATCCATTTCTTAAAGGTCGAAATGCTAGAACGATTTGCAGAGGAAAATCAGATAAAGAAAGTAAGCAAGAAGATGTGAAAAATGAAGGGAATTCGCCCCTTTATATAGGATGCCAAGGGTCATGTCGATCGGCATTGAACCCCCACCCACCAATCGGCACTGACCCCTTACCTTCCCAAGGCACTCCAAAAGTCCGTGCCACTGCCGAATGGCACCCTCTATACCATGCTGATCGGTACCCCCATTAAAATTTCGTATAAAAATTCCCAGGAAATACCATATAGCCCTGAAAAATTCTCAAAAAATTCCTAAAAATCCCAGGAAGGATTTAGAACATTTTAACCAAGAAAATTTTGCACTCCTTCAAGCGGAACCCCTATTTCCCCAGTAACCAAGTAAAACTCCTCCCGGAAACATCCCCGGAGGATCTCTAAAGATCACCCCCTATGCCCCAAAGGCCTCAATTATCCCCAAGAAATACATCCAAACCCTGGGCCACCTAAATCTCCCCAGTGGAATTTTGGCTATTCCTTCAGAGGATGCAAAAGATTTCCCCAGCTATCGGCTCCCTATCCCAAAACAAAACATCAAGATAATCTCCCCGTCAGAGCTCCCCATGAACATCTCTACTTAAGACTGCATAATTGGCTTTGACCCGTAGAATTTGTCATCTCTACTTAAGCCCGCAGAATAGGATTCGACCCGTAGAATTGGTCATCTCATCTTAAGCCCGCAGAATTGGCTTGGACCCGCAGAATTGGTCATTTCATACTTAAGCCCGTAGAATTGGCTTCGACCCGCATAATTGGTCATCTCATACTTAATCCCACAAAATTGGCTTCGACCAGCAAAATTGGTCATCTCATACTTAAACCCGCAGAATTAGCTTCGAGCCGTAGAATTGGTCATTTCATACTTAAGCCCGCAGAATTGGCTTCGACCCACAGAATTGGTCATCTCAACTTAAGCCTGCAGAATTGGTCATCTCTATTTAAGCCCGCAAAATTGGATTCGACCCGTAGAATTGTCATCTCATCTTAAGCCCGCATAATTGGCTTCGACCCGTAGAATTGGTCATCTCATACTTAAGCCCGCAGAATTGTCTTCGACCCGCAGAATTGGTCATATCATACTTAAGCCCGCACCCGCAAAATTGGTCATTTCAACTTAAACTCGTAGAATTGGATTCAATATGCAAAATTGGTCATCTCACCTTAAGCCCGCAGAATTGGCTTCGACCCGCAGAATTGGTCATCTCTATTTAAGCCCGCAAAACTGGATTCGACCTGCAGAATTGGTCATCTCATCTTAAGCCCGCAGAATTGGTCATCTCACCTTAAGCCCGCAGAATTTTCTTTGACTCCCAGAATTGGTCATCTCTACTTAAGCCTGTAGAATTGGCTCCAACCCGCAAAATTGGTTATCTCATCTTTAAGATCGCAGAATTGGCTTCGACCCGCAGAATTGGTCATCTCTACTTAAGCCTGCAAAATTAGCTTCAACTTGCAGAATTGGTTATCTCATCTTTAAGCCCGCAGAATTGGCTTCAACCCGCAGAATTAGCTTCGACCTGCAAAATAGGTCATCTCAACATAATCCCATAGAAATCAGCTTCGACCCACATAATTGGCAATCCCCAACACCTCCTTAGGAATTGACCTAAACTTTTCCTTTAAATCATCAATAGTATCCCCCACCCCTCAGGCCCTCAGAATCATCCCCAACCCTCTAAATTGGTCATCCTCGCTCCCTTAGGTCCTCCGAATCGGCCTCGACCTTCTGAATTCGCCATCCTCCCTCAAAAGAATCATGCTGTGTCTATTCGATGGCTATCGTTTGTTCCAAACTCACCCGTCGAGGGTCTCTGTACACACCCCATTATGTTATCCCCTAAACTCTCCCTAGGTCCCTAGCACCTCCCTTCATTACTACAAACTCAGGTCATACCCCGACTACTAACCTAGAACCCATCGGGCACTCCCAGGCTCCGTTTGACCAAAATTCAAACTCTTCAACTCGACCGAGATTGAATGAATCTTTAAATGGACCTGAAACCCCTTTCCAACGGTCCATCCCATGAGTGATTCCGACTTACCATGCGGACGAATGATCCGTTTTCCCCCGAAACACCATCAGGAGGCCATCGGGTGCTCCCGGGCTCCGTTTAACCTAAGTTAACTCTTAAAATTAATCGAGACTGAATGAATCTTTGAAGGTCACTGAAACCCCTTTCTAACGGTCTGCCCCGTGCACGATTCTCACTTACAGTACGGACGAACGATCCATTTTACTCCAAAAGGTCACCGAATACTTTCAGGGACCAGTTGACCAAAGTCAACTCCCCAAACTGGATCAAACTCTTTGAAATGTCGAAGTAGATCTCCTAACCTTTCCAATGGTCTGCCCTATGGGCGATTCGGACTTACCATGCGGACGAACGATCCATTTGCATCCGACGATTCCTCGTCTAATGGACCGATAAATGCTTACGAGCCAAATTTGACCCAAAGTCAACTCCCAAACCCAGGAGAAGTCCAAAGGACTTTTGAAGGTCTCTGAATTAATTTTCTAACGGTCTATCCCGTGCATGATTCTGATTAATGGTTTGTGTTCTGCGGTCAGTTTTCCGAAAAGGCCTGAAAGACACTACCAAACGGCAGATCCCAAACCTTGCCTATCGGTAGTGTGCCTAAATGCAGCTGTCAATTGGAAGGAATAGGTATACACCGATCGACAATTCCCTAGGCTAATAAAAAGGAGGCTCGACCTCAGTTGCAAAAGGAAGCCCAAACCTGAAACATATCACTCTTAGCAAATCCAGAAACCTCTCTCGAAGTCAGCGTGATTTCCACATCCAAAACCCTTTCCAACCTTCACTTTTCATCATCCTTTTCATCAAACTTGGTGAATTCATTACCCTCCATTATCATCTAAGTGCAAGGTCTACTCTCCAACATTTAAGATCAAGCTCAAGATCTTCAAGAAGGTCCAATTTTCTCAATTCTCTCCTTAAATTCTGATAAATTCGCAATAACTTGTTTTATTAATTAGCACTTTTATTCTCTCATATCACATATCTTAATATACTTTTTATTTAGTATTATTGCACATCTCTTATTTTCATACAACTAAAAAACCCAAAAAACAAGAAAAAGAGGGTTTCCTCATAAATTCCAAGAGGAACTTCTCACACTTTTCTTACACTTTTCTCACAACTAAAACACTTTTTCTACACACATACAAATAAGATAATCCCCGATTGGATTTATGGTATAAACCCCACCCCTCATTTTGCATGTGAACTACGTGGACTTTGATGCCTCTATAGGCTACGTAGGCGTCTCGGGGTAAAATTCAAGATTCGAGTCCTATTTTTTCTTTCTCTTTCATCTCCTATTATCTCTAAATTCAATTATCCTAGATTATATATAAATACATACATTTGTCATTAGTGGCGTATTACCCCCACATGCGTTATCGTTCCATCATAACCGACAATGTAAGGGTAATCGCGCAAATCCTATTTTCTAATATTTTATACCTTCCTACGGATGACTCGCTTTACCTATTCCATGGTACAAGTCGATGATTCCTATATCCACTATGTATACACATTCACACATATCACGGGGAAAATAACGGAAAATAGCAAAAATCCATGAGACACAGTAAGGGCGGAATGGGTGCCTAACACCTTCCCATTTCGTAACTTAGCTTTCCGATACTTTTTGAATCATTTTTGGTTTTGTATGCATCATTATGTCTTTGGATGATGTCCTTCAGGATGGCTCCCCTTCTTTTGTCTGTTTTGAGTAAAATAGACTCACGACTCTATTTGTCTACATTTTTCACCTCACCCAAATGACGTCGGCCGAATAGCTCCTGAGAGGGATGCGCGGGACCTAGGATCCTCCCTGAAGCGCCCGCCCACCGCAAGGATCCGGGGATGGCCACAAATGGAAATATAAATGAACATATATCTCTGACAAAAATCCAAACTAATTAGAGGAACGGGCAACACATGCCCAAACTAATAAGGTCTAAAAATAAGAGTAGAGTCAATCATTGGGGTCGTCTAAGCAATGGCCTGCAACTCCCACATAAGCTGCAGCGCATCCGTTCTAAAGAATTTAAGCATGACACTCCGGTGGCTTGGCACCTGTAATATATACATATATATACACGAGAAAAAAAATAACAGGAAACGAGTCAGAGCCCGAGTGTAAAATAGTTTAAAAATAGTTTAGCAAGTATTTAAAATGCTTACCGGCTAATGTAACAACCATGTTAGTATGCGACACTCTCTTGAGAGATTATCACCTCTCTTCTAGTGTGCACGCCTACCGTACTATTAACCTCAAAAGTTTTATTTTAGATTAACTTTCCCAAAAGTTTTCATTCCGAAGAATGCTATTGCTAAGATATTTAATTTCTGAAAATTAAGCTCTCTCATATATCTTATGTTATTTAAAATAACCCAGTGATGTCACAAAATTCCCAAACACTTATAGTAAAGTTGGAGTATTCATTCATTACTTAACTACTTTTATGAACTGTAGAAAGTTCCCATACTCAAGTACATATACATACATATATATATATATATATATATATATATATATATATATATATATATATATATATATATATATATATATATATCTTAGTCACTCATATAATATATATACTATCTGCACCCCACATAAAATCTATGGTGCTGGCATACTCTGCTATCAAGTCCCCGTATCACTCGTACTAAGGGAAATACTAGTTCGGAATCACTCTCGAACTGTATTAACACAAAACACATACAATTAGAGGCGAAGCATAGTTCCAAGTCTCTAAGAGGTCAGTACATACCCTCACGTCTCTTAGGACCGTCTGACTATCAATCAGATAGCATGTACCAAGGAATCCTATGTTCTAGGGTACAAGTCAATATCCCCCATAAAGGCCCAATTGAGATAAAACTGTCCCGACGCGGAAAGTCCCATGATAGCATATAGATCGGGTATGATTTTTACACAGATATATAATATGCACAATCACACAGTCATATATATATATATATTCACATTTCTAAATTAGGTGTGCCCATGACCCATAATTATAATTATCCGTTCTTACCTCATTTTTCTCGATTATTTCACATAACGAACTCGTCTTTTTTATTCTCATTTATATTCACTTCATACTCACTTTTCCTCTCTCGAAATATTCTGACTCCCTCAGTATAATTTTAGTAGGCTTACACTCACTTACCTTCTGGTCTAACTACCTTACGAGTCTCGATCTTTCTATTAAACGTACGCATGATTTCGTATGTGCAGATAACTCCCCGTTAACCTATAATTTTATACCACCTTAAATTTCATCAACGGGGTTTACCTAGGCCCTACTGGTCCTCTTTACATCTCATTATACTCCAACAATAACAATCAAGGGTTCCTATGCATTTTTAACCAGATTAAACAAACGAACAAAAAATATGCAATTTTCCAGGAGGCGTCGATCGATCGATGTAAGGGTATCGATCGATCGATCGATCGTCGATCGATCAATGTTCTTGATCTATCGATCGATCAAGAAGTTATGACAAAACCTACTCTTTTACAGTTACTGGTTTAACTCTACAACCTCAACCAAATCTCCATTAACGATTCCCAAACTCCCAATTAATGATACTACAAGTACCATATACCTAACTACATGATTTTCTATGTAAAATATGTCTGAATTCATCAAGTATCATGATTTAATGGGGTAAAATTCACATAAACTGCAAGAACCCTAATTTTTTTTTAAATTTCCATTCTTTTAATTCTTTTCCAGATTTCTTGCTTCTAAATCCATACAAATTCATGGCTTATCCTCTACATGTGATTTAGATATCCATAATACATCTACTTCCTCTACACATATGATTTGAAGTCTCCAAAACTATAATTTCTTCCATAAAACATGTTCTAAACAACCCTAGAATAACATGATTGAAACATTAAATAAAATAAAGTAAGATATATACTTCCCTGGAATTGATTTTCTGATTTGTGGACGAAAGAGGTATGGTTGCGTTCCTCTTCGCGCGATCTACGCTTTGGTGGTGGTGGCGGTGTAAATGATTGAGTCCTTGGCCTTGAGTTGTTTGGAAAGCTCTCCAACTCCTTATCTAATGGTCGCTCTTTGATTTTGTGTTTGTTAAACTGAGAAGGCAACTCCTAAAGGCTGATTTATCCGTAGGAAATTCGTGGGTTTAATTACTCAAAAATGTCAAATGTCTATAATACCCTCACAGGATGCCAATTAGGCCTGAAAACACCCCGAGACCCAAACTAAACCCCCGGGTATATTATTTTGACTATCTCGACCCTTCCAAACTCATTGGCGCACTCGAAATGACCATGCAGGAGACTTATAATTTATTCACTCTTAATAATAATAATTTAATTTCGACACGACACCGACGCGTCCCGATTTAATTTACATAATTATCAAATTACACACTCATGATAATTTAATAAATAAGATTATACATATTAGTTTATCCATTAAGTAATAATCAATAAATTCCCAATAATTACTAACTCTCATCACGCTAGTAAATATTTAAATAAATTTTTGGATTAATATTAAATTAATCTAACTCAATTAAATTTAATAAATCCCTAAATTTATTGCCCTAAAATTAAGAGCCATAAAAATACGGGGTATTACATACTTCCCCCCTAATAGCGGAATTTCATCCCAAAATTCAAGAAAAATAAGGCCTACTTGGTAAAACAATCTTGGATATCTTATCAGTGCACAAACTATTTACATAGTAAGACGCTCAATCACTATAGCCCCCTGCTTCACAGCAAGCTTGTTTAACACTCTCATTACAGACACTTCACATTGTGCTCCTATCCGACAACATTCGCATAAGACACACGTATACAGTATTAACTCCCATTATTTCAATATCGTTGGGAGGCCTCACCTCACTACCTTACAACTACTCGGATTTATCTAAACACAAAACTTTGATTCTGAGAGAAAACATACAAACATCTGACCACTCTTGTTTGCCTAAAAAAATCGTGGAATTCTACCATAGTCATCAGACTCTAACTCAACCAATCCAAAATTCTGATTATCCGCCCATCCCTTAACCTTCAGAGTGAGAAAAGTTAAGGTCTTTCCACACCAAAACCTCAATAAGCATAGTATTCATAATATACAGGTACGAGTGCTCCCACGTAACCCTATCATTAGGTAATATCCTCCCCCAATTACTGTATTATACTTCACTTGCTAGCTATAACAGTTGTGGAAATGAAACGATCACAAAGAATCCATAATTACTTTCACACTGCTCCAATAATGGTTAATCACGGCTCGCCTACTCCCCTAATTAAGGGTGACACAACCTGCTCAAAATGAAATGTCATCCCCGCTGCTTCCTAAAATCCCATATTCAAGGTGGGATTCAAAAATATCCTCCTAATTTAGAAATATACCGTGTAGGACCATGTACTGGCGCGATTCTTCCTTTCAAAGGAAGATTGGGGCACACTAGTTAATATTGTAAATCACCCCAAAGGAATATCAATCACTTCCTTCGTAGGCGACTTTTTCCACCTATTCGAATGAACCCTGGATCTTTCCTTGAGGTTGGCGACCCATCAAATAAACTTTATCGACTTTACTGGCCTCTCCCATTATAGAAATCGTCGGTAGCCACAAAATTTCCTGGTTGACCCTCTTGTTTCAAACGATTTCTATTTATGAGTAGTGCCTTCAAAGACTACTCACTATATCCCACTCAACATTGACTTCTACTTGTACTGTCTAACATTAAGTGACACTTAATGCACCCCTTTTTTCCTTTGCGTATACTAAAAGTTCCGACCCATGCACTTCTCTCCACGATGTGCACTTTCGGACCTTTTTATATCATACTAGCACATTCACTCTTTGTACGCGTGAGTCTCTCTCAACATTTGACTAATTACAACTCCGATCCGAGTGTTCTCCATAATAATTAAATTCTACCCTTCTCAAGGAATACCCTTTTTTTTAATTGCTTCCCATAACCTTCTAACTAAATCTGGGTGTGCTACTCTAATCGCACATGTATATATGGATCATAGTTCTTCATGCGATGCTTAATCCACTCTACCACTTCCACATCGTTACGTTAGTCCCACAAACATATATTCCACACGTGTATTCCCACATTCTGTAGCACCCCGCCCACCCGAGAAGAGCGAACGACGCGATATTCATCGATGAAACTAACCAAATCCATCAAAATACTAGGTATAGAGCATCTACATCCCACAACAACAAAAGAGAAACCACTAATCTCAAATCTCTTCAAATAAGTACAAATATTCCCTCGAATAAAATACAACAACAAAAATAATTAACCAATGCTTTATAAATCAAAATAAATACACGTCTTCTCACTTGTATTAAAAATTCTTCCCAAATAATCCACACTAAAAATCATCCCAACTCTTTATTTCCTTTGTGCTCAGAATACGTTTACAACACTTGGTTATTCTCAATTACCCTAGAAATCAAAATTTTTAAATTCCTCCTCATCATCGTTCCACCCATCAATTCGTGGTGATAAAACATAACTTTTAATGCTTTATTAACACACCACCGGCTCCTCTGGCCTTAAATCATAATTCAACTTCCAAATTAGAGATATAATTACCTGCTCCTATTACGACCGAGGTGCCGAACTCATGGACTAATGACCAAACATCCCCCTAATTCCAACTTACGCTAAGTTTCATGCGTGGAATGTCTCGCAAAGCAAAATCCAAAAAAGTAACCCCCCCGATATACTACTACCTAGCATTTTCGGCTATCGAAATCCGTTAAGCCCTCCGTCCATAGCATGTACCCCTTTATTTCGTCTCTTGATAGAAAAGTTACATCTCCTACCGTAATTACACTTAACAAAAAACATTTCGCCAATTCTACAATCATTCAGTATTGGGGTTAATCCCATTCTATAAAACTCAGATACATACTATCTGGGTTCTTGAAATCCTGTCCCCAAACATATGGGTATAACTCTTAACTCTCACATCTATAAAGGATAGATATATTAGTTCGCTCTTCCTATCACCAAGTCCTGAGCGCTAAATATAATAATGAGTTAAATCTTTTCGCTCAACTGTAAACCCAATACATACTGAATCATAACAACAAAGTCCCTGCACACATCGGGATCGAATATCTCGAGCCCATTATCCCCTCCGAAGATCTATAATAGATAATATAAGTGCGAGTCGGACCCTCTCACAGGTGAGGCCTCTCCAGAACAAAACATGTTGTATTAATGCAACGATTTCGATAGCCTTGCAATAACTGCCTATTATCTTACTATCCATTACTATAAAGTTGTAACCAAGACAATATCATACTCGTATATCACATCACTAAAATGAGAAATCTCAATCAAGTATATAACGTTATTAATACAGACATTCATCCTTCGCATATATCACTAAGGATAGTCCCACTACACTAGGGAAAATATTAACATAATAATAATGTTTATAGTTATACGCACTAAACTCGTCTCACATGCTAATCTAGAAATGAACAAAATATGGTGACTCGCTCGTGTCACATAAAACACGACTCATCCTCCGAGGATAAAACTCCTACTTCTACCTTGCCAATCGTCTTGACTGCACAAATGGTCCCCGAACGTAACACGCCTGTCCAAACCAAAATAAAAACTACTTTAATTATTGTCCTTTACTAGGAATACTACTCTTTTCCCTTTACTCACTTCGGGAATGCTTTAATGCATGTGATTTCACTCTCCACAAAATACCTCTACACATAATCCACTTATCACCTGACATACTAACCATATTAGGATTGTCCTTCTCGGACTTTGGTAGGCTAGATTCCTAATGGCTACCCCCGTTGTTCCCTTAGCTTTGTTGGCCCTAAAAAACATGCTACTGGTTTCCATAGCCCTTACTGAATTCACCATCTCTTGGTAAGAATTCAGATAGACGAATCATTTAAATGAGCCCCCCTGATGGGTCTCCCCCTTACGGTGTTTTACTAACTACATTTCATCTAGACTCGCTCTCCACTAAATCTTTCGATTACTTTATCTCCCTTCATAAGAGCATTAACATCTTTACGGACAATGTGTGAAATTGTCACCATATGGATCGACTGTCCAACAGAATTCTCTTAAGTGTTGTCAATCTTTCCTCACAAGTTGATTTCCCCCTTGAAATCTTCTCTACCATTGGTATCCACTCCCGATCATACAAGATTTGCTAAAAGTCTAAATCCATTTACAAATGGACCCCTGTCCATCCCTTCCGTAATGGGTTTAGAACAACGTTCATATCTTATTCTGAACAACTGATGAAAGAACGTGTTGTTAAACTGTACCTAAGGTCCTTTCATTGACGCAACATTTCACTACTAACGGTGCTGGTTACCTCCCACTATTGTAACTTTGCTCTGCTGAGTCATGAAAAATTTTACCCCAAATTTTCACTTCTAGTTAACCACCCTCCACTATATCTCTAACACACACAATTCATGCATGTCTAGAATTTCCGCTGATGACTCTCCTCAATTTTATCTTTCGACCCTCTCCCAAGCGCACCACGTTGGGTGGGTCAAATTTTTCCTTGCTTTCGACTATAGCAGCACTTGGAATTTGTAGGCTGTGTCCTAGCCTCCTTTACTGTCCTGGCCTCTCATTCACTAATAGGGGGTGACCTTGACTACGGTCATCATCCTCAAATATACTTTACAACCTCAACTGAGCCCTGCTCCTGATGTCCGCCTAACGATCCTCATCTGACATCCTTCATCGCTCAGTACACGCACACATCCGAACACAATTAAAATTCACTAAATATGAAAACCTTTTTAATAACCAACAATTTAAGAATTCATAAATACTAAGGATGGATAATAGCACACAAGAATTTAAATCATCTAGATAAACCAAACCAGTTTAAAACTATAAATGAAACCATCCTGACGATAATTAAATCCCAAAGAATATCAAATACTGGAAATATAAATGAACATAAATCTCTGGAAAAAATCCAAACTAAATAGAGGAACGTGCGATACATGCCCAAACTAAAAAGGTCTAAAAATAAGAGTACAGTCAATCAATGAGGTCGTCTAAGCAATGGCCTGCAACTCCCACATAAGCTGCAGC
Source organism: Sambucus nigra (assembly GCA_949130495.1). Lineage (NCBI taxonomy): Eukaryota > Viridiplantae > Streptophyta > Magnoliopsida > Dipsacales > Adoxaceae > Sambucus > Sambucus nigra. The sequence goes on along the minus strand of OX422209.1, from coordinate 458,682,607 downwards.
ACATCTGTTATAAAGAATCTAAGCATGACGCCCCGGTGGCTGGGTACATGTAATATATACATATATATACAAGAGAAAAGAAATAACAGGAAACGAGTCAGAGCCCGAGTGTAAAACAGTTTAGAAATAGTTTAGAAAGTATTTAAAATGCTTACCGACTAATGTAACAACCATGTTAGTATGCGACACACTCTTGAGAAATTCTCACCTCTCTTCTAGTGTGCACGCCTACCGCACTATTAACCTCAAAAGTTTATTTTAACTTAACTTTCCCAAAAGTTTTCATTCCGAAGAATACTATGGCTAAGATATTTAATGTCTGAAAATTAAGTTCTCTCATATATCTTATGTTATTTAAAATAACCCAGTGATGTCACAAAATTCCGAAACACATATAGTAAAGTTGGAGTATTTATTCATTAGTTACCTACTTTTATGCATAGTAGGTAGTTACCATACACAAGTACATATATATATATATATATATATATATCTTAGTCACTCATATAATATATATACTATCTGCACCCCACATAAAATATATGGTACTGGCATACTCTTCTATCAAGTCCCCGAATGTACTAAAGGAAATACTAGTTCGGAATCACTCTCGAACTGTATTGTATGTAATTCATGGATTGAATTAGCCAAAATTGTCAAATGTCTATAATACCCTCATGGGATGCCAATTAGGCCTAAAAATGAATCGAGACCAAAACTAAACCCCCAGGTACATTATTTTGACTATCTCGACCCTTTCGGACACATTGGCGCACTCGAAATGACCATACGGGTGACTTATAATTTATTCACTCAAAATAATAATGATTTAATCCCGACATCACACCGGCGCATCCCGATTTAATTTCCACAATTATCAAATTACACACTCATGATTATTTTAATAAACTAGATTATACATATTACTTTATCCATTAAGTAATAATCAACAAATTCTCGATAATTACTAACTCTCATCACCCTAGTAAATATTTAAATAAATTTTTGGGGTATTACACCAAAATACCCTAGAATGTTTTTTTTGCCGGGAGCAAGCCCTTGAACTTCCACCTTTGAGCGGGCGGTGGTAGAACCCGCAAGCCCTCATTGAACTTCTTGCAGAGTTCTATCCTCATTGTAGGGTTGTTTAAATCTAGTAAATCACGGTTCACACTCTAACATGAAAGGTCAAAGTCTTATAAATAAATTGTTACTAAGTCAAGTACTTGTAGTATCATGACACTGAAGGTCTTCCATGCTTGCATATGGCTGCAGGTTTTCCTGGTCCACTCAAAATAGGTGAGTCCAATGTGTTTGGGGAGATTCTTCCTTATTTGAAAAAAATAAGATAAAAAAGTTTGATTATTGAGATCGTACTTAATTTATCTACAAGTAAGTATATGAGAATACACCCTAATCAAGAATGTTCCATCCTCAGGTGAGTGCTCTCAACCTTAAACAAAATGTTCTCAGTCTTCAATAAGGCCATGGCCTCGATGGTGGTCTGCTTCTCTCGCTCATAGGCCTGCTTGGCCTAGGCTATGACCTCTTAAAATTTTTACAATTCCTAGTTAAACTCATGAATCAACTGGAACTGATCGGAGCGACCATCTAAGAGGCTCGTGAACTCTTCCACAAACTGTGAAATAAAAGAATAAATAACAAATGTTAGAGATGTTCACGAATTATAGCCGAGCAGACCAAGATTAGATATAAAGAAAAATAATATACTCACTAGTGGAAAAGTTTGGAAAGTATGGATAGAAATATGGTCAGGTTCCATCATCTTCAACTGCTCGCGATCACCAGTGAGCACTGGCCCCCTCGGCAAACTAGGGTCCTAAAAGGGATTATGGGGTACGGATTAGGCATGAGGGACATGAGAGAGGTGGGGGGAGGGACTTCATTCTTCTTCGAGGAAGGAGGGTCCATGAGAGACTTCTTCTTATTATTTTTCTTCTTCTTCTCCTCCTCCTCCTCCTTCGTCTTCTCTTTTTCCTCTTCCTTATTTTTCTCCTTGATGACCAAACATTGATTGACAGTTCTAAAGGACTCACCCTCAGCCTTCTTCTAGGAATTAGCCTTGGGGAAAGGGGGAAATCATCATCATCATCCAACATAAGGATTATATTCTTGGTGGGACCAATAGAGTCCTCTTCATGTGACAATATGGAACTGGCGTCATGAGATTCAAAAGACGAAGAAGCTTCCTCATCAGGGAGTGGGAGCTCAGGAATATATTCTATCGGGCGAGCAGTAAAGCTACCGATAGTATTGGTGTACTCAAAAATAAATAAGGCTGATCTTGTGTTCTCGCCATTAAGAAGGTAGTCTTTCACCCTCCAAGCCTTCAACAAGTCAACACAATTGATGTTTTCCAGGGAAGGCTCCTTGTTCATCCCGCGAGTTTCTCAAAGGCACAAATAAAAGGCATTGTCAGTAATAAGACAACATAATGATAAGAGAATATAAGCAATTAAAGGAAGAATTATCACCCTATATCACCCCCCCCCCCCCAATTTGGGCACAGTAACCCTGTGTATTCTTCTCCCTTAGGGAGTGGTGGATGTCGCCAATTTCTGGCAATAAAACCTTGATGCCAATTTCGTTTGTTAGAATCAGGGATATGAACAACATTTTATCGGCTTTCTTCACCTTCATGTAAAAACAAGGCCACCTATGGTATGAGACCATGTGTAACAATACCTGATTTCTAGAATACCCAGGTTGGTCCTATAAAGATCACTTATGAGATTCAACCCATTGACTATGCACCAAGTATTAGAGGCACATTGAGATGGGGCTACCCCGAAGAACTCAAAAAATTCTAAGAATAGATGGATTGGGGGAAAATTCAATCCTCTAGAACAATAGTAAGGGTGTGAATCTAGTGTCCCCATTGATGGCTCTGACATCTCTGGACATAGGGGCACAGTCAATTGTGACCCCATAAGGAATGGAGTATGTTTTCCTAAATTCATCTACACTTTTTCCATGGAGATTGTTCAAAATTTTTAGAGGAATTGAGTACTGCAACTGAAGACAGTAGAAGGGAAAAGAATAATGTTATAAAAATAATAGATAATGAAAGATATGATATAGACTTGCAACGAAAACTGAAGAATGGAAATGACTAACTTTGGAGCCTTTTGTTAGTAGGAGATTAGGATCAAAGGATGATCATGGTATGAAGTGTAGAGGAAAAATACAGTTTCAAATAACGTGCATAATCATGAGGTATAGGGACTGAAGAGATTTTTGGCGCTTCATTCTCCTATCGGACTAGAGTACCCTCACAACATTCGCTTATTTACAAGAATGACCTGTCGGTTCAAATTCATTAAAATGGATTGAAACAAGTTAGCCTTTGAAAATAGTAAAATCCACTGTCCTGGGAACGCTTGACCCAAAATTTTAGGGTCAATTGTGGGGACCAAAATATAATTAGGCCCAATTCAGACTGGGCGACCAAGTCCAATGACATTAGGGGCACTCCCGACCCAACTTACCCGTAAAAAGGATTATTACCAACATTTATCATGTGGATAATTACAAGGTAATCACGATTGGCTCATATAGGTTAACCAAAATCTCGTGTGAGATATTTGAGGTATTACCACACGAGTTTATCTCAAGCCAAAGGAGTTCATTGGCTTATTCAACCACTAGAGTTTTAAACAACTATAAATACAACCCATACCCCCGGGGCTAAATGGATGTAATTTTTAAACTTTGAGAGAAACTAATAAGAATGCAGTGACCTCCTTGTGAACGTAGGTAATTTGCCGAACTATATTTGTATGTTGGGCCATTAGAATTTTTATATTCATCTTTTGATTACTGTCTGGAATTTCTTAGTTGTGATTAATTTGCACTCAAAATAACTATTTATATTCCCCCAATATTAACATATTTAACCATTAATTTCAATCTTAAACTCATCAAATATGAAGTATTCTTCTTTATATTTTTCATATTAAGAATATTTTTTTTTCTACTGGATCACTGTAACACACCATAATTTTATGAATTTAATATTTAATTAATTCAGAAAATTTTAAATTACTTGTGTGTCGTAATTTTAATTGAATTAATTACGGTAATATTTATTTAAATATTAATCAGAGAGCGGATGATTAATATTTAGGGATATTTAATTACTAAGTGAATAGTAATAATTTATTTACGTCATTACGGGTATTAGTGACGCGACATTTATTTATCTCAGTCGGGCGTCGGTATAGACTAATTTGGGTGTGAGATAAGGATTTTTATAAATTAATTTGGATGCTAATTCTGAGTGTACGGTTGAGTTCGGATCGACCGAAATAATCAGAAAAGTGTACTCGGGGGTAGTAAACGGGTCACGGGACATTTTTGGGTCACTTGGGCTTGGCCCATTAAGCTAAAAACGGGATTAAGCCTAATTACTTAATTAAAAGGAAAAGGGGAATGGCTGATTTGATATTAGAAAACACATAGTGGGAGAGAAAACCATAAGGAGCAGTTAAAGGCACTAGGAACCCATTTGGGGGACAAAGAAAGAACCAAAGGGGGGATTTCATCATCAACCTTGAGAACCATAACTCCGAATCAGACCCTACGAAACCATAAGGCAAGTGGTTAACTTGTTGTAACATTTATTTTTGTTTTCAATTCATATTTATGTGATGTGAATACCTAAAATTCATTTTGGGGATAAACGGGTACAAAGATGGGGTTTTTGTAATTGAAACATAAAATGGAAATTGGTGTAGGAATTTATGGTGTTACATGATTCTAAACAAATATTCACCTTAGTTGTGATAAACCCAGACAAATTATGAATGAAATTGAGTTGTAAATCTAGTGTTGTGACTGATTTACGAATAACTCGGGTTTTTGCCCCAATTTGGAAAAACAGCAAAGAACGAAAATTAAATGGGGTTTGGGGACTTTATGGGGGTTCCTTATGATGTTCTGTGGGTGATATATTGATGAGAGGACTTGGGTTAGGCTATATAAGGAATTAGGATTTTAAGGTTTTCGTCCATGGAGAAACAAACCCGCGGAGAAGAAGAAGACAGGTTCGATCGATCGATCGATGACTAGGATCGATCGATCGATGGTCCAGGATTTTTGACAGTTCCCCCAGTTTTAATATATAAGGGAAATTAATTAAAAAAATTCCCCCATACTTTAGTTAGTGAGAAATAAGTATGGAACATTAATTCCTAATAATTATGAAGGAAAGTAATTGGGGTTGGGAGGAACTTATGTGTGACAAGCTGTGGTAAATTTTTGGGGAGAAATATTCAAAAATAATTAAAGACGGATCGAGTGGGCGAGTCCGGGTATGTGGGTTGAGCGATACCAAGGTGTTAAATTAATTTATGTGTAAAACTAATTAGCTTGGAGTCAAAAATTTAGACTCGGGTTTTATTTTATTTCGGGCCACGAGAGCGACACCGAACATATTGGTTGGGCAACACCAAAAGTAATCTAATTAATTAATAATCAGAGTTGGACCACAAACTCATGATAATTTGTATAGGCTTGTGTTACGGACTCAGTACACGGGATGGACGGGGTATTATATATATATATATATATATATATATATATATATATATATATATATATATATATATATATATATATATATATATATATATATATATATATATATATATGGTGTGTGCATTAATATCACTGGCTAGATATCGTTATTATATATACTCTAGAGCTATCAGGGGAGGTTGTGCGTAGAGGGTGAATCTCCTAGCTTGAGGAGTAGGGGTACTATATCCCCATGTCATAGCATCGATTATATGGGTGAGGGGAATCTCACTTTCAGGGAAGCAATATGACAACCTCCAATATTTATGTTATTAAGCAAGTTAGTGAGCGATTCTGACTTGGGTAACTAGGTTATTGTGAATACACCTAGTGGGATAGCACTTTAGAGAATATACAACCGGTGAGTTATTACTCGGGAGGATTTTCATCATTAATTACTATTTCAACATATGTGTGATTGTTGTAATATGACTATAGGTATATAATGGGATAAATAATTATATACGAGTAAATTCATATAGGCTGGGAATTGTATTATATGTATAACGGGTGTGGAAGTTATATGAATTTAAGAAGGGGAATGATTAATTAAGTTAATGTTGATAATAACTTAGAAATCATAATTTCGGCATACTCGGTTAGAGTAGGGTGGTCGCAAGGCGTTATATCGATTATCTTGTTTTGGGATAAACAACTAGGGAAATTAATTAAGGCGTTAGTAGTGCACATATTAGATGAGGGGTGAGGATATCCTCAAGGGAGTCGACACTAACTAAAATATGAAGAGCATGCATACATATTTATTACTGCAAGTTAATCAATTGTTAAATATTTTCCAAATGTTTTGGGTTCTAACCCTTGCTATAAATATTTTTAAAAAACCTTTTAGGTGTCCAGCCATAGGGACGCCAGACTCGACTCATTCCATCGATTCGTTGCTGCAGCATATGTGGATGTTGCGAGAGTTTGATAGGTGCCTCATTCTTTTCATTTCTAGTGTAGAAATTTCTATCAGTTACTCGAGCATGTCGCTCACAGCTCTATTTACAAATTATGTTAGGCTTGTGGAGATTCTTATTATCTGTCTTTACATTTGTTTGATTTGAGATGATTATTTATTCGGTCAGTTTATTTAGATGTGATTGGTTTATTTCAGTTAATTGTGATTTTTTAAATTATTATGATTCTGCATGAGTATTTTTCTTTGAAGTAAAGTAAGATAAAATTTGGCACCAGTCTAATTTTCTCACTTAGGTGGTTAGTAATTAAAAAGGCGACAGTGATGCTAAGAATGAACCAACTGAGAAACCTGTTCTAATTTAATTTAGGACTGATCACCCGGGGTTAATTAGGCGGGGTGTCACAGATGGAATCAGATAATCAGGTTCTAGTGTCCTTAGGATCTATGCGTCTTAATACATTTCAGCGTAGCATTCGGTTGTTATGAACCCTATTATTAGGACTGTTGATTCATTTTTCGCTTTTGAGATATTGTATTTCTGCTATTAGATTTTTGTATAAATTGTGTACTTATATGCTTCGATCTATTTTCAGATCCCACCGAAGAGATAGAGAGCGGAGAGGGATGAGGCTAGGTATGAGTCCAGGGAGGCTCATCAGGAGCCAGAGGTACTGCCACCCCCACCCCCACCCGAGTTGATCTCCACTACTCAAGTGGAAGTGATAGTGGCCCAGGGAGTTGAGACATCGATGCAAGCTATGGTAGCTCATTTACCAAAGCCACAGGCTCCGCCTCCAGTGGCACCGGAAGTTCAGGCTCTAGTAGGTCTACCTTCTTGGCAGTGAGTTAGGGAGGCCTTTCAGAAGGGTCACCCACCAGATTTTCGGGGTAGCACCGATGAAGTAGAGGAATGTTATTGGAATACAAATATTCAGCAACATCTGTGCATGTTGGAGTGTACCGATGTGCAGAAATAGATGCTTGCTACCTTCCGTCTATCGGGGGCATCCTTATGGTAGTGGGAGTCAGTTACCACCGCTGAGGAGAGGGATTTGATGATGATATCCGAGTTCAGGGTGTGATTCGATAGCAAATACTTTCCACCGGAGGTAGAGGAAGAAATGAGGAAGAAGTTCAGCGAGTTAGTTCAGGGTGACCATTCAGTGGCAGATTATGAGGTGGAGTTCATCCGTTTGGCAAACTTTGTGCCAGATGAGGTGAGCGACGAGGAGCGAAAGAAGTTGAGGTTCATGGATGGTCTGGCCTGGAGGATCAGGCAGCACTTGATTGGTGATCCGGCATTGGTGACGTATACAGATGTCATTAATGCCGCTCTTGTACATTGCCAGGATCATCGCTTCCATGAGAAGGGAAGCAAGAGGGTAGTAGAGACAAGCTAGAAGAGAAAGGTAAGGCAGTTATTACTGGTGACACAAGTGGAACTTAGTAACAAACTAGCAGTCAGCAAGGGAATCAGGCTAAGAAATTTAGGCCTCGTGGATTCCGACCGGGAGGACATGGATTTAGGCAGGATCATCCAAGCCCAAATCAGCAGCAGCAGGTTCCTCAGGGTCGTCAGGGCTAAGGGAATAATGGGGGAGGCCAGCAGGGCTAGCCACATCAGGGCCAGCGATAGGGGGACGATCAGAGATGTTGTTTCTTTTGCATCGAGACCGGAAACTTTAAGAGGGGGTGCCCGCAGAGGGGTAGAGGCTAACAGCAGGGTGCCCAATAAGGGAAGTAGGGACAGATGCCTCCATGAGAACTGACTCCACCAACCCTACAGCAGCAGGGGAAAATGCACTACGGGTGTGTGTATAACGTCCGGTATGTTCCTAATCCTCCAACAGAGCAGGCGCCGCCAGCGGTTGAGGGTATGTTTCTCATCCATGGTCATAAGGGCAAGATACTTTTTGATAAAGTAACATCTCATTCATTCATTAAAACTAAATTTTCAAAACGGGTTGGGTTACTAGAGACCGCAGGTAGTCTCTGTATGTGTGTAGAATCACCAGTAGGCAGTGGGGCCTTGATCCACTCGATTTGTCAAGATGTATACATTTTGATTGGAAGGCTTAGTTTAGCGGTGGACCTCTTAGTGTTAGATATGGAGGGGTACAATATGATCCTAGGTATGGATTGGTTGGCAGGTTATCGGGCGACTATAGATTTTTATGAGAGGATAATCGTGTTCTCCATTCCGGGACACGAGATGTTCCTAATAGCGATGCCTCTACCTGAGGGAGGGTCGTTCACCCACTTATATTATATCGAAGAGGAGACCTTACAGGAGTTGGTAGTTCTGTTGGATTCGATTCCGGTAGTGAGGGACGTCGAGGATGTGTTCAGGAAATACCAGGGTTGCCACCCAGTAGGGAAATCGTGTTTGTAATCGATTTAGCACCGGGGACGAGACCGATTTCTCGAGAACCTTATCATATGGCCCCTTCAGAGATGCGTGAACTGAGAGAGCCTATTCAACAGCTCCTGGGATAGGGTTTCATTCGGCGGATTGCATCATCGTGGGGTACACCAGTGTTATTTGTGAAGAAGATGGATGGTTCTTATCGGTTGTACGTGAACTATAGGGAGCTGAATAGGGTGACGATACGGATTACGTACCCATTTCCTAGGATTGAGGATTTATTTTACCAATTGAGAGGGGAGTCTTACATCTCCAAGATCGATTTGAAGTCAGGGTATCATCAGTTGCGTATTCGAGAGGAGGATGTTCCTAAGACCGCTGTCCTGTTGCGGTATGGATCTTACGAGTTCAGGGTGATGCCATTTGGGCTCACCAGTATGCCAGAAGTGTTCATGGATCTCATGAATAGGGTTTTCAGAGAGTATCTCGACCAGTTTTTCATCGTGTTCATTAATGACATCCTGATTTACTCGTGCAATGAGGGGTAGCACGCAGAGCATCTTTGTATGGTTCTACAGACACTACAGGATCACCAGCTTTATGCCAAGTTCGGGAAGTGTGGATTTTGGCTACGAAAGGGATAGTTCCTGGGTCATGTGGTGTCAGACCGGGGTATCGAAATGGATCTGATTAAGGTATCAGCAGTGAGGGAGTGGGGGCAGCCCACGACACCAACTGAAGTGCGTATCTTCCTAGGACTGGCAGGTTATTACACACGATTCATTAAGGGGTTCTCAAAAATTGTGGGCCCTTTGACGAATCAGACTCGAAAAGGGGTGCCTTTTATTTGGAGTGACCATTGTCAATTATCTTTTGATGAGTTAAAGGACAAGTTGACATCATCACCCGTACTTGTTTTGCCGAGTGGAGGACTAGAGTATCGGGTTTACACCGATGCATCCTTACAGGGACTTGGGGCTGTGCTTAAGCAGGAGGAGAGGGATATAGCTTATGCGTCTAGAAAGCTAAAGCCCCACGAGAGGAATTACCCCACTCAGGACCTAGAGCTCGCAGCGGTCATTTTTGCCTTGAAGATATGGAGACATTATCTGCTGGGAGAAAATTTCACCATATTCACAGATCACAAGTCACTTCAGTATCTCTTCACACAGATCTAAATATGAGGCAGAGGCGGTGGCTAGAATTCGTGAAAGATTACCAGTTTGATATTCAGTATATCATCCTGGTAAGGCTAATGTGGTGGAAGATGCATTGAGCCGTAGACCAACTAGGGAAATATGAGAAGTCTAGAAAGTGAAGTGGATAGAGTTTCGATATGAGGATGATGTAGCCAGGTCCTGCATGTCATCTTTATCCATCACACCATAGATCATTATACGAGTGGTGAGGGCTCAGGCGGAGGACCAGATCTACCAGGATAGGGTACGCCAGTTGTTAGCTGAGGGAGCGAAGGGTTACTTGATCAGCTCGGAAGGTGGCCTACGTCTAAACGGGAGGTTAATTGTGCCAGAGGATGAGGAGTTGAGGCACACTGTCATGACAGAGTCCCATGGTTCAATATTTGTGGTACATCCCATCGGGGATAAAATGTACCAGGATATAAGGAGACGATATTGCTGGGCAGGAATGAAATGGGACATAGCAGAGTTTGTCTCGAAATGTACCACGTGTCAGCTCGTGAAAGTTGACCATCAGAGACCTCTAGGAATGCTACAGCCACTAGAGATTCCTATGTGGAAGTGGGAGAGCATCTCCATGGACTTTATTACAGAGTTACCTACATCGCAGAGGGGTCATGACTCCATATGGGTCATTGTGGATTGGTTGACCAAGGTGGCCCACTTCCTACCGGTTCGAACACACTTTTAGACGATGCGCTATGCGCAGCTATTCATAACGGAGATTGTTAAGCTACACGAGGTACCAGTAATTATTGTGTCTGATAGAGATAATATTTTTGTGGCCCATTTTTGGCAGAGATTTCAAGAGGCCATGGGCGCAGAGCTACGTTTGAGTACAGCTTATCACCCACAGACCGACGAGCAGACTGAGAGAGTCAATCAGATGCTAAAAGACATCCTCAGAATGTGCATTTTACACTTTTGGGGAGGAAGGGAGAGATATCTTCCTTTGGTAGAGTTCGCGTATAATAACTCTTACCAATTCACGATTGGCATGGCACCATTTGAGGCACCGTACGAGAAACCTTGTCGCTCACCCGCCAGTTGGTTAGAGGTAGGGGCAACAAGTTATTGGGTTGGAGATTGTCCAGGAGACGTCTGCCAAGATAAATCTGATTTGAGGGAGGATTCGAATAGCTCAGGATAGGCAGAAGAGTTATGTTGATGCTTCGCGGAGATATATGGAGTTAGGGGTTGGGGATCAGGTATTAGTCCGGGTGTCCCCTATGAAAGGGGTGATGAGGTTCGGCAAGAAGGGTAAATTAGTACCGAGGTATGTGGGACCCTTCCCTATTATTAAAAGGGTTTAACCAGTAGCATATAGACTAGGATTTCAAGAGCACCTTGAGCGGATACACGACGTGTTCTATATGGCATCGCTAAAGAAATATCGAATGTGCGAGAGGGACTTCTGGCACATTCCAATCAAGGAAATTTATTTACAGCCAGACATCTCATATGAGGAGAGACCGGTGGCTATTCTGGACCGTAGTGAGCGCAAGTTATGATTCAAAGTCGTTCCACTAGTTAGAGTACAGTGGGGTCATCACAACGTTGACGAGTCTACCTGGGAGTGGGAGGAGGATATGCGGGAACAATATCCAGAGCTATTCACCACAGGTATGACCTAAATTTGGGGACGAAATTCCTTTGTAAGGGGGGGAGTATATAACACCCCCTAATTTTATGCATTTAATATTTAATTAATTGGGGAAATTTTAAATTACTTGTGTGTCGTAATTTTAATTGAATTAATTATGGTAATATTTATTTAAATATTAATCAGAGAGCGAATGGTTAATATATAGGGAAATTTAATTACTAAGTGAATAGTAATAATTTATTTACATCATTACGGATATTAGAGACGGGACATTTATTTATCTCAGCCGGGAGTCTGTATAGACAAATTTGGGTGTGAGATAGGGATTTTTATAAATTAATTCGGATGTCAATTCTGAGGGCACGATTGAGTCTGGATGGGCTGAAATAGTTGAAAAAGTGTACCCGAGGGTAGTAAAAGGGTCACAAGACATTTTTAGGCATAGCTGGGCCCACACGGGGGTATTTGCATCACTTGGGCTTGGCCCATTAGGCTAAAAAGGGGATTAAGCCTAATTACTTAATTAAAATGAAAAGGGGAACGGATTATTTGAGATTAGAAAACACATAGTGGGAGAGAAAATCCTAAGGAGCAGTTAAACGCACTAGGAACCAATTTGGGGGATAAAGGAAAGAGCCAAAGGGAGGATTTCATCATCAACCTTGAGAATCACAACACCGGATCAGACCCTACGAAACCATAAGGAAGTGGTTAACTTGTTGTAGCATTTATTTTTGTTTTCAATTCATATTTATGTGATGTGAATACCTAAAATTCGTTTTGGGGATAAACGGGTACCAAAATGAAGTTTTTGTAATTGGAACATAAAATGGAAATTGTTGTAGGAATTTATGTTGTTACATGATTTTGAACAAATATTCACCTTAGTTGTGATAAACCCAGACAAATTATGAATGAAATTGAGTTAGAATTCTGGTGTTGTGACTGATTTACGAATAACTCAAGTTTTTGCCCCAATTTAGAAAAACAATAGATAACAGAAATTAAACGGGATTTGGGGACTTTATGGGGGTTCTTTATGATGTTCTGGGGGTATTCTATTGATGAGAGGACTTGGGTTAGGCTGTAGAAGGAGTTGGGATTTTAAGGTTTTCGTCCATGGAGAAATAGACCTCCGGAGACCTGTTCGATCGATCGATGGTTGAGATCGATCGATTGATGGTCCGGGATTTTTGACAGTTTTGCGAGTTTTAATATATAAGGAAAATTAATTAAAAACTCTCCCCCATACTTTAGTTAGTGAGAAATAAGTATGGAACATTAATTCCTAAGAATTATGAAGGAAAGTAATTGGGGTTGGGAGGAACTTATGTGTGACATGCTACGGTAAAATTTGGGGAGAAATATTCCAAAATAATTAAATACGGATCGAGTGGGCGAGTCCGGGCATGTGGGTTGAGCGATACCAAGGTGTTAAATTAATTTAGGTGTAAAGCTAATTAGTTTGAGGTCGGGAATTTAGACTCGAGTTTTATTTTATTTCGGGCCATGAGAGCGAGTCCGAACATATTGGTTGGGCGACACCAAAAGTAATCTAATTAATTAAGGTGCAAATTAATTAATAATCAGAGTTGGACCATAAACTCATGATAATTTGTATAGGCTTGTGTTACGGACTTAGTACACAGGATAGTCGGGGTATTTTATATATATATATATATATATATATATATATATATATATATATATATATATATATAAATAAAGTAGGAAACTTATGTATGTCACAAGTTGAAACTATGATGTGATCGGGTGAATTTTTTCCTTCATTTCCTATTTTGCCCCTTAAATTTTAACTTCCCCTTTATTTTTCTTCTAAAATTTTACTTTAATTCATATATAAAGGGTATATTTGTAATCAGCATAAAGTTGAAGATTCAAATACGAAATCAAGGGCTCAGATTATTTTTTAACATGAGGAGATCTTTTCTAATCTCAGCATTCAATGCGTATAGTCTTTCTCTGAATTCTCAACTAGACTGTTATCCACTCACCCGTCTCTTTCTCCCTATCTCCTCAAACTCTCACTCTGAACTCAAACCTCATCTCTCAGATCTGACCCATTTTTTTGTATTCCTCTTCTACTTTAGATATGTGGAAGGTATGCTCCTAGATATTTTAGATCTAAAATATCCTCTCTCACGTTTTTTTTGTGTTTTCAATTTAGGTGCCCGGATCTACCAGGTATGCTTTCTCTTTATCATGTGGAAAGTTTTATTACTGTTTCTACCATTTTTTTTGTCTTCCTCTTCTACTTTAAATATGTGGGAAGGTCTACTTCTATATATTTTAGATCTAAAATATACTCTCTCACGTTTTTTTGTGTTTTAAATTTAGGTGCCTGAATCTACCCGGCATGCTTTCTCTTTCTTACTATTTCTACCCACCACCACCACTATTGATTAATTTTTAATGATTTAGTCTTTTGATTTTTAAAAATTATGAAAATGGTGGAATTCCTTTAAAAAAGTTGTTGATGGGTTTGGGTTGGGGGGTTTCTTCAGATGGGTGTGGGTTCAACTCGGTGGTTGAGGCGGGAAGATCCCGACCCAAGATGAGTCCCAACGATGGTTGTGGGGAGGTAGGGTTGCTGGGACGGGTCTAGGTTCATCTCTGTGGTTGAGGTGTGGGGTTTGGATGTATGTTTCAATATGTGTATTTATGTTGTTTGTTTATGGAAAATGGGGTTTTCATTTTTGTTCTTTAGAGATTTGAACAAAACTCAATATCCCTCCCTCTTCACATTCAGATTTTGAGATTCGGGGTTCAGCACTAGTAGATCAAGCGCTATATTGCTTCTCCATGTCACTATTTCTTGCAGTGCCCCTGTGAAGTTTCTGTATGAGATCTAATGGGTACCCATCAAATTAAAGGAAACAGAGGGATAGACGGGTGGGGAGGGGGCTCGGGATGGAGCGGCGCCATGTATTCTAGGCCCCCAGATTGTGAGAACTAGGTATAAAATTGTTGTAACAACTCTCTTCCAGGCCCCAGATTTAGAGTACAAATTCATTCATCAACTCAACTGTCATGTATTAGAGTGTTACAGTATGCAACATTACAATTTAGAATATTTATTCCCGTATTACATCATTTGGTTAATGAATTCTGAGATAGAGTTAAAACTTATATCATTTTCGTTCAATTTATTATAGGAGGGCTATCCCCACACTCCTCTCATCTTGCTTCACACCTTTTGAGTGATAAATGATATATATGCTCTTATGTTCACCCCTATCATCTTTCCCCACACCCTTTGGGTGACAAATGACATTTGTGCCCTTATGTTTATATAATTTAAATGTTTAATTTTTTTCACCTCCAATTAAAATAAATATATTTAATAAGAACAAATAATTATATTTTAAATAAAAATTGTTTTTTATTAAAAAAAAACTACTTATAAAACGCAAAATCTTATCTAAATTTTCTTTACAAATTTTATTTTTGGTTAAAACTGTTTTTTTTGTACAATTTTAAAAATAATCTTGACTATTTAAAAAAAATATGGTCCGTGAGAGCGTTATGTATAGGCGGTCAGACCACCTATACATACCGCGGGCGCGGATCATTTTTTTTTTAATATGTTGGTCCGTACTAGCGGTATGTATAAAAATGAGGCTTTTTTTATTATTTTGAAAAGTCGTTAACAATATTTTGGATGTATTGCATTGTATAAATCTTGGGTAAATAGCCCCAATGGCTTTATACATGAGGTGACGACTAATGGGACTAGACATATGACATAAATAGCAATAGAAGAAAAGTAAGACAAATCTCACGCCTCTCAATGAGAGAGAACAAAGGAACAACTTTTTTAAAAAAAAACTCTTATAAACAGGACCTAATCATTAAAACAAATGATAGACCAAACAACTTTCGGCTATGGATAAAGTAATATTTCACTTTAAATTGACATCGAGAATTGGAAAATACTTCATAAGGCAGTCATGATTGTTTGGTCACTTATAAACGCAGGGATTTAGGCGATACTTGGTAATAGATTGTAATTAGTTGAGATGGACAACGGGTGGCCCAAGAGGCATGTCAACTGACAAAAGTACAAAATGGCTATCAAAGATGACTGTTGCGTGGCTCAAATTTTTATAAATATAAGAAATTTTGTTTTAATTTTTAATGTCCAATTTTTTTAAATTACATTTTGTTTTGTTTGGGAACAATTTTTTTTTGTCGTTTTGCAATTATGTACTTTGAAATTTTTTGTCATTTTGTAATCATGTATCTTGAAACTTTTTACCGTTTTGTAATTATGTACTTTGATTTTTTTGTCGTGCCTTCAGGCACGGGCATACACGTGCTTACCCCCATATATGAAAAGGTTGCCCCCGTGTCTCGAACCGTAGACTAATTGTAGCTTTGGTGAAGTAACTTGCCATCGCATCAAGGCACGACTTAATGCTTTTCAAAATTATCAGCGTGCCTTTAGGCACGGGCATACCCTAGTATATATACATATATATATATATGGTGTGCGATAGTATATATATGGTGTGTGCGCATTAATATCAGTGGCTAGATATCATTATTATATATACTCTAGTACTATCAGGGGAGGTTGCGCGTAGAGGGTGAATCCCCTAGCTTGAGGAGTAGGGCGAGTATATCCCCAGATCATAGCGTCCATTATATGGGTGAGGGGCATCTCACTTTTAGGAAAGGAATATGACCGCCTCCAATATTTATGTTATTAACCAAGTTAGTGAGCGATTCTGACTTGGGGTAACTAGGTTATGTAAATACACCTAATGGGATAGCACTTTAGAGAATATACATCCGGTGAGTTATTACTCGGGAGGATGCTCATCATTAATTACTATTTCAACATATGTGTGATTGTTGTAATATGACTATACGTATGTAATGGGATAAATATTTATATATGAGTAAATTCATACAGGTCGGGTATTGTATTATATGTATAACGGGTGTGAAAGTTATATGAATTTAAGAAGGGGAATGATTAATTAAGTTAATGTTGATAATAACTTATAAATCATAATTTCGAAATACTCGGTTAGAGTAGGGTGGTTGCAAGGCGTTATATAGGTTATCTAGTTTTGGGATAAATAACTAGGGAAATTAATTAAGGCGTTAGTAGTGCACATATTAAAGGAGGGGTGAGAATATCCTCAAGGGAGTGCGACACTAACTAAAATATGAAGAGCATGCATACATATTTATTAATGCAAGTTAATCAATTGCTAAATTTTTTCCAAATGTTTTGGGTTCTAACCCTTGCTATAAATATTTTTAAAAAATCTTTTAGATGTCCAGCCACAGGAACGCCAGACTTGACTCATTCCAGGGATTCGTTGCTGCAGCATATGTGGATGTTGTGGGAGTTTGATAGGCGCCTCATTCTTTTCATTTCTAGCGTAGAAATTTCTATCAATTACTCGAGCATGTCGCTCACAGCTCTATTTAGAAATTATGTCAGTCTTATGGAGATTTTTATTATCTGTCTTTACATTTGTTGGATTTGAGCCGATGATTTATTCGGTCAGTTTATTAAATGTGATTGGTTGATTTCAGTTAATTGTGATTTTTTTAATGATTATGTTTTCGCATGAGTATTTTTCTTTGAAGTAAAGCTAGATTAATTTTGGCACCAGTCTAATTTTCTCACTTAGGTGGTTAGTAATTAAAAAGGCGACAGTGATGCTAAAAATGAACAAACTGAGAAATATGTTCTAATTTAATTGAGGACTGATCACCCAGTGTTAATTATGTGGGGTGTCACACTCACTTAGTATAAGTCTTATTGGGTCATCAGTGTTTAAAGATTTCAAATAAGTCATACTTTGTTTAATGATATATGCAATTTCCCTTATTTTAGAGGACATAACCCGTCTCGTCGCTAGGGTCATATACCCTACTAAGAAGTTGTTGACAAAGATAAGGATGGAGGGAGTATGCGATAAATAAAATATTATTTTGATATACAACCAACTTGCGACGACAAGATCATCCAGTGTCATTTATACAAAAGGTGTTCGTTACCCCCCTTTGCCTTCTTGATGGCATTTTTTTTAAGAAAGCGAGTTGCGCGTAAAAATGGAGTTTCTAAGGTGTGCATAAAATGACCATGTCTCTCCAAATGCTACATAGAGATGCTCTGCCGATTAAATTGACGAGTATGTACGAATCTTAGATAATAGTGCCATTAAGATATTGAGGAGGTTTTGAGCCTCAATGTAATGCTCCACTATGATTTTATGAGTAAATTGTGATATTTTCATGGCAACATGTAGTATTTTACATATGAAGTTTAGCTTTGTTTAATGACATATGTAATTCCCTGTCTTTTAGAGGTCAAAGAGGAACATAACCCATCCTGTTGCTTGGGCCATATACCATGCTAAAAGTTGTTGACATAGATAGGGAGGGAGGGCATTTGATATTTATGAAATATTATTTTGATGTACAATTAACTCGCGATGCCAAGATCTTCCAGTGTCGTTTTCATAAAAAGTTGTTCATTATGCCTTTGTATTCTTAATGAAATTGTTTTTTCATAAAGCGAGATGGGCGTAAAATTGGAATTTCTTTGTGAGCATAAAATGATCGCGTCCCTCTGAATGCTTATATAGAGATGCTCTGCCTATTAAATTGACGAGTATGTATGAATTTCAAAAAGTATTGCCATTGAGATATTAAAGTGGTTTTGTGCCTTGGTGTAATGCTCCACCATGACTTTGTGAGTAACTTGTGAAGTTTTTGTGGCAAGATATAATATTTTTCACATGTATTTATTTAATTGCAATCATCATTGACGAATTGAAAAATAAAAGTTTTTATTTCATTCTTGGGTTGCTATTATATAAAATAACAAATGAAAAGTTTAAATTGATCATCCTACCAAAAATTGTCCCACTTTGAAGGCATCCAATGTAGAAGTGTTAGTTGCGTTGAACGATGGCTGGCGATGGAGCGGGCATATCCTCATCATTCACACAGTAATAGAAAGATGGGTCCATTTTAAACTCGGGACGCTTCCACCAGTCGGTGACTCTCGTGTAATGTTGAACACGTTTACATGCATGTTGAATTTTTTTAGATGCTCCATTTGGTGTACCCATAAATTTACCAAACAACTTCGCTAACATTGTTGTAAATTCTGAGGCAGCTTCTTTGAAATCAATGTATAACTCGGCTCATTGCCTAATGTGAAAAAAATTGGCCAAATATTTGATTGGTGGTAATAAGTGAGGAATGAGAGGAGAATAAATAGGTTTAATTCAATCTTTAATGGCGCAACATCTAGCACCATAGTGGTTTATATGTTAGCATCTCTCCGACCATACTTGGTGTGACAAATCTGGAAGCAAAATTATCTCAAATTAATCACATGTTTTGAAAATAAAAATACTATTTTAATTAAAATTTTAGAATGTCATTTCTCCCTAATTAGTCGTGCAAAACATAATGATAAAAAACTTTATATTTATCATTGTCAACAAAAATGTCAAAATTTTGTTAAAGTTAAAATTACTCTAGCAATACTTCGTGCTTGCGTATGGCTGCAGGTTTTCATGGTCCACTCCCAATAGGTGAGTCCAATGTGTTTAGGAGATTCTTCCTTATTTGAAATAAAATAGATAAAAAAGGCTCAGTTGTTGAGATCATACCAAATTTACCTCCAAGTAAGTATATGAGAATAAGCCCCAATTACGATTATGCTAAAACGAAGAGCAATGAAAATTAAAAAACACATGCACACATAAGAGATAAGTTACATGATTCACTCCTTAATGTGAGAAATTATGTCCATGATCGCTCATGATAAATGTTTCATCATTTTGAAGATGATTATAATGTGATCTCACACGCTAATGAAAACGAGAGACCCTAAAATCTTTTATATATCTCTACTACTTAAAAAGAGGGAACTTCCTCTTCAATGGTTAGAAGACTAAACTACCCTCATTAAATTTAAAATTTCTATTATACCCTTAATAATAGTCAACATATTTTTCTCCAAAAAGAGGGAACTTCCTCTTCAATGGTTAGAGGACTAAACTACCCTCATTAAATTTAAAATTTCTATTATACCCTTAATAATAGTCAACATATTTTTCTCCAATTCATTGGCTCCTACAAAATAATCAGGTTCATTTCATCCCATCTTTCTCATATTCATTCACACATACCAAGCATCCAAATACATTCATGTTCCAACCCTAGAAATTCAAATTCAATTGCCTCAAATTTCATTCTCCAATTCACTCATATTAATGCATCATATCTCTCTCTTATTCATTCACGCATATCAACCATCAAAATACATTCATCTTCCAACCCTAGAAATTCATCTTTACAAATGGAAGCTCAAACAACTATCTAATTGAAAGTCCATCATTTATTTGCTTTTCTTTGCTTCGTTGCTATCATTTCTTCTGCCAAAATTAAGGTCAATACTCCTAATTCTGTCTATAATTTTTTATTATGTCAGCAAAGTATGCATTTGTTAATTTGAAGATGAAGACAATTACATAAATTTTATAATTATATATATATCATTGAAGAATTTTGTCTCTCATTTGTGATCAGAGTTTGTATTTCCCATTTTTATTTTTTTCATGATTTTAGATATGTGTACTTATTACATATTCTAAATTAAATGCTAATTTTAAAACAATTATATACATTAACATATGCCTACTATTTTAAATAATAATAATTTAAAAATTACGCATACTGATATAAACTTTTTCAGTACTAAAGTTTGTGCTTATTTTTTGTGATTTTCTTCTACTTACGAAAATTTCACTCATGATAAAAAAAAATTTATTATTTTCGTAAGGTGGAAGTTCACTACTACAATAGTTGATGGCACTAAGACAAGTACTTAATTTATGTTTTATTGTCATTCTTATATAATTTCTAATTACGAAAATTTTACTCATGGTAATAATTTTTTTTATTATTTTCACAAGGTGGAAGTTCAATATTTTGGTACTACAGATAAGACAAGTACTTAAATTTATGGTATATTGTCATTCTTGTATAATTACTAATTATGAAAATTTCACTCATGATAACAATTTTTTTTTTCGTAAGGTGGAAGTTCACTATTATATACATTAATTGATGGCACTAAGACAACTATTTACTTTTTGGGTTTATTGTCATTCTTATATAATACGATGTTCTTACTCTTTATAAGTATGTCAATAGTAGTAGGAATGTAATTTGATAGTTCATAAGAAATTGTTATCATTTCACTTTTTCGTAAGTAATTGTTAATTGAAATCTTGTAGGATATTGTCAACATTGGTTGTACAAGCTCGGATTGTGAATCTGAGAGTGAAGGAGTTTTACTTTTGTTTACATGGTATGTAAAGTACTTAATACCATATTGAAACTGTTTCGTATAATTTATATTCTAGATGGTAATATATTTCGTTTGAATTTTTGTAGGATATTGTCAATATTTCTTATAGAATCTTGTACTTTCAATCTCATAGTGAAGGCATCTTAATTTTATTTACGAGGTAATTGCAATTGACTAATGTATGATTGCGAATTTACTTATCATTTTTTATTCAATTTACTGGCCATTATGAAACCAATTGAATAAATGTGTAGATGAGCTAAAAAAAATCATATGCCTTACAATTTGTAATTTGTAGATTTTTTTTCTTTGTTATGGAAAAGAAAAAAAATTAAAGGGTTAGGAAACAAATTACATCATATCAATTGAATGATATGAAACACAAACTACGCATGTATAAAAAATTATAGAGTAGTTACAAGTAAATACCCAAATCTTTATAAACTAATGAATAACATAATTGTTTGGATAAACAAAATTAAGTCATTGCAATATACATATTTAACGTTTTGATATCATGATGAATGAAACAACCTATGAACCAAAAGAATCAAAGACTGTGATGATTCATTATTTGGTGGGATTTTTTGGAGCAATTAGGTACCAATGAGTGGAAATTTGGGACCACTAAGTTTAAAATGGCTTTGATGCAAGAACTTACGTATTCACACATATTTTTTTTTATATCAGCCAAATATATATTTTTTTAACCTAATTTTTTCAAAATATTTTCATTATATATTTTTAACTTATACTTACGTATTCATGTCTTTAATGACATTCATTTGACATGTCATCAAGCTGTAATTAGATTTTATTGTTGTTGTTGTTGTATTGATTTTGAAATGTGTACAAGGTGATAGGAAAAAGAATAAAGATACTAATCTACTTGAAAATTTCATAATAAAATTATAAACCTTCCCTAAATTAAATTCATTATTCTTGGAGTCCTAATTTAAGATGGATCTCAATCCTATAGGTGAACTATTAATATAGAAGTTGACTCCAAGGATATGTTGCTGGTATTAGGGGACTGAAATGAAGTACAAATTTCTTGCATTCCCTATCCAATAGTATTTAGGACCAATTGTAAACCAGTTGACGAAAAACTAATCTATATAAGATTGTCTTATGTTCCTAAAAACGAAAAAGAAAAGTCTATCAATGTTGTTTTATGGGCTAGAATAGGCATTCACCTCCTTGTCCTAAGCCAAATAATTGAGATAGTTTTTCTTATATAGGATTCGATAAAACTGTGTCATTGACTAGATGATAGTGGACAAAATCCATTACAGGTTATAAACATCTATTGTAACATAAATGTGATGAATCACATTCATTAAATTTTTATACTTTATCCGAAATGTATAATGAGGTGAGCCTAAGCCATGCTTCAGCCTATCGCCTACGCCCGCAAGGCATAGGCCTTAATGGAGGAGCCTCGCCCGATTTGAGGCGAATCGTAACATATCAAGCTTTGTTAGACGTGGGCCTGGTCATACCTTGGACAAATTCAATACTGCATCAGTTTTTTCCGGGTTTGAGATCTCTCTGTAATCTTATATACTCCACCTTTTTATTTATTATATGGACAACCGAAGAAAGAAAGGAAAGCTTGATCTTCTTAACCTTAGTTTTAAAAAATCCTTAAATGAAGAAATAAATCCCAACCAAAATTCCATGAAGTCTAGCTTGATTAGTATGAATTCAATTTACAATTTCTGGTTGCAATTAATAATAATTGTACTAAATTAACTTATGAACTATGCTATTATAGTTTTATATAAATCAATGTAACCTGTAGTTTTCCATTGGTCATATCTGTACTTATTGTGTTGGAATGCTCAACTGGTTTATGAGTGTTCAATGTTGGGTTTATAGGGTCAATGTGGACTACTTCATTCCCATTGGTTTTTTTTTTTTTTATGTATTCGATCAGATTTCGATTCTATAACATTAGCCTCCAATTGTTTGAGGATGACAATGCTCAATATAGGCAAACAATTTCCTTCTTCTATTAAAATGGAGATAACATCCACTGAATTTGGATATGTAGTGGCTCTATTATGTCAATCAGTAGATGTAGATGTTACTGCTTGGTTCGTGGATGTCACTACTATATATAGTAACAAATATTCTCCACCTATTATATAACACACATTTGGGACTACGTTCACCACCCATGCCTTCATTCTTTTACATTTGTATCCTCTCTTAAGCTAATATTTAGAACTTGAAACAAATAAATCAACATACTTTGAATAGTAGGGTATGCTAATAGTAGTAAACAAGAAAACAAAAAAATTAAGAATATTGAAGAAACATAAGTTGTCCTCCAGAGTTCCCTTGACCATTTCATTGGGGACTCAATTTCATTATTAAGATTTGGTGAAATAGTCTCTGCTGAAGTGTTTGGGGGGAACTCCCAAACACATTTGATAAATATACATACTGCTAAGCATGATGAGATTATTGGTAGCGATCTGCCTAATCAATCTGCCTACAATAAAGATTTTAAGTCTTATATTTATAGAGTAACTACATTTATTTACTTTAATATGTATAATGAATATCAAATTGTAATTTCAGTTCCACATATTTTGGTCAATGACAGCATATGTACATACAACATACAACATAATCATAATTTTATTTATGATGTTTCTTGCAATACACCTTATTCATAAATAAAATAGTCTTTAAATGTCACAAATGAACTAAAGTAAACAACATAATAAAGTGATGAACAGTTATATAATCAAGATTAGTCACAATATACTTCAAACAATGAGAATCAAATAATTAAATTCCAGTAATCACCACAACCAACTCTTCATAAACTATATTTATAGATAAAACTCCATTCTTGATTTACAAACATTCTAATAAGTTTTTCCTCTAACCACTCCCCATTTTTCAGCCCTCTGTACCATTTAAATTCATATCCTTAAAACTGAGATCAATTAGTTTACATATGTCAATCACCACTCAAAAATTGTGAACTTGTCAAATCAAATATCTGAAATCAGCCACACGTGCAACGCACGTAGGCACAACTAGTACTAGTAATATTAGGACCAATTAATACATGTATAAAATATCTGAAATACCCTTGAATGTTTTTTGCGCCGGGAGCAAGCCCTTGAACCGCCACCTTCGGGCAGGTGGTGGTAGCACCCCGCAAGCCCCCGTTGAACTTATTGCAGAGTTCAAGGGTTGTTTAATGCAGTAAATCACGGTTATCACTAACATGAAAGGTCAAAGGCTTAGCAATAAATTGTTACCAAGTCAAGTACTTGTCGTATCATGACGGTGAAGCCGTTTTGATAGGGTTTACTTTTCAACAACCGACGCATATGGAAACATAATTGCCAAAATACTATTCCTGGAACCATTTTTTCCTCTCTCACATGGAATAATTTTGATTCGGTCAACAAAAAGTATACTTCCTTAAAAAATGTTTGCCTGAGTTTATGTTACTGAGATACGTTTCATTCCTGCTTTAGAAAACTAGACATATTTGCACCTTGGATAAACATTTCAACAATAGCTTATACACTCATATATACCATATTACTATGAGATAACAAGAAGAACGTATTTTATTACAAACTGCAATCCACTCTTATTTTAGTTGAAGCAACCTTCTTGCGTCAAAGATAGATAATTCCAATAATACATAAATGCATCTGTTTAAGATTGATCAATAAGCATCAGGATTTGCCAAGAGATAGGCCTCAACAGCCTTGAACATTCCAAGGGCCTTTTGTTTTCCTTCCTTAATTTGGTCTTCTTTGAGCTCCACGCCGTTTTTAGTGTGATATGTGCTGCTGTTCTTGCACACAGATCCTCCATCAGCAGTAGGTTCAACTTTGATCACGTTTGAGATTGATTCAATTACGTCCATCAAAGCATCACCTTCGAATATGCTGTAACTATAGGTCAAGTTCTCCTTGTCAAGCCCATCAACCCGGTGTTTCACGCTCGTGAATTGGCTACCTGCAATTTTAATTAAAAAAAAAATACCTGTTAGTTTTTTGGGGGGTAGCAAATTCAAGCTAATAAATACCTGCAAAAGTGAATTAAAAAGGGAGACTAACCTTCGCCAAAAGTGATAAGCTTGATGCTTCCGGGGCCTCCATCACCTTCAATGGTTTCAACACTCTTAATAGCCTGTGGTAAGATTTTGGGAATGAGTGTGTCGGAGTCTAAGACAAAGGCTTTAAACATTTTAGAAGCTGGGATTGAGGATGTGATCTCCATTTCATAGCTAATGATACCCATGATATCTGTGAAGGAGTTTGAAATTGATCAAGAAAGAAGAACAAGAAGGATTTAATACAGAGCTTGTTGGGAAGTTGTGGTGTAAGAAAATGTGAGGACTAGATCAGGCATTTATAGAGTTAGTCAATAGACTATTCCCCCCCACCCCCCCACCCCCCCCCCCCCCCCCCCCCACCCCACCCACACACAAAAAAAAAATGTGAGACTATTTTCCAGTTGATCCCAGATGGACCAAAATCTATTTATTTTGACTATTTTCCAAAAAAAAATAAAATAATGATCAGGTGGGAAAACCTTGAGCGTGAGCAATTGGGTCAAGAGTTCTATTTAGTATCAAATCTTGAATGATCCAACCTCTGTTGGCCGCTTTTTGGGACCAATTGAACATATGTTAAATATTTATATGAGGGTTAATATCACGTTATTATGATTGGTTAAAAAATAAATGATTTCATAATGGACTCCACATTTTTAATTAAATTGTCATGTTATGATAAATCACATTCTTACTTTAAAGGGTCAACAAATTTGGACTCCTCTGCATAATTCTATCTTGAGGTGTCTTCCTTATCTCACGTGTCAAAATATTTTGTTAAAATTTCTATGTGATTTTATAACATTCTTCATATTAATAAAAAAGTTCTTAAAAAATATTTTTAGTGGTGTTATTGTTGCGCTAAAGCAAGACTATCTCTAGCGACCAAGACGATAAAACTCACTCGGGAATTTTATCAAACACTTGGTGTGCGGAAAACACCCAAGACCTTGTTCCCAAAATGAACTAGTGTGCAAACTCCCAATCGAATCAACCAAACATCAATGAAGAGACAATAAGAACATACAAGCAATCATCAAAGCAAAACAACAACGATATACCGTGGTTCACCCAAATTTGGGCTACATCCACCAAGGAGGATTTCTTCTTTCTATAGATAAATGGAGGAACCCAAAGGTTATACACACACACAATTTATCTCTCTTAGAAAGTCACTCACAACCTCACAAGAACTCACCCCTCAAATGGGAGCTCTATCACTCTTTAGCTTTGATAACTCACAAAATAGCTCTCAAACTTGTCCTTCTCAAAACCTAGAAATGACACTTGTATTTATAGATTTGAGCCAAAATGGCAAATTTGTAAATAAACCAAAACTGCAAAAATAGGAGAGCCAAAATCAACAAACTCCACCTTGGCGATCCTGACGATCCAACCAATCTCTAGAATGCTGAAATTGAACCCGCTTGAAGACTGTCCCACCATCTACCAAGCTAATGCGATTCCCCCAGGCGATCCTCACGATCCAACCGAACTCGGAATGCAAACATCAAATCCGCTCTAAGATCATCCCGACATCTAACAAGCCAATACGCTCCACCCGACGCTAAGCCACCTCAAACTTCAACCATGAAGTGAGATACCGCAAGTCTTCACTCCAAGACTCCAAACGACTCCACCCGCCGAGGAACCAAGTTCTAAACTAAGAACTCCCCTGAATGCTTCCCATGTAACCATACGGTGAAGCTCGCTCCTCATGTAACCCGGTGAGTACACCCCCACACAATACATATAGCATACACCTTCTTTACACGAAACATTCAAATACATCAACACCATCTTCCACCTTGAGAAATAACCACGGATGAGAGGGAAAATTCCTCACCTCTCATACCCTCCAAATCTCACCCTCGAAAGATATACCAAGTCTTTGTCACGAAAAACTCCCGTTTGCCAATGCTCGCAAACAATAACTCATCGGCCTTCCTTGAACTAGCTACACACACCTCGAATCCATCACAGTCCTACACCTCCTCGATTCGAATCGGCCAATGCATGTGTGCAACTAAACCGGGTCAACATCACCCGTTGGCCCTAGAGGGGGACTTCGATCCATCCCCTCCACTAGTAGGTATTCTCCCATCACTATCGTCTACTCTTGGAAAGCTAGCTCCCAATGTCTCCACTTTGTTCACAAACGAGACATGCCTCGAACGTTCGATCACTTGTGCACACCGCTTCCCAATCTTCCTCGAAGTTTGATTTAGACGATACAACCCCTCTCTCTCCTCTCCCCTCGCTAAGACCATACAACCGCGTGTGACTTTCAAGACTCCACCCGCCACCGACACCCGGCAACCCTTGGAATCCAAACGGCTAATGGATATCAAATTCTTTCGCAACTTTGGGACATAGGCCACACCACCCAAAGTGCGTTCCACCCCATCGAACATCTTGAGTTTCACCGTCCCGACACCCGCAACGAAAACCTTCTCTCCGTTAGCCAAAGACATGGAACCTTTTCCATTTTCTGTGAAAGTCTCAAAATATTCCCTCTTGGAGCAAACGTGATCCGACGATCCCGAATCTAATATCCAATCATCTTGGAAAAGAGAGTTAACCTTGGAGATTGTGAGAAGTTCTCCAAGTTCATCTTCATAATTCGCACTCGCTACCGTTGCCCTCTCGGAATCAACCTTGTCCTTAACCTTGTCGTTCCACAAAGGACATTCTCGGATCATATGACCCCATTCCCGACACTTGTAGCATTTCGGCCCTTTACCACCAACACCTCTCGATCTAGACCTACTACCATCATTAAATCCCCGGTTGGAGTTCCTCCCGCCATTTTGCCCACCTCCGTCTCTCGCCATAAGGCCTTCATTATGGGAATACCCGTCACCTCCACCTTCCTTCTGTCTCATCGTGACATGAGATTGAATATCTTGCACAACCTCGTTGCACCGGAGCGTAGACTTCCCAAACATGAGCGTGGTTACAAAATGCTCGTATGAATCGGGTAATGATGCAAGCAACAACAATGCTCGATCCTCCTCAATGAATTGAACGTCTATCCGGTTCAAGTCATTTATCAAGGCATTAAAAACATTGATATGCTTCATCATATCCTCACCCTCCTTCATCTCAAGCTTGAAGAGTTTCTTCTTGAGGAACAATTTATTTGGCAACGACTTTCCCAAATAAATCTCTTCAAGCTTATCCCACATGCCTTTAGCCGTGGTCTCCGCTATCACGTTATTCAACACATCATCCGTGATAAGCATCTCAATACACGAAGCCGCTCTTTGATCAATGTCAATCCACTCGGCATCGGTCATGCCTACCGGTCGTCCCTCTACCCCCAACAATGCTAATTGCAACCTCTGTTGGACAAGAACCCCTCGCATTCGTCTTTGCCATAACCCGAAATTGATCTTCTCATCAAAAGTCTTCATGTCCGTCTTCATTGAGCCACTCGATCCATAACTCGGATCCCATCTCTTAGAGCCTCTGCTCGTAGAGGTTGATTCTCGAGTACTCTCCACATTTTCCGTCATTTGGAACAAAAACAAAAGCTATGCCAAAATTGATTCAACCTCGAACCAAAATACCGGGCAAACAATGAAACCAAAGCTCTGATACCACTTGTTGCGCTAAAGCAAGACTATCTCTAGCGACCAAGACGATAAAACTCACTCGGGAATTTTATCAAACACTTGGTGTGCGGAAAACACCCAAGACCTTGTTCCCAAAATGAACTAGTGTGCAAACTCCCAATCGAATCAACCAAACATCAATGAAGAGACAATAAGAACATACAAGCAATCATCAAAGCAAAACAACAACGATATACCGTGGTTCACCCAAATTTGGGCTACATCCACCAAGGAGGATTTCTTCTTTCTATAGATAAATGGAGGAACCCAAAGGTTATACACACACACAATTTATCTCTCTTAGAAAGTCACTCACAACCTCACAAGAACTCACCCCTCAAATGGGAGCTCTATCACTCTTTAGCTTTGATAACTCACAAAATAGCTCTCAAACTTGTCCTTCTCAAAACCTAGAAATGACACTTGTATTTATAGATTTGAGCCAAAATGGCAAATTTGTAAATAAACCAAAACTGAAAAAATAGGAGAGCCAAAATCAACAGTTATTTCTATAAGAATTTCTATCTTATGTATCTAGTAACAGAATATGTTTAAATGCTGTGTTGATTCAACTATCTTATGTATTTCAACTATCTTATGTATCTAGTAACAGAATGTGTAAATGCTGTGTTGATTCAATAAGTCCATGTCATATAGAAATTATTCTTAGAATTTTTTGCACATAAATTTCTAATTGAAATTTCTATGCATTAACCTTCGATGTTATATGGGGATAACCATAGAAAATTCCATTGGGGAAAGTTTATATAACTATCAAAGTAATTTTTATAGATAGAAATAACAATTGAAGAAGGCCTAATTGCTAATATCTCTTGCTTTCAAGAGGCTCCATTATTCTAAGTTATAAGTAGAAATTGGTAATAGTTAGGGACTTCATCCCGAATTAAGAGTTTTCTTTATCTTTTTACTCTCTTGAATAAAGGCTTTCATATTAAATGGTAATATATAAAACAAAGTGAGATTCCAAAATTACTCATCACAATATGAGTTGCCTTTCCATAGTTGAAATATTATTATAGGCACTATATCCATTTTACTCGCGATCAACTTTGATATTTTGGGATACTTACGCGAACTCTTAAGTGGGGACCCTTATAGTTGGCAAAAAATAAAAATTTATGCAAAATTTCATTTAACAACATGAAAAATGTGTAAAACACACAAATAAAAAGGCACCGTGACATTACAATTACAAACGTAAATTAAAAATAATCAATCACAAAGTTGAGCTTAAAGAATTAGTTAAAATGTGCACTTTTGTGTTTTAAGATGCAAAATTCTCAATTAATTTATCAAAGTCAATTTTGTAAACAACTTGTTTTTAATTAAAAACACGTATTATCCATTTAATCTTTGTTGTGACAAGGTAGAACGAAGTTTAGATTTTACGAACTTTATGTTTTAAAAACCTTTTTTAGCATAGGCAACAGTAGTGGCAGTAGTTAAAATTATTCAATAAATAATCCAAGCATTTGGAAAATAATAATTCATGCTTTTAATTTACTCTAACACTTCCGTTGTTTCTTCAACTTCTTTTAGTAATTTTTCTTTAAAATTTTGAAATTCTCAAAAAAAATCATTTCCATTAATGTCTTAATCGTTATTTGTATCACTATCTTCTTTACCAATTTGCCACACTCTACTTTTTGGTATAAATGATCAAGAAGTACATATAAAGCGATGAATTAAAGCTAAGGTGGAATAACATAACTTTATTCATTATTAAGTAGGTTTACATAAGGTTGTACCACTGCAAAGGTGAGTTTCAATCTTTTAGTAAAACTATAATGTTATTTTTTGCCCACGCAGTCACATACACAAATAGGTGGCCAGTTTCTGTCTCTAATAAGCAAGAGGTATTATCCTCTTTCTCCGGGCTCATCTGGAGAAAAAAGAAATTAGCACAAATATACTAAGTAGGTTATACATGTTCTATAACAAGTATATATGTATAAGTGAGAGTTAGAGTGTGCCTAGAATCAGTGTTTAGCAATGCTAAAAAATAAATAAACCGATAATTCCATACTTATCAGTTTAAAAAAATAACAACAAAGTTTCAGAACTAATAATCCCATACTTACTAGTCCATTTAAGAAAATGAGGTTTATTACTAGTTTATTTAGGATCATTTAAAAAAAGCCACGTATTCTTGAACTAATAATCCCATACTTACCAGTTCACTAAAGGGTATAGAAGCAATTAAGTAATCAGTAAAACCATAATAATAATAAATAATCAACCCAAAACTTTTGGGGAAAAATAATCATCTATGCACACAATTAAAGTGGCACTCATACGTATGTAGCAATCATCTGAGACCAGTAGGCCAAGTGGCACTCATACGTATGCACACAGTCATTTTTCCATAACTTAGGCTCGGTGTATCAAAATATGGCCTTACTTATATCATTTTGACCAGAAAAATAAAATAAAAATATGAAAAAATAATTCAAAATTTTTTGATTAGCCATGCCCCTTCACGAGGTTGGTCAAAGTTTCTGTTGAAAGTCTTCATCTTCAACCTTTCGACTTTGAATTCTAAGGTTTCATAATTTTGATCTCGATTTTTTCCTTCATTTCAATACCATTTAAGATGATTCCTTAATCAACTTAACCTAATTTTTCATGAGGAATCCCAATATATAAGTTTTATGGATTGAGATGCAGTGTATCTCAAAATCTAAAACAGTGTGTTTTGTCAAAAATTTTACCTAACATTCGTGGATTTCTAGATCATGAAAAGGTTTATGATGAACTTATGTAGCTTTATGATATATATAGGAGTAGTTTGGTTTTATTTTCAAAGATTAAGATGAATTATACATGGAGAATTTTAATTTTTTTTATTTTTGAGTTCAAAATACACTTTTGATCGATTTGATCTTAATAGATACATTCATGGCTTTTAACCATTACACATGATATCCATAGGTTATAATGAAGTTATATGTAGCTTCAAACCAAAGTTTAGAGATTTATGTCAAGTTTCACCATTGAAGCTCAAGATTTAATAATGCTTGTTCTTATTTTTTTTATCCTAAGATGTTCTACACATAAAATCTTGCATATTATTATTGTTCTAAGGATACTAAGTAGACAGAAAACAAATGGGATCGAAAGAACTGAATATTAATTATAAAATCACATTCTAACTGGTTTGAGTGGATTTTTGAGCTTTTCAACTAAACTGTGAGGTTTGTCTTTACCACTGAATTATTGGGGGTATTTGTATTGCATACTCAAAGGATTCGATTGGTGTAATAGGGTGGTGGATTTGACATGTTTTATATAGAGTCTTCAAGGTTAGTAAGTGTGGTTCACATGTGTATATGATGTGTACATGTGCCTTTTAACTTTTAGTGCTGATGTGGTGCACTAGGTGGTTATGGGTCTAATTTAAATTAAAGAAACTTGGAGGCTTTGTCCTTGATTGATTTTATAATTACTTTAATAGCCTTAAAAGTATACTTTTTGTAAAGTATATGGGCACTTTTTAATTTTAGAAAGTTTCAAGGGCTAAAATTAGGATTTATGTTAATTAGTATCTATAGGATTAATTTACTGTAAAGTTGTGATTTAGAGGCAAAATATACATCAAGTTATCTTACTTTGAAATTTTCAGGGGCTATTTTGTAATTTATTAAAACTTTAAGGGATCTAAGTTAATTCAGCAGAAGTGTAGGTTTCTAAGTGTAGTTTCTTTCTTCTTCAGAAGACTTTTGATTTTGAACATATAACCCCTCTAAACCTTTGAGTTAGAAACTTGTCTGATGCCCAAGAAACATAATAATATCTCATTAAAGTCACTAAAGAATGCTACCTCTATCTCGGATGACGATTCCAATGCTAACGAGGTGACCAATCGATTCAAGAAGCTTCTTAAATACAGTCCTCAATTTTTTATATATAATAAGAACATAGTAGGGAATAGTAAGGCCAATATGGTAGACTAGTCTTCGAGTTGACGTGACAGTAAGTCCCAAGCTAAGGAAAATTCGAATGATGACTCTGGGAGGTACTTCAAATGCAATGATTTTAGGAATATAAAACGTGAGTGTCATATCACGTTGAAGAGGATAATTTATGTATGACACTTTTAGCGATAATGTCACGACCCCAACCCAATAGTAGTAGGAAATGAGTGTCTTGACATGCCACCAAGGCATTCAATGTCATGGACTTAAAATACTTCTTAAAATAAATGCAACGAAAATACATTCACATGGTCATGAATCGTAAACTATTGAAAAACAATGGAATTATGTCATCAGAGCTTTCTAAAAGGAAAATTCGTATATATTAAAGTATGAACGGATTACAACTTATGCCAAAATTAAAAACTTATTAGTAAAGAGCCAAACATGCTCTATCTCCTAAAAACAAACGTTATATTTAAAAGTATAACAAAAGAGATCCTTAAGCTAGATCTTCAACATAGTCCTTCTACACTCCATCCTCCAGTCTAATTATTTCCTGAAAAATCGTTATTTATACAACGTCAGCTAAAAGCTGAATAAGATTTAATCTCCTGACATTCCAAGGTTTTTAGAAATAGATACCTATTCAAGTCAAAAGAGAAGGCATATACATATATGGATAGGAACTTGTAGTAAATAGATATATATTTTGAAATGATAGTATATATATCACAATTGAATAGCTCAGAATAAGAAGAATGCAACAAATCAAATGTGATATCTTTTTCTTTCAATCATATCATTTTAATGGCTAAGTACACTCTAATACCATGTTCCTCTATCGTATTATACCATGGTAGATGAGGGTCAATCGAACATGTTCGTCACAATGCCTTATTTAGGGCACACCAGTGATAACCCAGTTGGGAAGGTCAGTCAGTAAAGAGGTCCCTTAGGCCGAATCTTATTTCCAATATTCAGTCTCATTTTCAATACTCATTTCAATCAGTATGTCTATATGGAGAGATATAAACATAACACAAATGAATCCATCATTGGTATCAGATGCATTTTGAGAATAAAAGCATTTCACAAAATACATAGTTTGCATAATATCATATAATTTAAATGTGCAAGAAATGACATAGCGTACTCACTTAAAATAGAGGCTCGAAAATATAGATATTGAGTCTTGGATCACACGTTAATCTAATAAATACAATAAAGGTTTAAGTATGTATTCTAAATAAAGCCCAATTCTAAATATTGTGTTTTAATCCTAAAATATCTTGCTGAAAAACGTTACTAAAACCATTTTCTCAATTTTTAATATTCATTCATCGTATTTAAAGAATTCAATTCATAGTTCTTCCTAATCAGTCGGTTCCCATTAGAGATGGAGGGTCACAGGGGCACCACTTAAATACCATCTCATCTAGACAGAACATTTCCAGATTTATTCCCAGTAGAGATGGAGGGTCACAGGGGCACCACTTAAATACCATCTCAACTAGACAGAATTTCACCGGGACTGAATTTGGAATTACTTAAATGAGATTCCATAATACCAACAATTTCTTACAAAAATCATTTTAAAAAGCGTATATATATATTTTTCAAACAAGATGACATATTTTAAAAAGAAAATCAATTTAGATTGTTTCCCAATTTTAAGTTTTGATTAGTAAAGTCTTTAGTGTATTTTACCATCATAACTACTAAGTAAAGCTATAAAATACAAAATTAAAACTACAAAAATGAATTATAACATTTAAATAAAATCATACCTACGAAATGAATTCTTTCTTCGAAATTATAGAACTCATTCTTAAGATATTTCCTAAGCTTTGTATCACTCTTTCTTACTATAATTCTCAAGGAATTGGTGTGAGTTTCAAATAAACCCTAAGGCCCTATTTATAGGTTTCCAAAAGTATTACGGTGTTGACATGTGTCTAGGTGATGAAGCATTTACGGTGGCAAGTCATCGTTTGGGTGTCGCATTTTGGGGTGGTCTTGCAGTCTTAACATCACCAAATGATGAAAAGTGTTTTAGCTTTCTCTCAGAAGACGACATATGTAAGGTGGAGGTGACCAGCACGTGGTGGAAAGGTGATAAGGGTATAAGGGTTATTTCACACATGAGGGGTATTTTGATAATTTCACACTATATATTTTCAATATTTCTTAGAGGTCCTTGAAAATATTTTATTTACAAAATGGCCCTTTTATATTTTTATTTTAGTCCCTAAAGTTTCATAAAATTATATTTTCTACCCCAAATTTTATTATATACCTTAAGATATGTCATAAGACTTCAATTTGATCCTATTTACGATTGATTCTTCATATTTAAAAATGGGGTTTGTTATATTGATAGCCAATAACACCACATATCTAATAATACAACATTTATAAGATAGTAAGTAACATATGAGTGTAAAAAAACTATATACATATGAGCACATAAAAGTGGGGTCATTATAGATAATGACACCGACTTAGATAATGAGTACTTTATTAAAAGTAACTTACCACGTTCACCGCCATCGCAAAAGCATTTGGTCCTCAAACCTACGTTGATGTAGAAAAGGTTAAGAAAGATGGTGTTTTGTCTAAATCAAACAGCGATGCAATGGTAAAGGAAAGATTTTTTGTCGAATGAGACTAGATAGCAACTACAAGTGAAGTTCAATGAACTCCTTGAGTTAAGTTGAGTCGATTCATGAAAAAGGTGAATCACAAGCTTATTAAGGAACCTGATTTGTATGAGAGTGAGTAAATTTATTTGATGTAGATTGAAGAACAAATTATTAGTGTTAAGGATCAATAATTTGCTCTTATTAGGAAGTTGAAAGAGGGGGCAAAAAATATTGAGCTGACATGAAAAGTTTAGTACCTTGAAATTTTCTCTCATTGAGTTGGCACGTGCATATGAGGTGGTAAAGGCACAATGAGGAAATGTGAAGAAATATTTTTAGTGTCTAACAAGGTTAGACTTGACCTCAAAGTGTCTTCTAAAAAGTTAAAGAATATGCTCCTTGCATTAAGGACAAAACGAGTCTCGACTATGATGGCATGGGATAGTCGAAGCCAAAGAATGAGATTATGTTTGTGAGAGTGTCACCAAACACACCTCATCTTCTTCCCTCGAGAATTATTCCTAAGGATAAGAAGGTGGATCCTATACAATCGTAATTCTGCACTTAGTGCAAGATGAAGACTCACATTATAGACTATTACCACCATTTTGTGCAAAGTGGGTATGTTCCTCCACGATTGAACATAGATTTCTAAGAGATCCAAGAACACGTTGAGTGTATAATAATCATATCATATCTAGTTTAGGATTCTATCTCTCACGTTTATTTGATGTCTTCGAGTGTATCAGTTTCTTTTTCTTTTTGGTTTTATATTTTTTGAAAATTAAAAAAAAAATTGATATTTTGATTTTTTTTGAAAAAATTAGAAAATAATTCGTTTTTTTCTTAAAATCATAAAACCCCAAAAAGATTTTTGTCTTTGTGAATTTTGTGAATTTTTATATATAATGATAGAGGATGTTGGAACGTCATGTGATCTATTTCCCTTTTATAGGTTTTTCAAATTTCCAAGGATTGTATGATCTTAAAGTAGACATCACTTCCTCATTATCTTTGTGGATATCCCAGAAACAACCTATAGCAATCGTGTCTTGATCTTTACCATATCTCACATACATTGACATAAGAGCTTATATGACACACATTTTCACTCAATCGAATAATCATTTTTTCGTTACATTTTTATGTGTTCTTGTAAGAACCACTACTTGTGAGTTTATTTAAATAATGATGAGAAAATATTAAGTAAGATCAGCCTAAAAAGGGATATAAATACCATTGATGAAAGACTTAAAACAAATATTTGTATAATTAAGAGAGATAGAATTCAATATTGAAGCAATGGAATACTTTCAAAAGAAAAGAATAAGAAAATCTTAAAAATCACAAATGGAGGGTGGTATAAGTCAAATATCAACGGATTATCATATTTATATCTACTACATGATTAGTTTTTGTCGTAATTGAACTGTTTGATGTACATGGTAAGCTTTAGAGCTTTATCGGAATAACTTAACCCTATTAAGTATGGTTGACTCATATTATAAATTGATCAACGAGGTTGGTTATGGGGTTTGTGTGGAGTTTATATGAGAGTCACTATTTTTTTTTATTCTTGAGACCATTCCCGTTCATTTTAGGTTAGATGTGTAGGGTTTCGAAGTTTAAAATCGTTTGGTGCGAAGTGTCATTTGTTTTTCCTTCTTTGTTTTCGTTCAATTTTTCTTTTTTAGTGTTTGTCTACAAGGGGTTTGTTATTTATTATCCTAGGTTTTTTGTTGAAGGAGAGTAGTTGGTGCTCTCCTTCGAACAAGCCCAAGTGGTTCAAATAAGGATATGCCGTTTAAAAGCATTTTGTCTTCACCGAGTGTCTTTTTTACTTCTCACTACTTCAAGTCTTAACATCTCCATTTTTTAAGTAATCTAGACCTCTAAACCTCATTCTCCTTACACACTTCACAATCCAAATGTTGGATTTGGGGTTTTTGGCCGTGTAGATTGCGTTTCCAGTATCTATTTTTTATTTTTATCTCATAATATAAGGTCGAAATACAATTAGAATTAAAAATAAAAGACGAAAAATAAATTTCGGTTCATGGTGTCAGAAATTCATAAACATAGATGAGATTTTTTATTTCTTACTTTTTAACTAAAAAAATCTCATGTGATTCTGTCAACAAATATCTCTTTTTGGTTTAAATGAAATATCGAATAGAATGCCACCACTTACGAATTTCTAGTATGCTGAGAGAGTCATAATGTTCAAGACGCAGTGGGTTTTAGATGGGTTAGAACGGTTCCGAAGCGGAGAAGAAAAGGGAAATCGATTTGGCACCTAAAGGAGATGTGGGTTTAGTTGTGGGATATTTGGTAAAAATAATGGCATTTACTTTTCAAAAATTAACTACAATACTTATTTAATTGTAAAACTAAAAGTTACACTTTATTAGGGAAAAAGTCACTTGAGAGCTACATGTCAGCCTCCTTCTATTGAATGCATTTTTTCTTAGTTTGACACCAGCGAGAGATGGTGACACTATCTAAACAATTAATACACAAAGTCAAGCGATTCTCACATAGCTATATTTCGACATTCAAATAGTGATGCAATGGTAAAGGTGTTGTCCAGAAAAATACTCAAGAGGGGGGGTGAATTGAGATTTTACAAACTTTTCGGGTTATATTAATATTTCAGAAAATATTTAATTTAAAACACTTAATACAAATTTCAGATTAAATAAATCTTAAAAGGTTAAACCAATAATGCTTAAATAAAAGTTACCAATAAATTTAAACAATTTAAAACAGAGTTTGAAACACACAATAAATAAATTATCAAATAAATACTTTCAATTGATTAAACAAGAGATTACAATAACCAATAAATAAATAATCAATTTTCGTATTTTATATTCTGGATTTAATCAAAAGAGATTCACACAAGAATATCAAATAATATCACCAATTAATTTAAACAAGATAAATCACAGATTTGAACACTCAAATAAATATTTAATAAAAATTAATATTCTGAAATAATTAATTATTACGAAAATAATTATTTCTGTCTTAAAATAAAATTATCAAATTTTCAGAATTAATTCTATTGTAAGTGTAAGTGCTTAAAATAAAGATAACCAATCACACACAAGAAAATAAATAAATATAAGTGCTGAAAATAAATGACACCGTATTTTAACGTGGTTCGGCAAAAACCCGGCCTATGTCCACGCGCCAAGAGCAAGCTTCCATCTCCTACGCTTCACTAGTCCTGATCCACTTGTACGGTAGGATCAAACCACCATTTACAGACACTTGAAGCAAATACCGGCTCCAAGAACAACCGAAGCTAAAATCCCAGCTTCAAACAAATCTGAATGTTGAATATAAAGTTTGAATGTTGAAACTCTCTAAAATACAAATTAATCTGAGTTTCTTCTTGAGTGACACTTCTCCATAAATCTGATTTTTGGCACTAGTCTTCTTCTTGAAATTTTTGTAGCAGAATAATGATTCTTATGCTCTTCAAATTTCTTCTTCAACAAATATTGATTGTTGATGTCCCAAATATGTAGAGCTGAATAAATTTCTGTTTGCTCTCTTTTAGATATTTTCGTGTGTCCTAACTTTTACAAAAACTTGGTCTACTTTTGTAGCTTGAAAAAAAATAATGACCGTTGAAGAAAGCTTTTTTTTTTTGTGCTGAACTCATCATCAACTTGGAGCATTAATGAACTGATAGAGAGAGATGGTGAGGTGCAATAAATGCTCAATATCCTTGAAATGCAGATCGTATCTGATGAACTTTTTTTTTGCTGTCTAAAATAATGTTAGAGTGATAGAGAGAGTAAAATATAAAATGGGGTCTTTTGCAAGCTGTCCATCAATCACCATAATTATATGAAAGGTATACATATATATATTAAAAAAATATTTCTCGAACTGATATATATATATAGAAAATAATTCCTGATCTCAAAAAAAATTTCTGACTGATATTTAAAAAATATATTTGCGAACAGATATAAAAAATTCGGACAATAAGGAAAATTTCGAACAGATATTTTATATAAAAAAAAAATTCCGAACTGATATATAAAATAAGTCTCTGATAGATAAATATATAAGAAAAATTTCCGAACTCATATATATAAATAAAAAGATTTCGAACAGATATACATATCTTTGATAAGGGCAACCACAAGAAAGGTACACGCATGCAGTATGTCCAATTGCTTTGGCAGTGAGCTAGACAAGGACTCCAACTTTATGTCTTGGCAATAGATAACGTGTGTCAGAAGTGGGTAGGACAACACAAGGTTTTGTGCATAAGGTTTTGTATACAAACATATATGTATGCGTCAAAATGAATGTATAAAAAAAAATCGGAACAAAATTTTTTCGAGAGAAAAAAAATAAACTTGAACAGATATTAAAAAATATTTCGGACGAAAAGGAATTCGAACAAATATTTTTGAGAAATATATTTCGGATTTCGTATATATAAAAAAAAAATCCGGATAAATATTTATAACAGATTTTCGTTAAAACAATTTCGGATATAAAAATTTTCGGATAAAAATTTATAACAGATTTTCGTTAAAAAAGTTTCGGATATATAAAAAATATAACAGATATATATATTAAAGATTTTTTTAACGGATATAAACGTTAACTGAAATATCATTTTGGAGTACATAAATGAATCTCCTTTATTTAAAAATCCAATGATGTCATAGCCAAGACTACACGCATCCATAACAATTGACTAACACGTAATATAAAGAACTGCAAGTTCAAAAAAAAATCATGTCAAGTCCAGTACAAAAACAGATTTGCGCAAGGGACAAATCCCATAAGATGTGTAGCAGTGGTCACAGACTGCAAAAGAAAACTGGCGACGCGCATTTAATGAGATGAACAAATCAGAACACTATAAACTGCTATATGAGACGCAGGGCCCAAGAGAGTTTGCAAAGCCAAATAATAAGTTTTTTTTTTAATAACTGATGTGACATATAAGCAACTGACAAGATGGAGATTAATAAGGACCAAGTCTTACACTAGCAGTTCTTATTTGGTCACAAGCCAAAGTGACTAAAGTTAGATTCACATAGGACGAAATCTATTAGAGCTTTGCTAGGCTTATAGAAACAGGTATAAAGAAGTGAGAAAAACCAAGCCATACATGCATATGTATAACATTCCAAAAAAAAAAAAAATTAACTTAAAAAAAATTATTACGTAACTTTTATAAAAATATATAGTGTCAGCTTATTTTAAAAAAAATAATTTCATTTTAAAAAAATGTTTCGGCTCATAATTGATTAGTCACACAATTAAAATCATAAATCAAGAAATATGTATGTGTGCCTAATGTGTCAAGTGCAAATGTGCACCACACGTGAATACCTTTACTCGGATATGTCGTTGTGTAAAGTCAAGGTATGTAGAGTCGGAAATAAACAGGATAATACCATAATAAATATTTATAGAATGACTTAATAAAAATGTGTTTGGAATCATCAAAATCAATATATTAAGTTAAACTAAAATGTACATTAATTAAACTAATTTAATTAATTAGGGATAAAATACATTTTCGTTAACAATCTCCCCCTTTTTGATGATGACAAACAATGATTCACAAATATTCATAAAATGAAATATTAAGCCCAAATAGTGAATCATAAATATTTCTCCCCCTTTGACATTATCAAAAAGGTATTTCATATAAATTTAGTATCAACGAATAAAAAGCGAAGCTCCCCCTATCAAAAATAATTTATGCATGGGATATAACCAAAAATCGCAAAGGGCATAAAAATTTTCAATACGCACATGTGTCAACATAAATTCATCATAAATATTCATAGCCTGTATTTGAATTTGTAGATAGACAAAAATATCATCAAAAAAAATGCATAAGTCACAAAAATGATAAATGATAAATGATACCAATAGTTGTCTGATACCAATTGTTGTAGTCACACAAATCGTGCGTTGCACACAATGATTTCTTGGAACAACTTTTTACGCAAAAAAATAGGAATCACAGCTCAATGGTCTCAATTAATGAAATTATGAGAGATATATCAATTAGCTCAATCATCTTTCTCAATAATAAATTTCAGCGTATAAATTTTGAATAGGCGCATATCAATTGTTGTATAAATCATCGTGATAGAATAAGCTTTTCAAGCACACAACATGAAACATTTCATAACTATATGTTTTAAATAATTTGAATTAAGCACATAACATGAGTTTAGAAATAGCGGGAAAAAAAATATAGCATTTTGCTCTAGCTTTGCCGTTTTCAAGATACGAGCTAAAATTCTCGGAATAATCAACTAAATTGAAAAATCCATAACAATATATCAAAGTTATGATCAAGCATTTTTCGAACAAATAATCAAACAAATTTGAATAAACTTTTATCTCCCCCTAAGGGATACCAATTAAGGCAAATATGCATATAACAAATAATGTGCATCTTTTTCATGAGATAAAATATTATCAATATTTTTTTTAATTATCTTCTAATAAGATGTAATATTTCCATGAAAGTCATTTAAATCAATTTTTCAAGAATGAAACATATAATGAGGCCATAATAAACCAAACTCAATAATTTCAGATTTTAAATAATGAGAAGCTCGACACAAAATCAATATATTCAGATTTTCAACAAATACCAAACAATTTGTTCAGGAACTTCAAAATCCATCCATCAATAAATTTCTCAAAAATGAAAGTGACATAAGGTAATCAACTTCAATATATTTTCAGATTTTTAAGCACAAACTTTATAAGAGTCATTTTGTTCCAAAAAAAAATAATGTTCTTTATAAAAGACAATATTATTCAACTAATCATGCCATGAAATTAAAACATAAAAATCTCAATAATCATCTGATTTTTCAAGTAACACAAATGTTAACTATAAAAAGTATATACTTCATGAGATGTCACTAATATTTAATTAATGGCACAAAACATGTAACATGACATAAATTTAGCACATAAAGATTAATATGATCATATCATCAAAATTAATGAGTGCATATCATAAAATCATCAAGTAGCTCATATGACTAACATTTATACATATGACACTTTATCAAAAAAATTCTCAAATGGCATTTTCGTCTCAATTTAATATACGATAAGGTCATGAATTAATATAAAATCATTAATTACAAATATATGTCTAAGTGTAACACACAACGATTATGAATTTTCATCTCTAAAGATTATCATCAAAATCTAGTGCATGTTTTACAACATAAAACAATCTAGAATAATAAATGTATAAATTAACATGTGATGTCTAAATCATCTAGAGCAAGCTTATATGAGTTAACAAATAATCTAAGTATGGAAATATATCATAAAATAAATCATCAACAAATATATGATTTTAAATTCATGAATGGTGTTCCTTACCACCTTACCAATACCAAAGATGTATTCATGAAGATTTCTTCCAAGTGTGGCATTTTCAACATTAGGCAATGATACTTGAAATTTGTAATATGACCAAATCATATGCCTTGAAAATCCACATTCCATCTCAAAATGCAACCTACACAACTTTAAAGATTTTCTCTTTTCCATCCAAGAATGTGTTAGGTCCATAAAGCAATATTAAATAGAAAATTTCAGAATTCATTTTCTTATCAAAAATTCAAGCGTACTCATAATAAAAGATAATCATCGCGATCAATAATGATACTCAACTTATACTAGAATGTAAGTAACAAATAATAATCATCAATGTCAATTTTATCATGTACTAAAATTTTCATTAATCCATATACAAAGAAATAATTTAATATCCATAGCATTTTTGACTTAAAACAAATTATTCACATTTTCAACCATTGAGATTAATAAGAAATAAATCAAATTATAAATCCTTAATCACAAAACAAATATTTTCAAGTGATGAATGGTGTCAAATTCAAATAAGCATACAAGGTGTAAGAATCTTATGAAATAATCTTTCACGAAACTAAGCATATTAAATAAGAAAACAATATATCACAAAATTTATCGAGAAAAGAAATGTGTTCAACAACAAAAATCTAACACTAATTGAATTCTCATAATTTTTTTGTTCAAGTCCCAATACCGGTTTTGCACCTAAAAACTTTATCTTTTGGAACCCAAAAAGAGTGTGGCAAACTACGGTTAGCATACATAATTGTTTCTTTCGGAATCCAAGCTAATTTTGTATTATATTTTCTTTTCTAAATTTACAAAATTTAGAGTAATGTGTATGTCTACCACAATATGAGCATAAAGAATTAGAATGACTAGATGAGGCATCATTTCGAAATAAATTAGAATAATTCCTTTTCTCATTTTCTTCCTCATATCCTATACCATTATTATTAAAACGAATTCTTTGTTTTTCCATAATTTTATGAAAATAATCATTTCCTTTAGTAAAGGTATCTAAAGATTTCTTTAAATATTCAATTTCCTTTTTTAACTCAATATTTTCAGATTCAAAAGAATTAGGGACACTAACATATTTTTCTTTTTTCAAAGATTTAATTTCATTCTTTAAAGATTCATTTTCTAATTTCAGATTATCAAAATCTTTTGAAATAAAATCACATTTAGCATGAGTCTTTTTAAGTGCAATGAACTTCTTTCCAATATCTTCATATTTTTCATACAACTCATTAAATGCATCTTGTAATTCATCATAATCATCAACAGTATCATCTCCAATA
This sequence comes from Sambucus nigra, assembly GCA_949130495.1. Taxonomy (NCBI): domain Eukaryota; kingdom Viridiplantae; phylum Streptophyta; class Magnoliopsida; order Dipsacales; family Adoxaceae; genus Sambucus; species Sambucus nigra. Next base: position 458,638,537 of record OX422209.1, on the reverse strand, counting down.
TCATGATTTGCACTATAAGTAGAATATGATTCATCATTACTAATGCAAGGGTTAGATTGTACCTCTTCATTACCAATTGCCATGAGACAAGGAGTAATAGATTCTTCAACGCTTGATTCATCAATATTGGCATATAGGCAAGGGGTGCACAAATTTTTACTAAGTGCATCAAAATCAGAATTTTCAGGGAAGTTTTCCTTCAAAATAAAGTTGGAAACATTTGTTCCACTGCACATCCATTTTCTTTTCATATAATGAAATAAGGAGTAGCTACAAGAGATCAAACATTTTAGCATACAAATAATAAAAATGTAAAGTGCAATATTTAAAATAAATACAGAATAGTTTGTCATGATCTTTAACTCTATGATTGTTAAATCAAAATAAATAAGAAGAGCACTAGCTCTGATACCAATTGTTGCCCATAAAAATACTCAAGAGCGGGGGTGAATTGAGATTTTACAAACTTTTCGGGTTATATTAATATTTCAGAAAATATTTAATTTAAACCACTTAATACAAATTTCAGATTAAATAAATCTTAAAAGGTTAAACCAATAATGCTTAAATAAAAGTTACCAATAAATTTAAACAATTTAAAACAGAGTTTGAAACACACAATAAATAAATTATCAAATAAATACTTTCAATTGATTAAACAAGAGATTACAATAACCAATAAATAAATAATCAATTTTCGAATTTTATATTCTGGATTTAATCAAAAGAGATTCACACAAGAATATCAAATAATATCACCAATTAATTTAAACAAGATAAATCACAGATTTGAACACTCAAATAAATATTTAATAAAAATTAATATTCTGAAATAATTAATTATTACGAAAATAATTATTTCTGTCTTAAAATAAAATTATCAAATTTTCAGAATTAATTCTATTGTAAGTGTAAGTGCTTAAAATAAAGATAACCAATCACACACAAGCAAATAAATAAATATAAGTGCTGAAAATAAATGACACCGTATTTTAACGTGGTTCGGCAAAAACCCGGCCTACGTCCACGCGCCAAGAGCAAGCTTCCGTCTCCTGCGCTTCACTAGTCCTGATCCACTTGTACGGTAGGATCAAACCACCATTTACAGACACTTGAAGCAAATACCGGCTCCAAGAACAACCGAAGCTAAAATCCCAGCTTCAAACAAATCTGAATGTTGAATATAAAGTTTGAATGTTGAAACTCTCTAAAATACAAATTAATCTGAGTTTCTTCTTGAGTGAGACTTCTCTATAAATCTGATTTTTTGCACTAGTCTTCTTCTTGAAATTTTTGTAGCAGAATAATGATTCTTATGCTCTTCAAATTTCTTCTTCAACAAATATTGATTGTTGCTGTCCCAAATATGTAGAGCTGAATAAATTTCTGTTTGCTCTCTTTTAGATATTTTCGTGTGTCCTAACTTTTACAAAAACTTGGTCTGCTTTTGTAGCTTGAAAAAAATAATGACCATTGATGAAAGCTTTTTTTTTTTTTTGCTGAACTCATCATCAACTTGGAGCATTAATGAACTGATAGAGAGAGATGGTGAGGTGCAATAAATGCCCAATATCCTTGAAATGCAGGTCGTATCTGATGAACTTTTTTTTTTGCTGTCTAAAATAATGTTAGAGTGATAGAGAGAGTAAAATATAAAATGGGGTCTTTTGCAAGCTGTCCATCAATCACCATAATTATATGAAAGGTATACATATATATATTAAAAAAAATATTTCTCGAACTGATATATATATATAGAAAATAATTCCTGATCTCAAAAAAAATTTCTGACTGATATTTAAAAAATATATTTGCGAACAGATATAAAAAATTCGGACAGTAAGGAAAATTTCGAACAGATATTTTATATAAAAAAAAATTCCGAACTGATATATAAAATAAGTCTCTGATAGATAAATATATAAGAAAAATTTCCGAACTCATACATATAAATAAAAAGATTTCGAACAGATATACATATCTTTGATAAGAGCAACCACAAGAAAGGTACACGCATGCAGTATGTCCAATTGCTTTCGCAGTGAGCTAGACAAGGACTCCAACTTTATGTCTTGGCAATAGATAACGTGTGTCAGAAGTGGGTAGGACAACACAAGGTTTTGTGCATAAGGTTTTGTATACAAACATATATGTATGCGTCAAAATGAATGTATAAAAAAAATCGGAACAGAATTTTTTCGAGAGAAAAAAAATAAACTTGAACAGATATTAAAAAATATTTCGGACGAAAAGGAATTCGAACAAATATTTTTGAGAAATATATTTCGGATTTCGGTCAAAGAAAAAATATAACAGATTTCGTATATATAAAAAAAAAATCCGGATAAATATTTATAACAGATTTTCGTTAAAACAATTTCGGATATAAAAATTTTCGGATAAAAATTTATAACAGATTTTCGTTAAAAAAGTTTCGGATATATAAAAAATATAACAGATATATATATTAAAGATTTTTTTAACGGATATAAACGTTAACTGAAATATCATTTTGGAGTACATAAATGAATCTCCTTTATTTAAAAATCCAATGATGTCATAGCCAAGACTACACGCATCCATAACAATTGACTAACACGTAATATAAAGAAATGCAAGTTCAAAAAAAAATCATGTCAAGTCCAGTACAAAAACAGATTTGCGCAAGGGACAAATCCCATAAGATGTGTAGCAGTGGTCACAGACTGCAAAAGAAAACTGGCGACGCGCATTTAATGAGATGAACAAATCAGAACACTATAAACTGCTATATGAGACGCAGGGCCCAAGAGAGTTTGCAAAGCCATACATGCATATGTATAACATTCCAAAAAAAAATATTTTTAACTTAAAAAAAATTATTACGTAACTTTTATAAAAATATATAGTGTCAGCTTATTTTAAAAAAAATAATTTCATTTTAAAAAAATGTTTCGGCTCATAATTGATTAGTCACACAATTAAAATCATAAATCAAGAAATATGTATGTGTGCCTAATGTGTCAAGTGCAAATGTGCACCACACGTGAATACCTTTACTCGGATATGTCGTTGTGTAAAGTCAAGGTATGTAGAGTCGGAAATAAACAGGATAATACCATAATAAATATTTATAGAATGACTAAATAAAAATGTGTTTGGAATCATCAAAATCAATATATTAAGTTAAACTAAAATGTACATTAATTAAACTAATTTAATTAATTAGGGATAAAATACATTTTCGTTAACAGGAAAGCATTTTTTTCAATGATACTAAATAGCAACTACAAGTGAAGTTCAATAAACTCCTTGAGTTAAGTTGAGTCGTGGCGTGAAAAAGGTGAATCACAAGCTTATTGAAAAGCCGAATTTGTATTAGACTGAGAAAATTTATTTGAGGTAGATTTAAGAACAAATGATTAGTGTTAAGGATCAATAATTTACTCTTATTAGGAAGTTAAAAGAGGGGGCAAAAAATATTGAGCTCACATGAAAAGTTTAATACCTTGAAATTTTCTCTCATTGAGTTGTAACGTGCATATGAGGTGCTAAAGGAACAATGAGGAAAGCTGAAGAAAGATTTTTAGAGTCTAACAAGGTTAGACTTGACCTCTAAGTGTCTTAAGAAAAGTTAGAGAATATGTTCCTTACATTATCTCAATCCTTAAGGAGATAACAAGTCTCGACTATGATGGCGTGTGATGGTCGAAGCTAAAGAATGAGATCATGTTTGTCAGAGTGTCACCAAACACACCTCCTCTTATTCCGCCGATAATTACTCCTAAGGAGAAGAAGGTGGATCCTACACAATAGTACTTCTGCACTTAGTGCAAGATGAAGACTGACATTATAGACTATTACCACCATCTTGTACAAAGTGGGTATGTTCCTCCACGATTAAACATAGATTTCTAAGAGATCCAATAACACGTTGAGTGTATAATAATCATATCATATCTAGTTTAGGATTCTATCTCTCACGTTTAAATGATGTCTTAGAGTGTACTAGTTTCTTTTTTTGGGGTTTTATATTTTTTGAAAATTAAAAAAATATTTTAATTTTTTTTGAGAAAATTTGAAAATATTTTGTTTTATTTCTTAAAATCATAAAACCCCAAAAGGTTTTTTGTCTTTGTGATTTTTGTGATTTTTTATATCTAATAATAGAGGATGAAGGAACAACATCATGTGACCTGCCTCCCTTTTATAGGTTTTTTGAATTTCCAAGGATAATATGATCTTAAAGTAAACATCACTTAGTCATTATCTTTGGGGATATCCCAGAAACAACCTATAGCAATCGTGTCTTAGGGCCCATTTGGTTCGCTACTCAGAAAACTCGATTTAAACGATATTTTTAAATACATTTTTTGTGTTTATAATTATTGATGTGCGTTTGGTAAAGTTTTTCTAAATACAGTTTTTTTTAAATTTGACAAAATTGGAAATCATGTATATTTATATTGTGTGTGTATATATATATATATATATGTGTGTGTGTGTGTGTGTGTGTGTGTGTGTATAACATACATAAAACTTTAATACATACATAATAAATGAATGTATACATATATACATCATTAATTATATACATGTACATTTAATATCATGTACTTTTAGGTATATTTAATGTGTTATATACATGTACATTTAGTATCATGTATTTTTAGGTAGGAATACATATATGATACCTCATTAAAAATATTTAATGAGGTATTTAATGAGGTATATTGTATGTATACCTCACTAAATATACCTAACCTCATTAAATATATTTACTGATATTATGATGTATGTATGTATGTATGAATTCATGTACCATGTATGTATGAAAGTTTTATGTATGTTTATATATATCAATTCATATATGTATATAACTTTATAGTGAATTAGACATGCAATATTATATATATATATATATATATATATATAATATTGCATGTCTAATTCACTATAAAGTTATATACATATATGAATTGATAATATTTTTTAATATATATGTACTATATGTATATTTTATATTATTCCATGCGTTAAGAATACATGTATAAAGTTATATATAAGTATCATGTATCCATTGATAATATTATTTAACTTTATATTATTCCATACGTAATTTTATGTACATGTACATATATATTTTTTATTTATAAGAGTTACACACATATTAATGTATTATGTATGTATATTATATATTAAGGTATAACGGTATTAAACTATTAAGAATGAATGATTTTGAGTTGAAAAAAAAAGCAAGAAGTTACAAAACACCCTAAACCCGTTTTTTTAAAAACTTGATTATAACACAGAAATATTATAATTATGTATTTAAAAATAGGTTGCCAAACCCAAATTTTTATCAGAATTGTATTTAAACACAAAAAACAGAATTAAAATTGCAAACCAAACAGGCTGTTAGTCTTTACCATATCGCACATCGACACAAGAGCTTCTATGCCACACATTTTCACTCAATCGAATCATAGTTTTTTCGTTATATTTTTAAGTGTTCTTGTAAGAACCATTACTTGTGAGTTTATTTAAATAATGATGATAGAATCTTTAGTAAGATCAGTCTAAAAAGGTTGATAGATACCATTGACAAAAAACTTAAACAAATATTTGTATAATTAAGAGAAATAGAATTCAATATTGATGCAATTGAATATTTTCAAAAGAAAAAAAAATCTTAAAAATCACAAATGGAGGGTGGTAAGCTTTAGAGCTTTATCGAAATAACTTAACCCTTTTAAGTATGGTTTATTAGTGTTAGAAATTAATCAAATAGGTTGGTTAGGGGGTTTGTGTGGAGTTTATATAAGAGCCACTATCTTTTTGGGTCCTTTAACCATTCCCATTCATTTTAGGTTAGATTTGTAGGGTTTCAAAGTTTAAAATCGTTCGGTCCGAAGTGTCATTCGTTTTTCCTTTTTTGTTTTCGTTCTATTTTTCTTTTTTAGTGCTTGTCAACAAGGGTTTGACATTTATTATCCTATGTTTTTTGCTGAAGGAGAGCAGTTGGTGCTCTCATTCGAACAAGTCCAAGTGGCTCAAATAAAGATATGTCGTTTAAAAATATTTTGTGTTGACCGAGTGTCTTTTTTACTTCTCACAGTCTCAAGCCTCCACAATACTATTTTTTAAGTAAGCTAGACCTATAAACCTCATTCTCCTTACACATTTGACAAGCCAAATGTTGGATTTGGGGTTTTTAACCGTGTAGATTGCGTTTACAACATCTATCTTTTGTTTTATCTCATAAATATAAGGTCGAAATACAATTAGAAATAAAAATAAAAGACGAAAAAGAAATTCCGGTTCATGGTCTCAGAAATTCATAAACATAAATGAGATCTGTTGAGCTCTTACCTTTTTTACTAAAAATATCTCATGCGATTCAGTCAACAAATATCGAACCGAATGCCACCACTTACAGATTTCTAGTATGCTGAGAGAGTCGTAACATTCAAGACGAAGTGGGTTTTTGATGGGTTAAAATGCGTTAGAAGCGGAGAAAAAAAGGGAAATCGATTTGGCACCTAAAGGAGATGTGGGTTTAGTTGTGGGATATTTAGTTAAAAGAATGGCGGTTACTTTTCAAAAATTAACTACAATACATCTTTAATTGTAAAACTAAGAGTGTGTTTGATAAATAAGATGAAAAATAAGCGCTAAGAGTCAATTTTCATGGAATTAAAAATTTGAAAATATTTTTCATGGAAAAAATTTATTGGTGTTGTTTGATTGCAATTATTTTCAAGGTGAAAAATGTTATATTTTCCATCTTTTGTGTTTGATTCCCAATATTTTTCATGGAAAAAAAGTAAAAAATATATATATATATAAAATAGAAAATTAATAAAAATCCCAGAAAATTAATAAATAAATAAATCCAAAATGTGAATAAAACCCCCAAAATAAGGAAAAAATCCATAAAATGAATAAAGACCCAAAAATAATGAAAAAAAAAATATGAATAAAAACCCAAAAATAATGAAAAAAATTACAGAAAGTGAATAAAAATCCAATCCCAAAAATAATGAAAACAAACATAGAAATTGAATAAAACTCCAAAAATAATGAAAAAAAATCCAAGAGATGAATAAAACCTCAAATGTAATGAAAAAAAATTCAAAAAGTGAATAAAACCCCCAAATAATGAAAAAAATACAGGATATTAATAAAAACCCCAAAAAAACGTAAAAAAAATCCAAAGAGTCAATAAAACCCAAAAAAACGAAAAAAAATACAGAAAGTGATTAAGACCAAAAAAATAATGAAAAAAAATCCAAAAAATGAATAAAAACCCAAAAATAGTGAAAACAAAATCCAGAAAGTGAATTAAAATCCCAAAATAATTTAAAAAAATACAAAAAGTGAATAGAATAGCAAAAATAATGAAAAAACTTTTTGTATTTTTCATTATTTTTGGAGTTTTATTCACTTTATGTATTTTCTTCTTTTTTTTCATTTTTTGTATTTGTTTTCATTATTTTTGGACTTCTATTCACTCTATGCATTTTTTTCATTATTTTTGGGGTTTTTTCATTTATGGATTTTTTTCATTATTTTTGGAGTTTTATTGACTTTCCGTATTTTTTCATTATTTTTTGGATTTTATTCATTTTCTTGATTTTTTTTCATTATTTTTGGGGTTTTATTCACTTTCTGGATTTTTTCATTATTTTTGGACTTTTATTCACTTTCTGTATTTTTTTTCATTTTTTGGGGGGTTTTAATCACTTTCTATATTATTTTTTTCATTATTTTTGGGTTTTATTCACGTTATGGAATTTTATTTTTATTATTTTTGGATTTTTATTCATTTTCTGTACTTTTTTCATTTTTTTTGGAGTTTAATTCACTTTCTGTATTTTTTTCATTATTATTGGTGTGTTTTTTACTTTTTTTGGAATTCTTTCATTATTTTGGGGGCTTTATTCACTTTCTATATATTTTTTTTATTATTTTTGGGTTTCAAATCAATTTCTGGATCTTTTTCATTACTTTTGGATTTTTATTCATTTTCTAAATTTTTTCATTATTTCTGGGGTTTTAATCACTTTCTGGATTTTTTCATTATTTTCGGGTTTTTATTCATTTTTTGTATTTTTTCATTATTTTTGGAGCTTTATTCACTTTGTGTATTTTTTCATTATTTTTTGTTTTTCTGAATTTTTTTCATTATTTTTTTGGTTTTATTCACTTTCTGGATTTTTTGTCATTATTTTTGGTGTTTTATTCTCTTTTTGAATTTGTTTTAATTATTTTTGGGTTTTTATTCATATTTTGGATTTTTTTTCATTATTTCTGGGGTTTTAATGAGTTTTTGGATTTTTTTTATTATTTTCTGGTTTTTATTTATTTTGTCAATTTTTTAATTATTTTTTGGCTTTTTATTTATTTATTTCGTTATTTTTGGAGTTTTATTCACTTACTGTGTTTTTTTTCATTATTTTTGGGTTTTTATTTATTTTCTGGATTTTTTTCATTGTTTTAAAGAAATCAATTCCATAGAAAATTTTGTTTATCGAGCATCCAAAAGATGAAAAATGACTTTATATATTGCATTTTTCATGAAAAATTAGTGTTATCAAACAAATCTTAAAAATTATACTTTATTAGGGAAAAAAATTATTCGTACACAATCGTACTTCTGCACTTAGTGCAAGATTAAGACTCACATTATAGACTATTACCACCATCTTGTGCAAAGTGGGTATGTTCCTCCACGATTGAACATTGATTTCTAAGAGATCCAAGAACACGTTGAGTGTATCATAATCATATCATATCTAGTTTAGGATTCTATCTCTCACGTTTATATGATGTCTTAGAGTGTATCAGTTTCTTTTTTTTTTTGTATTTTTTGAAAATTAAAAAAATATTTTATTTTTTTTTTGAGAAAATCTGAAAATGTTTTGTTTTTTTTCTTAAAATCATAAAACCCCCAAAAGATTTTTGTCTTTGTGATTTTTGTGAATTTTTATATCTAATAATAGAGGATGAAGGAACAACATCATGTGACCTATCTCCCTTTTATAGGTTTTTTGAATTTCCAAGGATAATATGATCTTAAAGTAAACATCACTTAGTCATTATCTTTGGGGATATCCCTGAAACAACCTATAGCAATTGTGTCTTAGGGCCCATTTGGTTCGCTACTCAGAAAACTCAATTTAAAAGATGTTTTTAAATACAGTTTTTTGTGTTTATAATTATTGATGTGCGTTTGGTAAAGTTGTTTCTAAATACAGTTTTTTTAAAATTTGACAAAATTGGCAATCATGTATATTTATATTGTACACACACACACACACACACACATATATATGTGTGTGTGTGTGTGTGTGTGTGTGTGTGTGTGTGTGTGTGTAACAAACATAAAACTTTAATACATACATGATACATTAATGTATACATACATACATCATAAATTATATTCATGTATATTTAATATCATGTATTTTTAGGTATATTTGATGAGGTATATACATGTACATTTAGTATCATGTAGTTTTAGGTAGGAATACATACATGATACCTCATTAAAAATATTTAATGAGGTATCATGTATGTATACCTCACTAAATATACCTAACCTCATTAAATATACCTAAAATTAGATAATATGCATGTATTTTTAGGTATATTTAATGAGGTATACATACAGGATACCTCATTAAATATATTTAATGATATTATGATGTATGTATGTATGTATGCATTCATGTATCATGTATGTATGAAAGTTTTATGTATGTTTATATATATGTATATATATATATATATATATATATATATATATATATATATATACGCAATGATATTCTGTGTCTAATTCACTATAAAGTTATATACATATATGAATTGATAATATATTTTTAATATATATGTACTATATGTATATTTTATATTATTCCATGCGTTAAGAATACATGTATAAAGCTATATATAAGTATCATGTATCCATTGATAATATTATTTAACTTTATATTACTCCATACGTAATTTTATGTACATGTACATATATATTTTTTTATTTATAAGAGTTACACATATATTAATGTATTATGTATGTATATTATATATTAAGGTATAACGACATTAAATTATTAAGAATGAATGATTTTGACTTGAAAAATAAAAAAAAAAAAAGTTATAAAACACCCTAAAATCGTTTTCTTAAAAACTCGATTATAACACAGAAATATTATAATTCTGTATTTAAAAATAGGTTGTCAAACGCAAATTTTTATCAGAATTGTATTTAAACATAGAAAATAGAATTATAGTTGCAAACCAAACAGGCTCTTAGTCTTTACCATATCGCACATCGATACAAGAGCTTCTATGCCACACATTTTCACTCAATCGAATCATAGTTTTTTCGTTATATTTTTAAGTGTTCTTATAAGAACCATTACTTGTGAGTTTATTTAAATAATGATGAGAGAATCTTTAGTAAGATCAGTCTAAAAAGGTTGATAAATACCATTGACAAAAGACTTAAACAAATATTTGTATAATTAAGAGAAATAGAATTCAATATTGATACAATTGAATACTTTCAAAAGAAAAAAAAAAGAAAATCTTAAAAATCACAAATGGAGGGTGGTAAGCTTTAGAGCTTTATCGAAATAACTTAACCCTTTTAAGTATGGTTTACTCGTGTTATAAATTGATCAACGAGGTTGGTTATGAGGTTTGTGTGGAGTTTATATAAGAGCCACTATCTTTTTGGGTCCTTGAGACCATTCCCATTCATTTTAGGTTAGATGTGTACGGTTTCGAAGTTTAAAATCGTTCGGTGCGAAGTGTCGTTCGTTTTTCCTTTTTTGTTTTCGTTCTATTTTTCTTTTTTAGTGCTTGTCATCAAGGGTTTGACCTTTATTATCCTATGTTTTTTGCTGAAGGAGAGCAGTTGGTGCTCTCGTTATAAACAAGCCCAAGTGATTCAAATAAAGATATGTCGTTTAAAATCATTTTGTCTTCACCGAGTGTCTTTTTTACTTCTCACAGTCTCAAGCCTCCACAACGCTATTTTTTAAGTAAGCTAGACCTCTAAACCTCATTCTCCTTACACATTTCACAAGCCAAATGTTGGATTTGGGGTTTTTAACCGTGTAGATTGCGTTTCCAGCATCTATCTTTTGTTTTATCTCATAAATATAAGGTCGAAATACAATTAGAATTAAAAATAAAAGACGAAAAAGAAATTTCGGTTCACGGTGTCAGAAATTCATAAACGTAGATGAGATTTTTGACTTCTTACTTTTTTTACTAAAAATATCTCATGCGATTCAGTCAACAAATATCGAACAGCCACCACTTACAGATTTCTAGTATGCTGAGAGAGTCGTAACATTCAAGACGAAGTGGGTTTTTGATGGGTTAAAATGCATTAGAAGCGGAGAAAAAAGGGAAATCGATTTGGCACCTAAAGGAGATGTGGGTTTAGTTGTGGGATATTTAGTAAAAAGAATGGCGGTTACTTTTCAAAAATTAACTACAATACTTCTTTAATTGTAAAACTAAGGGTGTGTTTGATAAATAAGATGAAAAATAACCGCTAAGAGTCAATTTTCATGGAATTAAAAATTTGAAAATATTTTCCATGGAAAATATTTGTTGGTGTTGTTTGATTGCAATTATTTTAAGGGTGGAAAATGTTCTATTTTCCATCTTTTGTGTTTGATTCCCAATATTTTTCATGGAAAAAAGTAAAATATATATATATATATAAATAATAGAAAAATAATAAAAATTCCAGAAAATTAACAAATAAATAAATCCAAAATGTGAATAAAACCCTCAAAAGAAGGAAAAAATCCATAAAATGAATAAAGACCCAAAAATAATGAAAAAAAATCCCGAAAGTGAATAAAAACCCTAAAATAATGAAAAAAAATCCAGAAAGTGAATAAAACCCCAAAAATAATGCAAAAAAATAAAAAATTATGAATAAAACCCCAAAAATAATGAAATTTTTTACAGAAAGTGAATAAAAACCCAAACCCAAAAATAATGTAAACAAATGTAGAAATTGAATAAAACTCCAAAAATAACGAAAAAAAATCCAAGAGATGAATAAAACCTCAAAAGTAATGAAAAAAAATTCAAAAAGTGAATAAACCCCCCAAATAATGAAAAAAAAAATCTAAAAAGTGAATAAAAACCCAAAACAAATGAAAAAAATTATAGAAAGTGATTAAGACCCCAAAAATAATGAAAAAAATCCAAAAAATGAATAAAAACCCAAAAATAATGAAAACAAAATCCAGAAAGTGAATTAAAATCCCAAAATAATTTTAAAAAATACAAAAAGTGAATATAATAGCAAAAATAATGAAAAAACTTTCTGTATTTTTCATTATTTTAGGAGTTTTATTCTCTTTATGTATTTTCTTCTTATTTTGTTTTTCATTTTTCGTATTTTTTTTCATTATTTTTGGACTTTTAATCACTTTATGTTTTTTTTTCATTATTTTTGGGGTTTATTCATTTCTGGATTTTTTTTCATTATTTTTGGAGGTTTATTCACTTTCCGTATTTTTTCATTATTTTTTGGATTTTATTCATTTTCTTGATTTTTTTCATTATTTTTGGGGTTTTATTCACTTTCTGGATTTTTTCAATATTTTTGGTCTTCTATTCACTTTCTGTATTTTTTTTCATTTTTTGGGGGGTTTTAATCACTTTCTATATTTTTTTTTCTTTATTTTCTAGTTTTTATTTATTTTGTCAATTTTTAATTATTTTTTCGTTATTTTTGGAGTTTTATTCACTTACTGTGTTTTTTTCATTATTTTTGAGTTTTTATTTATTTTCTGGATTTTTTTCATTGTTTTAAAGAAATCAATTCCATAGAAAATTTTGTTTATCGAGCATCCAAAAGATGAAAAATGACTTTATATATTGCATTTTTTATGAAAAATTAGTATTATCAAACAAATCTTAAAAATTACACTTTATTAGGGAAAAAAGTGACTTGAGAGCTATATGTCGAGCCTCCTTCTATTGAATGCATTTTTTTTCTTAGTTTGACATTTTATTTTTCTTCTAATATCAACTAGCGAGAGATGGTGACACTATGTAGACCCAGTCCTTTTGAATAATACACAAAGTCAAGCGTTTCTCACATAGCTATATATTTCGACATTGAAAACGAATGGTTGCAATAAACAATTAATTAAATGACAAATTACTGCGGTAAGCAAGTCTCCAAGGTTTATCAGAATGGTATTTTCTAATATTGTTCACACCAACCAACCTATATCTTCACACTATAAATAAGACCGTTAGTTATGTCTGATTCCTCACACCAAGACGCCCCTTGCTTATAAACCAGTACCTTTCTCTCCCTTAGTCTTTTTCTTGTGACTGTTTTTTTCGTGAGCATCATTTCATACTAGAAAAACAACATGGTTGCTATCACCTACGATATGGAGGTGACTTCCTCAATCCCACCAGCCAAAATGTTCAAGGCCTTTGTCCTTGATGCTGACAACCTCATCCCCAAGATCGTTCCACAAGCTATTAAGAGTGTTGAAATTCTCCAAGGTGATGGTGGTGTTGGAACCATCAAGTTAATCTGTTTTGGTGAAGGTACGTATTTACACCGTTGCTTTGAGGTCTCCTGATATTAAAACTATACTTATATTTCATAATCATATAACTTATACACTCCAAAAATGTGAAGTAATATTTTCTCATGATATGCAGGCAGTCAATTGAAGAGCGCAAAGCACCGGGTCGATGGGATTGACAAGGAGAATTTCAGCTACAGTTACAGTATCATCGAAGGTGACGCTTTAATGGACGTAATGGAATCAATCTCTTACCATATGAAATTTGAACCATGTGATGGAGGATCTGTATGCAAGAACAGAAGCATCTATAACACCAAAGGTGACTTCCAAATCACAGAAGAGCAAATTAAGGGTGGGAAAGAGAAGGCCATGGGAATGTTCAAGGCTGTTGAGGCCTACCTCTTGGCAAATCCCGATGCCTATTAGTTGATGCCACTTCAGGGCACATACTTGGTACATGATTGAAAATGAGCATAAGCTTTGGCTTGGCGGCTTTTGTTTAATAAGTGGACTTCGAGTCCCATATCTTCCCTACAGCGTGTAATGTGTTTGTGTGTCCTATTGTTTGTAATTTGTCATGAAAAGTAAACTTTTGAGTTTGTACTAAAATTTACTAGTGAAATTGTCTCTTTGAAACATAATCCACCATCATCATATATGTTCCATTCTACAACATTAAATTACTGATATAAGTAACTTTTGACATCATACAGCTAGTTAGAAATCAGGTTCAGTTGTTCCAAGTGAAATTGTACATAATTATCTTATTCACGACATCAAATTAGTGAATTGATTCATGCTTCCTATTCCAAATGCCAGGAGTAGGTCGCATGGTTTAGCAAAGGGCCAAGATGGTGGAAATTATTAGTAACCATTTTCTACCAATAATGTTTTAGAAAATCGACACAAAATTCAAAAGAGTTTGAACTATTTGCAGTAATTTAGATATAAATGATATTCAGTAACTAATTTAAAAACATAATTTTAACTTTGATACAAAACAACCAAAATACTTTTCACTGAGGGATAATATTTCCCACTCTGAATTATACAGAGCCCAATTGATTCCGTGACATAACATGGGTCTCAGGTAGCTCTCATCTTCAATTTCTCAGAATTGTCATTAGAGTTCCCTTGACATTGTTTGAATTTTTGAGGTTTTTTGAAAAGAAAGAGTTTCAATGGCTTCTTTTCATTGCTCCAAAACACAAATATGTCATAAAGAAGTATAATTAAAGTCCCTATAAGTTTATTAAGAAACTCATCATCATAGCAAGGTGGTGTAATCAATTTATATATTCTTTGTATCCACTGAACTGTAAAACAGCATAATATTAATCAAGAATTCATTAATTTAATCAAATTTTAGGATGCAGTTATTCTTAATAAAATAATCTTGAATCTTCATTTTTGACAAAATATGCCTAAAAAATGGGACAAGAGGATTACCTTCATCCGATGCTTTGATTTAATTTATTGTAGAAATCCGTTTTGAATTATCTTAATAATTCGGCATAACCTTCATGAGTTTCACAAAAAAATATTAATGTTGGAATATTTTATGGGTTCCTACTTATGCAATCCCCATTCGTTTGATAAAAAAATATCGCAGGGATGATGTCCTTAGTCAGCCCTTGCACTTGGTGGATAAATCCAGCTCTAGCAGTTAATTTAGGCTTTGGGAATTGAGAACAACAATTTGTAACACCCCGCGTAATTCCGGCGTCGCCGCCACCAAAATTATGTTAGGCGTTAGTTAAATAAATACCATTTTTAACATGTGACAGATATGAGAAATAATAAAATTCATTCCACAAGATAATAATTTAAATCAATCCCAAAAATGAATCATCAACGCAATATAAAATCCATCACCATGCTAAACTCCAATAATACCCAAATCCTAAATTAAATAAAACTCCAATAAACTGAATCCATAATGATAAATCTGAATAAAATGGTAACAACTGTGGAACTGAATAGCCCACTAAATCCATAAACTGAGTCTCATAACAAACGCGAATGAATAGAAACTAAACTAACTACATGGAATAAATAAACTCCAACTGCACTTCCAAGATATAACTCTAAAAATCTTATGCAGCTACTCAAGCACTAATACTTGAAAAATGTTAGCCAACGTACATGGTCAGAGCCCCAAGCATGAATACACACTACTCCCCTCAATTAGGGTCCAATAATTCACATTATTATAGAGGTACTCCCGCCTCAGGTGGTACTCCCACCAAAATGCATAATTATAGCGGTCCTCCCGCATCAGGTAATACTCCCACCAAAATATATTATTATAGCGGTCCTTCCACCTCGGGTGGTACTCCCACCAAAATACACATTCCCCTTGTCAATAGCCAGATGATCCGTTTAAATTGTCGATCCCACAATATGATGAGGTTCTATACATGACACGACATAAACACCAATTAACCCGTTTAAACTATCGACCCCCGCATATTATGTCGCTAATATATTTTAATACACATATTTTCTTATGCATTAATTCTCAATTATTTATCCTTCTCATATTTATGTCGCAAATTATTCCACCCTTGTTATCGATGTGAGATCATCAAAACACCACTAGTCCCATACCTAAGGGTCCCCAATACATAAATACTTCATACCTTCATTATAGGATGAATTTCTATTAATAAATCTTCTTACTCTTATACATAGGCTAGCGAATCGACGACGTGATCGAAAAATTAGCCCCACCCCAGAATCACCCATCCATAAAAATCTACACTCAGTAGTCCCATACCTAGAAATCATAAATCGCAACTAAGGACAATCCACTAGCCCTATACCTAGAAAGTATCCTAAAATATATGGGAGGAAATACTACAAAAAAAATCCCATAGTCCCTGCGATGATAAATATCAACAACAACAAATCACATAATCCCACAACACATATAAACAATATCAAAAATTTGTTCTCAATGGCACAATTTAATTTAATTAATAATATTGTCATCATTATAATTCTTAACACTAATATTTCCATCAAATAATTTTGAGATTATTCGACATGCAAGTTTATGAAATATATCATCATGTTCCGATTTTATTAACAACATAACATTCACACGTCTGAATAACTCCCGATTTTATTTAAATAAGTCCCGTAAAATTCTACATGTGATTGTACACCCATAATAACCAAAACCCATGACTCTCTCCTACGCACCCACGGGTTTCAATCTTCAATCCCTATTAAAAAATTTCATCAAAACTGTACCAAATTTAGTTTTCACTTTTTCAAATTAAGTTGCTCAATTATTTTAAGAAAATCCAGTCATTCAGGATTTAGGCAACACTTAAAACGCATCATACTAAAGGAAGAGAATAGAGTATCCTTGCCTGAGTAAAAGTCATTTACAAAATTTGAGTAGACGGTTGGAATCCTCTTGAAGAATTATGAAAGATTGTTTCTTGAACCAACATGAGAAAACACCAATTGAGCCTTCAAATCTTGAGTTAAAACTTGATAACTTTGGGGATAGGGTTTGTATAGGAAGAAGATGAACAAAATAAAGAACTAATATTAAAATTAAAACATTTCGCTCGTTAGTGACGATTCAGAACCGTGAAAAATGCTTTTTTAAGAGAGTTTGATGTTATAAGGACTCTTTCTATAGAGTTTTATGTTATAAGAACTCTTCGAAACAACCCAAGACTTATACATAGTCATATTTAAGCTAGCTTTTCGAGTTTTGGATAAATTTACTGAATTACAGAATAAAATTACGGGTTGTTACATACTTCCCCATTAGCGCAAGAATTTATTCTTCGACATTCGACAAAGCGTAAATGCACAAAATAAAAATAAGGATCATCTATGCCTATCCAGGAATGCCATGATTAGGCGCCTTAAACCCCATCCTATACGCACATTCTCCACGATAAAAAATAATATATATATATATATATATATATATATATGCATAACTATGAAAATAACGGCGTACCACGCACTCTCGCGAATCACCACTCGCGCCTTAGAGTACTAGTGCAATGCACTACACTGCAAATGAGTCAACAAAAACACCAACAATGTTGGTCGGCATCAACAAAGGCACCAACAATGTTGGTTGTTAACACAAACCACCAATGAAATGTTGGTCGGTATCAATAAAGGCACTAACATTGTTGGTTGTCAATACATAAAAACCATGCAAGGTAAAATTATAAGTCCCAAATGCTTGGTTGACGAAGACCGGAATGAATAATTTTCATCTAAACTGGGCTAAAAGATGGACAAATGTTCCACTCACGCCTAGGAGCCAAGGTAACTAATGAAATTACCTAAAACTTTAGGTACATTAGTAGAACCATGGTGATGCATTGATAATTGGTATAATACTTAGGGCAATCCTAAGGGTGTCAATAGAACTAGTAAAGAACTACAGATTGACAAATTGTCAATCCAAAATTAGAGATTGACTACAAGTTGATCCATTCACAGTCAAAGACTAAAAAGACATTCATATACAGAGATCGACTAAAAGTTTATCCATTCACAATTAAAGATTGATAAAATAAATCTTTTTATTAATTCAATTAAATGATTACATGTTGTTGCTTAGCATGCAGAAACAAAATACAAAGCCTTATTCTTTAAGGCATTTTCCTTCAGCCTTAGAGACAGGATCCATGTCCGCTGGAGGATCATACAAAGTATAAGGAGAGTTGATGAATTTAAAATTCTGAAGCATCCTGGTATTGCTACTACAAGGACGATCAAGAAGATAAGGATGTTGGATGATCTCTAGTTCATCATGTAGCTCGTAATCTCCTAGATATATTGAAATCAAGCACTGAGGATTACGATAAACAGGAATTCAGTTAACATCTAAATTGAAAGGTGGATTTTAAAGCTCAAGAAAACATGGGTTATACAAATCTAACAATGAACTTTTCTGATCCACCTTTATCACTATTAAAGCGTTTGTCCAACCCCATTTATAAGCCTCATTCTTAGCTTGTTGAATCCTATCATCAAGATGCCCCAGAGATTCGTTATACCCATCCATCCAAACATCCCAAGGTTGCTTATGGAATTGAAAGTTTAATTTATCAACCTTAGAATGAAGTTTCTTCAGTAGTCCATCCTTAGCTTGTAATTGGGAAGACTGGGTAGATAGTAGCTTCTGGGACATCTTAGCAATAGCTCGATCTTTAGATTTTAATTGCGCAGCTTGATTGGCAAGGGCCTGTTGGGTCCTAATTTCCTCCGGGGTTCCTTGGCCAGGCCTATTTCTTTCTTGGGAAGAGAATCTAGTCTTAATCCCTTTTAAGGCTTCCAACCAAGCCCTTAATGTTGCATTTTCAACTTCTAAAAAGGAGTAGCCCTCATTATTAGTAGCAACAATAGCTCCAGAGGCAGACTTCAAAAGATTCAATTCATCCCTCAAATTATTATTCTTCTCTTTCAAAAGTTTGGCAACAGTTCTAGTTTCTTCAACTTCAAGCTTAAGTAAATCTTCCTTTTTATTATAATCAGAAACAAAGTTATAAAAACCCCGACCTACAATTAAGCTTCGATATTTCTGCTCGTATCTTTTGTGTAACAGCGCAGTGGACTCTTTATACTGTTCTTGAAGTTCTCCTATCATCTCATAGTAAGCAACATTATTTGCTACCGCCATATCAAGTAAGTACTTCAAATATTTGTAGGCTTCTTTAGCTTGTTCTGATGCATCATCACCAATCAACTTAATAATTTCTTCCCCGGATAAGTCTGTATGACCTGCTTTGAAAAAAGCATTTTACTTCCTCAGTAACTCGTTATTATTAAAGACAGCTATTCCATCTTCGCTACAAACTAGCAAGAAGAAATGATCGCCGATCAATAACAACAACAAAGAACATACATAATCAACAAGAGACAAAAAGGAATTAAAGGTTTCTTTTATTAATATTGAAGAAGTCAGATACAATAAAAATAAAGAAAAAGAAAAAAAAAGAAAAAGGGAAAATGTTGAACAACTTTACACCTTTTACCTATCATTCTTAGCCTACTTATCCTTCTCAGAAGAAGGGACTACAGACTGAAGTTTCTCAATTTTCTCGGTTGGAGGAAGAGAAGACTTAGTAATTTTAGGTTGGTTAGCAGCAAATTCAACCACTAGAGAAGACACTTCAAAACCAACTTTATCTTCAATCTCATCCTCAATGACAAGAGGAGGACCATGAGTATATCTCTGAAAAAGTTCATAGCCTTCAACAATGTTTAACTCCTAAATAGCAGCAACCCAACCATCTTTAAGAAATTTTTGTTATGCATACTAAATCTGAGAAGAGGCAGCAAAAATGGATTTATTCCAACCCTTGTCCGAACCAGCACTGAAGGATCCCTTTACAGTAAAATTTCTTTTAGATCTTGCTGAGGTCACAAGCTCCTCACTAGTCTTAGACCAGTGCTCAGCTTTCTTTTCCCTTCACTCAACTTCCTTTCCCTTGTGCTCAGTTTCCTTTGCACTGCGCTCAGCTTCAAGGGAATTTTCCTCAGATGTCTGTCGAGCAGTTTAAGCTATCTTCAGTTTAATCGCCCAAGTAGTCTTCTCAGTCTCTAAGGCTTGCTAAGAATCGATCAAAGAATTCTTCAAGCCTGCCAAAGCTTCATCTAGATCATTTGAATAAGAATCCCAAATTGCATTATCCTTCTCGAGCATATTATTAAAATACAGTAAGAATTGAAAGAGAAGAAGATCAAGTTAGTACATGAGAAATATAAAATACAACAGAACCAAGAAGATGGAAATCACTTACTGATGTAAGGCTCTGCACAACCAATTTAGAAACCTTTACTCGGGGCAGCATGACATCCACTCCACTATAGTCTGTAAGATTACCAGACTTGATCAACTTCCTAAGCAAACCAGGCGTAATAACTACTGGAGGACGAGCATCAGAAGAAGGTAATTTGACCAAGGTCTGTTGGTCGGTCACCTGGTCGACCTACTTCTCTGTAAGCCCTCTCCTAAGTCTCCTTAAAGGAAGTTCAACTTCTTTGGGAGCTGTGTCTTTGGGAGCTGTGTATTTGGGTACTGAGTATTTGGGGGCTGAGGGATCTTTCCTGACATCCCCTATTTTCTTCTTGGACCCTTCAATAGGTTTTTGGGATCCAGAAGTTCTACCACTACGAAGATTAGGAAACTTTCTCTTCTTCATGATATCAGAAAGATAAGTATCTGAATCAACAACTTCCTGATCAAGATCAATAACCAGAGCAGGAGAAGTTGCAGGTTTGGAAATAAAGGAATAAATGGTATTTCTGTATTGAAGCAAATAAGTACCAGACCTAATGTGCTCCTCAGCAACTGTCTTGTGAAGTCCCTAGATAAACTTCAATTCTTTCAAGTTTACTTCGCTCTCTTTGGGTGATTTTCTCTTCTGGTCAACTGCAATCCAAATTACAAACCAACAGTGAGTGTGACATTTTATCAAATATAAATAGGGGAAAATTACTAAAACACAAAACAACATATCCCGTTGCCAAAGAGAGGACATCTAGGTCCTTGATATTTAGCACCTTTAACTAAGGGAGTATGTTGCCAATCTTTTACAACTACCCCGTGATCAAAATATTCCTTATTAGAATCAGGGAAGTTAACTACTAAAGCTTTACTAATGGCCCTAGTTTTCACATAATAATTGGTATCACTAGTTACCCATTTATAACAAAATATAATTTTTGGAATCTCGAGATGGTTTCCATCGATTTCATTTAACCTATATAATCCATTCACTACTCTCCATGTGTTAGGAACTACTATTACCGGTACAACATCAAAATACTGACAAAACTCCAGACACATGGGCTTGGGAGGAAATGTGAACCCATATTTAGTAATAAAGATATAAGGGAACCTATGGCCCTTAGCAAGAGAGAAAAATCAGAAGGAAAAGTGGGATATTCCAGTACAACCCAAGATGGAATGTTAAAGTCACTCCTGAACTTATCAAGTAATTCAATAGAATAAATCATGATGAAGAAGAAAATAAGAAGAGAGAATAGTTCTTACAAGGGTTTAAGGATTCAATAAGAACTGAAGATAGAAAAAAAAACGATCGCACAAAAGTTTAAAAAACACAACTGCAGAATCAGAAATGGAAGATAGAAGATGATCAAAGTTTTACCGCTCTTTTTATAAGTCTCCTTGAAAACTGGTAAAAGTAATGATTAAAGTGAACGACGATTTAGTTTACGGTAGCTAACAAGAGAAAAGGCGAAGATACCCCATATATGCTCACTAAAATTTGAAATATTTACAAAACTGCCAGTCGCGCTAAAAAGTTGTCAATTAACCGGATAAATTTCACAACTCTGGAAGGTCTGCAGCTGACGAAGCAGTCCGAACTACTGTTAAAGCATAATATTCCACATTTTTGTAGCAGCTTCAACTATGAAACATTGGAGGCTTCTATTGATACAGAAATTCACCACCTTATGTGGACCAATTATAAACCAACACGGGCCATCTAATGTGGAATAAGTACAAGTCAGCATGATACAAATCTGACGCGACCACAAATGTGTCCAGTGTGCATGCTATGTAGGCTCAGGCGCAATCCTGTCACTCAAATAATAATCTGATAAGTCGGGTATCGATCCTCAGGGGAAACAGGACGAATGGAGTCGTGACGACGTTAGAAAGACGAGGGTAACCTAACTTTGACTCTAAAAAGAATGAAAAGGTGATTTGGAATTCGAAATAACTACAACTAAATGCAATTTGAGAATGATTAACTAATGGAAGTAGATTGAATAAAAGGAAACTAAGCTAATTAAACAAAAAGCTGGTGAAAAATGGACCAAAAGTTGAACTACGAAATGAGAACAATAGGTCGGGTTACAATCCCCCACAGCCTAGTAATTCACTTTGTAGGATACTAGATTCGGAATGAGAATTTCAAATGAACCCGGTCTTTAGTACTAAGTATTACATATATGAGGGATCGTAGCCCACACAATATGTAAGAAAAGGACGAGTAAATCGATGTTGCATTATCCAATACGCGCGTCGCACTCTTAAGCATCCTGGTTACCTAGGGCAAACAAGATCAAAAGTCCTACGACGGTTGCACCAGTTATACAACACAATTCATCTAAGATTTCAATTCAAAAGTTTATTTCCACTATCCTGAATTACATCGGGTGGGGTTCATGCACCCCAACCCTTAAAAACTTAGCTATACATAATTAACTTAGAGAAAGACATGATTTTTAAGGAAGAAAACATTAACTCTAAAGAAACTAATTGAAAAGATAATTTCATATTCAAAACCAGCAATTAAAACTAAGGAGCCATCGAAAATTAGAGGAAAAGTGCTACTTGAATTGCAGAAATTAAAAGCTTGAATCCTTACAGCAGAATGTTCCTATGAAAACTAGGGTTTTTTACTACAAAAAACCCTCTACTCCTACTTAGCTAACCTAAAAATCGAACTCCTATTTTTTGGGAACTAATCTGAATAAATAACCACGAGAAATACAAGAGTTTGACTCCATTACAACTCTACGAAAGAACATTAAAATTTGTGAAAATCCAATGCGGTCCAGGCTGGTAGGGGTAGACATTCCAGATCGCCCCCTATTTCGAGACAATGCTCCTTAGCTTGAGGCGGTCTGAAGCCTTTTTAAGAAAAAGGTCCGGATCCCCCCCATTTTTGAGACAGAATGTATTTTCCAAAGCGGTCCGGATCCTTTTTGAGAAAAAGGTACGGATCGCCCCCTATTTTGGGACAGATTGTTTCTTATGATGCGGTCCAGATCCTTTTCCAATAAATGGTCCGGATCTCCCTCCTTTTTCGTCCAGGGGTCTTTTCCTTCTCAACTTCAACTCTTCGTAACTTGATCACCGGAACTCAGATTGATTTGCCATTTCTTCCAAAGTTCTTGAAGTTGAATTCTCTTCAACTCTCCGAATAACGACTAAAAATTTACAAAATCGCCCTTTGACTTTCCTTCCTTGACTTCATTTGATGCTTCTCTAGTTTCTTTCTCCCTCAATGCTTTAAATACCTGAAAACGCATGGAAAATACATGAAACTAGATGCACTTGTTAAAAGGAGTTAGTATCAAATAAATGCGATAATTATGCTCATTTTACGTTACTCAAGATACCAAAAGTCTCTAAATTAAAGGGGTAAATTCGAAAGAATTTTAGCTTAATTAAAATCCTCAATCAACAAGGCAGTCTGACCAACTGAGAAGCCCGACCAACTCAGAAGACAGACCAACAAGGCATCTCGACCAATAGGGAATACCAACCAACTCGGAAGACTGACCAATGGATGAAAATCTAACCGTATAAGCAATGGAGCGACAACAGCATTATATTTAATTCTCATTACGTAGTGATGTAAATTCCTAACAAATAAAGGCATTCCATCCTTTCATATGACAACTCTCAACACCCCTCTTGGGCTATAAATACATTGTAACACCCTCGTTGTAAGGGATCGAAAAATAAATCAAGGCAATAAAGCAATACATAGCAGTGGATGAAGGCTATTCAATTGAGCCGAACTACTTTAAAAATATTTTTGTCTTATTTGTTTTTACTTATTTATCGCTGATCAATCAATTAGGCCTAGTTTAGTTTTTTGCATCAATAATAGCATTTTTATATATTTATCACTGAGCATTCGGGTCATACCCTCATCTCTGTTACAAAAGGTTAGGTGCAGCTTCGTATTTTGAGAGTGTTATACAGGTAAGTACACTTTTTTTGTTTTACGTTTGTAGCTTGTGACACCCCACCTAATTAAACCTTGGGTGATCAAGCCTTAATTTAATTTAAAAAGGTTTCTTAAATGGATCATTCTTAGAATCACTGCCGAAATCTTTTTAAATTGCTAACCACCTACGTGAAATTAAGCTAGTGCCAAATTTTATCTTCCTTAAGCATAATAAACAATCCATACAAAACGATACAATTTCAATAATAAGAAAACAATTCGCATAAATAACTGAATACAGATAAAGTCTTGCCGAAAACCACGACCAATAAAACCAACTCAAAATCCAGAATCAAAATAACTGTAGAAGTAACGATTGGACAACATGTCCCAAATAAGAATACTAGAACTGAGATCCTGCACTAGAACTGAAAGAGAGGAAATGTCTAAACAATCTCTGCAACATCCACGTGTGCTGCAGCTCCCAAAACCCTGGAATGAAATCATGCTGGGTGTCCCTGTGGCTGGGCACCAAAAAGGTTTTTAAAAATTTTACATAGCAAGAGTTAGTACTCAAAACATTTGAAAATATTTTGCAAGCAGTTATCACAACTGAGTTATTGATTACACATATTAAGGTTTCGCACACTCCCTTAAACTTCCTCACCTCTCTTCTATAGCGCATGTCTAACGAGGATACTTAGTTCACCTAGTTATACTACCCCAGTTAACTAAATTAGAATACCCACTGTATATACCACCTCACTAAGTTCCCATGACCTACTTGCAACATTTTAATAATCCATATTTCATGTGTTATAAGCGTAGATAACTTATTTAATGCTTGTTATCCTAATTCTTGTAATAATTACATCACACTATTTAATTATTACTAAGATTTTTACAATCCATCTCATTATATACTATTCTAAGTCTGTAGATTATGCATATGGAATACATTTTTATCACACAATCATCTATTGAATATTAGTTATCACTAACATATCCTTTTAACACACATAAAGGACTCTTGGTTCAGAATGATTCATCGACCCCAAGTGAGAGTTGGTTCGGAGTGATCCATCGACCCCAACTATTTATATATATTTATACACATATTCTGGTTCGGGACTCTTTCATCGCGACACCAGTTTAAGGTTTGGTCCACCATTTTACCTCGACCCCAAACATACAATAATTTTATGTTAGTTCGGAATGTCTCATCGACCCTAACATAATTAATTTAGGTAAAATTCTATTAACCCAAAATTTCATATAATTTAGTAGGTACACACCTAACCTATCAAATCATGTCCGTACGTACAATATTCTACTTATATTCACCGTACTCATTATTTTACGATTTATTTCACTATTGCATTTATTCGAGTATTCACGCAACTCTAAGGGTCCTAGTTACCCCTCCCTTCATTCAGTAGTTAAGTTATCTTTAACCTACTGGTATTTTTCCAGAATTTACTCTCACTCTTTCCGTAACTAAATTCTCACAATCCCGACATACGACTCAATTCGATTATCTTCCCGTCGGTCCATTTCTCCAAATTTCCCACTCAATCATTTTTGAAGAAATCTAACGGTACACCTACTGGTATTTTTTAAGTCTCCTCATAGGTAAAATATCATCACTAAGGTTCCCATTAAGCGACGTTAATTAAAAGGAAACTTATCCACAAAATTTTCTAAAGTGCAGTCACGGTCGATCGATCGATGGGATATGGTCGATCGATTGACTGCTCGATCGATCGACATTCAAGGGTCGATCGATCGATCAAGCAGTGACAGACCCAGATCGTCTTCTTCGTACGGGTTTCACCATTTTTGTCTATCTATCTCTCATGATAATTCACCATATTTGCAACCAACAATTTCTAATCATTCCTACATATTCTAGGATGATTACTAACGATTTAAAACAAAAAAAATCATTATAAATTCTGTCCAAATTAACTAAAAATCTTCCTAATATTCAAGAACGCTAAAAATACAAAATTTCCATCTTTTCATCATAAGTCAAGATTTTTAGTTCGATTTAATCATCTAGTCTTCTATGATATCTGAATATTTGGAGATCCAAAAACGTTCTACATGAAATCCCTATCAATCATGGATCATAATCAAATGTTTACTCCAAAAAATATCATAAAAACCATGTTCTTCATAAAGCTTATATATGGGTGTTATAACTCAGTTTATTTTGCAAATAACCATTTGCCTTATGATTTGTAGGGTCTGATTTCGTGGTTGTTATTGATGATTGATGATTTTTATCCTTCAATCCTCCTTCCCAACAAGTTGGTGGTGAAACCTCCTTAGAATTCTCCCTCCTTCCTTCTTTGCCTTAGGAAATTGTCTATCTCTTCTCTCTAATGGCTATGGTGTATTTTCCTTCCTTTCTAACCCCAGGCTCTAACTCTTATAATCTGATTCAGGGTTCCAAAATTCGTAGGTTTCCTCACCCATAAATGTAAAGAGACCAAAATGCCCTCAGATTGTCCCGGTTTAGCCCAAAAATGACCCGACACTCAACTAGTACCCCCGGGTACACTATTTTGACTAATTCGACCCTTTCGGAATCAACTCTGGACTCTAAATTATCTATTGCGTCTCTTAAAATGTGTTTCTAACATTACATCACATTAAATTACTCTACTCCCGTAATTTAATTTAAAACGTGTCACATTAAATTACTCTACTCACATAATTTAAATAAAACATATTTTCATCACATTAAATTACTCTACTCACGTAATTTAAATAATCATTAAATTACTCTACTCACGTAATTTAAATAAAAAATGTATTTTCCTAACTATGCTGAATTACGGGGTATTACATACTGTGACACCCCGCCTAATTAATCCCGGGTGATCAGTCCTAAATCAAGTTAGAACAGGTTTCTCATTTGGTCCATTCTTAGCATCACTGTCGTCTTATTATTTACTAACCACCTAAGTGAGAAAAATAGACTGGTGCCAATTTTTATCTTTCATTAATTAACAAACACCCATGCGGAAATAAAACTATATAACAATCACAGATAACTGAATTAATCATTCACAAGTAAAAATAATTGACGGAATAAACCAATGGTCCAAATAATAAATCCCATAAAGATAAGAATAAACTCTCAACAAGTCTAATACAAATAAATGGAAAGTGAGCATCATGCTCGAATACTAATTATGAACTTCTACATTTAAGAATGAAGAATGAGGCGTCTATCAAATCCCGCAACATCCACATATGCTGCAGCAACGGATCCCTGGAATATAGTCAAGGCTGGCGTCCCTGTGGTTGGACACCTAAAAGGTTTTTAAAAGTTTTTATAGCAAGTGTTAGTACCCAAAACATTTGAAAAACATTTAACAAATGATTAACTTGCAGTAATAAATAAATATGCATGCTCTTCATATTTTTAGTTAATATCGCACTCTCTTGAGGACTTCCTTACCCTTCCTCTATTATACCCTACGAACGCTTTAATTTAATTACCTAGTTACTCATCTCATGGCTAGATAATTAACAAGGTTCCTTTATACCCACCCTACTCTAACTGAGTATGTAGTGATTTTGATATATAAGTTATTGGTAACATCAACTTAACTAAATCATTTCCCTTTTTATTCATATAACTTCTACATTCGTTATACCTGTGAAATCACTCACTTTTCATTAATATTCCGTATATAATTAATTATAAAATTATATACTTATAATCATATTCCAGCATTCACAATCATACTGTAATATATATAATAACTTGCAACCTCCCGAGTAAAAATACTCCCGGAATGTAAATTCTATAAAGTGCTATCCCACTAGGTATACTCACATCGCCTAGTTATCCCAAGTCAGAATTTTCACACCAACTTGATAAAAATAAATAATTGGAGGCGGTCATATTCCTTCCCTGAAAGTGAGTTGTCCCTCACCCATATAACGGACGCTATGACCTCGGGAATATACTCACCCTACTCCTCAAGCTAGGGGATTCATCAACTACGCGCAACCTCCCCCTATAGCACTACAGTAACAAATATCTAATCACTGATATTAATTGAGCACACCATATATATATATACTAACGCCTCCGTATATATAAATATAAAAGTCCCGGCTATACCGTTCACTAAAATCCGTAACATAAGCCTATTAAAATTATTAAGAGTTTATGGTCCAACTCTAAGTATTAATTAAATTGCACTTTAATTAATTTAGTTATTATTGGTGTCGCCCCCATCGTAAATTTGGACTTACTCTCATAGCCCAAAATAAATTTACCCGAGTCACCATTCCCGACTCTAATTTATTAGCCTCAAACCCTAATTAATTTATCTACAATTAATTAGATTTAAACCCATGTATTTAATTTCTCAATAATTAATTACATAAGATTTATATATAAATTTTCCCTCTTATATACCCAACTGGCGAAACTGCCAGATTCTGGCAACCGTCGATCGATCGACCCAGACCGTCGATCGATCGATCGAACAGGTCTTCGTCTTCTTCGCGAAGACAGGGCAGCCATGGACGGATTTTCATAAACCCTAATCTCTTCTAACACGAGTTTTAAGCCATATTATCACCAGATCCTACTAGAAACCTTATTAGGATTACCCAGAAAGCTTACAACATTCATCAATTCGTCCATAAACTACTGATTTATAAATTTTGGGGAAAACCTATCTTTTTCCTTAAACTCATTTTTACTCCAAATTTCTTCATTAAATTCGTTTTAATTTATCTGAATATCATCCTAACAGATACACATCAATATTCCAATATCAGATTTTACATAACTCCTCATAATTTCGGGCCAATCAGATTCATGTTTTCTTTTGAATTATCAAAACCCCATGTTTATACCATGAACACCAAAACGAATTTTTAATTCATTACAACACACAAATATGAATTTGAAAGACAGATTTTATGCTATTGCAAGTTATTCACTTGCCTTAGGTTTCGTAGTGTCTGAATCTTCAATGGATTCCAAGGTTGAAGATGACCTAGTTGGTTCTTTGAGATCCCCAAATTGGCTTTGGCTGCTGCTAGGGTTTCCTAACCCTTTAATTCCTTTCTCTGCTTAAGCTTAGCCAGCCCTTATTTTCTTTTTATTAAGTTAATTAATCCATTCCCATTTTTTGACTAATGGGCCAAGCCCAAGTGACCAAAATGCCCCCGAGTGGGCCCGACTATGTCTAAAAACGTCCCGTGACCCGTTTACTACCCCTGGGTACACTTTTCCGACTATCTCGGTCCATCCGGACTCAACTGTACACTCAGAATTTGCATCCGAATTAATTTATAAAAATACTTATCCCCCACCCAATATAGTCTATACCGACTTCCGGATGTGATAAGTACATATCTCGTCATTAATACTCGAAACGACGAAATTACATTATTACTATACGCTCAGTAAATAATTTTCCCTAAATATTAACCATTCAATCCCAGATTAATATTTATATATTATTCTATCATAATTAATTCATTAAATTACAACACACTAGTAATTTAGAATTTTCGAATTAATTAAATTTTAAATGTACCAAAAATACGGGGTGTTACATACTGCCCCCCTTATAAAGGAATTTCGTCCCCGAAATTAGATTGTACCTGCGTTGAAAAGCTCTGGATATTGTTCCCGCATATCCTCCTCTCGCTCCCAGGTAGACTCGTCAACATTGTGATGACCCCACTGTACTCTAACCAATGGAACAACCTTGGATCGTAATTTCCGCTCACTATGATCCAAAATAGCTACCGGCCTTTCCTCATACGAGATGTCTGGCTATAAGTCGATCTCCTCGAGTGGAATGTGCCAAAAGGCTCTCTCGCTCCTTCAATATTTATTCAACGATGCAACATGGAATACATCGTGTATCCGCTGAAGATGTTCTGGTAACCCAAGCTTATACGCCACCGGTCCCACCCTCTCAATAATAGGGAAAGGTCCTACGTATCGCGGTGCTAACTTACCCTTCTTTTCGAACCTCATCACCCCTTCATTGGGGATACCCGGACTAAAACCTGGTCCCCAACTTCTAGCTCCACATGTCGTTGAGAAGCGTCAGCATAACTCTTTTGCCTGTCCTGAGCTATCCAAATTCTTCCTCGAATCAGCTCTATCTTGGAAGATGTCTCTTGAACAATATCCAACCCCAAGAGTTTGTTGTCCCCCACCTCTAACCAACAAACGGGTGAACGACAAGGTCTCCCGTACAGTGCCTCAAATGGTGCCATGCCAATCGTGAATTGGTAAGAGTTGTTATACGCAAACTCTACCAAAGGAAGATATTTCTCCCATCCTCCCCCGAAGTCCAAAATGCACATTCTGAGCATGTCTTCCAGCATCTGGTTAACTCTCTCAATCTATCCATCCATCTGTGGGTGATACGCTGTACTCAAGCGTAACTCCGTGCCCATTGCCTCCTGAAAGCTCTGCCAAAAGTGGGCGAAAAAGATTTTGTCTCGGTCGGATACAATATTTACAGGCACTCCATGCAGCTTAACAATCTCTGCTATGAATAGATGTGCATAACGCATCGTCTCGAAGTCTGTGCGTACCGGTAAAAAGTGGGCCACCTTAGTCAACCGATCCACAATAACCCATAAGGAGTCGTGACCCCTCTGCGATACAGGTAACCCTGTGATGAAGTCCATGGAGATGCTCTCCCACTTCCACACGGGAATTTCTAACGGCTATAGCATCCCTGATGGTCTCTGATGGTCAACTTTAACAAGCTGACACGTGGCAATTTCGAAACAAACTCTGCTATGTCCCGTTTCATTCCTGCCCACCAATACTGCCTCCTCACATCTTGGTACATTTTATCCCCACCGGGATGTATCGCAAATTTCGAACCATGGGATTCTGTCATAACAGCGTGCTTCAAATCCTCATCCTCTGGCACCATTAACCTCCCATTAAAGCGTAGGCCTCCTTCTGAGCTAATCGAGTAACCCTATGCTCCCTCAGCTAACAACTGGCCCACCTTATCCCAGCAAACCTGATCCTCAGCCTGAGCCTTCACAACTCGCATAATGTTCTCGGGTGTGATGGATAAAGCTGACATGCAAGCCCTAGCTACGTCATCCTCATATCGAAGCTCTCTCCACTTCGCTTTCCATACCTCTGCTATCTCCCCAGTCGGCCTTCGGTTCAATGCGTCTGCTACCACATGGGCCTTACCAGGATGATACTGAATATCAAATTGGTAGTCCTTCACGAATTTTAGCCACCGCCTCTGCCTCATATTCAGATCCTTCTGTGTGAAGAGATACTGAAGAG
This sequence comes from Sambucus nigra, assembly GCA_949130495.1. Classification (NCBI taxonomy): domain Eukaryota; kingdom Viridiplantae; phylum Streptophyta; class Magnoliopsida; order Dipsacales; family Adoxaceae; genus Sambucus; species Sambucus nigra. The sequence continues at coordinate 458,606,936 of OX422209.1, read as the reverse complement.
ACTTGTGATCCGTGAATAAAGTAAACTGCTCTCCTAAAAGATAATGCCTCCATATCCTCAAAGCAAAAATGACCGCTGCTAACTCTAGGTCGTGAGTGGGGTAATTCCTCTCGTGGGGCTTCAACTTCCTGGAAGCATAAGCTATAGCCCTTTCCTCCTGCTGGAGCACACCCCCAAGACCCCGTAAGGATGCGTCTGTGTAAACCCGATACTCTAGCCCTCCCTTTGGTAATGCAAGCACGGGTGCAGATGTCAACTTGTCCTTTAGCTCATCGAACGCTAATTGACAACTATCATCCCACTTGAAAGGTACTCCTTTCCGAGTCAGATTCGTCAAAGGTCCTACAATCTTAGAGAATCCCTTAATGAATCGCCTGTAGTAACCGGCCAAACCCAAAAAACTGCGTACCTCGGTCGGTGTCGTGGGATGTCCCCACTCCCTCACCGCCGACACCTTATTCGGATCCACTGCAATACCCTGATCTGACACGACGTGACCAAGGAACTGTACCTCCCGAAGCCATAATCCACACTTCCCTAATTTGGCATAGGGCTGATGATCCCTCAGTGTCTGCAAAACCATGCGCAAATGCTCTGCGTGCTCCTCCTCGGTGCGCGAGTAGATTAGGATGTCATCAATGAACACGATGACAAACTGATCTAAATACTCTCTGAAAACCCTGTTCATGAGGTCCATGAACACTGCTAGTGCATTGGTGAGCTCGAAGGGCATCACCCTGAACTCATATGATCCATACCGCGACAAGAAAACGGTTTTAGGAACACCCCCTCTCGGATACGCAGTTGATGATACCCTGACCTCAAGTTGACCTTGGAGAAGTAAGACGCCCCTCTCAATTGGTCAAATAAATCATCGATCCGAGGCAACGGGTATTTATTCCGTATCGTCACCTTGTTCAGCGCCTTATAATCCACGCACAAGCGGAGTGAACCATCTCGCTTCTTCACAAACAATACCGGCGCACCCCACGACGATGTACTCCGCCGAATAAAACCCTGACCCAGTAGTTGCTGAATCTGTTCCCTCAATTCCCGCATCTCTGAAGGGGCCATTCGGTAAGGTGCCCGAGCAATCGGTCTCGTCCCCGGAGCCAAATCGATAACAAATTCGATTTCTCTACTGGGTGGTAATCCTGGTATTTCCTGGAATACATCCTCAAAGTCCCTCACTACCGGAATAGAGTCTAAAGGAACTACCACTTCCTTTGAGGTTTCCTCCTCAATGTAATATAAATGAGCGGTCGAGCCTCCCTCTGGGCGAGGCATCGCCACAACAAACATCTCTTGTCCCGGAATGGCAAAAATAATGCTCCCTCCGAAGCAATCAGTCATGGCTCTATAGTCAGCGATCCAATCCATACCGATAATCACATCGTGGACATGCATATCTAATACCAACATGTCTGCAGGTAATGTCAAACCACCAATCTCCACCCCCACTCCCCAACATATAAAGAATATAAGCGACCCATTCCCCAATGGTGAGTCGACACACGTAACAGTGCTCTCCGCGGTGGCTAACAACCCTAAAGCCTTCGTGAAATGTGTAGCTATAAAGCAATGTGTAGCCCCCGTATCAAACAATACCCGACCCATAGTGCCATGGATAGAAAACGTACCCTCGATCGCGGGCGGCGCCTGCTGTGCTGGGGGATTAGGAACATCCCGAACGTTATACACACGTCCGTAGTGCATTTGCCCCTGCTTCTGTGGGGCGGGTGGGGCTGGTACTGCTGGCGGCATCTGACCCTGTTGCCCCTGCTGGGCACCCTGCTGCTGGCCTCTGCCCCTCTGCGGACACTCCCTCTTGAAGTGTCCTGGTTGGCCACAGGAGAAACAGCGTTTCTGATCGTCACCCTTCCGTTGGCCCTGCTGGCCCTGACGTTGCTGGCCCGGTTGGCCTCCCCCGTTGTTCCCTTGGCCCTGACGGCCCTGAGGAACCTGCTGTTGCTGATTAGGGCCTGGTTGCCCCTTCCTGAACCCCTGTCCTCCCGGTCGGAACCCATCAGGCTTAAACTTCTTAGCCTGATTCCCTTGCTGAATGATAACCTGCTGCTGTGTGCCACTCGTCTCACTACTAGTGACCGCCTTGCCCTGCTGGCTCGGCTCACCTGCCTTCTTGTTCCCCTTAGCATGGAAACGATGATCCTGGCAATGTACAAGTGCGATATTAACGACATCTGTATAAGTCACTAACGCCGGATTCCCAATCAAGTGTTGCCTGATTCTCCAGGCTAGGCCATCCATGAACTTTGACTTCTTCCGCTCCTCATCGCTCACCTCATTTGGCACAAAGTTTGCCAAACGGGTGAACTCCTCCTCATATTCTGCTACTGACCTGTCACCCTGTACCAACTCGCTGAATTTCTTTCTCATTTCAGACTCTACTGCTGGAGGGAAGTACTTGCGGTCAAACCGCACCCAGAATTCAGAAATCGGCATCAAATCCCGCTCCTCGGCGGTGGCTACGGACTCCCACCACTGTAAGGCTGCCCCCGATAGACGAAAGGTGGCCAGCATCTGTTTCTGCACCTCTGTACCCTCTAACATGCGCAGATGGCGCTGAATGTTCTTCTTCCAGTCACAAGCCTCGACCACATTGGTGCTACCTCGAAACTCAGGTGGGTGACCCTTCTGAAAGGTCTCCCTCACTCGCTGCCAAGATGGTGGCCCTACTGGAGCCTGAATTGCTGGAGCCAATGGAGGCGGTGCCTGAGGCTGTGGAAAATGAGTTGCCATAGCTCGCATCGCTGTCTCGACCGCCTGGGCCACTATCACTGCCACCTGAGTGGTAGAAATCAACTCGGGTGGGGGTGGTGGTGGCGGTACCTGTGGCTCCTGGAGAGCCTCCCTCACCCCATCTCTAGCCTCAGCCCTTTCCGCTTTCAGTCTCTTTGGCAGCATCTGAAATAGATTGAATTGTATAAGTACACAATTTATACAAAAACTAATATCAGGAATACGATATCTCACAAGCGGAAAATATAATCAACAGTCCTAATAATAGGGCTCTATAACAACCGAACGCTACGCTGAAACGTAGAAAGCCGCACAAACCCTAAAGACTCTAGAACCTAATGCTCTGATACCATCTGTGACACCCCGCCTAATTAATCCCGGGTGATCAGTCCTAAATCAAGTTAGAACAAGTTTCTCATTTGGTCCATTCTTAGCATCACTGTCGTCTTATTATTTACTAACCACCTAAGTGAGAAAAATAGACTGGTGCCAATTTTTATCTTTCATTAATTAAAAAACACCCATGCGGAAATAAAACTATATAACAATCACAGATAACTGAATTAATCATTCACAAGTAAAAATAATTGACCGAATAAACCAACGGTCCAAATAATAAATCCCATAAAGATAAGAATAAACTCTCAACAAGTCTAATACAAATAAATGGAAAGTGAGCAACATGCTCGAATACTAATTATGAACTTCTACATTTAAGAATGAAGAATGAGGCGTCTATCAAAATCCCGCAACATCCACATATTCTGCAGCAACGGATCCCTGGAATATTGTCAAGGCTGGCGTCCCTGTGGTTGGACACCTAAAAGGTTTTTAAAAGTTTTTATAGCAAGGGTTAGTACCCAAAACATTTGAAAAACATTTAACAAATGATTAACTTGCAGTAATAAATAAATATGCATGCTCTTCATATTTTTAGTTAATATCGCACTCTCTTGAGGACTTCCTTACCCTTCCTCTATTATACCCTACGAACGCTTTAATTTAATTACCTAGTTACTCATCTCATGGCTAGATAATTAACAAGGTTCCTTTATACCCACCCTACTCTAACTGAGTATGTAGTGATTTTGATATATAAGTTATTGGTAACATCAACTTAACTAAATCATTTCCCTTTTTATTCATATAACTTCTACATTCGTTATACCTGTGAAATCACTCACTTTTCATTAATATTCCGTATATAATTAATTATAAAATTATATACTTATAATCATATTCCAGCATTCACAATCATACTGTAATATATATAATAACTTGCAACCTCCCGAGTAAAAATACTCTCGGAATGTAAATTCTATAAAGTGCTATCCCACTAGGTATACTCACATCGCCTAGTTATCCCAAGTCAGAATTGTCACACCAACTTGATAAAAATAAATAATTGGAGGCGGTCATATTCCTTCCCTGAAAGTGAGTTGTCCCTCACCCATATAACGGACGCTATGACCTCGGGAATATACTCACCCTACTCCTCAAGCTAGGGGATTCATCCACTACGCGCAACCTCCCCCTATAGCACTACAGTAACAAATATCTAATCACTGATATTAATTGAGCACACCATATATATATATACTAACGCCTCCGTATATATAAATATAAAAGTCCCGGCTATACCGTTTACTAAAATCCGTAACATAAGCCTATTAAAATTATTAAGAGTTTATGGTCCAACTCTAAGTATTAATTAAATTGCACTTTAATTAATTTAGTTATTGTTGGTGTCGCCCCCACCGTAAATTTGGACTTACTCCCGTAGCCCAAAATAAATTTACCCGAGTCACCATTCCCGACTATAATTTAGTAGCCTCAAACCCTAATTAATTTATCTACAATTAATTAGATTTAAACCCATGTATTTAATTTCTCAATAATTAATTACATAAGATTTATATATAAATTTTCCCTCTTATATACCCAACTGGCGAAACTGCCAGATTCTGGCGACCGTCGATCGATCGACCCAGACCGTCGATCGATCGATCGAACAGGTCTTCGTCTTCTTCGCGAAGACAGGGCAGCCATGGACGGATTTTCATAAACCCTAATCTCTTCTAACACGAGTTTTAAGCCATATTATCACCAGATCATACTAGAAACCTTATTAGGATTACCCAGAAAGCTTACAACATTCATCAATTCGTCCATAAACTACTGATTTATAAATTTTGGGGAAAACCTATCTTTTTCCTTAAACTCATTTTTACTCCAAATTTCTTCATTAAATTCGTTTTAATTTATCTGAATATCATCCTAACAGATACACATCAATATTCCAATATCAGATTTTACATAACTCCTCATAATTTCGGGCCAATCAGATTCATGTTTTCTTTTGAATTATCAAAACCCCATGTTTATACCATGAACACCAAAACGAATTTTTAATTCATAACAACACACAAATATGAATTTGAAAGACATATTTTATTCTATTGCAAGTTATTCACTTGCCTTAGGTTTCGTAGTGTCTGAATCTTCAATGGATTCCAAGGTTGAAGATGACCTAGTTGGTTCTTTGAGATCCCCAAATTGGCTTTGGCTGCTGCTAGGGTTTCCTAACCCTTTAATTCCTTTCTCTGCTTAAGCATAGCCAGCCCTTATTTTCTTTTTATTAAGTTAATTAATCCATTCCCGTTTTTTGACTAATGGGCCAAGCCCAAGTGACCAAAATGCCCCCGAGTGGGCCCGACTATGTCTAAAAACGTCCCGTGACCCGTTTACTACCCCTGGGTACACTTTTCCGACTATCTCGGCCCATCCGGACTCAACTGTACACTCAGAATTTGCATCCGAATTAATTTATAAAAATACTTATCCCCCACCCAATATAGTCTATACCGACTTCCGGATGTGATAAGTACATATCTCGTCATTAATACTCGAAACGACGAAATTACATTATTACTATACGCTCAGTAAATAATTTTCCCTAAATATTAACCATTCAATCCCAGATTAATATTTATATATTATTCTATCATAATTAATTCATTAAATTACAACACACTAGTAATTTAGAATTTTCGAATTAATTAAATTTTAAATGTACCAAAAATACGGGGTGTTACACATACTTCCCATCTTACAAAAGGAATTTCGTCCTCGAAATTTTGAAAAATACCTGCAGTGAATAGTTCGGGTTATTGTTCTCGCATATCCTCCTCCCGTTCCCAAGTAGACTCATCCATATTGTGATGTCCCCACTATACTAGCACTAAGGGTACCACCTTGGATCGTAGTTTGCGCTCACTATAATCTAGAATAGCCACGGGTCTTTCTTCATACGAGACATCTGGCTGTAAATCGATCTCCTACAGTGGAATGTACCAGAAGGCTCTCTCACTCCTCTTGTATTTCTTCAGCGGCACTACATGGAATACATCGTATATTCGCTGAATATGCTCCGGGAGTCCCAATCTGTAAGCTATCGGTCCCACCCTCTCAATGATAGTAAACGACCCCACATATCTCGGTGCTAACTTCCCTTTCTTACCGAACCTAATAATCCCTTTCATAGGAGATACTCGAATTAACACCTGGTCACCCACCTCTAGTTCCACGTGTCTCCTACCGGCGTCAGCATAACTCTTATGCCTATCCTGAGCTATTCAAATACGTCCTCGAATCAACTCTATTTTGGAGGAAGTCTCCTGTATCATCTCTGGCCCCAATAGCTTGTTATCCCCCACTTCTAACCAACAGGCGGGCGAACGACAAGGCCTCCCATAAAGTGCCTCGAATGGAGCCATGCCGATAGTGAATTGGTAACAGTTATTATATGAAAACTCCACCAAAGGAAGGTACTCAACTGTAATTCGGTGCCCATGGCCTCCTGAAAGCTTTGCCAGAAATGTGACACAAATATTTTGTGTCGGTCAGACACAATATTAATAGGAACTCCGTGAAGCTTAACGATCTCTGAAATGAATAGCAGTGAGTACCGCATCGTATCATAATCCGTACGAACCAGCAAGAAATGAGCTACCTTAGTCAGCCGATCCACTATCACCCATATGGAATCGTGACCCTTATGTGATGTTGGTAACCCAGTAATAAAATCCATTGATATACTCTCCCACTTCCACACGGGAATCTCCAGTGGTTGTAGCATCCCTGAAGGTCTCTGATGGTCAACTTTTACAAGCTGACATGTAACACACCTTGAGACAAATTCTGCAATGTCTCTTTTCATACCTGACCACCAATATAATCGTCGCATGTCCTGGTACATTTTGTCCCCACCTGGATGTACTGAAAACTTTGACCCGTGCGACTCCATCATTACGTCATGCCTCAAATCATCATCTTTGGGTACTATCAGCCTACCATTAAACCGTAGACCACCCTCTGAGCTGATGGAGTAGGACTCTTCCCCCTCGGCCAGTACCTGTCGTACTCTGTGCTGACAAAATGGGTCCTGGTCTTATGCTCTCACTACACGCATAATACTCTCGGGAGTGATAGCTAAAACTTCCATGAATGCTCTAGGTATCTCATCCTCGTGTCGAAGTTCACTCCACTTCGCCTTCCGAATATCTTCCAACTCCCCGATAGGTCTTCTGCTTAACGCATCTGCCACCACGTTAGCCATACTAGGATGATACTTTATATAAAACTGGTAGTCCTTCATGAATTCAAGCCACCTCCTTTGACTCATATTCATATCCTTCTGAGTGAAAATATACTGAAGTGACTTATGATCCGTGAATAGAGTGAACTATTCACCCAGAAGATAGTGTCTCCATATCCTCAACGCAAAAACAATCCCTGCCAACTCGAGGTCATGGGTGGGGTAATTCTTCTAATGTGGATCAAGCATTCGGGACGCGTAAGCTATAGCCTTCTCTTACTACTGTAACACACCTCCAAGCCCTTGTAAGGATGCATCAGTATAGACTCGATACTCCATTCCGCTCCTAGGAAAGGCAAGAACGGGTGCTGATGTCAACTTTTACTTTAACTCATCAAATGCTAACTGATAACTGTCACTCCATACGAAGGGAACTCCCTTCCGAGTCAACTTCGTCAAAGGTTCGTCAATTTTTGAGAACCCCTTGATGAAGCGACGATAATAACCGACCAACCCCAAGAAATTGTGAATTTCGGTCGGTGTCGTGGGTTGTCCCCACTCCCTCACCGCCGATACCTTACTCATGTCAACATCAATGCCTCTGCTTGATACAACGTGGCCTAGGAACTGAACCTCCCGAAGACAAAATCCACACTTCTCAAATTTGGCGTACAACTGATGGTCCCATAACGTCTGTAGAACCATTCGTAAATGTTTAGTGTGTTCCTCCTCCGTGCGAGAGTAAATCAAAATGTCATCTATGAATACAATCACAAACCGATCCAAAAACTCCCTGAATACCCTGTTCATGAGATCCATGAATAATGCAGGCGCATTAGTGAGCCCAAATAGCATTACCCTGAACTCGTATGACCCGTACCGTGACAGGAAAGAGGTCTTAGGTACATCCTCTTCACGAATGCTCAATTGGTTCAAATCGATCTTTGAGAAGTACGCAACCCCTCTCAATTGATCAAACAAGTCGTCAATCCTCATTAATGGATACTTATTACGTATCGTAACTTTGTTCGGCTCCCTGTAATCTACACACAGACAAAGTGAACCATCCCTTTTCTTTACGAATAACACCGGCCCACCCCATGGCGATGTACTCCGTCGAATGAAGACCTGTCTGAAAAGTTGCTGAATCTGTTCTCTCAGCTCTCGCATCTCCGAAGGAGCCATGCGATACGGTGCTCTGGCAATCGGTCTCGTCCCCGGAGCTAGGTCAATAATGAACTTTATCTCCCTGCTGGGTGGTAACCCTAGTATCTCCTGAAAGACATCCTCAAAATCCCTCACAACTGGGATTGAGTCCAGAGAGACGACAACCCCATGTGAGGTCTCCTCCTCAATATAATATAAATTAGTGCGCGATCCTCCCTCGGGGAGTGGAATTGCCACAAGGAACATCTCTTGTCCCGGGATGGAAAAAATGATAGTCCTCTCATAATAATCTACCATTGCCCTATACTGCGCCAACCATTCCATGCCTAGGATGACATCATATCCCTCCATATCCAGCATTAGGAGGTCCGCCGCTAGACTCAATCTCCCGACCATAATGCCCACAACCTTACAAATCGAATGTATAAGGGACCGACTACCCATCGGTGACTCCACGCACATAAGATGAGTGTCATATGTCGCTAATAGGTCGGCTGCCCGTGCAAATCTAGTGGAAATAAACGAATGCATCGCCCCCATGTCAAACAAAATACTACCCTCAAGTCCATGAATAGGAAACTTACCCGCGACTGTCGACGGTGCTGGAGGTGCTTGCTGAAATTGAATGTCACGGACGTTGAACACACGTCCGTATTGCATCTGACCTGGTTGCGGGGCCCATGCTGCTGCTGGGGCTAATGGAGCCTGCTGCCCCTATTGGGCACCCTGTTGTTGTACCCTATCTTGTTGTGGACAGTTTCTACTCTTGTGACCTTGCTGGCCACAAGTGAAACACTGACCCTGAAATTTCCTCTGACCTTGGAACTAACGTTGGCCCTTTCGTCCTTGGCCTTATTGTCCTCCATTTTGGTTCCCTTGGCCATGTCGGCCCTGAGGAATTGGTTGTTGAGTACCCTGCTAGCCCGGTCTATCAAAACGATGCCTCCCGTGCTTAAACTTCTTGGTAGAGTTCCCCTATCGAGAATCCTTCCCTATGTGACACCCCGACTAATTAAATACCGGGTAGCTACTCCTTTATGAAATTAAATCAAAATGCCAAGTTGGCTCAGTTAATAGCATCACTATCGAAAACATTTTATTATTACTAACCACCTAGTATTTAAAAAGTAAGTTGTCAAGTTTTAATTAAAGTCTGATTAACATGAAATAAAACATTTAAAGCAAGAATAATATCACCATTCACCATAACGAAATAATAGAATAACCATCACATGATATAAATAAATCCGGAGGAAAAACTCCTCACAACAAATCCCACAACTGAAATAAGTAACGAAATATTGAATACTGAATCAATACATGCCAAAGTCTGAAAAACTGAAATGAAAAAGTCTCTAATAGAATTTGGGCAACATGCCCTACAACTGAGGAATACTGAACATGGAATCCAAATGATAGAAGCGTCTAAAAGCAATTCCCTGTAACTTCCACAAACAACTACAGCTCGTCATCGGAATGAGAATCCTATGCGTGGTGTCCTTGTGGCTGGGAACCTAAAATGGTTTTACAAGAAAAATAGATTTGAAAGCAAACGGGTCAGAGCCCGAATGTGGAGATATTTTAAAAACCTGCAAGTGCTTTAAAAACATTTAAAACATTAAATGCAAAGTGCATGTTAGGAAATGCACTCACATGAAATTCTCACCTCTCGACTAAATGTGCACTCCTAACGTAAGTACCCATCTAAAATGACACTAATCCCTAGCTAAGTGACATCATACCTAGCTAGACTGTCATAGGTTCTACTCTTATTACTCGGTTCCCATTTACATTATAACGATCACATTTAAATATGGGCTTAACGTAAATTCAGTTTCCCATAAAAGCAACACAACTCATTATAGATTATCCCTTTTATATTTTCCAAATTTATACACATAATATCATATGAAAGTTCCCATAATAAAGTGTATATTTTCCACAACATAAATATACAATATAAGCACCCCGAGACTAAGCTGCGGTGCACACATACTATGCTATCCATCCCAGTAGATCACGTACATAAGGATTACATATTCCGAATCTCTCAGGAATAGTTCACAGATAACAACATCATAAATAATGGAGGCGAACACAGTCACATCACATGGGTCACGCACATACCTGCTCTCCCATGATCAGCAGACTTATTAATATCCCAATAAGTCCTTCTATGACCTATGTTCATCAAGGTAACCAGTCTAAATCCGGTCAACACAAGGATTAGAGGGCCCTAAGCGAACGCAAACCTCCCGTGATAGCAAGTATGGTAGGTATGTCATACACATAAAATCAACACATATACTAAGTATGCACACGTCTTAGTAATCACCATAATATATTGGTACATATCTCTTCTCGTACGGACATATAATACTACACCATTTATATGTTCCCGATTAGTATAATTAATTAGGCCGTCAATAGCTCACATCGCAATAGACGCTCACATCCTACTTCATATTTTCCCTTAGATTCAAACAACACTTCTAGGTTTGACTCCTCATAATATCCCAAACATCCCAAATATATCAATCACTCATCAAGGAAAGGCTATCTCTACCTATACACAAGGTTACTGGGCACTTGGGATCAAAACAGGCTAAAAAGCCTAAACTGTCAACTCGTTCGAACGAGGCTGTTCGAACGAGACTTCGTTCGAACGAACTGAGTCTTCTAACGAGATCTCATTCGAACGAAGTGGGCTTTCTAACGAGATCTCATTCGAACGATCTTCTCGAACGAACTTCATCCTCGTTAGAAGTCAATGGTCAACTCGTTAGAAGCTCGTTCGAACGAGTTTGTTCGAACGACCTGCGTAGGTCTTCTAACGAGTGGCCAGATTCAAGCCCAGAATTTTCTACTCGTTTTTCACCAATTTCTACTCCTCAATACTCCTCTAAAATTCATCCCAACAATGTTTTAAGGTCTCTAATCAATCCTAAACATATCAAGGTCACATACTCACGTGTTTTAAGGAATCAATTCATCCTAAACATCATTAAATCATCAAGTCTCTTCACTTTTCCCCGAATTTTCAAGAACATAAACCCTAGAATTTATAATCATCAATTTAGTCAAATTAGATCCGTTTTTGTTACATACAACATATATTAACATCAGGGTAATCATCTCTATACGATTCTACATGCAATTTCTTCTCAAAATTTAAGTTCTAAGTCCAATTAAAATGGGTTTTTATTAAACTCCCAAGAACAATTTGATTTATTGGATAGTCTAAGCATGGAAGAAGCATTAACTGCATAAAAACGTAATTTAAACCACTTGCCTTGATTCAATCTCAGATTTTGATGACGATATGATGAAGCTCTCTCTCTCTCCAAGCTTTTCTCCTCTTTCTCTCTCTCTCCAAGATTTCTTCTCCAATGGCTATGGTGGCTAGGGTTTGTTTTGGGAACTTAGAAAACCTAATTCTAAAACTCCCCGTAGTCTTATCGGTCAATATGGTTGGTAGTGGGTTTAGTGGTTGGTTTCCTGAATCAAATATAATTTACTAATTTTCGTCACTTTTAATTCCCAAAAATACAAAATTACTAAAATACCCTTTATGTTGCCGGTATCACCTAAAAATACCCCGGGACCCAAACTAAACCCCCGGCTAGTGTTTTCTGACTATCTCGACCCTTCCGAACGCGTTGGTGCAATCAAAACGACCATATGGTTAATAGAATTTAAATTCACTTTTATAATTAAAATAATTATATCCTGACGCGACTGTCTCACGCGTTCCAATAAAATGTCCAAATTGCCGTATATCAATCTGACGACAAATTTCATAATTCAATATTCATATATCATCATATATACTCAATATAGTTAAATACCAAATCACATCTCGCTAGTATTTTATCCGGATTAATTCCTAATTAATTCTCATTTAATTAATTAATCCAAAAAATAAATATCGCCAAAAATACGGGGTATTACACCCTAGCTGGCCCACTATTTGCTGTTGTGGTGTGCTGTTGTCACTACTTCCACCTACTTTTCCCGGTTGGCTAGGCTCACCTCTCTTGTTTCCCCTCGCATGAAAGCGGTGGTCCTGACAATGTAGTAGAGCGGCATTGACGACATCTGTATAAGTTACCACTGCCGGATTGCCGATCAAGTGCTGTCTGATTCTCCAGGTCAAGCCATCGATAAATTTTGACTTCTTCCTTTCCTCATCGCTTACCTCATTTGGCACAAAGTTATCCAAGCGGGTAAACTCTTCCTCATAATCGGCAACAAAGCGATCACCCTGCACTACCTCGCTGAATTTCATCCTCATCTCTGACTCTACTGCTGGAGGAAAATACTCGCGGTCAAATCGCACCGAAAACTCAAAAATTCCCGTAATGTCCCTTTCCTCGGTGGTGGTAACTAACTCCCACCACTGTAAGGACGCTCCCGACAGTTGGAAAGTGGCTAGCATTTGTTTCTGGACCTCGGTGCAATCTAGCATGCGCAAGTGGCGCTGGATATTTTTCTTCTAGTTGCACGCCTCCACTACATCGGTACTACCCTGAAACTCGGGTGGATGTCCTTTCTGAAATGTCTCTCTGACTCGCTGCCAAGTAAATGGCCCTGTTGGGGCCGAAACTGCCGGTACCACAGGAGGAGGTACTTGGGGATGAGGAAATTGGGCTTCCATGGCCCTCATCGCTGTCTCGACTGCCTGAGCCACTATCACTGCAACCTGAGTACTGGAAATTAACTCAGGTGGGGGTGGTGGTAGCGGTACCTGTGGCTCTTGATGAGCCTCCCTCACTTCATCTCTAGCTTCAGCCCTCTCTGCTCGTTGCCTCCTCGGTGGCATCTGAAATAAGATCAAATTGTATAAGTATACAGTTTATACAAATTTTAAGAGAAGATGTACGATAACGCAAAAGCGGATATTGAATCAACAGTCCTAATAGTAGGGCTCTAATACAACCATACATTATGCTGAAATGCAATAAGCCGTACAGATCCTATGGATATTAAAACCTGATGCTCTGATACCATCTGTGACATCCCGCCTAATTAAACCTTGGGTGATCAAGCCTTAATTTAATTTAAAAAGGTTTCTTAAATGGATCATTCTTAGCATCACTGTCGAAATCTTTTTAAATTGCCAACCACCTACGTGAAATTAAGCTAGTGCCAAATTTTATCTTCCTTAAGCATAATAAACAATCCATACAAAACGATACAGTTTCAATAATAAGAAAACAATTCGCATAAATAACTGAATACAGATAAAGTCTTGCCGAAAACCACGACCAATAAAACCAACTCAAAATCCAAAATCAGAATAACTGTAGAAGTAACGATTGGACAACATGTCCCAAATAAGAATACTAGAACTGAGATCCTGCACTAGAACTGAAAGAGAGGAAATGTCTAAACAATCTCTGCAACATCCACGTGTGCTGCATCTCCTAAAACCCTAGAATGAAATCATGCTGGGTGTCCCTGTGGCTGGGCACCTAAAAGGTTTTTAAAAAATTTACATAGCAAGAGTTAGTACTCAAAACATTTGAAAATATTTTGCAAGAAGTTATCACAATTGAGTTATTGATTACACATATTAAGGTTTCGCACACTCCCTTGAACTTCCTCACCTCTCTTCTATAGCGCATGTCTAACGAGGATACTTAGTTCACCTAGTTATACTACCCCAGTTAACTAGATTAGAGTACCCACTGTATATACCACCTCACTAAGTTCCCATGACCTACTTGCAACATTTTAATAATCCATATTTCATGTGCTATAAGCGTAGATAACTTATTTAATGCTTGTTATCCTAATTCTTGTAATAATTACATCACGCTATTTAATTATTACTAAGATATTTACAATCCATCTCATTATATACTATTATAAGTCTGTAGATTATGCATATGTAATACATTTTTATGACACAATCATCTATTGAATATTAGTTATCACTAACATATCCTTTTAACACACATAAAGGACTCTTGGTTCAGAATGATTCATCGACCCCAAGTGAGAGTTGGTTCGGAATGATCCATCGACCCCAACTATTTATATATATTTATACACATATTCTGGTTTGGGACTCTTTCATCGCGACACCAACTTAAGGTTTGGTTCGGCATTTTTCCTCGACCCCAAACATAAAATAATTTTATGTTAGTTTGGAATGTCTCATCGACCCTAACATAATTAATTTAGGTAAAATTCTCTTAACCCAAAATTTCATATAGGTACACACCCGACCTATCAAATCATGTCCGTACGTATTATATTCTACTAATATTCACCGTACTCATTAATTTACGATTTATTTCACTATTGCATTTATTCGAGTATTCACGCAACTCTAAGGGTCCTATTTACCCCTCCCTTCATTCAGTAGTTAAGTTATCTTTAACCTATTGGTATTTTTCCAGAATTTACTCTCACTCTTTCCGTAAATAAATTCTCACATTCCCGACATACGACTCAATTCGATTATCTTCCCGTCGGTCCATTTCTCCAAATTTCCCACTCAATCATTTTTGAAGAAATCTAACGGTATACCTACTGGTATTTATTAAGTCTCCTCATAGGTAAAATATCGTCACTAAGGTTCGCATTAAGTGACGGTAATTAAAAGGAAATTTATCCACAAAATTTTCTAAAGTGCAGCCAGGGTCGATAGATCAATGGGATATGGTCGATCGATTGACTGCTCGATCGATCGACATTCAAGGGTCGATCGATCAATCAAGCAGTGACAGACCCAGATCGTCTTCTTCATGCGAGTTTCACCATTTTTGTCTATCTATCTCTCATGATAATTCACCATATTTGCAACCAACAATTTCTAATCATTCCTACATATTCTGGGATGATTACTAACGATTTAAAATAACAAAATCATTATAAATTCTGTCCAAATTAACTAAAAATCCTCCTAATATTCAAGAACCCTAAAAATACAAACTTTCCATCTTTTCATCATAAGTTCAGGTTTTTAGTTCGATTTAATCATCTAGTCTTCTATGATATCTGAATATTTGGAGATCCAAAAAAGTTCTACATGAAATCCCTATCAATCATGGATCATAATCAAGTGTTTACTCCCAAAAATATCATAAAAACAATGTTCTTCATAAAGCTTATATATGGGTATTATAACTCAATTTATTTTGCAAATAATCACTTGCCTTATGATTTGTAGGGTCTGATTTCGTGGTTGTTATTGATGATGGATGATTTCTATCCTTCAATCCTCCTTCTCAACAAGTTGGTGGTGAAACCTCCTTAGAATTCTCCCTCCTTCCTTCTTTTGCCTTAGGAAATTGTCTATCTCTTCTCTCTTATGGCTATGGTGTATTTTCCTTCCTTTCTAACCCTATCCTCTAACTCTTATAATATGATTTAGGGTTCCAAAATTCTTGGGTCTCCTCACCCATAAATGTAAAGAGACCAAAATGCCCTCAGATGGTCCCTATTTAGCCCAAAAATGACCCGGCACTCAACTAGTACCCTCGGGAACACTATTTTGACTAATTCGACCCTTTCAGAATGAACTGTGGACTCCAAAT
Organism: Sambucus nigra; assembly: GCA_949130495.1. NCBI lineage: Eukaryota > Viridiplantae > Streptophyta > Magnoliopsida > Dipsacales > Adoxaceae > Sambucus > Sambucus nigra. The sequence continues at coordinate 458,590,865 of OX422209.1, read as the reverse complement.
TATCTATTGAGTCTCTTAAATATGTTTCTAACATTACATCACATTAAATTACTCTACTCACGTAATTTAATTTAAAACGTGTCACATTAAATTACCTACTCACGTAATTTAAATAAAACGTATTTTCATCACATTAAATTACTCTACTCACGTAATTTAAATAATCATTAAATTACTCTAATCAAGTAATTTAAATAAAAAATGTATTTTCCTAACTATGCAGAATTATGGGGTATTACATAGCTCTGTATGCTTATAATCCGGGGATGCTTCCCACGAGTCCTTCACATAATTTAAAGTGAAAGTGATTACTCATGATAAATAAGTGAAACTTTAATTACAATAAAACCGGATTGGTAACATCATATAGTTTAGTTCATTGAAATTAACACCTAACGCTCAGGTCGGATCGGGTTTACTACGGGTAACCCAAATATCTGGTCTGGGGCGTTAGAAATTGTATCTGGGCTCTAGGTTCAAGGTTCCTTTCGGGTTGGTATTGGATTTATCGATGTCGATGTTAGTTTGGGTCGGTCACATAAGTTTTAGTGACGATACAGTTTGTGTCCTTGATGGTGAAGTCAAAGAGGTTAGCACAACAGGTGAATTATTGCCAAGTGGCATACGACTAAGTTAGTTATCATTAATGCTTTTGCGCTTTTGATTAGACATATTAGTAATTTATGGGTGTCGTCCTAAGTCGATAGTAATGACACTTTGCTTTTTAGTTTGAGGTGTTTGTGTTGAAACCTTGGAGGACGTAGTGTCTTTCGAGATATTAATAGAGGGAGATGATGCCCATTGGTTAAATCGCTGAAATTGGGTATAGCCTGTTGTGGAGATTGGTAATTAGGGTGCCATGACTATGTAATGATGGTTTGGGATTAGAATGCATAAAGTCCCTAGGTGCGACACGTATGAGTAGTCTTTATCGATGATGTAATTAGGAAAATCCTATACTTGGGTTAATACCATGACTGATGGGTAGCTCGATGAGCATGTAAAATTGTGTGGTTCAATACTTTTGGATGCCTACATTGAGTCTTGGTTGATAAGATGCCATTTTTGTGGGTGAACGAATGTTAGGTAGCTCTATTAGGGTAGTGTTGGAAAGGATGATTCAACGTTTGATGAATATGATCTTTAGCGACATCAATGGTGTAGATCTAGAGATGTATCGGTTAAACACAATGTCATGTATCCTACCAAAATCCTTAGTAGTGTCAGCATGTGGTTCATTGCGTGGTACATAACATTAGTTGTTGTGAGGAGGTCCTTGGATTATCCTTGGGATAAAAGGTTAACTTGTTATGATGCCTTGAGGTGTGAGGCGATTGTAACCAACCATGTTAGAGAATTATAGAATGATAATTAGGGTGAGTGGACAACGATTGTTGAAGTGAACACTTAGAAACCATAGGACGTCATCGCTTTATAGAAATCGTGGTCGATAAAGTCTAACGTAGTATTTGGTTATAAATGCTTTGGCATACTTGGTGACCTTAGGGAACCAGTCAGGCTATATTTTATAGAATTTATTATGTCCAGTGATAGGATGTTGAAAATTTGGTGATGACCTTGGATTATTGACTAAGTTGAAAGTAATCACTTCATAGAGCCTTGGGTGAGCCTGCTAAGTTTAATGTAGATAGGTAGTGCAAACTTCTGAGGTGAAATTAGGGGTTCATATCATGATTGATGATAGTAATCGCTGTCTTGAGGGGACCAATGTAGGGAGGGTCATGTTAAATTTTGATGAGTACTAAGAATGCATTAAAATTTTTGTCTAGTGACGTTATAATTGAGGCCATGTATAGAGAAAATTTGATGGGGTGTAGCAGCATGACCAATATGTGTTTCAATGACACTACTAGGGAAATGTGTACACCTTAGGTCGTCTTATTTGAGTCATGTGAACACAACGGTGTATGTTCAAGTGGTACTTATTACCCTTATGGTGCTAATGGAGAGCGTTTGGCCGTCACGTGGAGTCAATTGAATTGAAACCTGTGATAGGAAACAATATCCTTATGACGATGATAGTTGTGATAGGGTAAGTGTTTTTTTCGTATCGGGTAGTTCCTATGGAAATGTTGGGCATGACTATTGCACGATAAAGTAATATAGTAATATAGGTGTATTAGATTGGTGACGCCATCACTGATGAGATGGACAAGGTTGGTGTCGATAAGGGTGTTGATCGGAAAGGGTCATGTATATCGATGGCATAAGGGGGAGGGCCTTACTCCTAAGGAGGCAAGTCTGGCGTTTGACTTCCCGGAGAACGACATGTTCATATATTGTTTTGTCTTGTGAGGATGAATGGTTGAGATCCAATTCGTCATGATTGGCGACTCAAGCCAGGGTACGTGCCTAGGATAGTACTCAATCAGAACGCATGTGATGAGTGATAAGATTTCAAGCATGTAACATAGGTTTACTTTCTATAAATTATAGTCTGACGCGTATAAGAGGGATTTTCTTGGGACGTTGATTGTTCCTTCTGACTCCTATGTGTCCCATTTAGTTTTAGTAATCGAGGATAGGTATTCCCATGTATATGGTAGCTCAGATTGGTACAATGTTATGGTACGGTGAGGTTGGGCCTAGTACATTGCAGGTGGACCTATCATGGTCAATGCAATTCGATAAATGGGTGCTCCCTATATGAGGTTTTCTTTCTATTGCATAACATTCAGTATACGGGTGGATATGCTTTCGGCCAAATGATTTGCTCGTAGTATTTTTTTTCTTAGGATTAACGACCTTTCGACTGGACAGCATGGCAGTCAGTGGATCTAGTTAAAAAGAGTGGGATGATGACTTGAGGAAATTTTATAGTGTTAGAATTTAAGGAAACTTAGTACACAGTGCGACTTTTCCATGATGAGTGGAATGGTGTGATGCGCAAGTGAATGCTCAAAAGTGAGATGCTTAGAGTAATAATAAGGTCATTAGAGTGATGCATCAAAAGGTATCAGTCAAGTGAGGAATACTGATTGGACGGTGTACGACTCCTTGGAGTGAGTAATTAGAGAAGTAAGGTTATAATCACGCTCGGGCAAAATTGTGTGGTTAAAATGATCGAAACATTTATGGGGATGCAAGATATGTATTCCTAATATTGGAAGTGATTCTTAATGATGAATTTAATGATTGGTTGTATTACGATTCACCTTTGGAAAATTATCGATCACGAGAGGGTGTTTCCCAATAGGGATACCGATATGCTTTAGCTATTAGCAAAGGTAGTCCTAAGGCTCAACTAAGCATGATCACTGAGAACTGGAGATTTGAGGACTGTAGTTGAATTTGATGATTTAGTCTTGGAGGAATCCTATGAATTAGGGTAGAAATTGCTGAACCACAAGATCTTAGTGATTGACGGGTCGATAATTTCGAGGAAGAAATTTCCTTTGGAGGGAAGAATGTAATATGGCGCCCCAATATTTTATTATTTTTCTTGCATAAGTAAAAATACTATGAGAACCTTGGAATTTGGATTATATTGATCAGATTTATATCCCCATTTGATTTTTTGGGGGGTTATGATAATAAGCGTTGGAAGTTATGGGAAAAATTGAGAAATTTGGAGAAATTGAAGGAGGGTTGTTCGAATGATTTTAGAGTCATACGAATGAGAATCACAAGTCATTCGAACTGGGGATCAAACGAGGTTCGAATGAGGACCATCTTCATAAAAGGTCTAGATAGTTCGAAGGGCATTCAAATGAGATGCCTTTCTCATTCGAACAAGAGGCTATTCTCGTTCGAACAAGGTTACATAGATTTTTATATTTTGGCTTGACCTTGTGTGTTATCACATTTTTTACCTATGGATCACTAAGGTTTCAAATTTTGGCGTGCCCAAATTTGGAAAGATGGTAATTTTGGTGTTTAAGGAGTTTTTATAAGTCTTATTTGGGGTTTATTTTCCAACTAAGAGTTGGAAGAAGAGAGAGAGAAGGGTGTGTCTTCCACCATTTTTTGCATTTCTCCACTTCTCTCTAGCACAAACCACGAAGCCACCACCACCCTTCCACCATATGACACCATATTCTTCTAGTATCCCACCATATCGAAGCCCTACATACCCATTTCCACCATTACTGAGTGGAGCTATAAATTTTAGAGGTGTTGTTGGGGGTTTTGGAGAAGATGCAAATGAATATTTTGTGAAGCTTGAAGAGGGTTTTGATGGAGCTTTCATGGAGGCAAGATTGGTGGAGTTATCCAACCTCTCTAAGGCCACCTTAGGAGGTTGGAGGTTGCCATGTTCTTAGACATTTCATGTCTTTCATTATTGGAGCTTCATTTGTGGTGGGAAAATATGCTTTTATTTTAATACTCTATTTGTTTATTAGTAGTCTTGTTGTTTGAATTTAAGAGTACAATGCATATGAATAAAATGATGGGTTTCTAGTAGATTCGTTATTAAAGATTTTTATGTGTCAGCAAAAATGTTATTTTGTTCTAAATAAATAATAAGCAAATATTTCAAAGTTTTTTTGAAATAAGGATTTGGGATTTTTATGAAAATGGTGTAATCCTAGAGATTTGATGCTAAACATTTTAAGAAATAAAATGTTTTTAAAATGATATTGATATTGCTTAAATATTTGGTGAATTAATGTTCCAAAGTATCTTGAAAAGATGAAGATTTTATGAAAGTTGGACATTTATTGAGTTTTGAAGAAATAAAAGTGTCCTTTATGTCTTGAAAGTGCATTTTGAAAGAATTTTGAATTTCTAGTATAAATTATATGTTTAACCCACTTAATAGGATTTTTGGAATTAAAATCCATCTTCTCAAGTATATAAACTTTTAGTATATTGGTGATAAACATAAAAACAAGTTTAAAGAAGATTTTGTTCGGTTTAAACATGAAATAAGTAAAATATATTTTTTTTTGCCTCCGAAGTGTGTGAAAAATAGTTGAAGATGTGGTATGTGTAAGGTTGTAAAACTACATATGTCAATAAAAGAAAATGGAATTTTCTTATAAGAGTAGTCTTTAAGTGTAATTGAATTTCTTGGATAAAGAAAAAAAAATGTATAACTAGGAAAAATGGTTATTACAAGTGTTGAATGAGTGTTAATGGTTAAAGCATTGGGAACTTGGTGTGTGTAACTAAATAATAATTTCAATGATTAACACTTATGAAATTGGAAGAGAAATAATGGAATAAAGATGTTTCAACCTTGAAATAATGTTACTCCAAATGTAAAAAGGGCGTTGATGTGTTAAAAACACTTAAGAAGTTAGTGTGGGTAATTTTATGGTATTTTGGAAAATAACACTCGTAAAAATTGAGGAAAGGACAAGTTTGGATGTCAACGGAGTAAAATGGTAATTTTACGTAAAGTGGAATATTTTTATGAAATAAAAATATTGGAAATGTGTTACACAAATTGGTCCTAAATGAACTTGATTTTTGAATAATATCAATGCAAAAGTGTAAAGGACATGAAATGATAGTTTTCAAAGTGTAACACAAGTTGGGGTGAAAACCGAGTTTTTGGATTCGACCGGGTAAAAAAGGAAAGTGAAATAATGTGCAAATTTGTAAAATATTCAAAAAAAATTAAAATGAACCCAGATGACACGAGGATAATTAAGGAGGGCCTCGAGCCATAGATGAAAGATTCAAAATCATTGTCCAGAGCATATAGTGGTGTCGCCGACGGTGTGGAGTCCGTTAAAGTATGAGGTTTATTGAAAGATTCTCAGAAAAAGATCAAGGAATAAGGAATATGTCAAGAAATGTATGTGGTGAAAATATAAAGGAACCACCTAACTGAATGAATTAATAAATATTCCGATAAAGGTTAATGTGAACGAGAAATGTGAAAAATTGATTAATATCCAAAAAATAAAGGAAAGGTAAAGTGTGATGAGTAAATGGGTCATTAAGCAACCTAAGAAGGTTTAATCCGTAATTAACACAAGGGTGTGTTTGTGAAATATTTTCAAAGGATAAATAAGTATTTTCTAACACGGTGTTAGTGTATGTTGAAAAGGTGATTTGCAATGAAAATAATAATGAGAATTGATTTAAACAGAAATGGTAATTTTGTTTTAAAAAAATTGCTTTCGATTGAACAAAGTGTAGTTGTTTCAAGTATTTAACCATGTGTGTTAAATAAAAAGATAAATGTCATTTTAAGGAAGAGGAAGTCTTTTATAAGATTAAGGTAAATTAATCGGGATAAATAACGTTTTCGAAAGTAAGACGGTTTCATGCGTTAAGTATGTATATATATATATATATATATATATATATATATATATATATATATATATATATTTGTATGTGTGTGTTTGTGCATAAAGTAGTTTTATGTGCACCTAAGTATAATGTTGTGACACCCCGCTTAATTAAATACTGGGCGATCACTCCTTTATTAAATTAAATCAAGGTAAACAGTTGGTTCATTCTCAGCATCACTGTCAATAAAAATATATTTTCCAATTTAACACCCTGAATAATTAAGCTAAGTGTCAAAACCATTTTCATACATACTTTCCAAATTTTATTTAAAGAAAATCATTTATTTTATTAACAACATTTCTACAATTTAGAATCACACCAAAATAAACCTGGAACACAAACCAATTATTTTAAAACATTTGTAAATCGAATGTCAACAAGCGAAATATAAAGTCACAAATCCAAACTGAAGAAAACCCATAGTAACAATACTGGAAATAACTGAAATACAAATGTCCCAAAAATAAGGAAATAATGGAAAGGGCGACACATGCCCAGTAAATGAGAATGCTAAAAGTGGGGTCAATAAGTGAAGCCGTCTATGCAAGTAACCTGCAACTCCCACCTAAGCTGCAACACGTTCCTTTCAAGGGATCATAATCAAGACGCCCCTGTGGCTGGGCACCTGAAATATATACCTATATATATCAGAGAGAGAGAAAAAGAAATGGGTCTGATCCCAAAGTGTGTTTGATTTAAAATACGTTTAGCAAGTATTTAAATGGATACAAGCCAATGCAACAACATATTAGAGCGTCACTCTCTTGAGAAATACTCACCTCTCTTCTAATGTGCACACCTATCGCACTAACTTTCCCAATGGTTTATCTTATCATTTTATCATACTAACCATCCCAATAATTTAGCGTATCTTAATTTACTCATAAGATTTCAAAACCTAAAAATATTATTGTTTAAAAAGAATGCTTCCAATTAGCAGCACAACTCTCGTTTTATCTTTTATTAATTTATAAAGTTTCTCAATAACATATTATACTTTCACAAAACAAGTATTTACTATTTGAGTCATCAACCATGTCCTACTTATCAAATCACAGTAGGCAGTTTTCAAATTTCCAAATCTCATATATATATTAACTACTCATATAATATATATAAAATAATAGCACCCCACATAAAACTATGGTGCGTGCATACTCTACTATCCAAAGCCCCATATCACTCATATTAAGGGGAATACATTCGGAATCACTCTCAAATTGTATTAACATAAATACACAAACAATATTGAGGCGAAGAATAGATTCCAAGTCTCTAAGAGGATGGCACATGCCTGCGTCTCTTAGGACCGTCTGAACTATCACATCGATAGCCTGTACCGAGGATATCTATCTTCTAGGGTACAAGTCAATATCCCCCATAAAGGTCCCATCGAGATAAGACTTGTCCCAGCGCGGTAACCTCAGGGATAGAAAGTAGCGTGGGCATGATTTTCACAAGTATATAATATGTACACACAATCATATAAATATACCACTTTATCATATTAATATAGGTTCCTCACGTCACCCATAATTACAACATTTATCCTTAATTTCACATTATTAATAATACGTGTAAGGTTTCATCTCTAACCTTAACTCGAAGGGTTTTCTCACTTATTACGTGACACTCGTGAACTCTATCCTTCCAAGTAAAAAATTCAGTAGGCATAACGCTATTCACTATCGTAGCTATTCGCCGTAATCTCTCACTTGAAATACGTAGTTTCATCATTCATTATACAATTTTCCCAAAAGTAAACTTCTCGTATTATAATAAAGTTCCCAACACCTATTCATATATCCTACTGGTCTTTCCTACCTCCCAAAACATTTCATTAAGAATCCCAAAGAATTATTTCGTGATAAATTTAATTTAACTAATTAAACAGGGGAAATAGGAGTCTGCCAGGAGGGGTCGATCGATCGAGGTATGGGGCTCGATCAATCGAACCTTCGATCGATCGAAGCTCTATGCTCGATCGATCGATCAAGCAGGTATTTTGATTTTTGCAGAATTGCAGTTACGGGTTCTACCATCTATCTTCATCCAAAACCATGTTTTTCCATTCTAAACGTCCCAAAAATCCTACTACTAACATTATATCAATATACCAGATGTTTTCAACGTAAAGCATGTGTATATCTAACATTAAACATGGATAATTAACCCAAAATCTCATCTAATCATCAAGAACTCTAGAGTTTTTCTTAATCATGGTTCTAATATGTTTTTACCAGAATTTCCTTCTAATATATCATCCAAATTTCGTGGGTTATATTCCTGTACATGGCAAGGATTCCAGAATTTCATATACATCAATACTACATGCATTTTCCTAACACAAATTGGGTTTTCTTCCATATTTATCATCTCTAATCATTCCTAAACTAAAATGAAGATTGCACTAACGAAAATACGCAAGATAAATACTTGCCTGGGATTTTCGGAAGTCTGGTTTGCAGATGAATCCGGTGTGGTTGCGTTCCCCTTCCCGCCATCTACGCGTTGGTGGTGGCGGCGGTGCAAACCGGTGACTTTTTGGCCTTGAATTGCCTTGGAGATCTCTCCTCTCTTCTCCAATGGCCGTCACTTGTGTTATGAGTATTCTAACCCTAAAAGACTAACCTAAATGGCTGATATAGGTTGCTGAATTTCGTGGGTTTAATTACCCAAAAAGGTGAAATGACTAAATTGCCCTCCCAGGGTACCAATTAGGCCTAAAAACACCCCGAGACCCAAACTAAACCCCCGGGTACACTTTTCTGACTATCTCGACCCTTCCGGACGTGCTGGCGCACTCAAAACGACCATATGAACGACTTATAAAATATTCACTTTTTTTTAACAAAATTAGTTCCGACGTGACATGGGCACGTCCAGACTTAAATTTTCGAAATTGTCATTTAATTCACTCATGACATTCAATATAACCAATATAATATATTACTTTGCTCATTAGTAATATTCAACAAATTTTCCATAATTACTAACTCTCGTCACGTTAATAATTATAACATAATTAATTTCCGGATTTTTATTAAATAAATCATTCACGTTAAATTTAATAAATCCCCAAATTAATATAGCATAAAAATATGGGGTATTACATACTTCCCCCCTAATAACGGAATTTTGTCCCAAAATTCGGAAAATAAAGCATACCTGGTAAAAACAAAACTCTGGATATCTCTCGCGCATATCTGCCTCACGCTCCCAAGTGGATTCCTCCACATTATGATACTCCCACTGGACTCGCACAAGTAGAACTATCTTCGACCTCAATCTCCTCTCACTATAGTCTAGAATAGCCACTGGTCTCTCCACGTAAGAGCTATCAGACTGTAAGTCTATCTCATCTATCGCAATGTGAGTATGGGCCATATCATCCCGGAGATATCGTCTCGACGACGAGATGTGGAATACATCGTGGATGCGATGTAAATGTTCTGGAAGTCCCAACCTGTATGCAACCAGCCCAATCCTCTCAATGATGGGAAATGGTCCCACGTACCTCGAAGCTAGCTTCCCCTTCTTCCCGAACCTCATCACTCCATTCATAGGAGATACACGTAATAACACTTGGTCCCCCACACTAAACTCTCGGAAGAACCGTTTCGCATCGGCGTAGCTCTTCTGCCTGTCCTGGGCTACCCGAATACGACTCCTGATTATCTCAATCCTTTCGGAGGTCTCCTGAATCACCTCCGGTCCTAGCAACTTGTTGTCCCTCACTTCGAGCCAACAAGTGGGAGAACGAAAAGGCCTGCCATACAAGGCCTCAAATGGAGCCATACCAATCGTAAACTGATACGAGTTATTATAAGAGAACTCTACCAGTGGAAGGTGTGGCTCCCAACCTCCTCCAAAATCGAGAACACACATGCGTAGCATATCCTCTAACATTTGATTTGTACGCTCTGTCTGTCCATCTGTCTGTGGGTGGTAAGCTGAACTCAACCTCAACTCAGTACCCATAGCCTCCTGAAAGCTTTCCCAGAAGCATGACACGAAAATCTTGTCCCTATCTAACACAATATTTAGTGGCACCCCGTGTAATGTGACAATCTCCGCGATGAACAACTAAGCATACTGACCCGTGGTATAATCTGTCCGCACCGGCCGAAAATGAGCCACCTTGGTCAAACGGTCTACAATCACCCAGATAGAATCGTGGCCCCGCTGTGATGTAGGCAACCTTGTGATAAAATCCATGGAAATACTCTCCCACTTCCACGCGGGTACTTCCAATGGCTGAAGCAATCCTGACGGTTTCTGGTGGTCCACCTTTACCAGTTGGCAGGTAGAACACTTGGACACGAATTCAACAATGTTCTTTTTCATCCCACTCCACCAGTATTGCCTCCTCATATCCTGGTACATCTTATCTCCTCCAGGATGTACTGAAAATTGGGACCCGTGAGACTGGGTCATCACTGCATGACATAATTCTGCTCCTTCTGGAACCACCAATCTCCCATTAAACCGCAAACCTCCATCAGAACTAACAGAATAGGACTCAACACCCTCGGTTAAAAGTCGCACAATCTTCTCCTGGCAAAACGGGTCTGTGGTCTGTGCTTGTATCACCCTCGTAACAATCTCGGGTGTGACTAACATAACGGATATGAAAGAACGTGCTACTGCGTCCTGGTGACCCAACTCCTTCCACTTTGCTTTCCAGACATCCGCTACCTCGTCTACCGGTCTACGACTCAACGCATTAGCAACTACGTTGGCCTTTCCCGGATGATACTGTATATCGAACTGATAGTCCTTCACAAACTCTAGCCATCTGTGCTGACGCATATTCAGCTCTCGCTGAGTGAACAGGTACTGCAGTGACTTATGGTCTGTGAACAAATGGAATTTATCCCCCAATAAATAGTGCCTCCATATCTTCAATGCAAAGACGACCGCTGCTAACTCCAGGTCGTGGGTGGGGTAATTCTTCTCATGCAGCTTAAGCTTGGGGGTAGCAAAAGCGATAGCCTTCTCCTCTTGCTGGAGTACACCTCCAAGTCCCCGTAAAGACGCATCGGTGTAAACTAGGTACTCCACACCCGGCTTCGGTAACGCAAGAACTGGCGCTGAAGTAAACTTGTCTTTCAGCTCATCGAAATCCAATTGACAAGCGTCATCCCAAACATATGGTACTCCCTTGCGAGTCAGATTCGTCAATGGACCCGCTATTTTGGAGAATCCCCGAATGAATCTCCTGTAGTATCCGGCTATTCCCAAGAAACTACGTACTTCCGTCGGTGTCGTGGGCTGTCCCCACTCCCTCACCGCCGATACTTTACTCGGGTCAATTGAAGTTTCCTACTCAGAAACAACATGCCCCAAGAACTGTACCTCTCGCAACCAGAATCCACACTTCTCGTACTTAGCATACAACTGATGCTCTCGTAGAGTCTGAAGAACCTGCCTCAAGTGCTCGGCATGCTCCTCCTCGGAGTGTGAATATATCAAGATGTCATCTATGAAGACGATGACAAACTGATCCAAGAACTCTCTGAATACTCGGTTCATCAAGTCCATAAAAACGGCTGGAGCATTTGTGAGTCCGAACGGCATCACCCTGAACTCATAGGACCCATATCTCGAGAAGAAGGCAGTTTTTGAAACATCCTGCTCTCTAATACGTAACTGATGGTACCCCGACCTCAGATCTATCTTTGAAAAGAAAGTTGCTCCCCTCAACTGGTTGAACAGATCATCGATTCGAGGAAACGGGTACTTATTCCATATCGTGACCTTATTCAGCTCTCGGTAGTCCACACACAATCTCAGTGAACCATCTCTCTTCTTCACAAACAAGAATGGAGAGCCCTAAGGTGAGGTAGTCCTACGAATGAATCCCTGACCTAATAGCTGTTCTATCTAATCTCGTAGCTCTCGCATCTCTGTCGGAGCCATACGGTACGGTGCGCGTGCTATAGGTCTCATATCTGGCAATAAATCTATAACAAAGTCTATCTCACAACTGGGCGATAGGCCTGGTATCTCCTGAAACACATCGGAATACTCCCTGACAACAGGGATCGAATCTAAGGGAATCACAAGCTCCTTAGAATTATCCTCCTCTATGTAATACAAATGAGCGGTCGAACCTCCCTCTGGGCGAGGCATCGCCACTACAAACATCTCTTTCCCCAGAGTGGCAAAAACAATGCTCCCATCGAAGCAATCAATCATGGCTCTATAAGCTGCGACCCAATCCATACCAATAATCACATCATGCTCGTGAATGTCTAAGACTAACATGTCTGCAGGTAACACCAAGCTACCAATCTCTACCCCCACTCCCCGGCATATAAAGAAAATAAGTGACCCACTCCCCAATGGTGAGTCGACACACGTCACGGTGCTCTTTGCTATGGCTAACAACCCTAAGGACTTCGCAAAATGCGTAGATATAAAATAGTGCGTCGCCCCAGTATCAAACAAAACCCGACCCATAGTACCATGGATAGGAAACATACCCTCAATCGCGGGTGGTGCCTGTGGAGCTGCTTCCAGGTGGACGTTATAGACACGTCCATACTGTAATTGCCCCTGCTGCACTAGAGCTCCTGGAATGGCTGGTACCTGGGCTGGAGCTGGGAGAGCAGGTGGAAAAAGTGGTCTCTGTGGCTCATTACGGCCCCCCTGCTGCTGCGGGGCCCTATCGCCCTCTGGGAAATCCTGACGCCTATGGCTATGTTTGCCGCACCCAAAACATCGTCCTTTGAAGTTACCTCCCCTCTGACCCTGCTGTCCACGGCCCTGTTGGCCGTTACCTCCACGCTACTGGCCCTGTTGGCCCTGATTAGTACGATGTTGGCCCTGCTGGCCCTGCTGCTGCCCCTGCTGTCGGTGTTGGCCCTGCTGGCCCTGCTGATTAGGCTGGCCCTGATGGCCCTGCCTAAAACCCCCGAATCCCTGCCTAGAATCACCTGAACGGAATCGTTTTGCAGGGTCCCCCTGATGGGAACTCTGCTCATGCTGGCGAGTCTGCCCTTGAGATGGTGCCCCACTGGCACTATTACCCCCCGTCCTGCCCTGCTGGATGGACTCTCCTGTTCTCTTGCTTCCCTGAAGATGGAAGCGGTGATCCTGGCAATGTAGCAACGCGGCATTGAGTACATCAGTAAAAGTACTGAGGGATAAATTCCCAATAAGGTGCTGACGGATCCTCCAAGCTAACCCGTCGACAAACAACATAATCTTCTTGCTCTCAGTAGGTGCCTCATCTGGCACAATGGTGAGAAGTCTCGTGAACTCCTCCTCATACTCAGCCACAGTAAGGTTCTCCTGCTTCAGATTTAGTAATTTCTGCCTCATCTCAGTCTGCACTGCGGGTGGAAAGTACTTGCGGTCAAACCGCTCCCAGAACAACTGAATAGGGATCGTGTCCCTCTCCTCTAAAGTGGTAGTGGACTCCCACCACTGCAATACGGCTCCCACCAGCTTAAAGGAAGCCAATAACTGCTTTTGCACATCAGTGCACTCATACATACGGAGATGCCGCTGGATGTCCTTCTTCCATTGGCTAACTGTAACAATATCGGAGCTACCAGAAAACTCAGGGGGATGCGCTTTCTAAAAAGCATCCCGAACCCTCTCCCATGCGGATGGAAGCTATGCTGGTACTGGCGCCACTACCTGAACCTGGACTGGATCCTGCTGAATCACCGCTATCGCGGCATTCACCGCCTGAGCAACAATGGCGGCTACTTCATTTGCATTCATTGTGCCTGGTGCCGGAGCTGCTGGCTGCTCGGCCTGGGCACGCCTATCTTTCGGAGCACGTCTCGGAGGCATCTGAAACATGAACAAGTTTATTAGTCTACAGTTATTGTCAAATCTCAAATAACTGAAGACTTAAACGTAAAAGCAAGAATACAAGAATCCTAAAAATAGGGCTCTATAGAAATAACGTTAAGCTGAAAGAGAAATAAGCCATACAGATCCTATGGACACTAGAACCTCATGCTCTGATACCACCTGTGACACCCCGCCTAATTAAATACTGGGCGGTCACTCCTTTATTAAATTAAATCAAGGTAAACAGTTGGTTCATTCTCAACATCACTGTCGATAAAAATACATTTTCCAATTTAACACCCTAAATAATTAAGCTAAGTGTCAAAACCATTTTCATACATACTTTCCAAATTTTATTTAAAGAAAATCATTTATTTTATTAGCAACATTTCTACAATTTAGAATCACACCACAATAAACCTGGAACACAAACCAATTATTTTAAACCATTCGTAAATCGAATGTCAACAAGCGAAATATAAAGTCACGAATCCAAACTGAAGAAAACCCATAGTAACAATACTGGAAATAACTGAAATACAAATGTCCCAACAATAAGGAAATAATGGAAAGGGCGACACATGCCCAATAAATGAGAATGCTAAAATTGGAGTCAATAAGTGAAGCCGTCTACACAAGTAACCTGCAACTCCCACCTAAGCTGCAGCACGTTCCTTTCAAGGGATCCTAAGCAAGATGCCCCTGTGGCTGGACAACTGAAATATATACCTATATATATCAGAGAGAGAGAAAAAGAAACGGGTCAGATCCCGAAAGTGTGTTTGATTTAAAATACGTTTAGCAAGTATTTAAATGGATACAGGCCAATGCAACAATATATTAGTGCGTCACTCTCTTGAGAAATACTCACCTCTCTTCTAATGTGCACACCTATCGCACTAACTTTCCCAATGGTTTATCTTATCATTTTATCATACTAACCATCCCAATAATTTAGCGTATCTTAACTTACTCATAAGATTTCAAAACCTAACAATATTATTGTTTAAAAAGAATGCTTCCAATTAGCAGCACAACTCTCGTTTTAGCTTTTATTAATTTATAAAGTTTCTCAGTAACATATTATACTTTCACAAAACAAGTATTTACTATTTGAGTCATCAACCATGTCCTACTTATCAAATCACAGTAGGCAGTTTTCAAATTTCCAAATCTCATATATATATTAACTACTCGTATAATATATATAAAATAATAGAACCCCACATAAAACTATGGTGCGTGCATACTCTACTATCCAAAGTCCCATATCACTCATATTAAGGGGAATACATTCGGAATCACTCTCGAATTGTATTAACATAAATACACAAACAATATTGAGGCGAAGAATAGATTACAAGTCTCTAAGAGGATGGTACATGCCTGCGTCTCTTAGGACCGTCTGAACTATCACATCGATAGCCTGTACCGAGGATATCTATATTCTAGGGTACAAGTCAATATCCCCCATAAAGGTCCCATCGAGATAAGACTTGTCCCAGCGCGGTAACCTCAGGGATAACAAGTAGCGTGGTCATGATTTTCACAAGTATATAATATGTACACACAATCATATAAATATACCACTTTATCATATTAATATAGGTTCCTCACGTCACCCATAATTACAACATTTATCCTTAATTTCACATTATGAATAATACGTGTAAGGTTTCATCTCTAACCTTAACTCGAAGGGTTTTCTCACTTATTACGTGACACTCTTGAACTCTATCCTTCCAAGTAGAAAATTCAGTAGGTATAATGCTATTCACTATCGTAGCTATTCGCCGTAATCTCTCACTTGAAATACGTAGTTTCATCATTCATTATACAATTTCCCCAAAAGTAAACTTCTCGTCTTATAATAAAGTTCCCAACACCTATTCATATATCCTACTGGTCTTTCCTACCTCCCAAAACATTTCATTAAGAATCCCAAAGAATTATTTCGTGATAAATTAAATTTAACTAATTAAACAAGGGAAATAGGAGTCTTCTAGGAGGGGTCGATCGATCGAGGTCTGGGGCTCGATCGAAGCTCTATGCTTGATCGATCGATCAAGCAGGTATTTTGATTTCTGCAGAATTACAGTTACGGGTTCTACCATCTATCTTCATCCAAAACCATGTTTTTCCATTGTAAATGTCCCAAAAATCCTACTACTAACATTATATCAATATACCAGATGTTTTCAACGTAAAGCATGTGTATATCTAACATTAAACATGGGTAATTAACCCAAAATCTCATCTAATTATCAAGAACCCTAGAGTTTTTCTTAATCATGGTTCTAATATGTTTTTACCAGAATTTCCTTCTAATATATCATCCAAATTTCATGAGTTATATTCCTCTACATGGCAAGGATTCCAGAATTTCATATACATCAATACTACTTGCATTTTCCTAACACAAATTGGGTTTTCTTCCATATTTATCATCTCTAATCATTCCTAAACTAACATGAAGATTGCACTAACAAAAATACGCAAGATGAATACTTGCCTGGGATTTTCGAATGTCTGGTTTGCAGATGAATCCGGTGTGGTTGCGTTCCCCTTCTCGCGATCTACGCGTTGGTGGTGGCGGCGGTGCAAACCGGTGACTTTTTGGCCTTGAATTACCTTGGAAGTCTCTCCTCTCTTCTCCAATGGCCGTCACTTGTGTTCTGAGTATTATAACCCTAAAAGACTAACCTAAATGGTTGATATAGGTTGCTGAATTTCGTGGGTTTAATTACCCAAAAAGGTGAAATGGCTAAATTGCCCTCCCGGGGTTCCAATTAGGCCTAAAAACACCCCGAGACCCAAACTAAACCCCCGGGTACACTTTTTTGACTATCTCGACCCTTTCGGACGCGTTGGGGCACTCAAAACGACCATACGAATGACTTATAAAATATTCACTTTTTTTTTAACAAAATTAGTTTCGACGTGACACGGGCACGTCCCGACTTAAATTTCCGAAATTGTCATTTAATACACTCATGACATTCAATATAACCAATATAATAGATTACTTTGCTCATTAGTAATATTCAACAAATTTCCCATAATTACTAACTCTTGTCACGTTAATAATTATAACATAATTAATTTCCGGATTTTTATTAAATAAATCATTCACGTTAACTTTAATAAATCCCCAAATTAATATAGCATAAAAATACGGGGTATTATAAATCCCCAAATTAATATAGGCTCATGAACTCTGCCACAAACTGTGAAACAAAAGAATAAATAACAAATATTATAGATGTTCATGAATTATAGTCGAGTAGACAAGGATTAGCTATAGAGAAAAATACGATCCTCACTAGTGGTAAAGTTTGGAAAGAACACATAGAAATCTAGTCACGTTCCATCATCCTCAGTTTCTCGCGATTACCAGCGAGAACTAGCCCCGTCAGTAGGCTAGGGGCCAAAAAAGGGATTATGGCTTACGAATTGGGCCTTGAGAACCGGGGAGAGGGGGGGAGGGACTTCATTATTCTTAAAGGAAGGAGGGTCCATGAGAGCCTTCCTCTTGTCCTTTTCATCATTCGTCTTCTTGTTGTTGTTCTTCTTGGTCTTCTTCTTTTTCTTCTTATCTTTTTCCTCTTCTTTGTTTTTCTCCTTAATGACCAAACCATAGTTGTCAGTTCTAGAGGACTCACACTTTGCCTTCTTTTAGGACTTAGCCTTAGAGGAAAGGGGGATATCATCATCATAATCCAATATAAGGATCATCTTCCTAGTGGGAGCCATACATTTCTCTTCGTCTGGAAAGATGAAACTAATGTCAAGAGATTTAAAGGACGAAGAAGCTTCCTCATCACGAAGTGGGAGATCAGGAATATCTTTTACCGGGCGAGCAATAAAGCTACCAGTATTATTGGTGTACTCTAAAAGAAATTAGGCTGATCTTCGGTCCTCGCCATCTTGAAGGTATTCTTTCAGCCTTCAACAGGTCAACACAATTGATGCCTTCCAAGGAAGGCCCATTATTCTTCCTGCGAACTACTCAAAGGCACAAACAAAAGGCATTGACTGTAATAATATAACAGAATGATAAGAAAATATAATAAATTAAAGGAGCAAGTGTCCACCTATATCACCCCGAGCCTAGGCACAAAAACCCTGTGTATTCTTCGCCCTCAAGGAGCGGTGGATGTTGCCAATTTCTGGGAATAAAACCCTAATCCCAATTTTCTTTATTAGAACCAGGTATGTTTACAACCAACATTATATTGTCCTTTTTCTCCTTCATGTAAAAATAAGGCCATCTTTGGTATGAGATCAGTGTAACAACACCTGATTTTTGGAATACCTGGTTGGTCCCATAAAGCTCAATTATGCGATTCATCCTATTGACTATGAACCAAGTAATAGAGGAACATTAGATGGTTACACACCGAAGAACTCAAAAAATTCTAAGAACAAATGGTTTGGGGGAAAATTCAATCCCCCCGAACCACAATAAGGGGATTGTCTACAATTGAAGACAATAGAGCGAAAAAGAGGAAAGTTACTTAAATAATAGATTATGAAAGATATGACAGATACTTGCAACGAAAAATGAAGAATGTAAATGACGAAATTTGGAGCCTTTTGTTAGCAATAAATTAGGAGTAAAAGATGATTGTTTGGTATCAAGTGCAGAGGCAAAACACAGTTTGAAATAGCGTGCATAATCATGAGGTATGGGGATCAAAGTGATTTTTAGAGATTCATTTTCCTATCAGACCAGCGTACCCTCACAATATTTGCTTATTTATAAGAATGACTTGCTAATTCAAATTCACTAAAATGGATTGAAATAAATGATCCTTTGACAAGAGTAAAATCCATTGGCCCAACAACGCTTGACCAGGAATTTTAGGGGCATTTGTGGGGGACAAAATATAATTGGTCCCAATTCAGATTGGGCGACCAAGTACAACGGAATTAGGGGAACTCCTGACCCAACTTTAATGTAAAAATGATTAATACCATCATTTATCACGTGGATAATTAAAAGGAAATCACGATTGGCTCACATCAGTTACCCAAAATCTGGAGAAAGATATTCAGGGAATTACCACATGAGCTTATCTCAAGACAAGGGAGTTCCTTTGCTTATTCAACCATTACAATTTTAAATAACTATAAATACAACCCACACCCCAGGTCCAAGGGGGATCTAATTTCAAAACTTAGAGAGAAACTAATAAGAATACAGTGACGTCTTCGTGAACGTAGGTAATTTTTCGAACATTATTTGTATGTTGTGTCATTGGTAATTTTATAGTCATCTCTTAATTACTATCTGGAATTTCTTAGTTGTGATTAATTTGCACTCACAATAACTATATATATATATATATATATATATATATATATATTCCCCCAATATTAACATATTTCACCATTAATTTCAATCTTAAACTCATCAAATATGAAGTATTTTTCCTTATATTTTTCATATGTAGAATATTTTTTTTTATCTACTGACTCACTTAACATAAGTATTATTGGGTCATCAGTGTATAAAGATTTCAACGAAGTATACTTTCTTTAATTATATATGCAATACCCCTCATTTTAAAGGTCAAAGAGGAACATAACCCATCTCGTCACTAGGGTCATATGCCCTGCTAAGAAGTTGTTGACAAAGATAAGGATGGAGGGAATATGCGATAAATAAAAGATTATTTTGATATACAACCAACTTGCAATGACAATATCGTCCAGTATCGTTTATACAAAAGGTTTTCATTATTCCTTCGCATTTTTGATGACATTATTTTTAAAGGAAGCGAGTTGCGCGTAAAAATGGAGTTTCTAAGGTGTGCATAAAATGCCCGTCTCTCTCCGAATGCTACGTAGAGATGCTCTGCCGATTAAATTGATGAGTATGTACGAATTTCAGATAGTAGTTCCATTAGGATATTAAAGAAGTTTTGAGCCTCAATGTAATGCGCCACTATGATTTTATGAGTAATTTATGGCATTTCCATGGCAACATGTAGTATTTTACATATGAAATCATGCTTTGTTTAATGACGTATGTAATTACCTGTCTTTTAGAGGTCAAAGAGGAACATAACCCATCTCATCACTGGGACATATACCGCACAAAAAAGTTGTTGACATAGATAGGGTCGTAGGGCACTTGATATTAATAAAATATTATTTTGATATACAACCAACTTGCGATGCCAAGATCTTCCCGTGTCGTTTTCATAAAAGTGGTTCCTTATGCCTTTGTATTCTTAATGAAATTATTTTTCGAGAAAGTGAGATGTGCGAAAAAATTGAGTCTGTTGATGTGCATAAAATGACCTCGTCCCTCTGAATGCTCATATAGAGATTCTCTGCCTATTAAATTGATGAGTATGTATGAATTTCAAAAAGTACTGCCATTGAGGCGTTAAAGAGGTTTTGTGCCTTGGTGTAATTATCCACTATGATTTTATGCGTAACTTGTGAAATTATTGTGGCAAGATACAATATCTTTAACGTGTATTTATTTCATTGCAATCACCATGGAAGAATTATAAAATAAAAGATTTTATTTCAATATTAGGTCCCCATTATATAAAACATAACAAATGTAATTTTAAATTGACCATCCTACAAAAAATTGTCCCACTTTGAAGGCATCCTATGTATAAGTGTTAGTTTCGTTGAACGATGGATGGAGATGGAGTGGACACGTCCTCATCATTCACACAGTAATAGAAAGATGGGTCCATTTTAACTCCATGACGCTTCCACCAGTCGATGACTTTCATGTAATGTTGAACACATTTACATGCATGTTGAATTTTTTTAGATGCTCCATTTGGTGTAGCCATTAATTTACCAAACAACTTTCCTAACACTGTTGTAAATTCTGTGGCAGGGGCATTAAAATCAATGTATAATTCGAATCATTTCCTAATGTGAAAAAAAATTGTCAAATATTTGATTGTTGGTAATAAGTGAGGAATGAGAGGAGAATAAATATATTTAATTTAGTCGTTAATGGCGTGGCATCCATCACCCTAGTGGTTTAAATGTTAGCATGTCCCCGACCATATTTGGTATGACAAATTTGGAAGCAAAATTATCTCAAATTAATCGCATTTTTTAAAAATAAAATACTATTTTAATTAAATTTTGAGACTATCATTTCTCCTTAATTATTCGTGCAAAACATAATGGTAAAAAAGTTCAATATTTATCATTGCCAACAAAAATATCAAAATTTTGGCAAATCTAAAATTACTCTACCAATACTTCATGCTTGCGTATACCTACAAGTTGTCATGGTCCACTCCAAAAAGGTGAGTCCAATGTGTCTGGGGAGATTCTTCATTATTTAAAAAAAATAAGATAAAAAAATCTCAGTTGTTGAGATCATACCTAATTTACCTCCTAAGTATACGAGAATAAACCCTAATTTCTATTATGCTAAAATGAAAAATAATAAAAATTAAAAAACACATGCACACATAACAGACAAGTTACATGGTTCACTCTTTAATGTGGGAAATTATGTCCACGATCGCTAATTATAAATGTTACATCATTTTGAAGATGATTATAATGAGATCTCACACGCTAACGAAATGGGAGACCCTAAAATATTTAATATACGAGTAATATTAGGACCAATTAATACATGTATAAAATACCCAAAATACTCTTGAAGGTTTTTTTCGCCGGGAGCAAGCCCTTGAATTGCCACCTTTGGGTGGGTGGTGGTAGCATCCCGTAAGCCGTCATTGAACTTATTGGGGAGTTCTATCCTTATTGTGGGGTTGTTTAATGCAATAAATCACGGTTCACACCCTAACATGAAAGGTCAAAGTCTTAGCAATAAATTGTTACCAATCAAGTCCTTGTAGTATCATGATACTAAAGATATTCCATGCTTGCGTATGGATGCATGTTTTCATGGTCCACTCGAAATAAGTGAGTCCAATGTGTTTGGGGAGATTATTTCTTAATTGAAAAACATGAGATAAAAAAAGGCTCGATTTTTGAGATTATACGTAATTTACCTTCAAAGTAAGTATATGAGAATAAACCCGGATCAATAATTTTCCATCTTTAGGTGAGTGCTCTGAACCTTCAACAAAATATTCTCAGTCTTCAGTGAGGCCATGACCTCGATGGTGGTCTGCTTCTCTCATAGGCCTACTTGGCCTGGGCTACAGCCTCTTGAAATTTTTAGAATGCTTCGTTCAACTCATGAATCAATTGGAACTGGTCGGCGCAACCATATAAGAGGCTCATGAACTCTGCCACAAACTGTGAAATAAAAGAATAAATATCAAATGTTAAAGATGTTCACGAATTTTAGCCGAGCATACCAAGATTAGATATAAAAAAAAAGAATATCCTCACAAGTGGCAAAGTTTGAAAAGCACGGATAGAAATCTCATCAGGTTCCATCATCTTCAACTGCTCGCGATCAGCAGCGAGCACTAGCCCCCTTAGCAGACCAGGGGCCAAAACGTTATTATGGGGTACAGATCGGGCCAGAGGGACATGGGAGTGGTGGGGGAGGGGCTTCATTCTCCTTCGAGGAAGGAAGGTCCACGAGAGCCTTCTTCTTCTTCTTCTTCTTCTTCTTCTTCTTCTTCTTCTTCTTCTTCTTCTTCTTCTTCTTCTTCTTATTATTATTATTATTATTATTATTATTATTATTATTATTATTATTATTATTATTATTATTATTATTATTATTATTATTATTATTATTATTATTATTATTATTATTATTATTATTATTATCCACCTCCTCCTTCGTCTTCTCTTTTTCCTCTTCCTTATTTTTCTCCTTGATGATCAAACATTAATTGACAGTTCTAAAGGACTCGCCCTCAACCTTCTTATAGGACTTAGCCTTGCGAAAAGGGGAAAATCATCATCATCATCCAACATAAGGATTATATTCTTGGTGGGAGCCATAGAGTCCTCTTCATGTGACAATATGGAACGGACGTCAACAGATTCAAAGGACGAAGAAGCTTCCTCATTAGGGAGTGGGAGCTCAGGAATATATTCTATCGGGCGAGCAGTAAAGCTACCGATAGTTTTGGTGTACTAAAAAATAAATAAGGCTGATCTTGTGTGCTCGGCATCAAGAAGGTAGTATTTCACCCGCCAAGCCTTCAATAAGTCAACATAATTGATGTTTTCCAGGGAAGGCTCCTTGTTCGTCCCGCGAGTTTCTCAAAGGCACAAATAAAAGGCATTGTCAACAATAAGACAACATAACGATAAGAAAATATAAGCAATTAAAGGAGAAATTGTCACCCTCTATCACCCCCCAATTTGGGCACAATAACCCTATGTGTTCTTCGCCCTTAGGGAGCGGTGGATGTTGCCAATTTCTGGCAATAAAACACTGATCCTAATTTCCTTTGTTGGAATCAGGGATGTTTATGACCAATATTTTATTGGCCTTCTTTACCTTCACATAAAAATAAGGCCATATATGGTATGAGACCAGGTGTAACAATACCTGATTTCTACAATACCTAGGTTGGTCCCATAAAACTCGTTTATGAGATTCACCCCATTGACGATGCACCAAGTATTAGCGTCACATTGAGATTGGACCACCCCGAAGAACTCAAAAAATTCTATGAACAGATGGTTTGGGGGAAAATTCAATCCCCCCGAACCACAGTATCGGTGTGAATCTAGTGTCCCCATTGATGGCTCTGACATCTCTGGACATAGGGGCACAGTCAATTGTCACCCCATAAGGAATGGAGTATGTTTTAAATTCATGTACACTTTTGCCATGAAGAATGTTCAAAATTTTCAGAAGTATTGATTACTGCAACTGAAGATAATAGAAGGGAAAAGACGAATGTTACAAATATAATAGATGATGAAAGATATGATAGAGACTTATAACGAAAACTGAAGAATGCAAATGACGAACTTTGGAGCATTTTGTTAACAGGAGATTAGGAGCAAAAGATGATCATTTGGTATCAAGTATAGAGGCATAACACACTTTGAAATAGCGTGCGTAATCATGAGGTATGGGGACTACAGAGATTTTTGATGCTTCATTCTCCTATCGAACCAGTGTACCCTCACAACGTTTGCTTATTTACAAGAATGACCTGATGGTTAAAATTCACTAAACTGGATTGAAACAAGTTATCCTTTGATAAGAGTAAAATCCATTGGCCTAGCAATGCTTGACCCTGAATTTTAGGGGCAATTGTGGGGACCAAAATATAATTTGTCCCAATTCAGACTGGGCGACCAAGTCCAACGACATTAGGGGCACTCCCGACCCAACTTACCCGTAAAAAGGATTATTACCAACATTTATCACGTGGATAATTACAAGCCAATCATGATTGGATCATATCGGTTACCCAAAATCTCGAGCGAGATATTAAAGGAATTACCTCACGAGATTATCTCAAGCCAAGGGAGTTCATTGGCTTATTCAACCACTAAGTTTTTAAACAACTATAAATACAACCCACACCCCAGGGCCAAGGGGGGTGTAATTTTGAAACTTTGAGAGAAACTGATAAGAATATAGTGACTTCTTTGTGAGCGTAGGTAATTTGTCGAACTATATTTGTATGTTGTGTGATTGGAATTTTTATATTCATCTTACGATTAAATTGACGAGTATGTACGAATTTTAGATAGTATTGCCATTAGTATATTAAAGCGATTTTGTGCCTCAATGTAATGCTCCACTATGATTTTATTAGTAAATTGTGACATTTTCATGGCAACATGTAGTATTTTGCATATGAAGTCATGCTTTGTTTAATGACATACGTAATTCCCCATCTTTTAGAGGTCAAATAGGAACATAACCCATCTCGTCGCTGGGGCCATATACCACGCTAAAAAGTTGTTGACATAGATAGGGAGGGATGGCATTTGATATTTATGAAATATTATTTTGATATACAATTAACTTGCGATGCCAAGATCTTCCAGTGTCATTTTCATAAAATTTTTTCCTTATGCCTTTATATTCTTAATGATTTATTTTCATAAAGCGAGATGGGCATAAAAATGGAGTTTCTTGGTGAGCATAAAATGATCGCGCCCCTCTAAATGCTTATATAGAGATACTCTTCCTATTAAATTGACGAGTATGTATGAATTACAAAAAATATTGCCATTAAGATATTAAAATACTTTTGTGCCTTGGTGTAATGCTCCACCATGATTTTGTGAGTAACTTGTGAAGTTTTTGTGGCAAGATATAGTATTTTTCACATGTATTTATTTAATTGCAATCATCATTGAAGAATTGAAAAATAATTTTTTTTATTTCATTCTTGGGTCGCCATTATATAAAATATAACAAATGGAAAGTTTAAATTTATCATCCTACCAAAAATTGTCCCACTTTGAAGGTATCCAATGTATAAGTGTTAGTTGCGTTGAACGATGGCTGGCGATGGAGGGCATATCCTCATCATTCACACAGTAATAGAAAGATGGGTCCATTTTAACCCCATGACGCTTCCACCAGTCATTGACTCTCATGTAATGTTGAACACGTTTACATGCATGTTGAATTTTTTTGGATGCTCCATTTGGTGTACCCATAAATTTACCAAACAACTTTGCTAACATTGTTGTAAATTCTGAGGCAGGGACTTTGAAATCAATGTATAACTCGGTTCATTGCCTAATGTGAAAAAAATTGGTCAAATATTTGATTGGTGGTAATAAGTGAGGAATGATAGGAGAATAAATATGTTTAATTCAGACATTAATGGTGCAACATCTAGAACCATAATGGTATATATGTTAGCATCTCTCCGACCATACTTGGTGTGACTAATCTGGAAGCAAAATTATCTCTAATTAATCACATTTTTTGAAAATCAAATACTATTTTAATTAAATTTTTAGAGTGTCATTTCTCCCTAATTAGTCGTGCAGAACATAATGATGAAAGAACTCTATATTTATCATTGTCAATAAAAATGTCAACATTTTGTCAAAGCTAAAACTACTCTAACAATACTTCGTGCTTGCGTATGGCTGCAGGTTTTCATGGTCCACTCCTAATTGGTGAGTCCAATGTGTTTAGGGAGATTATTACTTATTTGAAAAAAATAAGATAAAAAAGGCTCAGTTGTTGAGATCATGCAAAATTTACCTCCAAGTAAGTATATGAGAATAAACCCCAATTACGATTATGCTAAAACGAAGAGCAACGAAAATTAAAAAAACACATGTACACATAAGAGATAAGTTATATGATTCACTCTTTAATGTGAGAAATTATGTTCGCGATCGCTGATGATAAATGTTTCATCATTTGAAGATGATTATAATGTGATCTCACACGCTAATGAAAACGAGAGACCCCAAAATCTTTTATATACTAGTAATATTAGGACCAATTAATACATGTATAAAATATCTAAAATACCCCTGAATGTTTTTTGCACCGAGAGCAAGCCCTTGAACCGCCACGTTCGGGCGGGTGGTGGTAGCACCCCGCAAGCCCCCGTTGAACTTATTGCGGAGTTCAAGGGTTGTTTAATGAAGTAAATCACGGTTCACACTAACATGATAGGTCAAAGTCTTAGCAATAAATTGTTACCAAGTCAAGTACTTGTAGTATCACGACGGTGAAGGCATTTTGATAAATGTCAAACTACTATTCCCGGAAACATAATTGTCAAAAAATAGCTTATACACTCATATATACCATATTACAATGAGATAACAAGAAGAACGTATTTTATTACAAACTGCAATCCACTCTTATTTTAGTTGAAGCAACCTTCTTGCGCCAAAGATAGATAATTCCAATAATACATAAATGCATCTGTTTAAGATTGATCAATAAGCATCAGGATTTTCCAAGAGATAGGCCTCAACAGCCTTGAACATTCCAAAGGCCTTTTGTTTTCCTTCCTTAATTTGGTCTTCTTTGAGATCCACGCTGCTTTTAGTGTGATATGTGCTGCTGTTCTTGCACACAAATCCTCCATCAGCAGGTAGGTTCAACTTTGATCACGTTTGAGATTGATTCAATTATGTCCATTAAAGCATCACCTTCGAATATGCTGTAACTATAGGTCAAGTTCACCTTGTTAAGCCCATCAACCCGGTGTTTCACGCTCATGAATTGGCTATCTGCAATTTTAATTAAAAAAATACCTGTTAGTTTTTTTGGGGGGTAGCAAATTTAAGCTAATAAATACCTGCAAAAGTGAATTAAAAAGGGAGACTAACCTTCGCCAGAAGTGATAATCTTGATGCTTCTGGGGCCTCCATCACCTTCAATGGTTTCAACACTCTTAATAGCCTGTGGTAAGATTTTGGGAATGAGTGTGTCGGAGTCTAAGACAAAGGATTTAAACATTTTATAAGCTGGGATTGAGGATGTGATCTCCATTTCATAGCTAATGATACCCATGATATCTGTGAGGGAGTTTGAAATTGATCAAGAAAGAAGAACACGAAGGGTTTAATACAGAGATTGTTAAGAAGTTGTGGTGTAAGAAAATGTGAGGACTGGATCAAGCATTTATAGAGTTAGTCTATAGAATATTCCCCCCCCCCCCCTCGAAAAAAAATGTGAGACTATTTTTCAGTTGATCCTAGTTGGACCAAAATCTATTTATTTTGACTATTTTTTAAAATAAAAATAAAATAATGATCAGGTGGGAAAACCTTGAGCGTGAGCAATTGGGTCAAGAGTGATAATATATCAAAGATCTACAATCAAAATGGAAAGAGAGAAAAAGAGGGGATAGGGTTTCATCTTACCATACATTAAAATGTCTTACAATAAAATGAAGAAGAGAGAAGATATAACCTACTACAACCACCTCATAATATATAAAAAGGGGAAAATACTAAAGTACCCTTAATGCTAAATAAAACTCTAATTCCCCCATAAAAATCATGATGCTGCAGCGAGAAGCATTGAGAGTTTCCCAACCAAAAAATGAAAACGCTGAACTGGATGAGACTTCGTAAACAAATCAACTATCTATGTAGAAAAAAGAAACAAAGGGAAAACTGATGGCGCCATGCGTAAGATGATGACGAGTAATATGACAGCCAATCTCGATGTGCTTAGTCCTCTCATGAAAAACCGAATTGTGAGTAATCTGAATACCACTCTTATTATCATAGTACATTGGAGTAGGCTGAGTAGAGAGACACCCATATCTGCAAGTAACCGACGTAGACAAACAACTTCGTGAGTGGTAGAAGCCATAGAACGGTACTCGACTTCCATGGAAGACACATAAACAACAGCTTGCTTTTTGCTCTTCTAAGAAACAAGAGAATCACCTAGAAACACACAAAATCCAGTAACTGATTTGCGATCTGCAGGATCACCGGCCCAATCAGAATCAGAGTATGCACGCAACTCCAAAGAAGAAGATGAAGGAAGTAAAAGACTCTGAAATCGAGTGCCTCGCAAGTATCAGAATATACGATGAACAACTGCCCAATGAACTGTAGTAGGAGAAGTAACAAACTGACTAACAACATGGACTGCATGAGCTATATCTGGATGAGTAATAGTGAGATAAACCAAGCTTCCCACAATAGTGAGACATAAGTTGGGATCAGGCAAAAGAACACCATCATACGGGGAAAAATGAACATTAAGCTCCAAAGGGGTATCAACAATCTTAGTATCAGTGAGGCGAGCACACTCAAGAATGTCCCCGATGTACGTAGATTGTGAGAGAAGATAACCCTTTGGAGAATGATCTACCTCAATACCCAAAAAGTAATGTAGGGGCCCCAAATCCTTCATCTCAAAATAATGAGATAATTCAGACTTCAACGCTGTAATTCCACCAACATCATCCCCAGTAATAATCATATCATCAACATACAAAAAGACCAAAATACGACCACCGGAGGTGCACTTGATAAAGAGAGCTGAATCATTCTCACTTGGAATGAACCCAAGAGAGGTAATCACAACAGTTAACTTCTCAAACCAAGCCCGTGGTGCCTGTTTGAGACCATATAAGGCTTTCTTAAGCTTACAAACTTCACAAGGACAATGTGGAACACCCGGAGGAGGAGTCATATAAACCTCCTCATGAATATCGCCGTTCAAGAACGCATTTTTAACATCCATTTGCTATATATGCCACTTACAAACTAATGCAACAGTAATAAGAGTACGAATAGTAGTCAATTTCGCAACAGGAGCAAAGGTTTTGTCATAATCCATAACATATTGTTGAGAAAAACCCTGAGAAACCAATCTTGCTTTTAATGCTCAATTGACCCATCTGACCTTGTTTTGATTTTATATACCCAACGATATCCAATTACCCGCTTACCAGCAGGTAAGGGGACCAAACTCCAAGTATCTGTCTGAAGCAAAGCAGGGAGTTCCTCAGCCATAACCCGCTACCAAAGAGGATCAAGAACTGCCTCTTTATAAGACAAAGGCTCAGAGAGACAGTGAACAGAGGATAAAAATGAAGCAAAAGAATCAGAATAACAAGAGTAAACAAAATCTGGTGATTGAGTGGACTTATGTGGATGTTTTGGATAACGAGAAGGAGGTTCCACCGTTTCAGCAGGTGCTTGGGTGAGAAGGGGGAGCATCATGAACATCGAATGGCAAAGTCCCTGTATTAGTAGAAATAATAGGAACAGGAGGAACATGGGGTGGCACACTGTCTGTGGTGCAAGGTGCTTTAGATGGAACACTCTCATCATTATCAGAGAATGGATCAATATTGAAGAGATCAGATTTAGTGAGTTCATGAAGGCTATAAGGAATAGAAAAGAAAGGGACATGCTCAAGAAACACAACATGGCGAGATACATATAATTTTTTAGTAACTGTATCATAACAACGATATCCTTTTTGACCCTCACCATAACCAAGAAAGACACAAATAACTGACTTTAGATATAATTTGGTACGTTCCACACTAGGTCGAAGAACAAAACAAGTACAAAAAAACACCTTTAAGGAAGAATAATTAGGGGCACACTCATACAACTTTTCAAAAGGTGACAAACCTGAGCAATGAGAGGTTGAAATCTTATTAATCAGATTGACAGCAGTAAGGATAGCCTCTCCCCAAAACTCACTAGGGACATATACGGATAATAAAAGGGAGCGACCAGTTTCAACAATGTGCCTATTTTTCCTTTCAGCAACACCATTTTGCTCAGGAGTGTCAGTACAAGATGATTGGAGAATAGTTCCATCTAAATCAAGCAACTCATCGAAATTTTGAGAAGTATATTCCCCACCCAAATCGCATCTAAAACATTTGATAATAGTAGAATGTTGAGTTTTGACAAAGGCACGAAATTTATTATGAATATAAAAAAAATACGAACGTCGTTTCATAAGAAAAATCCAACAGTAACACGTATAATCGTCAATAAAGGAGACATAATATCGAGACCCTCCTCTTGTAATAACAGGAGACGGTCCCCACACATCAGAATGAATAAGATCAAAGGGTGAAAAAGTAGAGGAAATACTTCTATTAAACGGTAAAGCTGAAAATTTTGCAAGTTTACAACCACTACAATCAAAGATATCATGACAATGCAAATTTCCTAATTTTTCTGTAGAAGCCAAATATTTTAATCGGTACCCTGAGACATGACCAAGTTGAGAGTGCCATAAATAAAATCTAGACGAATCTGAACTCAAACGAAAGGATGACAAGTCAACACTGGAAGTTGCAACCATTCGTACATTAAGTTTCTCCATGATGTACAATCCCCCCTGCCTACGGCCTGTCCCAATCACCTTCTAAGACTGTGGATCCTGCACATGACAAAAGGTAGAAGAGAAGGAAACTGAGTAACTGGCATCACATAGTTGACCAACAGAAACAAGATTCATTGTAAGCTTAGGAATGTGGTAAACATTACAGAGAGATAAGTTGGGTGAGTCAATAGTCCCAACACCCATTGAGGGAATGGGAGTACCATCAGCAGTCATAATGGGCAACGAAGAAGTGGGACAAAAAGAACCAAAAGAGGACAAATTTGGTGATATGTGATTAGAAGCGTTGGAGTCTAGAATCCAAATACCTGAGGACTTACCAAGTGAAGAGATGGATATGGCGTGAGGCTGTTTGGCAAGAAACTTTTGAAACTACTTAGAAAGAGAAGACATGGATGGAGTTAATGATGAAGAACCTGATACAAATGAGTTTGATGGCGGTACAATTGCTGCAATATTAGGTTATGAAGGCCTATGTGAACGCTGCTGAGATTGGTTGTTGGATTTCCAAGTACAAAACTGCTGCTGAGGTGGTCGAATATTTGATTGTTGTTGTTGTTGTGCTCGTAACTTAGGGAACTGAGACTTCCAATGACCCTTCTCCTTACAGTAGCTATGTTCATCACTTGCAACTCTCGAATAAGGCTTCTTCTGATTACTGGAAATTGGCCGAGAGGAGGCTGCGAAAATAGATGGATTAGGGTCTGAAGAAATTACCTTCCCTGACTAAGTCTTGAGACGAATCTCCTCAGCTAACAACTCGTGAACAACTGAATCAACAGTTTGAAGTGGGATATGATGAAGAATAGACCCCCGAAGACCCTCAAAATCATCACGCAGTGCCATCAAAAGCTGAACCAGACGTTGTTCCTCCCTATTGGCAACATATGGTGCAAAGGCCTGCAATTCAGTTGACTCTGTGAGAGCCAACTGATCCCATAGATTCATTATAGCAGAATAGAACTCCTGGATACTCAAATTTTTCTTCTCAAGAGCCCGAATATCGCACTCTAACTGGTACTTTTTTGCGAAATTATCCAAACATCCTTTGCATAATCATCCTTCTATAGGTATACAATCTGTACAAATGATCCCAAACATCCTTTGCATAATCATACTTAGCCAACTGCATACCTATAGAAGGTGCAACTGAGTTGTTGATCCAAGTGATGATTTTCGAGTTGTTTGGCTCCCAATTATCCAAAAACTCTACATATTTTTAAACGTTCGTCTTATCGTTAGGTTTACTCAAATCGCCATTATTGTAACCCTAAAGCTTCTTCCATTTCAAAAAATCCTTCATAACATAACTCCAATACGTATAATTTTTTCCATCGAATCTGACACTAGTTGATTGCAGTGAATCATCTCTTTCACCATCCATTATGAAAATATACACTCAAACAGTACCCAAACGGAACCAAATCGAACGAACTAAATAATTAATCGAACAAATAGGAGGAAAATGACCATAATTATCTTTAAAACAGTCGAGCGAATAAACAGTTGGATCCGCAGACTATGTTGATGAGATTAAGCTTTGATCCCGCTCTGATACCATGATAATATATCGAAGATCTACAATCAAAATGGAAAGAGAGAAAAAGAGGGGCTAGGGTTTCATCTTACCATACATTAGAATGTCTTACAATAAAATGAAGAAGAGAGAATATATAACCTACTACAACCACCTAATAATATATAAAAAAGGGAAAATACTAAAGTACCCTTAATGCTAAATAAAACTCTAATAAAGAGTTCTGTTTAGTACCAAACCTTGAATGATCCAACCTTTATAGGCCTCTTTTTGGAACCAATTGAACATATGTTAAATATTTATATGAGGGTTAATATCACGTTATTATGATTGGTTAAAAAATAAATGATTTCATAATGGACTCCACATTTTTAATTAAATTGTCATGTTATGATAAGTCACATTCTTACTTAAAAGGGATAAAAAATTTGGACTCCTCTACATAATGCCATCTTGAGGTGTCTTCCTTATCTCACGTGTCAAAATATTTTGTTAAAATTTCTATGTGATTTTATAACATTCTTCATATTAATAAAAAATTTCTTAAAAAATATTTTTAGTGGTGTTATTTCTATAAGAATTTCTATCTTATGTATCTAGTAACAGAATATGTTTAAATGCTGTGTTGATTCAACTATCTTATGTATCTAGTAACATAATATGTGTAAATGTTGTGTTGATTCAATAAGTCCATGTCATATAAAAATTATTCTTAGAATTTTTTTCACATAAATTTCTAATTGAAATTTCTATGCATTAACCTTCGATGTTATATGGGGATAACCATAGAAAATTCCATTGGGGAATGTTTATATAACTATCAAAGTAATTTTTATAGATAGAAATAATAATTGAAGATGGCCTAATTACTAATATCTCTTTCTTTCAAGAGGCTCCATTATTCTAAATTATAAGTAGAAATTGGTAATAGTTAGTGACTTCATCCCGAATTAAGAGTTTTCTTTATCTTTTTACTCTCTTGAGTAAAGGCTTTCATATTAAAAGGTAATATATAAAACAAAGTGAAATTCCAAAATTACTCATCCCAATATGAGTTGCCTTCCCATAGTTGAAAGATTATTATAGTCACTATATCCATTTTACTCGCGATCAACTTTGATATTTTGGGATACTTAAGTGAACTCTTATGTGGGGACCCTTATAGTTGGCAAAAAATAAAAATTCATGAAAGATTACATTTAACAAAATGAAAAATGTGTAAAACACAAAAATAAAAAGGCACCATGAAATTTCAATTACAAACGTAAATTAAAAATAATCAATCACAAAGTTGAGCTTATAGAATTAGTTAAAATGTGCACTTTTTGGTTTTAAGATTCAAATATCTCAATTAATTTATCAAAATCAATTTTGTGAACAACTTGTTTTTAATTAAAAACACGTATAATCCATTTAATCTTTGTTGTGACAAGGTAGAAAGAAGTTAAAATTTTACGAACTTTAAGTTTTAAAAACTTTTTTTTAGAATAGGCAACAATAATGGCAGTATATTTTGTTTTATTTTTCTTTAATATAGTTTGTTTAATTATAAATCTTTTTATTAATAATGTATATTTTCTGTTTCCACCCTCTCTGTGACTCTCTCTTTAATATGGTTTTAGTTTTACAGATTCAACCCTATACTGGGGTCTAATTTTCAGGTATGCTCTCTATCTCTCTAAAAAATATAAGGACTAAGAACTGCACTAGAGTTTTTTTTGTACTGTAAATTGTTACAAAGGTTAAAGAAAGAGACAATTGTTGAGGAGGAAATGAAAAATAGGGTAAAACATAACGATTTCTCTTTCTCTCATTGTCTCTCCAGCTCTCCTTTTCCTTTCTCTGCATCTCTCTCTTCACCCGCCATGTTTTTTTTTAAGATCATTTAGTTTTGAGTTTAGGGTTTCATAATGGATTTTTTATGTTTTAGATGTTGGGATTTTTGTGTTAATGGTTGAACCCATGTTTTTGTGTTTCAAAATGGGGTTCAAAATGTGACTTTTATTAATTTTTTGAATGAAGTTTATACTATACATAATTTATTGCATTGTATTTTTCAAATAAATTTGGATTTCGTTCACAATTACTTATTGGGCTGTGGAGAAACCCAACAATTCTGGAATTGTTTTTTTTAACCAACCATCAAATTGTTCCTCTCGAGAAGGTATCTATTTTAATTTTTTTGTGTGTA
Organism: Sambucus nigra; assembly: GCA_949130495.1. NCBI lineage: Eukaryota > Viridiplantae > Streptophyta > Magnoliopsida > Dipsacales > Adoxaceae > Sambucus > Sambucus nigra. The sequence continues at coordinate 458,556,329 of OX422209.1, read as the reverse complement.
TTCATTATATACTCAGTATGTAAATAACTATTTTTCTTTCTCATGTTGATGGGGTAAAAAATTAGGAGTGACGATTCATGCATTTGGGTCGTGTTTCGGCCCAGCACGATACGACAGGAATTTTTCGAACACGACACGACACGAATTTATGTTTTTTTTAGTTGACACGAACGCGACCCAAATAAAAACGACATAACACAACACGACACGCATAACACGATATTCCAAAATTTCACACTAAATAAAATATAAATAGACATGATAACCTGAATAAAAACACGATAAGACACGACAACACGACTAACACGATTCATAAATTTGACACGAACACAACATGACAAGATTTCGTGTTAAAAAAACCCGACACGAACACAACATATCGGTCAATTTTGTGTCGTTTCGTTATGTTTATAAAGTTACCACCCATAGAAAAAATATAGAAAAATGTTATATCTATCAATTTTTTAATGAAGTGTCATATCTCATTTGAATTTAACTGGTGGAACCCAAGTGTACGGGATTGTCTTCCCATAAAAATGGTACCGAAGATTTTGATATTTCTTTTTTAAGGTAATATTTTTTATAATGAACGTGATATGTTTACGAAGTTTCAGACTTTTTTTTTAATTCAAAAATTTTAGAATGATCTTATGTTCTTTCATGCATTCTGAAAAAATCGCCTATGGCGTGACATCATGTAATTTTATAGAATTGAGAATTTTATAGAATGATCTTATGTTCTTTCATGCAATTTTATCTATATTTGGTGCTTGAACTTCTAGTTATATAGAATTGAGAATTGTATAAATGAATCTTCTTCCTTCTGTGTATAAATTATAAAGATTTTGTTTTTGGTGTTTGAGGCTGACCCGTGTTATAATAATTGGTGGGGCCCAAACTTAGCATAATGGTTATGCTACATGATCCAAACCTATCATTGCAAGTAGGTTGAAGCAAGACTATTTCTCACTTTCAGTGTTGATGATAAGATTGTTTGGACCTATTAGTTCATTCATTTTACTTTATTTGTAACAACAGAATATTGATATTATAAGATAACATATATCTGGGAGTTGTAAATTTCTGAATGTCAATGTTTGTCCGTGGCAATTTTATAAATAGTTGCAAAAATAGCGAACCATCTGGAGGTGCCCCGATCATTTGGATTCCTGGGGAATTGAGACGTCATCGAAATGCGAAACTATGGTACACTTAATCATTTCATTATGTGTAGATCGAGGATGTCATAAAGTCCTATAAAACTCCATTTACCCCTTGTTCTCCTCATCTTGAATTTCAAACTCTTTTCCTCATTCTCAAGTTTTTATTCTGCCGTTTGTGAGAGTTGTTGTTGTTGTTGTTTATGTTTTGTTATAAGAACCTTTATCTTCTTATTTATCTTTCCACTTTGTCGAAAAATGGTGTATGTTGTGGATGAGGATTCTTTGGAGGTATTTAAGGAAACCCATAGGATTCATGAGTGGGTAAAAACCGAGTTGGTAACAGGTCCTTCTGACCTTTGTGCACTAGAGGAGGGTTATTGAATTCCCACCATATTTATTATTGAGTGAGGGGTGACATTCTCTACAAATCATTTATATCTATAATTTTATTACTATTTTGACGTGGTCCCATCCTAAGTGCTTCCCAATACTTGGAGGTTTGTTAATGGCCTGAATCATATTATTGAATGCTTTATATCCAATGTAGGAATAAAGGAATTAATCTACTATTATAGTTAGAGGACCACTAATGATAGCATTTATTATTTGAAGACAAGATCTTCCAACAGATCTTAAGTAGTAAATTTTTCTGATTCTAATAAGGATTATTGGGATTATGGATTGATTATGAAAGATTGGTGGCTTCCCCAATTACTGAAGGTCAGGACTACAATGTGGCCCGTTGCCCTCAGGAGGGTCAAGACATAGGTCGACATTTGCTTATTTTTGAACAATTTTCCCTTGTTCTGGTGACCTTTCAACTAATTTTGTTATTGACTACATTTTTATTTTTTGTTTTGTAGAGAAGAAGAAGAAGAAGGATATACCTCATTCTATAGAAATTGATTTCGCCGACCTAAAAGTTGTTTGGTATATCCAACCGAGGATAGGAGAAGCTCATCATTGTTCTACATCTGTTCAACTCAGTTACCAGAGTTCAATCACTCCTTTTATTTCTCACCCCACTAAAGACGTTCAATTGGCCTCCATTAATTTGGAAGACCCAACATCTTCCTCCTTGGCTGCTGAATCTGAGTTCCCACTTCAAACAAAATCGAATTTCTCTAGCGGGGGGGGGGGGGGGGGCGGGGGATCTTCATCTTTTGAATCCTTAGACCTCGCTCTTGTGCCGATCAACGTTTCTTCTTCAGAAATGGTTAAGAGAAAGATTCCTAACCTGCTTATTGGTTTAAATTCTCCACCTCCTTAGGAAAATAAGAAGTCTTATGCTGGGGGTTCCAAACACACCATAGTGATTGAGCCTTATAAAATGAAAAATATGTAATCTCAATGAAAGGATATCATCATAAAAGGAGATGAAATGCATTTTCACAGATTATCCCAATTATTATGACTTTCGAATCAAATTCATCCTAGGATCACATAGGACTTTATGAGGGTGGTAATGTAGGTTTGGGATTAAGCATATGAAAGAAGGGGAAGTGTATGGATTCAAAGGTGTTTGGTCATGAAACCCTTGGGATAATGGAAAATTGTCGGTAATTTCAAAATTGGTAATATGATTTCCATAACAAGCACTGGATATAACATTGGAAAGAGATAAATATTACTGAAAACTATATTCAAAATGGAAATACATTCCCATTCTCTTCTTTTCTTCTTTTTATCTTGTCTTGTTTTGTTTTCTTTTTCACTTTTTATTTTCTTTTTTTCACTTATTTATTTTCTCTCACACTCTCACATGCTCAATTGCAACCACATAACAAGAACATCATTCAATCCCAAGAATCATTCCAAAAAATGTATGGAAGGTAATATGTATGGTTTATAACTCCAATTTGGAGTTGATTATGGGATTTTGGGTTATGAAACAACAGTCTATATTTAGGCTCAAAAGGGTTGATGAGGAGAATAATTTTAAGGCAAGGTCAAGGTCAATATGGGTGATATAACAAAGAGGGCTTATGATAATTTACTAAAGTTTACGCAAATTATTGAGTCAAAATAACTTTTAAAATCTTGATCAAGTAGCACATATCATAAATGAACTCAAATAATAAACGATGAAATATAAGAATAGTGAGATTACCAACGAATTTAATATTTTCAAGGAGGAAAGAGTAATGTATAACACTCAAATATGATGAAAAGACTAACTCTTACTTGGTGTGAGTATGTGCAATACAACAAAAGATTACTGAGTTATAAGGGCCTTAAACCAAATCAATTAAACAAGAAAAGCACATGTGCTCATAGGTTTGAAGATCAATTGAAGAAGTTTTTCATAATATCAATGATTTAAGGACTAAATTTTAATAACTTCTAAAACCGAGTGCATGCATCAGTATATTACCTATTGGATTGGGCATTTATTGAAATTTTCATCGAAAGCAAAGGCAAAACACCCAATAGAGGAGAAAAGATCAATTAAACTAAACAAAGGTATGCTTGGAATGGACATGTGATTAAATCAATTAAACTAAACAATGAATGGGAAGAATATTCCACAGCCCCTAACTTAAATGTTGCATTATCCTCAATGTGACTCAAGAACACAACATAATGAGAGGAAAAGAAAGATAGTACCCTAAATGGATCGATCTCCAGTAAGTACAAGTCCAAAGATTTTGCAAAACATGTTAGTACCAAACATTAAAAAAAAAAAGAATAAAAACATTTAACTAATTACACTAGACAATAAGTGACAAGAAAAAAAATCAACCTAATATGAACAACATTAAATTTTAGCTTCTAGCTAATTATATACTGGAAGTTAAAATTTTTGAAGGGTTACCCAAAATATGATTTAACTTTGAGGAATCAAAGGAGTCCCCTCACTTGCATGCGTACCTTCCAAAAAATAGGAATTCCTTTTGAACAATGGAAGGTACGTGTAGCGTGAAAGAAAAGAACCATCATCAATTCAAAGTTTTAGGTGGATGACGGGGGGTTTGGATAAATACGGTGACAAGACCAAATTGGTCCCAAGAAAATAAAAATCACCTCCTGATGGTTTTTCAATTCAAATGGGAGGTGGGGAAAGTGAAAATGAATAGACCATAAGATGAATCATCTCAAAGTAACAATCCTGTTCAAGAATTGGGTATAAGTTCTCAATACTTTCATTCGGTTCCTTCGATGTATTTAATGTTTCGATAATGATGGGTAAACAACAAAGTGAATGACCTTCAACCTCAATAGAATATGAAATATTAATAAGTGGTTTATATTTGAAAGAGCTTGGATCGCTCTCAATGATTTCTTCTTAAAAAAAGGGTGGAGGAGAATTACAAGTTTCAACCTCAACTGAGCTTTTTAAAGAAGAAATGTTTTCATCGAGTTGGGCATTTATTTATAAAGACCAACCATTAAAACTCTCAACTTTTCTCATTCAATTCCTTTTCCGCTAACTCCTGATCAAACAAACAAGAAGACACAACATCTTCATGTAAGGTTTTCTCATAGTTAGATGATTCCCCATTTTAAAATGCTTCCCAACACGATGAATGATTACATAAAAATTCTTGAATTTCATGTTCAATTCTTTCATCTTCAAGAATTTTTAGGCATTCATTCATTGTCTTGGTAGCGCAGCTTTAAGAAACATTATCATAATAATGAAAACAATGTTAAAAGTTAGAATGACACATTTCAAAATGGAAAATTCAAATACGTGAAAAGAACCATAATTTCAAATGTCTCGAAACAATTTGGTACAAGTCAAAAAGTAAGTAAAGAGAATATATAATGTATACACAAAGTACTAAAATAGTAAAATCCTGGAATGAACCGCTTCCCCGCAATGATGCCATTTTTTATGAGATGTAAACTTCGTATGTAAAATATGTGTCTTTGGGTGTTTACGCCATATAAAAAAAAATACCACAACATGGCATGCTATATATGAAAGTGTAGAGGAAAGTACGGATCAAATCCACATGGAACGGTTTTTAAGATTTAATTGATTTAACACTTAGAAAAAGGGGGAAAGAAAAGATGATAAAATGAGAATAGAATTAACACTAGGCAATATGTAAACAAATTAAATTACAAAAATGAGATTGGGATCACAACCCCACCATGGGATAACAATACGTAATGAAGAATTTTGAATCTAACATATTTAACCGAGCATTCTCAATTGATTATAAATATCAAACATGAAGAAATTTTTGTTCCATTCTACAACATTAAATTACTGATATAAGTAACTTTTAAAAACATAATTTTAACTTTGACACAAAACAATATTTTTCTCAAAATAACCAAAATACTTTACACTAAGGGATAATATTTCCCACTTTGAATTATTCAGATCCCGATTGATCCGTGATATAACATGGGTCTCAAGTAGCTCTCATCTTCAATTTCTCAGAATTGTCATCAGAGTTCCGTTGACATTGTTTGAATTTGTGGGGTTTTTTTAAAAGAAAGAATTTAAATGGATTTTTTTTCATTGCTCCAAAACACAAATATATCTTAAAGAAGTATAATTTAAGTCCCTATTAGTTTATTAAGGAACCCATCATCATAGCAAGCTGGTGTATCAATTTATATATTCTTTTGATCTAGTGAACTGTAAAACAACATAATATTAATCAAGAATTTATTAATTTAATCAAATTTTAGCATGGAGTTATTCTTAATAAAACAGTCTTGAATATTCATTTTTGACAAAATATGCCTAAAAAATAGGACAAGAGGATTACCTTCATCCGATGCTTTGATCCAATTTATTGTAGAAATTCGTTTTGAATTATCTTAATAATTCGGCGTAACCTTCATTAGTTTGACAAAAAAATATTAATGTTAGAATATTTTGATTTCTTTCACTTGCCCTGTAACTTTAGCATGTTACATTAAATGCAGATTGTTGATGGAATATAACATAATCTATATGGGGAGATGAAGACCAATTTTTCTAGTCCGACTAGTGTTGGTGTCTAAAATTGGTATGATGATTAAGATGAGTCTTAGCTGAGTTATATCAATTATTATCAGCCACATATAAAGTAATAATGTTATTAGCTACTGAGAGATGAGACATAAAGAAAGAGACGAAGTATTTCTTACGTGGTTCAACCCAGTAATGTGCTTACATCCACGAGTACAATGTCACCAGGTATTAGTATTTTAGTACAAGCCTTTTGGGTTTAGGATAAACTTTTTTTCAACTGCCCCTTAACTGAGAGAGGTAGTGAGATATTTATAGTAGGAGGAAGATGAAGAGTTGGAATACCTTTATACATTAGACATTTACACCTTTACATTACAATTAGAAGCTGTGTATTTATCCTTATGCATGTGCATCATGACTGTTGAGATCCTCATGTGTGTCTGTTCACATTACTGTTTGTTTATATTCCTAAGGGTGGTCGCCTAGTAAACTGGCAAGGGAAATAATTCATCTCACGACTTCTAACTATTGTTTTTGGACCCACTGAGTATGATGATATGTGTCACTTTTTTATTTGTCCACCTAGACGTGTTATTCTAGGTCACAACAAAGTCCCCATTACTTCACTCTTGATTGGAGTGATTTAGTGACTGAAAGGATGGAGTATTATCTGCTGGGATTTGCTCGGTTCTCTCGAAGCATCTTGTCGGGTGTCGACTTATGGGAGTTGTAAATTTTTGAATGTCATTGTTTGGCTAGTGGAAATTTTGTAAATAGTCGCAAAAATAGTGAAGCATCTGGAGGTACACTGGTCATTTGGATTCCTAAGATGTCGTCGAAAGGAGAAATGATGGTACACTTAATCATTTCATTTTGTAAAGCTCGATGGATGTCATAGAGTCCTATAAAACACCATTCCCCCTTCTTCTCCTCATCTTGAATTTCAAACTCTTATCCTCCTTCTCAAGTTATTATTCTGCCATTTGTAAGAGTTTATGTTTTTTCTGTTTTACTATAAAAACATTTCTATTCTTACTTATCTTTCCACTTTGTTAAAAAATGGTGTATGTTGTGGATGAGGGTTCTTTGGAGGTATTTAGGGCAACTCATAAGATTCATGAATGGGTAAAAACCGAGTTAGTAACGGTCCTTGTGACCTTTGTGCACTAAAGGAGGGTCACTGAATTCCTACCATTTTATTATTAAATGTGTGGTGACATTCCCTCCAAATCGTTTATTTCTAGAATTTTGTTAGTATTTTTATGTGTTCCCAGCCCAAGTGTCTTCCAATACTTGGAGGGTGGTTAATGGCATGAATCATATTAATGAATGATTTGGAACCAATATAGGAATAAAGGAATTAATCTACTGTTATAGTTGGAGGACCACCAGTAAAGTTGCCTGATTCTAATAAGGATTATTGGGATTATGGAATGATTATTAAAGATTTGCATTTTGCCCTTGTTGGTGAGGGTGAGGACTACAATGGGGCCCGTTGCCCTTAGGAGGGTCAGGGCATATGTTTGCATTTCCTTATTCTTATACAGTTTTCCTCTTTTTTGGTCTTTCAACTAGTTTTGTTACTGACTACTTTTTTATTTTTTTGTTTTTTAGAGAAGAAGAAGGATATACCTTGTTCTTTAGAGGTTGATTTCATCGACCTAACATTTGTTTGGTTTATCCAACAGAGGTTAAAAGAAGCTCATCCTCGTTCTGCATTTGTTCTACTCAGTTACCAGAGTCTAATGACTTATTTTATTGCTCGCCCCACTGGAGATATTCCATTGATCTCCATTAATTTGGAAAACCCAAAATCTTCCTCCTCGGTCGCTTAATCTGAGTCCTCACTTCAAACATAAGGGAATTTCTCTAATGGGGGGAAATCTTCATCTTTTAAATCATTAGACCTCGCTCTTGTGCTGATCAACATTTCTTCTTCAAAAATGGTTAAGCGAAATATTCCCAACCTCCTTGCTAGTTTAAATCCTCCACCTCCTTCTGAAAACAATAAGTTGTAACACCTCGTGACTTTGGGACTGACAAATTAAATTTTCAAGAAAAAAAAAATTATTTAAATTAGAGAATTTTAAAAATTGAAAATTGAGGTAAAAAAATTGAGGTAAAAAAATTGAGGACATTTTAAAGTATTCTGGATGACAATTTTGAGTGCGCCATTGATTCCTGATGAGTCGAGATATTTGAAATGACTGTCCTTGGGTTTTATTTCGGTTTCAGAATATTTTTAAGTCAGTTTGACTCGAATTTCAGTAAACGAATCATTTAAAATGTGTATTAACATTTAAAAACTGGGACTTATTTTTTAAGGGATTAAGGGCTTACGATTTCAGCCCTTCTCAATTGTGAGAAGAGAGAAAGAGAAAGTGAGAGAAAAGAAGAAGGAAGGAAGAGAGAGAGAAGAAAAATCTTGGAGATTTCGTTCCATATGCGATCTCGAGGACGATTCAACCTCTACAATTCTGAGGAAAGTGTTTAATCTTGCTAAATAATTCATTTGTGTAGTTTATTTCATAAGTTGCGGGTTAAAGAATTGGATTTTGAGGTATTAATGTCAAAACCTAGATTTTGTAGATTAAATCTTGAAATTGATGTTTATATATGGGTTTGATTGTGTAGAGATGATTCGGATCAGAGTTGAGTTGAATTATGGGTTTAGAATCATGAATTGATGAAGATTTAGGGGTTGGAAGTGTTGATTTAGGGTTTAGAATTTGTGGGTTTTGCGAAGAAGAAGAAACCTTCAATTTCTATAGACCCGAATCGATTCGCCCCTAAGAGAATCGATTCGGCTTAGGAAAAAGTGTCAGGTCGGCATGACCGAATCGATTCGGACCCAAGGCGAATCAATTCAGCCTGAGACAAACTCTCAGGTCCTTTAGACCGAATTGATTCGCATATGGGGCAAATCGATTCCCCCTTGATAACGAATCGATTCGGGCCGGGCCTTATCGATTCAAAAACAGGGTTGTTTTGTGGAGTTTTTCTAGAATAATTTCGAACCATTTTTGGTTGGGTTTATTGATGTTGGTCATGATAATACGATGTAAGAAATATGTTTTGGAGATTTATTAGAAGTTTCTCGCATGATGAGATCGCGGGTACGTATCGAGTTATTTTGGGGACTTATATACATATGTATGGGAGTCATATTGATATAGTAGGGAATCTCATTGAGAACAAGAGTTTTATTTAGAGGTCATAAGTGAGCCTAGTTATGATGTAAGGTTAACGACCCTTTGAGAGAGTTGTGAGGGTACGGTATGGAATTGTAGGCCAATATTTGTGTCGAATCCTTATAGCGATAGGATTCTATTTAATATATGGTTTGGTACCATTGAGAGGTAGAAGTCATGTATCCTTAGTGATGATAAACTCAAGGAATAAATCATAAACGTGTTAACATTAATGGTTCATTATGAAGCATTGAATCGTAATCTAAAGTGAGGGTAATTTGACTTATTTCCGACCAATAGTTGTGGGTATACTTATCGTCGAAATAGTCTATATATATATATCGACATGTGATTTACTATGGGTATCCCAATATATGATCAGATCGTAAAATAAATGTATTTTTGAGCTTGAGGCTTACAAATTATTGATTGTGTGAGTAACAATTGGGATTCCAATACTTGAAAGGATTATGAAATGAATTTGGGATTAAGATTGTTGTTTAAAGACTATTAGTTATGTGCATACATATAGTCGGGATTATTATTAGATATAGCTGCATTTGGACATAGATGAATGTATAGTCATCGTTACACACCTTCAACTTTGAGTTAGTAGTCCTAATGTTGTATATATTAGGGGACTATTCATTTCATAGGGACAATGAATGAAAATATGTCAAGTGAGACAACGTATAAGGGAGAATGCTTTGAGTATATATGCGTCGTAACAAGGGTGAGTATTACGATAGTGTACATATATCGCCCACCTATGTTACTTGTTGAATAATGATTGGAAATTAGAATATGTATATATAGAGAGAGATTTATATATACTTAAATGGGTATATGGATATGGAGCAAATGTATATTTCTTATGTGATGATTTATACATATGATGCGATTACTTGTATATATATACTGTGTGAATGATATATCTACTTATGATGTGAATCATACCGGACACATGCTATCATGGGAAGTTGCGCGATGTTGGGTGAGCCCCTGGCTTGAGGAGCAGGGGTGGATATTCCCCAGGTCATAGTCGTCCATTATTATTTGTGTGATTTTATTTTTGGGGGTGATAAGTCTTGGGTATGGGTCATTCTCACTTGACCGATTAAGAACTATGACCGCTTCCCACATGTTATGATTGATTTTGTCACCATGGCGGTGTGATAATAGTCCAATAGGTGGTGACCCTGAGAGAAAGTGAGTAATTTTTGGAAGACGATAGCATGGTGCAGTATTTTGGCATCCTATAGCCGTTATGTTATGTGTATTGCAAAGTGTACATTATGTGTGTTATGTATACGTGGTTATATATATATATATATATATATATATATATATATATATATATATATATATATATATATATATATCCTATAGGTGAAGAGGATACGAAGTTTCTTTGATGTACATCTTAGGTGGTTTTGGTGTAATAGTTCATTGGGGTTGAAGGATCGTACTTAGCGATAATTACGGTTCTATAGACCCAAAGATTTAATAGAGATTCAAATTATTTTCTTAGATGGTAATCGATATTTCGGTAGTTGTAGTAATAGAATTTGCGTGTATGACATAATGGATCCCTACGATCGACATTGTCAAGGAGTGGTGTATAGGGAGTTCCTTGTTTGGATTTCGCTTTGCGAGATGCCCCATGCACGAAACGTAGTGCAATGTTGATATGTAGAGAGAAGTTTTATCCTTAATACTTGTATGTGTGTTGTTTAGAGAATAAGCTTTTGTATTGAAGCCAAATGTTAATGTGTGATGTATTAAACCTTATAATTGGTTTAAACTAATAATGGGAACCAATGAAGCCTTGTAAGGTATATATATATATATATATACATGTGTGTATATCTTTAAGTGGGAATAGAATGGAAAAAATTCTTGGGTTATAGTAGGATGGTGGGTCATGCGGGTATGGACTGGACGTATGCTAAGTTAGGTTGTCCTTGTATGGGTGGGGTAACTTAATTAAGGTTACTGGACGCGATTAGGTGCACGCTGTACATGAGTGGTGAGTTTGAGGTTTCATGAGAGTGCGACTCCACTTTAATTATGAAATAGTGCATTTAGATTTATTATGCACAATTAACACACTTGCTAAACATTTTTATACCTCGGGATTATATTTATCTTTTTCTATATATATGTATGCATATATTTCTACAGGTGACCTACCGCATGCATATCGGATTCTTTTCTATCCAGAGTCTTGGGAGACGTAACAAGTGCGGACTGTTGCGGGATTTAGATTGTAGTCTGTTCCTATCTCTTTGTACATCTAGATAAGACTCATGTTATGTATCTGGTTTATACCCACGGGTTATTTGTAGCTATTTACATTTCTTGTTTATGATCGTTGTACTGTCTGTGACCCGAAAACTTATTTCGGTTTATTTCTTTAGTTCACTCGTTTCATTTTAATTCAAGCATTTTCTTTTATCATGGTACTTGTGTGTACTCTACCGTTTCCATTAGTTCTATATTATTGGTTGGTTATGTGTTGTATGTTTAATTTTAATTTTGGCATCAGCTTTTATAGTTTTGGGTAGTTAACCCTATTTATTTTAGTATAGTTTGTTGATGGTGAGAATGAGCCATCTGAGATTCCTGATTTATTGTAGTATAGGACTGGCCACCCGTTATTATTTTAAGCGGGTTGTCACAGATGGTATTAGAGCATCAGGTTTTAGTGTCTTTAGGATCTGTGCGGGTATTCTACGTTCTTTCGATTAATGTCCTTGATGTAGAGCTCTACTCTTAGGATTGTTGTGTTCACTGCGTTTATCTTCTTCTGCGAGGTGTACTCATTTGAACGATGTTCTGACACAATTTCTTTCATCTCTGACATCGCTAAGAATTATTCATCTAGGAAGGGATAAGATGAGAGATGCAATACCCATAACAGATTTTGAGTTCTCTTTGACTGGAGGTATTTGTTTTCCTCGATTCAGGTGGAGAAAAGGAGATTTCTAGTGGTAATTCAAGGTGATCTGACAGTGGTCAAGTGAGAAGGAAAAATTAACTCGAATGGAGAACTTTTTGATTGATAAGGTAAGTGCTGAGGAGAGGCATATATTGAAGGCCTTGGGAGGTTTAGATTGACGAACTTGTCAACATTTGTCAGTAAACCTGGTGATGCTCACTTTTACAGGTGAAAAGTAGGTGGCATTGTCCTATTGTTAGGAGTATCGTCTTCATTTAAGAGGGGAGTGAGAAATTTGGAGACTTGGGTTCGTTGTGTAGGATCGAAGGATTTATCGGGGGTCTCAATAGCGTTTTGTCCTTCAGGGTCGTTAGGAAGGATTTTTGGGGAGATGTTTGTCTTGAGGAGAATTAGGCTTTATGAAGAAGGATTTTCCTAAAGGAAGTAGAGGACTTTGAACAGGAATTCATGGATGAAGTAAGGCAATTTTATTATGGAAGTATAAGGTAGAATACCTTTCTTTGGGTTTAGGTCGCACTTTATGCGATATTGTGAGTGTCGCAGGTAAGGAATAATGAGGGGTTAGCCGCTATAACCATAGTGTGTATAGAATTTTCCTTCGAGGAAGGAGTTAGTAAGTATGGCCTTTGTATGGCATCTTTTTGAGATAATAGACCGTCTCGTAAGGAGATAGTAGAGAGTTTTGTTATTGAATTTTGGAAGTGAAGACTATTAAGGTTTGTTCAGTAATGGTTATAAGGCAATTTTTGTATAAATAGGCTAGTGCAGGTAATTGTAGTGTTCCAATCAGGGAAGGACTTACTTGTGGCAATGCTTTAATGCGATGTAAAGGATTTGTAGAACTGAGGAGGTTCAGAGTTTAGAAGATTCGTTGTTGAGCAAATAATTCAGCTCATGGTTATTCTAGTTATGAGAACTATGGATTGATTATAGTATTGTATTTGTTGGGGCCTTGTGTCTTGAACATAAGGTAATTGGTTTGTGTGTCTAAATGCATGGAATGGTTTTATATTATACTCCTATATAGGCCTTAGGGAAATATTTATGGTTTTAAAATCTTTTATAAAACCTTAATCCTGGTTCAACTGATTTCAATTCCTGACATAGCTACACAGTAGTGTATTGGGAGGGTTCCTTGTTTGGATTTTGCTTGCGAGACCTCCCTCGCATGAATGTAGCGAATGTCAGGAATTGAGAAGAGTTCAAACCTTGGAAATTTCATATTTTTATATTCTTAGTGAGCTATTATAGATTAAATTATGGAGAGTCATATTACGATTTGAGGCTCATGGAGCCGGGTTATATTTTTACGAGTGGAGATCGGGTACGAGGTGTATGGGCGCCCTGGGTAGCTAGTTTGTTTTTAAAATTTATATGGTTCGATCGAAGAACTGGTAGAGATGGGTATAGTGATCTTGAGGGTAGATGTAAGGACTAGATGAGATTGAAGTCCTAGGCATAACCTAAATTTCACGGACAAAATTTTTGTAAGAGGGGAAGTATGTAACACCCCGTGACTTTGGGACTGAGAAATTAAATTTTTGAGAGAAATAAAAATTTATTTAAATTGGAGAATTTTAAAAATTGAAAATTGAGGTCCAAAAATTGAGGACATTTTAAAGTATTTTGGATGATAATTTTGAGTGTGCCATTGATTCCAGATGGGCCGAGATAGTCGAAATGACTATCCTTGGGTTTTATTTCAATTCCGAAATATTTTTAAGTCAGTTTAACTCGAATGTGAGTAAACGAATCATTTAAAGTGTGTATTAACATTTAAAAACTGGGACTTATGTTTTAAGGGATTTAAGGGCTTACGATTTTAGCCCTTCTCAATTGTGAGAAGAGAGAAAGGGAAATAAAGAGAAAATATGAATAAAGGAAGAGAAAGGAGAAAAAGCTTGGAGATTTTTGTCCGTATGCGATCTCGAGGACGATTCAACCTCTACAATTCTAAGGCAAGTGTTTAATCTTGCTAAATAATTCATTTATGTTGTTTATTTCATAAGTTCTGGGATAAAGAATTGGATTTTGGGGTACTAATGTCAAAACCTAGATTTTGTAGATTAAATCTTGAAATTGGTGTTTATATATGGGTTTGATGGTGTAGAGATGATTCAGATCAGAGTTGAGTTGAATTATGGGTTTAGAATAATGATTTGATGAAGGTTTAGGGGTTTGAAGTGTTGATTTTAGGGTTTAGAATTCGTTGGTTTTGTGAAGAAGAAGAAACCTTCAAGTTCTGCAGACCCGAATCGATTCGCCCCCTAAGCGAATCGATTTGGCTTAGGCAAAAGTGTCAGGTATGCATGACCGAATCGATTCGGACCCAAGGCGAATCGATTCGGCCTGAGACAGACTCCCGTGTCCTTTGGACCGAATTGATTCTCATATGGGGCGAATTGATTCACCCTTGAGACCGAATCGATTCGGGCCAGGCCAAATCGATTCGGAAACAGGGTTGTTTTATGGAGTTTTTCTAGAATAATTTCAAACCCTTTTTGGTTGGGTTTATTGATTTGGGGCATGATAATATGATGTAAGAAATATTTTTTGGAGATTTATTAGAAGTTTCTCGCATGATGAGATCGCGGGTACGTATTGAGTTATTTTGGGGACTTATATACATATGTATGGGAGAGGGTCATATTGATATAGTAGGGAATCCCATTGAGAACGGGAGTTCTATTTAGAGGTCATAAGTGAGCCTAGTTATGGTGTAAGGTTAAGGACTCTTTGAGAGAGTTGTGAGGGTATGGTATGGAATTACAGGCCAATATTTATGTCGAATCTTTTTAGCGATAGGATTCTATTTAATATATGGTTTGGGACTATTGAGAGGTAGAAGTTGTGCATCCTTAGTGATGATAAACTCAAGGAATAAATCATAAACGTGTTAACGTTAAGGGTTCATTATGAAGCATTGAACCGTAATCTAAAGTGAGGGTAATTTAACTTATTGCCGACCAATAGTTGTGGGTATACTTATCGTCGGAATAGTCTATATATATATCGGCACGTGATTTACTATGGGTATCCCAATATATGATGAGATCATAAAATAAATGTATGTTTGAGCTTGAGGATTACAAATTATTGATTGTGTGAGTAACAATTGGGATTCCAATACTTGAAAGGATTATGAAATGAATTGAGGATTAAGATTGTTGTTTGAAGACTATTAGTTATGTGCATACATATAGTCGGGAATATTATTAGATTTATCAAAGTGCATTCGAACATAGATGGATGTATAGTGATCGTTACACACCTTCAACTTTGAGTTAGTAGTCATAATGTTGTATATATTGGAAGATTATTCATTTCATAGGTATAATGAATTAAAATATGTCAAGTGAGACATCGTATAAGGGAGAATGCTTTGAGTATATATTTGTCGTAACAAGGGTGAGTATTACAAGAGTGTATATATATATCGCCCGCTTATATTTCTTGATGAATAATGATTGGAAATTATAATATGTATATATATAGAGAGAGATTTGTATATACTTAAATGGTTATATGATATGGAGCATATGTATACTTCTTGTGTGATGATTTATACATATGATGCGATTGCTTGTATATATATACTGTGTGAATGATATATATACTTATGGTGTGAAGCATACCCGACACATGCTATCATTAAAAGTTGCACGATGTTGGTTGAGCCCATGGCTTGAAGAGCAGGGGTGGATATTCCCCAGGTCATAGTCGTCCATTATTATTTGTGTGATTTTATTTTTGGGGTTGAGAAGTATTGCGTATGGATCGTTCTCACTTGATCGGTTAGGAACTATGACCGCTTCCCACACATTATGATTGATTTTGTCGCCACGGCGGTGTGATAATAGTCCAATAGGTGGTGACCCCGGGAGAAAGTGAGTAATTCCTGGAAGATGATAGTATGGTGCAGTATTTTGGCATCCTATAGCCGTTATGTTATGTGTATTGTAAAGTGTACATTATGTGTGTTATGTATACGTGGTTATAGGAATGAATGATTGATTATATATATATATATATATATATATATATATATATCCTATAGGTGAAGAGGATAGGAAGTTTCTATGATGTACATCTTGGCTGATTTTGGTGTACTAGTTCACTGGGGTTGAAGGAACGTACTTAGCGATAATTTCGGTTATGTAGACTCAAGGATTTAATCGAGATTATAATTATGTTCTTAGATGGTAATCGATATTTAGGTAGTTGTAGTAATAGAATTTGCGTGTATGACATAATGGATCCCTACGATCGACATTGTCAAGGAGTAGTGTATGGGGGGTTCCGTGTTTGGATTTCGCTTTGCGAGATGCCCCATGCATGAAACATAGTTCAATGTTGATATGTAGGGAGATGATATGCCCTTAATACTTGTATTTGTGTTGTTTAGAGAATAAACTTTTATATTGAAGCCAAATTTTAATGTGTGACTTATTGAAACTCATAATTTGTTTAAACTAATAATGGGAACCATTGAAGCCTAGTAAGGTATATATTTATATATATATATATATATATGTGTGTGTGTGTGTGTGTATCTTTAAGTGGGATTATAATGGAAAATATTCTTTGGTTATAGTAGGATGGTGGGTCATGCGGGTATGGACCGGACGTATGGTAAGTTAGGTTGTCCTTGTATGGGTGGGATAACTTAATTAAGGTCGCTAGACGCGATTAGGTGCGCGCTGTAGATGAGAGGTGAGTTTGGGGTTTAACGAGAGTGAGACTCCACTTTAATTATGAAATAGTGAATTTAGATTTATTATGCACGGTTAACACACTTGCTAAACATTTTTACACTTCAGGCTCCGACCCGTTTATATTTCTCTTTTGCCATATATATATATATATATATATATATATATATATTACTACATGTGTCCTATGGATGCCGGATGATTTTCTATCCAGAGTCTTGGGAGCCGTAACAGGTGTGGAATGTTGTGGGATTTAGATTGTATTCGCTTCCTATCTCTTTGTACATCTAGATAGGACTCATGCTATGTATCGGGTTTATACCCAAGGGTTATTTGTAGCTGTTTATATTTCTTCTTTATGATGGTTGTACTGTTTGTGACCCGACAGCTTATTCGGGTTTATTTCTTTCGTGTACTCATTTCATTTTAATTCGAGCATTTCCTTTTATCATGGAACTTGTGTGTACTCTACCGCTTCCATTAGTTCTATATTGTTGGTTTGTTGTCTGCTGTTTGTTTAATTTTAATTTTGGCATCCGCTTTTATAGTTTTGGGTAGTTAGCCTTATTTATTTTATCTCCAAAAGAATGTTACAAGTGGGGATTATGGTGAGGCATTTTCACACCATATGGATGAACATATGGTGAGGTCTTTTCACACCTCAAGTAGTCTCACACCATATGGATGAACAATTATGGTGAGGCATTTTCACATTTGGGAGATAAACCTGATCAAGCCCATAAAGAATGTTACAAGTGGGGATGGATCAAAGCCCTTACTGTGATCAAGGTGCCAAAAGAGGATAATCTCTAGTAATGGCCTGACCCTGGATGTTTAGACCAGTCTACTCCTCCATTCAAGTTGGATAGTTTATGGATTCTTACTTATGTAATTCCCATTTGTTTCATCAAAAAAATATCTTAGGGATGATGTCCTTAGTCAACCCTTACACTTGGTGGATAAAGCCAGCACAAGCTGTTAGTCTAGGCTTTGGGAATTGATAGTAATAGTTTATCACACCCCGCGTAATTCGACGTCGACTGCTACCAAAATTATGTCCGCCATTAACTAAATAAATACCATTCATAGAATGTGACAGATATGAGAAATAATAAAATTCATCCCACAAGATAATAATTTAAATTAATCCAAAAAATGAAGTATCAACACGATATAAAATCCATCACCATGCTAAACTCCAATAATACCCAAATCCTAAATTAAATAAAACTCCAATAAACTGAATCCATAATTATAAATCTGAATAAAACAGTAACAACTAGGAAACTGAATGGCCCACTAAATCCATAAAACGAGTCTCATATCAAACGCGAATGAATAGAAACTAAACTAACTACAAATCATAGAATAAATAAACTTCAACTGCACTTCTAAGATATAACTCTAATAATCCTGTGCAGCTACTCCATCACTAAAAAGGTTAGCAAACGCACAGGGTCAGAGCCCGAAGCATGAATACACTCTACTCCACTCAATTAGGGTCTAATAATTCACATTATTATAGCGGTCCTCCCATCTCAGGTAATACTCCCACCAAATACATTATTATAGCGGTGCTCCCGCCTCGGGTGGTACTCCCACCAAAATAAACATTCCTCTCGTCAATAACCAGTAGATCTGTTTAAACCGTCGATCCCGTAATATGACGAGGATCCACACATGACACGACATAAAAACCAATTGACCTATTTAAACTATAGGCCCCCGCATATTATGTCGCCGATATATTTTAATACACATATTTTCTTAGGCATTAATTCTCAAATATTTATCCTTCACGTATTTATTTCGCATATTATTCCACCCTTGTTATCGATGTGAGATCCTCAAAACACCATTAGTCCCATACCTAGGGGTACCCAATACATAAATACTTCATACCTTCATTATATGATGGATTTATATTAATAAATGTTCTTAGTCTTATACCTAGGCTAGAGAATCGACAACACGACCTAAAAATTAGCCTCATCCCAGAATCACCCATCCGTAAAATTCTACAGTCACTATCCCCATACATAGAAAGCGTAAGTCACAAGTAAGGCATACCCACTATTACTATACCTAGCAAGTATCCTAAAATATATGTGAGGGAACACTACAAGAAAAATCCCATAGTCCTTGCGATGATAAATATCAAGAACAACAAATCACATAATCTAACAACATATATGAACAATATCACAAATTTGTTCGCGATGGCACAATTTAATTTAATTTAATTAATAATACCGCCATCATTAGATTTCTTAACACAAATATTTCCATCTAATAGTTTGAGATTATTCGACATGCAACTTTATGAAACATATCATCATTGTCCTATTTTATTAAAAACATAACTTTCACGCGTGTGAATAAGTCCCGATTTTATTCAAATAACTCCCACAAAATTCTACATGCAATACTACACCCATAATAACCAAACCCCACTACTCTCTCCTACGCACCCAAGGGGTTCAAGTCTTATTCCATATTAAAAAAATTCATCAAAAAAATTACCAAATTTAGTTTTCACTTTTTCTAGTTAAGTTGCTAATTTATTTTAAGAAAAATAAGTCATTGAGGATTTAGGAGAAACTTAAAATACATAATACTAAAGGAAGAGAATAGAGTATCCATGAGTGAACAAAATTTTTTTAGAAAATCTTAGTAGACGGTTGGAATCCACTCGAAAAATTATGAAAAATTTCTTCTTGAACCAACTTGAGAAAACACCAATTGAGCCTTCAAATCTTGAGTTAAAACTTGATAACATTTGCGATAGGGTTTGTATGAGGAAGAAGATGAACACAATAGAGAACTACAACTCTTAATATTCTTAATAATGAGTTTTAAAAGTCCAAGCCCCGAAATATTAATATATATATAAGTGTAGGAGGAATTTAAGTGCAATAGAAGAATCCAATTAAAACAAAAATAGTTCGCCCGCTAGTCACGGTTCAGAACTATGACAAATGTTTTTTTCAGAGAATTTTATGTTACAAGGACCCTTTCTAGAGAGTTTTATGTTATAAGGACTCTTCTAAATGGCCCAAGACTTATATATACTCATATTAGGACTCATTTAAGCTAGATTTTCGAGTTTAGAATAAATTTAATTAATTACCGTATAAAATTGGGGTTGTTACATACTTCCCCACTAGCACATGAATTTCTTCCTCTAAATTCAAAAAAGCGTAAACGTACAAAATAAAAATAAGGGTCATCTTTACCTATCAAAGAATGCCACGATTAGGCACCCATAGTCACAATCCTACATGCACATCCCCCACGATAAAAAATACAATATATATATATATATATATATATATATATATATATATATGACAATAACGGCGTACCACGCGCTCTCGCGAATTACGAATTGATTTTATCTCCAAAAGTCATCAAAATGCTAAAGTCCTCATATCAATATATATCACCAAAATCGATACCTAACATTTGCACTAACAATCTCCGAAATATATTTCGTCTCCCAATAATCCCTTGTAAGTATCCTCAAATCAAAATTACTAGTTCTAACTTCAATTCCTATAACGTCCTTATTACAAAACTCATCTCTAAGAAATACAACGAACACGTATGCTAGACCCAATACCTTATGGAGTACGAATCGACAAAGAAGATAAAATATCGGTAACGTGAAATATAAAATGGACTCACAACCTATGAGTCCTAAAACCATGCTCTGATACTCTATGTAACACCACGCATGGTTCCGGCGTCGGCCACCACCAAAATCACGCAGGCGTTAACTAAATAAATACCATTTTCAGCATGTGACAAATATGAGAAATAATAAAATTCATTCCGCAATATAATAATTTAAATCAATCCATAAAATGAAGCTTCAACGCAATATAAAATCCATCACCATGCTAAACTCCAATAATACCCAAATCCTAAATTAAAGAAAACTCCAAAAACTGAATCCATAATGATAAATCTGAATAAAATCGTAACAACTGTGGAACCGAATGGCCCACTAAATGCATAAACTGAGTCCTATAACAAACACGAATGAATAGAAACTAAGAAAACTAGAAAGGATAGAATAACTAAACTCCAACTTCACTTCCAAAATATAACTCTAATAATCCTGGGCAGTTACTCCAACACAAATACCTGGAAAAGGTTAGCCCACGCAAAGGTCAGAGCCCCGAGCATGAATACACACTAATCCCCTCAATTAGGGTCCTTGAACCCAAAAATTATCATTATACATCATAAATATCACAATAGAATATTTTAAATTAAACGAGATATAATTAGGCGCAATAACAATAAATCACTATCTTTCCAAAATAATTCTTATTCAAAAATCCAACCAATATTATTTTAAATAACCAAAAGTCTCATATTGTTAATTTAATTAAATTAACCCAATTTATCAATCTTCTCAATTTATAATCATCCATTGCGGTACACCTGCATAAAATACTTACTCCAATATTTTAGAGGTCCTCTAGCCTCGGGTGATACTCCCATAAAAATACATTATTATAGCGGTCCTCCAGCCTCGGGTGGTACTCCTATAAAAATACACATTCTCCTCGCAATAGCCTGCTTATCCGTTTAAACTTTCGATCCCGCAATATGACGATGTTCCACACATGACACGATATAAACATCAGTTGACCCGTTTAAACTGTCTGCCCCTACACATTATGTCGCCAATATATTTAATACACGTATTCTCTTAGGCATTAATTCTTAATTATTTGTCCTTCTTATATTTATTTTTCAAATTACCCCACATTGTTATCGATGTGAGATCCTCAAAACACCCTTAGTCCCATAACTAAGGGTCCCCAATACATAACTACGTCCTACCTTAATTCCAGTACTGATTTCTATTAATAACTCTTCCTAGTCTTACACATAGGCTAGCGAATCGACGACATGACCTAAAAATCAGCCCCACCCCGGAATCACCCATCCGTAAAAATCTACACTCACTAGTCCCATACCTATAAAGCTTAAATCGCAACTAAGGCCTACCCACTATTACCATACCTAGCAAGTATCCTAAAATATAGGTGAGGGAATACTACAAAAAAAAAATCCCGTATCCCAGCGATGATAAATATAAACAATAATAAATCACATAATCCAACAACACATATAAACAATATCGCAAATTTGTTCTCAATGGCATAATTTAATTAAATTTAATTAATAATACCGTCAACATTATAATTCTTAACACAATTATTTCCATCTAATAGTTTGAGATTATTCGACATGCAAGTTTATGAAACATATCATCATTGTCCTGTTTGATTAAAAACATAACTTTCATGCGTGTGAATAAGTCCCGATCTATTTGATCTAAATAATTCCCATAAATTCTACATGCGATCCTACACCCATAATAACCAAACCCCACTACTATCTCCTACGCACCCAACGAGTTCAAATCTTATTCCATATTAAAAAATTCCATAAAAAAAGTACCAAATTTAGTTTTCACTTTTTCTAATTAAGTTGATAATTTATTTTATGAAAAATCATTGATGATTTAGGAGACACTTAAAATGCATAATACTAAAGGAAGAGAATAGAGTATCCATGACTAAGTAAAAGTTGTTTAGAAAATCTGAGTAGACGGTTGGAATCTACTCGAAAAATTATGAAAAATTGCTTCTTGAACCGAATTCAGAAAGTACCAATTGAGCCTTGAAATCTTGAGTTACAACTGGATAAATTTTGCGATAGGGTTTGTATGAGTAAGAAGATGAACACAATAGAGAACTAAAACTCATTAAATGTTTAATAATGAATTTTAAAAGTCCAAGCCCCGAAATATTAATATATACATATAAGTGTAGGAGGAATTTAAGTGCAATAGAAGAATCCAACTAAAACTAAAATAGTTTGCCCATTAGTCACGGTTCAGAACTTTGACAAATCTTTTTTGAAGAGAATTTTATGTTACAAGGACTCTTTCTAGAGAGTTTTATGTCATAAGGACTCTTCTAAATGGCCCAAGACTTATATATACTCATATCAGGACTCATTTAAGCTAGATTTTCGAGTTTATAATAAATTTAAATAATTATCGGATAAAATTAGGGTTGTTACATACTTCTCCACTAGCATACGAATTTCTTCCTCTACATTCGAAAAAGGGTAAACGCACAAAATAAAAATAATGGTCATCTTTGCCTATCCAAGAATGCCATGATTAGGCACCCATATACCCAATGCTACAAGCACATCCCCCACAATATATATATATATATATATATATATATATATAACTATGACAATAACGGCGTACCACGCGCTCTCGCGAATCACCACATGATTTTATCTCCAAAATTCATCAAAATGCTAAAGTCCTCCTATCAATTTACATCACCAAAATCGATACCTAACATTTGCACTAACAATCTCCGAAATATATTTCGTCTCCCAATAATCCCTTCTAAGTATCCTCAAATCAAAATTACTAGTTCTAACTTCAATTCCTATAACGTCCTTATCACAAAACTCATCTCTAAGAAATACAACTAACACATATGTTAGACCCAATACCTTATGGAGCACGAATCGACAAAGAAAATAAAATATCGATAACGCAAAATATAAAACAGGCTAACAACCTACGATTCTTAAGACCATGCTCTGATACCATATGTAACACCACGCATAATTCCGGCGTTGGCCGTCACCAAAATCATGTCGGGCGTTAACTAAATAAATACCATTTTTAGCATGTGACAGATATGAGAAACAATAAAATTCATTCCACAAGATAATAATTTTAATCAATCCAAAAAATGAAGCATCAACGCGATATAAAATCCATCACCATGCTAAACTCAACTAATACCCAAATCCTAAACTAAATAAAACTCCAAAAACTAAAACCATAATGATAAATCGGAATAAAATCGTAACAACTGTGGAACCGAATGGCCCACTAAATCCATAAACTGAGTGCCATAACAAACACGAATGAATAGAAACTAAGAAAACTACTAAGCATAGAATAAATAAAATCCAACTGCCCTTCCAAAATATAGCTCAAAAATCCTGGGCAGCTACTCCAATACTAATACCTGAAAAAGGTTAGCCCCCGCAAAAGGTCAGAGCCCCGAGCATGAATACACACTACTCCCCTCAATTAGGGTGCTTGAACCCAGACATTAGCATTATACATCATAAATATCACAATAGAATATTTTAAATTAAACGAGATATGATTAGGAGCAATAACAATAAATCACTATCTTTCCAAAATAATTCTTATTCAAAAATCCAACCAATATTTTTTTAAATAACCAAAAGTCTCATATTGTTAATTTAATTAAATTAACCGAATTTATCAATCTTCTCAATTTATTATCATCGATTTGCGATACACCTGCATAAAATACTTACTCCAATATTATAGCAGTCCTCTAGCCTCGGGTGATACTCTTATAAAAATTCATTATTATAGCGGTCCTCCAGACTCGGGTGGTACTCCTACAAAAATACACATTCTCCTTGTCAATAGCCTGCTTATCCGTTTAAACTTTCGATCCCGCAATATGACGAGGTTCCACACATGACACGATATAAACATCAGTTGACCCGTTTAAACTGTCTTCCCCTACACATTATGTCGCCAATATATTTTAATACACGCATTTTCTTAGGCATTAATTCTTAATTATTTGTCCTTCTAATATTTATTTTTCAAATTACCCCACCGCTGTTATCGATGTGAGATCCTCAAAACACCCTTAGTCCCATACCTAACGGTCCCCAATATATAAATACGTCCTACCTTAATTCTAGGAATGATTTCTATTAATAACTCTTCCTAGTCTTATACATAGGCTAGCGAATCGATGTCATGACATAAAAATCAGCCCCACCCCGGAATCACCCATCCGTAAAAATCTACACTCACTAGTCCCATACCTATAAAGCTTAAATCGCAACTAAGGCCTACCCACTATTCCCATACCTAGCAAGTATCCTAAAATATAGGTGAGGGCATACTACAAAAAAAAAATCCCGTATCCCAGCGATGATAAATATAAACAATAATAAATCACATAATCCAACAACACATATAAACAATATCGCAAATTTGTTCTCAATGGCATAATTTAGTTTAATTTAATTAATAATACCGTCAACATTATAATTCTTAACACAATTATTTCCGTCTAATAGTTTGAGATTATTCGACATGCAAGTTTATGAAACATATCATCATTGTCCTGTTTGATTAAAAACATAACTTTCATGCGTGTGAATAAGTCCCGATCTATTTGATCTAAATAATTCCCATAAATTCTACATGCGATCCTACACCCATAATAACCAAACCCCACTACTATCTCCTACGCACCCAACGAGTTCAAATCTTATTCCATATTAAAAAATTCCATAAAAAAAGTACCAAATTTAGTTTTCACTTTTTCTAATTAAGTTGATAATTTATTTTATGAAAAATCATTGATGATTTAGGAGACACTTAAAATGCATAATACTAAAGGAAGAGAATATAGTATCCATGACTAAGTAAACGTTGTTTAGAAAATCTGAGTAGGCGGTTGGAATCTACTCGAAAAATTATGAAAAATTGCTTCTTGAACCGAATTGAGAAAGTACCAATTGAGCCTTGAAATCTTGAGTTACAACTGGATAAATTTTGCGATAGGGTTTGTATGAGTAAGAAGATGAACACAATAGAGAACTAAAACTCATTAAATGTTTAATAATGAGTTTTAAAAGTCCAAGCCCCGAAATATTAATATATACATATAAGTGTAGGAGGAATTTAAGTGCAATAGAAGAATCCAACTAAAACTAAAATAGTTTTCCCATTAGTCACGGTTCAGAACTTTGACAAATATTTTTTGAAGAGAATTTTATGTTACAAGGACTCTTTCTAGAGAGTTTTATGTCATAGGGACTCTTCTAAATGGCCCAAGACTTATATATACTCATATCAGGACTCATTTAAGCTAGATTTTCGAGTTTATAATAAATTTAAATAATTATCGGATAAAATTAGGGTTGTTACATACTTCTCCACTAGCATACGAATTTCTTCCTCTACATTCGAAAAAGCGTAAACGCACAAAATAAAAAAAATGGTCATCTTTGCCTATCCAAGAATGCCATGATTAGGCACCCATATACCCAATGCTACAAGCACATCCCCCAAAATATATATATATATATATATATATATATATATATATATATATATATATATATTACTATGACAATAACGGCGTACCACGCGCTCTCTTGAATCACCACATGATTTTATCTCCAAAATTCATCAAAATGCTAAAGTCCTCCTATCAATTTACATCACCAAAATCGATACCTAACATTTGCACTAACAATCTCCGAAATATATTTCGTCTCCTAATAATCCCTTCTAAGTATCCTCAAATCAAAATTACTAGTTCTAACTTCAATTCCTATAACGTCCTTATCACAAAACTCATCTCTAAGAAATACAACTAACACATATGTTAGACCCAATACCTTATGGAGTACGAATCGACAAAGAAAATAAAATATCGGTAACGCAAAATATAAAACAGGCTAACAACCTACGATTCTTAAGACCATGCTCTGATACCATATGTAACACCACGCATAATTCCGGCGTTGGCCGCCACCAAAACCATGTCGGGCGTTAACTAAATAAATACCATTTTTAGCATGTGACAGATGTGAGAAACAATAAAATTCATTCCACAAGATAATAATTTTAATCAATCCAAAAAATGAAGCATCAACGCGATATAAAATCCATCACCATGCTAAACTCCACTAATACCCAAATCCTAAACTAAATAAAACTCCAAAAACTAAAACCATAATGATAAATCGGAATAAAATCGTAACAACTGTGGAACCGAATGGCCCACTAAATCCATAAACTGAGTGCCATAACAAACGCGAATGAATAGAAACTAAGAAAACTACTAAGCATAGAATAAATAAACTCCAACTGCCCTTCCAAAATATAACTCAAAAATCCTGGGCAGCTACTCCAATACTAATACCTGAAAAAGGTTAGCCCCCGCAAAAGTTCAGAGCCCCGAGCATGAATACACACTACTCCCCTCAATTAGGGTCCTTGAACCCAGACATTAGCATTATACATCATAAATATCACAATAGAATATTTTAAATTAAACGAGATATGATTAGGCGTAATAACAATAAATCACTATCTTTCCAAAATAATTCTTATTCAAAAATCCAACCAATATTATTTTAAATAACCAAAAGTCTCATATTTTTAATTTAATTAAATTAACCCAATTTATCAATCTTCCAATTTATTATCATCGATTTGCGATACACCTGCATAAAATACTTACTCCAATATTATAGCAGTCCTCTAGCTTCGGGTGATACTCCCATAAAAATTCATTATTATAGCGGTCCTCCAGACTCGGGTGGTACTCCTACAAAAATACACATTCTCCTCGTCAATAGCCTGCTTATCCGTTTAAACTTTCGATCCCGCAATATGACGAGGTTCCACACATGACACGATATAAACATCAGTTGACCCGTTTAAACTGTCTACCCCTACACATTATGTCGCCAATATATTTTAATACACGCATTTTCTTAGGCATTAATTCTTAATTATTTGTCCTTCTAATATTTATTTTTCAAATTACCCCACCGCTGTTATCGATGTGAGATCCTCAAAACACCCTTAGTCCCATACCTAAGGGTCCCCAATATATAAATACGTCCTACCTTAATTCTAGGAATGATTTCTATTAATAACTCTTCCTAGTCTTATACATAGGCTAGCGAATCGATGTCATGACATAAAAATCAGCCCCACCCCGGAATCACCCATCCGTAAAAATCTACACTCACTAGTCCCATACCTATAAAGCTTAAATCGCAACTAAGGCCTACCCACTATTCCCATACCTAGCAAGTATCCTAAAATATAGGTGAGGGCATACTACAAAAAAAAAATCCCGTATCCCAGCGATGATAAATATAAACAATAATAAATCACATAATCCAACAACACATATAAACAATATCGCAAATTTGTTCTCAATGGCATAATTTAGTTTAATTTAATTAATAATACCGTCAACATTATAATTCTTAACACAATTATTTCCGTCTAATAGTTTGAAATTATTCGACATGCAAGTTTATGAAACATATCATCATTGTCCTGTTTGATTAAAAACATAACTTTCATGCGTGTGAATAAGTCCCGATCTATTTGATCTAAATAATTCCCATAAATTCTACATGCGATCCTACACCCATAATAACCAAACCCCACTACTATCTCCTACGCACCCAACGAGTTCAAATCTTATTCCATATTAAAAAATTCCATAAAAAAAGTACCAAATTTAGTTTTCACTTTTTCTAATTAAGTTGATAATTTATTTTATGAAAAATCATTGATGATTTAGGAGACACTTAAAATGCATAATACTAAAGGAAGAGAATATAGTATCCATGACTAAGTAAACGTTGTTTAGAAAATCTGAGTAGGCGGTTGGAATCTACTCGAAAAATTATGAAAAATTGCTTCTTGAACCGAATTGAGAAAGTACCAATTGAGCCTTGAAATCTTGAGTTACAACTGGATAAATTTTGCGATAGGGTTTGTATGAGTAAGAAGATGAACACAATAGAGAACTAAAACTCATTAAATGTTTAATAATGAGTTTTAAAAGTCCGAGCCCCGAAATATTAATATATACATATAAGTGTAGGAGGAATTTAAGTGCAATAGAAGAATCCAACTAAAACTAAAATAGTTTTCCCATTAGTCACGGTTCAGAACTTTGACAAATATTTTTTGAAGAGAATTTTATGTTACAAGGACTCTTTCTAGAGAGTTTTATGTCATAGGGACTCTTCTAAATGGCCCAAGACTTATATATACTCATATCAGGACTCATTTAAGCTAGATTTTCGAGTTTATAATAAATTTAAATAATTATCGGATAAAATTAGGGTTGTTACATACTTCTCCACTAGCATACGAATTTCTTCCTCTACATTCGAAAAAGCGTAAACGCACAAAATAAAAAAAATGGTCATCTTTGCCTATCCAAGAATGCCATGATTAGGCACCCATATACCCAATGCTACAAGCACATCCCCCAATATATATATATATATATATATATATATATATATATATATATATATATATATATATATATATATATATATATATATATATATATATATATTACTATGACAATAACGGCGTACCACGCGCTCTCTTGAATCACCACATGATTTTATCTCCAAAATTCATCAAAATGCTAAAGTCCTCCTATCAATTTACATCACCAAAATCGATACCTAACATTTGCACTAACAATCTCCGAAATATATTTCGTCTCCTAATAATCCCTTCTAAGTATCCTCAAATCAAAATTACTAGTTCTAACTTCAATTCCTATAACGTCCTTATCACAAAACTCATCTCTAAGAAATACAACTAACACATATGTTAGACCCAATACCTTATGGAGCACGAATCGACAAAGAAAATAAAATATCGGTAACGCAAAATATAAAACAGGCTAACAACCTACGATTCTTAAGACCATGCTCTGATACCATATGTAACACCACGCATAATTCCGGCGTTGGCCGCCACCAAAACCATGTCGGGCGTTAACTAAATAAATACCATTTTTAGCATGTGACAGATGTGAGAAACAATAAAATTCATTCCACAAGATAATAATTTTAATCAATCCAAAAAATGAAGCATCAACGCGATATAAAATCCATCACCATGCTAAACTCCACTAATACCCAAATCCTAAACTAAATAAAACTCCAAAAACTAAAACCATAATGATAAATCGGAATAAAATCGTAACAACTGTGGAACCGAATGGCCCACTAAATCCATAAACTGAGTGCCATAACAAACGCGAATGAATAGAAACTAAGAAAACTACTAAGCATAGAATAAATAAACTCCAACTGCCCTTCCAAAATATAACTCAAAAATCCTGGGCAGCTACTCCAATACTAATACCTGAAAAAGGTTAGCCCCCGCAAAAGTTCAGAGCCCCGAGCATGAATACACACTACTCCCCTCAATTAGGGTCCTTGAACCCAGACATTAGCATTATACATCATAAATATCACAATAGAATATTTTAAATTAAACGAGATATGATTAGGCGTAATAACAATAAATCACTATCTTTCCAAAATAATTCTTATTCAAAAATCCAACCAATATTATTTTAAATAACCAAAAGTCTCATATTTTTAATTTAATTAAATTAACCCAATTTATCAATCTTCCAATTTATTATCATCGATTTGCGATACACCTGCATAAAATACTTACTCCAATATTATAGCAGTCCTCTAGCTTCGGGTGATACTCCCATAAAAATTCATTATTATAGCGGTCCTCCAGACTCGGGTGGTACTCCTACAAAAATACACATTCTCCTCGTCAATAGCCTGCTTATCCGTTTAAACTTTCGATCCCGCAATATGACGAGGTTCCACACATGACACGATATAAACATCAGTTGACCCGTTTAAACTGTCTACCCCTACACATTATGTCGCCAATATATTTTAATACACGCATTTTCTTAGGCATTAATTCTTAATTATTTGTCCTTCTAATATTTATTTTTCAAATTACCCCACCGCTGTTATCGATGTGAGATCCTCAAAACACCCTTAGTCCCATACCTAAGGGTCCCCAATATATAAATACGTCCTACCTTAATTCTAGGAATGATTTCTATTAATAACTCTTCCTAGTCTTATACATAGGATAGCGAATCGATGTCATGACATAAAAATCAATCCCACCCCAGAATCACCCATCCGTAAAAATCTACACGCACTAGTCCCATACCAAGAAAGCTTAAATCCTAACTAAGGCCTACCCACTATTCCCATACCTAGCAAGTATCCTAAAATATAGGTGAGGGCATACTACAAAAAAAAAAATTCCCGTAGCCCAGCGATGATAAATATCAACAATAATAAATCACATAATCCAAGAACACATATAAACAATTTCGCAAATTTGTTCTCAATGGCATAATTTAATTTAATTTAATTAATAATACCGTCATCATTATAATTCTTAACACAATTATTTCAATCTAATAGTTTGAGATTATTCGACATGCAAGTTTATGAAACATATCATCATTGTCCTATTTTATTAAAAACATAACTTTCACGCGTGTGAATAAGCCCCGATTTATTTAAATAACTCCAATAAAATTCTACATGCGATCCTACACCCATAATAACCAAACCCCACTACTCTCTCCTACAAACCCAAGGGGTTCAAGTCTTATTCCATATTAAAAAATTCCATAAAAAATGTACCAAATTTGGTTTTCACTTTTTCTAATTAAGTTGCTAATTTATTTTAAGAAAAACAAGTCATTGAGAATTTAGGACACACTTAAAATAAATAATACTAAAGGAAGAGAATAGAGTATCCATGATAGAGTAAAAGTCGTTTAGAAAATCTGAGTTGACGGTTGGAATCCACTCGAAAAATTATGAAAAATTGCTTCTTGAACCACCTTGAGAAAGCACCAATTGAGCCTTCAAATCTTGAGTTAAAACTGGATAACATTTGCGATAGGGTTTGTATGAGGAAGAAGATCAACACCATAGAGAACTACAACTCTTAATATGTTTAAGAATGAGTTTTAAAAGTCCAGGCCCCGAATTATATATATATATATATATATATATATATATATATATATATATATATATATATATATATATATATATATATATATATATATATAAGTGTAGGAGGAATTTAAGTGCATTAGAAGAGTCCAATTAAAACTAAAACAGTTCACCAGTTAGTCACGGTTCAGAACTGTGACAAATGTTTTTTTAAGAGAATTTTATGTTACAATGACTCTTTCTAGAGAGTTTTATGTTATAAGGACTCTTCTAAATGGCCCAAGACTTATATATACTCATATTAGGACTCATTGTAACACCCTGCCTAATTAAATACCGGGTGGCCAGTCCCATACCAAATTAAAACAGAATATACAGTTGGCTTATTCTTAGCATCACTGTCGAAAACATTTACAACTCACTCAATACTCAATTAAGCTAGTGTTAAAAACTTTTCAAATTTTAATTTAACAAAATCCATTTCTAGTTTAAGAATAACACAACACATTTTATTCTACAACAGTGATAACCAAGTAGATAACACAAAATAATTTGAATGCAATTGGAATAAACATTCCCAAATAATATTAATCCATTACAGTAATCACAACAATATTAAATGTATTAAAAAAACCCGAATACAATAGTATTTGACCCCGATAGAAAAGATAACTGAATCCTTTGGGCGACATGCCCTAACTAAGAATACTGTGAATCAAAAAGATGATTGGCGTTTAAGCAAAACTCCATAGATCCATAGCCTGTCATAATCCGCTAAGGTTGGCGTCCCTGTTGCTGGACACCTGATTTAGAAGATACAATAGAAAAGAAAATATGCAAGGAAACGGGTCAGAGCCCGAATGTGTAAATGATTTTTAAAACAGCAAGTATTTAACAAGTGCAATAAAGCATTTATTATGTACATGTTAGATCCAACTCTCACTTGCTATTCTCACCTCTCAACTAGAGTGCACACTTAACGTTTCGTATTAACCTCCTAGTTAATGGTTCCTCTTTTCTAGTCTCCATATTATAATTCCATTCCCATATCATAATCCCCGTATGTCCCATAAAATACGTCACATTATTAATCATCTACATTTCTCATCTATATGATTAGTTTCTCATTAACATGAATCATTTCTCATTAATATGAGTTAAGCTTTTCAATTCTTTAAGAATAAACATTAATTAACTTAATTCCATTATCTTTCTCTATTCACCGTTATTTACAATTATCACACAGTAGATGATTTAACAATAATAAATCCAATCATTCATTTAATCCATTATATATATTCATATATAATACGGCACCCCGAGTCACAGCTGCGGTGCAATGCATTACTCTGCTATCATGTCCCAATATCACTTGTCGCAGAATAAGGGACTAAAGGTTCGTTAAGATTCCTCGAACCACAAACAACAACACAATCATTGGAGGCGAACATAGTTCTCATACCCATGGGTCACTCACATACCTACGTACCCATAGTCAGCGGACTTATCAATGTAACACCCCGCTTAAAATAATAACGGGTGGCCAGCCCTATACCATATTAAATCAGGAATTCCAGATGGTCCAGTCTCAACATCAACTGCCGGTACTATATAATATAGGACTAACTACCCGATATCATATAAGCGAGATGTTAAATAAATTAAAACATGCAACATAACACAACCCAACACTACAAAATTTCTAATAAATAAGAGAGATGCAAGAAAGAACTAGGATAAATGAAAAGCTATATTAAAACAAAATAAATAACTACAACTGAATGTACGAAAGTAGACCCGAATAAGCTGTCGGGTCACAGCTAATAAAATTACTGGAATGGAATAAATATAAATATCTACAAATATCCCTTGGGTACAAACCCGATATACAACATGAATCCTTACCTAGAATTTTAAAGAAGTAAGAAGCGGCTACAAAATACATCCCGCAACAGTCCGCATCTGTCACGGCTCCCAAGACTCAGGACAGAAGGTCATCCGGCATCCATGCGGTAGGATACCTGTGGTAACATATATATATATACAAGGAGGAGAGAAAAGTAAACGGGTCAGAGCCCCGAATGTGTAAAATATTTAGCAAGTGTGTTAACCATGCATAATAAATACCGGTGCACTTGATTTCATAATTAAAGTGAGACCGCACTCTCGTGGAACCCCAACTCACCTCTCATTTAAAGGTGCGCCCTATTCGCGTCCTCAAATTTTAGTTAAATTACCCCCATTGATTTTAGGACAACCTAACTTATCAGGCCTAGCCTATATCCACGAGAGCTACCCTCCTGTCATAATCTAAGGATCCATCCATTTCTAAGCCCACTAGATTATGATTACAACAATTATGCCATAATAGGCTTACTGAATTCCTATTAAAGATCTTATGAATTATAATCATCATAATTCCTAAAACATTTCCCCTATACATATACCTATATATATATATATATATATATATATATATATATATATATATTACCTATATAGGCTAAAAACGTAAGAATTTATATACTTAATAACATGCACATGGAATATTGACAAGACTTCTCTCTAATCCCAAAATTGTACTACGTTTCGTGCGTGGGGAGTCTCGCAAAGCGAAATCCAAACACGGAACCGCCCCGTTACACTACTCCTGACAAGGTCAAGACCAGAGATCCGAGATGCCACCAATGGAATTACTTCTCTCAAATCTCGACATGGCACTGCGTTTCGTGCGTGAGGTGTCTCGCAAAGCGAAATCCAAACAAGGAACCACCACGTTACACTACTCCTGGGCAATGTCGATCCTAGAGATCCATAATCCTCAACATACAAGTTAATA
This sequence comes from Sambucus nigra, assembly GCA_949130495.1. Taxonomy (NCBI): domain Eukaryota; kingdom Viridiplantae; phylum Streptophyta; class Magnoliopsida; order Dipsacales; family Adoxaceae; genus Sambucus; species Sambucus nigra. Next base: position 458,521,829 of record OX422209.1, on the reverse strand, counting down.
CTACAATTACTACTAACTATAACTACTAAAGAAAGAAAGAAGAAAAGAAAAAGAAAACAAATAAAATAAAATAAAAGAATCTCCAATAATATCCTTGGGATGATGTAACCGAATTATACCTTATGTGCGATACATCAACCCCCATCAATCCAGTACACCATAATCATCTAAGATGTACTTCATAAAAGTCCATATTCTTTCGTCTATAGGATATATATATATAAATATATATATGTATAGGTATTTATTTCTAATCGTATATATATATATATCATAATCAATCCAATAGCCAAGTGTACATACTACATATGATGTACAAGGCCATGCACATAATATACCCGGCTATATATATATCACCGATAAACTGCATCAATGCTATCATCTTCCCAGTGCCCGGCTCACGTAGCAAAACTGGGGCCACCATGGTGGGACTAAACGACACCCATCTCGTGGTAAACTCACGCACACGACGTCCCGGGAAGCGGTCATAGCTCCAAACCGGCATTGAGACGAAACATACCCATCACGTCTCATCCCAAAATAAATATATATATCATATGGTAACACACGGGACGACTATAACCTGGGGAATATCCACACCCTGCTTTTCTAGCCAGGATGCTCACCCACTACGCACGCAACTTCCCAATGATAGCATGAGCGGGGTATGCTTAACCAATTTAGTATATATATCATTTACATGCATGATATATAAAATCCATATGATCCAATCATATGATCAAATAATAAACCATCGTATACGGTTTAAATATCCATACCATGTATGTCCACAACAATAAAGATATCCATATATCTATATACATACAGATATATATATATATATATCAACACATATTCACATATCCATATCTATATATATATACTAAGTATCGTTCATATGTACAAGATATATAAACTCGGTTATAAGTATACATAATACTCAATACACAAGCCGTCACCACAATTTCCATTAAATTTACCTCGATATGTGAATACAATCCCTCACTTGAAACATATTCAATCATCTTCCTATGATGAGTAGTCTCCCAAAACCATATGTATATATCTATACATATACATTCAACATTTGGGTTATCACCCAAGAATTTGTGTAGGAATCCATCACTACACCTTTCACCTCTAAATGTGAAAGTACATAATTATCTTTAGTACTATCTAACCATAGGCATAAACATGACTTAATAGTCTAAAACCTCAATTTATTCCAACCTCATTTCAAGTATTGGAAATCTCAATGGCCATATCCCCATAATTGCGTATAAACTATCCTAACTAGAATTTACGCTACTGCCTATCCTAGTCGATAGTACACCACCAAGTTGTTTCCCATTTTTACCTATGGTTCAATTTATTATATGAACCCTTACTCCTATCGGGTTATCATTTGTTCCTTAGTCTAAATATTTCTAAGGATGGGATACCCCTCACTCTCTAAGAGTTCTCAACCTCAAACATATATATATACCTTTATCTATAATTGGTAATTCCAACCTCAAAGAGGTTTCCCCGATATCCATATGTAACTCCAATACGTACATGGGTACATTTCTCCCAAGTTACCCTAAGGAGTCCCCAAATCCCAATATGTGAGAAACTCCTTATATGACTCCAAGAATATATCTTTTACATCCTAGAGAAAGCCCCCAAATCAATAAACCCAACCAAAAAGGGTTTGAAATCACTATGGAGAAAATACCTCAAGATGCCCTGTTTCCAAATCGATTCGGCCCTATTCCGAATCGATTCGGCCCAGCAAATCGATTTGGCCCCCCAAGGCGAATCGATTCGGGTCCAAAGACCTGGGCTTATCCAATAGACCGAATCGATTCGGCTTGGGTCCGAATCAATTCGGTCAATGCAGACCTGCCAATTTCACTAAACCGAATCGATTCGCTTAAGGGGGCGAATCGATTCGGACCTGCAATTTTTGAGGGGTTCTTCTTCTTCATCAAAACCCACGAATTCTAAATCCTAAATTTTCATTTCTAACAATTAAACCTTCATCAATTTATGATTTTAACCCCATAAGTCAACCCAAAGTTGATCCCAACCACTTCTAATCCATTAAATCCCTATTTAACATTGATTTCAAGATTAAACCTAAAAATCTAGGTTTTGGTATTTATACCCAAAAATCCATTTCTTTACCCCACAAATTATGAAATGAAATACACAAATAGCTATTTAGCAAGATTAAACACTTGCCTCAGATTTGTAGAGGTTGGATCGTCCTTGATGTCGCGGTTGGGCCGGAAATCCCAAGCTTTTTCTTCCTCTCTCTCTTCTTTTCCTTCTTCTTTCTTTCTTCCTTTTTCTTTCTCTCTTTCTCTATTTGATAAGGCTTCATCCATAAGCCTCCAATCCTTTAAAACAACAAACCCAGTTTCAAATGTTAATACACACTTTAAATGACTCGCTTAGACCAATTAGAGTCAAACTGACTTAAAATATTTCGGAGCCGAAACAAAACCCAATGACAGTCATTTTGACTATCTCGACCCTTCCGGGATCGATGGTACCCTCAAAATCATCATCCGAAATACTTTAAAATATTTTCTATTTTTGGACCTCATTTCCCAAATTCTAAAATTCTCCAATTTAATTAAATTTTATCTTCCCAAAAATTTAATTTCTCAGTCTCCAAAGTCGTGGAGTGTTACCATCTTCCCCCCTTACAAGAATTTCGTCCGCGAAATTTAAGATATGCCTAGGACCTCAATATCATCTAGTCCTAACATCAAGTCTTAGGATCGCTATACCGATCCTCCCTAGTTCTCATGTCGAACCATATGGATTTTAAAACAAATAACTACCCCGGGGTGCCCATACACCCCGTATCCGAGTTTCCACTCGTAAAATCCTAATCAGGCTCCATTAGCCTCAAATTGTAAGATAACCCTCGGTAATATAATTTATAACAATATACTAATTATATAAAAGTTTAAAATTCCCAATGGTTGAACTCTCCTCAATTCCTGACGCTCGCTACCTTCGTGCGGGGGAGGTCTCGCAAGCGAAATCCAAACAAGGAACCCTCCCAATACACTACTGTGCAGCTACGTCGGGGATTGAGATTAGTTGAACCAGGGTTAAGGTTTTATAAAAGATTTTTCATATTTTAGATATTGCCCGAGGGCCTATACAATAATACAATATAAATATATATTCTACGTCTTTCGACACGCCAAACAAACACCTTATGTTTAAGACACAAGGCCTCAACAAATACAATACTCTAGCCAATATCTAGTTCTCAAAACTGGCACAACTACGAGCTAAATTATCCGCTCAACATACCCCTACCAAACTTTAAATCTCTCAACTCTAAAACTTCTTTACATACATTAACGTCTTTCCAAAATATAAGTCTCCCCTCTTAGGCGCACTATAATCACATGCCCTACCTACCCATAAGACAATAGTCTTATAGTCACTATTCAGCGAACCTTAACATTCCTCACCTCCGGAATTCAATATTATAACTCTCGACGTTCCCGGTATCGCACAAAGTATGACTTAAACATAAAGAAAGGTATTCTACGTTATACTTCCATAATCTAATTGTTTCACCTTATCCAAGGATCTCAATTCAAGACCCTCTACTTCTCCCAGGACAATCATGACTACTAAACCTATTTCTCCATAAGAGAAACATCTTCCTCAAAATCCTTCCTAGAGAAGGTTGACGGGTTTCTAAATCCAAACCTCCCAAAGACTACAATAACCTCTCCTCAGACTTACTTTATCAAGTCCAAGGTTTGTCATTCGAGTAAATTTTCCTTTCTTACTCAACTACCGACAATTCACCTCGAACCATTGCTAGAAATCTCCTCAATAACTCCTCCAGAATCGGGGAAAACAACTACCCCCGATCAAAGCGTACCAAAAATATGCTATGGGTATTGTACTTCTAAACCTATTCTTTCCTAGACGACAAAATCTAGGCGACGTCTGAAACGAAACAAGAGCAACTGTTATCAGAACGCCAATCAAGTGAATATACTTCACAGAAGAAAACAACGCAATGAACACAACAGTCCTATTTGTAGGGCTTTATGTCAAGAACGTTAACGGAAGAATGCATAAAGCTCGTACAGATCCTAAGCACTCTAGAACCTGATGCTCTGATACCATCTGTAACACCCCACTTAAAATAATAACGGGTGGCCATCCCTATACCATATTAAATCAGGAATTCCAGATGGTCCAGTCTCAACATCAACTGCCGGTACTATATAATATAGGACTAACTACCCGATATCATATAAGCGAGATGTTAAATAAATTAAAACATGCAACATAACACAACCCAACACTACAAAATTTCTAATAAATAAGAGAGATGCAAGAAAGAACTAGGATAAACGAAAAGCTATATTAAAACAAAATAAATAACTACAACTGAATGTACGAAAGTAGACCCGAATAAGCTGTCGGGTCACAGCTAATACAATAACTGGAATGGAATAAATATAAATATCTACAAATATCCCTTGGGTACAAACCCGATATACAACATGAATCCTTACCTAGAATTTTAAAGAAGTAAGAAGCGGCTAAAAAATACATCCCGCAACAGTCCGCATCTGTCACGGCTCCCAAGACTCTGGACAGAAGGTCATCCGGCATCCATGCGGTAGGATACCTGTGGTAACATATATATATACAAGGAGGAGAGAAAAGTAAATGGGTCAGAGGCCCGAATGTGTAAAATATTTAGCAAGTGTGTTAACCGTGCATAATAAATACCGGTGCACTTTATTTCATAATTAAAGTGAGACCGCACTCTCGTGGAACCCCAACTCACCTCTCATCTAAAGGCGCGCCCTATTCGCGTCCTCAAATTTTAGTTAAATTACCCCCATTGATTTTAGGACAACCTAACTTATCAGGCCTAGCCTATATCCACGAGAGCTACCCTCCTGTCATAATCTAAGGATCCACCCATTTCTAAGCCCACTAGATTATGATTACAACAATTATGCCATAATAGGCTTAGTGAATTCCTATTAAAGATCTTATGAATTATAATCATCATAATTCCTAAAACATTTACCCTATACATATACCTATATATATATATATATATATATATATATATATATATATACCTATATAGGCTAAAAACGTAAGAATTTATATACTTAATAACATGCACATGGAATATTGGCAAGACTTCTCTCTAATCCCAAAATTGTACTACGTTTCGTGCGTGGGGAGTCTCGCAAAGCGAAATCCAAACACGGTACCGCCCCGTTACACTACTCCTGACAAGGTCAAGACCAGAGATCCGAGATGCAACCTATGGAATTACTTCTCTCAAATCTCGACATGGCACTGCGTTTCGTGCGTGAGGTGTCTCGCAAAGCGAAATCCAAACAAGGAACCACCTCGTTACACTACTCCTGGGCAATGTCGATCCTAGAGATCCATAATCCTCAACATACAAGATAATACTACCATTACTACTAACTATAACTACTGAAGAAAGAAAGAAGAAAAGAAAAAGAAAACAAATAAAATAAAATAAAAGAATCTCCAATAATATCCTTGGGATGATGTAACCGAATTATACCTTATGTGCGATACATCAACCCCCATCAATCTAGTACACCATAATCATCTAAGATGTACTTCATAAAAGTCCATATCCTTTCGTCTATAGGATATATATATATATATAAATATATATATATGTATAGGTATTTATTTCTAACAGTATATATATATATATATATATATATATATATATATATATATATATATCATCAATCCAATAGCCAAGTGTACATACTACATATGATGTACAAGGCCATGCACATAATATACCCGGCTATATATATATCGCCGATAAACTGCATCAATGCTATCATCTTCCCAGTGCCCGGCTCACGTAGCAAAACTGGGGCCACCATGGTGGGACTAAACGACACCCATCTCGTGGTAAACTCACGCACACGACGTCCCGGGAAGCGGTCATAGCTCCAAACCGGCAATGAGACGAAACATACCCATCACGTCTCATCCCAAAATAAATATATATATCATATGGTAACACACGAGACGACTATGACCTGGGGAATATCCACACCCTGCTTTTCTAGCGAGGATGCTCACCCACTACGCGCGCAACTTCCCAATGATAGTATGAGCGGGGTATGCTTAACCAATTTAGTATATATATCATTTACATGCATGATATATAAAATCCATATGATCCAATCATATGATCAAATAATAAACCATCGTATACAGTTTAAATATCCATACCATGTATGTCCACAACAATAAAGATATCCATATATCTATATACATACAGATATATATATATATCAACACATATTCACATATCCATATCTATATATATATACTAAGTATCGTTCATATGTACAAGATATATAAACTCGGTTATAAGTATACATAATACTCAATACACAAGTCGTCACCACAATTTCCATTAAATTTACCTCGATATGTGAATACAATCCCTCACTTGAAACATATTCAATCATCTTCCTATGATGAGTAGTCTCCCAAAACCATATGTATATATCTATACATATACATTCAACATTTGGGTTATCACCCAAGAATTTGTGTAGGAATCCATCACTACACCTTTCACCTCTAAATGTGAAAGTACATAATTATCTTTAGTACTATCTAACCATAGGCATAAACATGACTTAATAGTCGAAAACCTCAATTTATTCCAACCTCATTTCAAGTATTGGAAATCTCAATGGCCATATCCCCATAATTGCGTATAAACTATCCTAAATAGAATTTACGCTACCGCCTATCCTAGTCGATAGTACACCACCAAGTTGTTTCCCATTTTTACCTATGGTTCAATTTATTATATCAACCCTTACTCCTATCGGGTTATCATTTGTTCCTTAGTCTAAATATTTCTAAGGATGGGATACCCCTCACTCTCTAAGAGTTCTCAACCTCAAACATATATATATACCTTTATCTATAATTGGTAATTCCAACCTCAAAGAGGTTTCCCCGATATCCATATGTAACTCCAATACGTACATGGGTACATTTCTCCCAAATTACCCTAAGGAGTCCCCAAATCCCAATATGTGAGAAACTCCTTATATGACTCCAAGAATATATCTTTTACATCCTAGAGAAAGCCCCCAAATCAATAAACCCAACCAAAAAGGGTTTGAAATCACTATGGAGAAAATACCTCAAGGTGCCCTGTTTCCAAATCGATTCGGCCCAGCGAATCGATTTGGCCCCACAAGGCGAATCGATTCGGGTCCAAAGACCTGGGATTCTGCAATAGGCTGAATCGATTCGGCTTGGGTCCGAATCGATTCGGTCAATGCAGACCTGCCAATTTCACTAAACCGAATCGATTCTCTTAAGGGGGCGAATCGATTTGGACCTGCAATTTTTGAGGGGTTCTTCTTCTTCATCAAAACACACGAATTCTAAACCCTAAATTTTCATTTCTAACAATTAAACCTTCATCAATTTATGATTTTAACCCCATAAGTCAACCCAAAGTTGATCCCAACCACTTTTAATCCATTAAATCCCTATTTAACATTGATTTCAAGATTAAACCTAAAAATCTAGGTTTCGGTATTTATACCCAAAAATCCATTTCTTTACCCCACAAATTATGAAATGAAATACACAAATAGCTATTTAGCAAGATTAAACACTTGCCTCAGATTTGTAGAGGTTGGATCGTCCTTGATGTCGCGGTTGGGCCGGAAATCCCAAGCTTTTTCTTCCTCTCTCTCTTCTTTTCCTTCTTCTTTCTTTCTTTCTTCCTTTTTCTTTCTCTCTTTCTCTATTTGAGAAGGCTTCATCCGTAAGCCTCCAATCCTTTAAAACAACAAACCCAGTTTTAAATGTTAATACACACTTTAAATGACTCGCTTAGACCAATTAGAGTCAAACTGACTTAAAATATTTCGGAGCCGAAACAAAACCCAATGATAGTCATTTTGACTATCTCGACCCTTCCGGGATCGATGGTACCCTCAAAATCATCATCCGGAATACTTTAAAATATTTTGTATTTTTGGACCTCATTTCCCAAATTCTAAAATTCTCCAATTTAATTAAATTTTATCTTCCCCAAAATTTAATTTCTCAGTCTCCAAAGTCGTGGGGTGTTACAATCAACTCCCCGATAAATCTTTCATAGACCTATGTTCTCGAGCGACAAATCAAAGATCCCATGGATTCATCAGGATATGACTGCCCTCACGCGCAAACCTCCCACCGATAGCAAGTAAGCTAGGTATGTCATACACATAAATCATCAATCAATCAAATAGGCATTATCATACCTATAATGTAGTATCAATAAGGTAATATGACTACCCTAAGATAATTCCCATACGTAGCATTATATCTCTTTTAAATTCCACGTATTAAAATATCATATCTTTACTTCATAATTTAATTATCCTCGCATCCTATAACATCTCTCCACTCCCGACGTCGTTAAGATTCATGCGCGGAGCGTCTCGCAAAGCGAAATCCAAACAAGGAACCCCTCCAATACACTACTACTAAACTTTGTCGATCGAGGAGGTCTGTCAACTTTAAATACGTGATTGGGATAACCTCATACCCTCTTTCAACCAAATGTGTTCTAAACTCTCATCTCTATCCAGGAGTCATACTTCTAAGCGCTCGTATTACTCTTAGTCCTTGCACAATCAATAATGAGCTTAAACTCAGTCCTTGATGTTCATATTGTAATCCTAAGGCTACCCAGGTGTTACATTCAATCACCACTACTGGACCTATCCTTAATCCTCAAGCAGACCAATTATAATCCAACAAATGAATTTAGCAACCGAAATTTCTTTAATTTAATTATCATCATTCTAATCAATTTAAATCCCAATCAAATTAATTTAAATCTTATCTAGGTCTTACTGATCTCCTCTAAGTCCCATAATATCCTATTAACAATCACCAAAAATCTACCAAAGTTTTGGGATAAGAACCAACATTAAAAAGAAACAACTTTATGAATTCTCATATTTTAAATACTCAAAAAAATCAGATCCAAAATTATTCGAATCATCAATCTGACTTCAGATTTGGATTCTACACGAAAAATTGAGCCAGGTATGTGTTTTGAGTTTTTCTTAAATCTCATCCAAATGCACTCAAATAGAAGATCTAAACATTCCAAATTGGCTCTTCTCATTCCACTCGTTTTTGCCTCTTTTTCCAGAAAATTATCAACATATTATCTTCAAGAACACTAAATTATTTTCAAAATTTCTTCAACAAATTGATGAATATTTATTGGATTACTAACTACCTACAACATGAGTTTAATTCATATATATTTTTAGATTCCAAAAATCCATTAACAACTATATCCTTTCATCTTCCAAGCATGAAAATCATCTCTTTTTATAACTATCCTAACATGGACAATATACGAACTTAAATTGCAAATATCAAACACTTGCCTTTACTGAAGATCTGATCCTTTGGAGTTGAATAACATAGGTGGTGATGGTGGTGGTGACCTTTGACCTTTAGTTCTCCTCATTTCCAAGCAAGCTTTTCCCTTCCCAAGCAACCTTTCACTCTCTCTAGGAAGATGACTTTTCAATTTTGTGTAGAAGAGATGAATGAACCCACATTCAACTAATCTTCAAATACTTATAATAAGACAAAGCCCGAAATCACTATTCACCCCCTTGTAAAAATAACCAAAATGCCCTTTTGGGTTGTCTTTTCATTTCCAAATGACCCGAGACCCAAATCCAACATCCAAATAGACTTTTCTGACTATTTCAACCCTTTCCGATGCAACGACGCAGTCGAAATGACAATAAGGTCGATAGAAAATAAATTTTCTTTTTAATTTAATAAATTAGTCCCGACACGTCCCATACCGCGTCTGACTAAAAAAATCCAAATTACCGAATTTATATCATACCGTCATATCAATGACATCACATTCGTATATTAGCTAAATATCTTTAACTAATATTCAGAATCATCCATTTTAATATCCACAATTCGGATAAAACACAAATGAATTAATTAATAATAAAATCCAATTAATCCATTAATTTAAAATATAACCCATTTTAAAAGTCATTAAAAATCATGGGGTATTACACTCATTTAAGCTAGATTTTTGAGTTTAGATTAAATTTAATTAATTATCGGATAAAATTACGGTTGTTACATACATCCCCACTAGCACAGAAACTTCTTCCCCTAAATTCGAAAAGCGTAAACGCAAAAAATAAAAATAAGGGTCATCTTTGACTATCCAAGAATGCCACGATTAGGCACCCATAGACCCAATCCTATATGCACATCCCCCACGATTAAAAATACAATATATATATATATATATATATATATATATATATATATATATGACAATAACGGCGTCACGAATCACCACCTTATTTTATCTCCAAAAGTCATCAGAATGCTAAAGTCCTCATATCAATTTACATCCCAAAATCGATACCTAACACTTGCACTAACAATCTCGTAAATATATTTTGTCTCCCAATAATCCCTTGTAAGTATCCTCAAATCAAAATTACTAGTTCTAACTTCAATTCTTATAACATCCTTGTCACAAAACTCATCTCAAAGAAATAGAACTAACAAGTATGCTAGACCAAATACGTAATGGAGTAAGCAGATAAAATATCGATTATGCGAAATATAAATTGGACTCACAACCTATGAGCCCTAAGACCATGCTCTGATACCATATGTAACACCACGCATAATTCCGGCGTCGGCCGCCACCAAAATCATGTCGGACGCTAACTAAATATATAGCATTTTTAGCATGAAACAAATATGGGAAATAATAAAATTCATTCCACAAGATACTAATTTAAATCAATCCAAAAAATGAAATATCACCGCGATATAAAATCCATCACCATGCTAAACTCCAATAATACCCAAATCCTAAATTAAATAAAACTCAAAAATTTGAAACCATAATGATAAATCTGAATAAAACCGTAACAACCGTGGAGCCGAATGGCCCACTAAATCCATAAACTGAGTCCCATAACAAATGCGAATGAATAGAAACTAAGCAAACTACTAAGCATAGAATAAATAAACTCCAACTACACTTCCAAAATATAACTCTAATAATCCTAGGTAGCTACTCCAACACTAATACCTGAAAAAGGTTAGCCCATGCACAGGGTCAGAGCCCTGAGCATGAATACACACTACTCCCCTCAATTAGGGTCCTTGAACCCAGACCTTAACATTATACAAAATAAATATCACAATAGAATATTTTAAATTAAACGAGATATGATTAAACGCAATAACAATAAATAACTATCTATCAAAAATAATTCTTTTTCAAAAATCCAACCAATATTATTTTAAATAACCAATAGTCTCATATTGTTAATTTAATTAAATTAATCCAATTTATCAATCTTCTCAATTTATTATCATCCATTGCGGTACACCTGAAGAAAATACTTACTCCAATATTATAGCGGTCCTCTAGCCTCGGGTGATACTCCTACAAAAATACATTATTGTAGTGGTCCTCAAGCCTCGGGTGGTACTCCTACAAAAATACACATTCGCCTCGTCCATAGCCTTCTTATACGTTTAAATTGTGTGCCCCTACACATTATGTCGCCAATATATTTTTATACACGTATTTTCTTATGCATTAATTCTTAATTATTTGTCCTTCTCATATTTATTTTTCAAATTACCGCACCCTTGTTATCGATGTGAGATCCTCAAAACACCCTTAGTCCCATACCTAAGGGTCCCCAATTCATAAATATGTCCTACTTTAATTCTAGGACTGATTTCTATTAATAACTCTTCCTAGTCTTATACATAGGCTAGCGAATCGACGACATGACATAAAAATCAGACCCAACCCGGAATCACCCATCCGTAAAAATCTACACTCACTAGTCCCATACATAGAAAGCTTAAATCGCAACTAAGGCCTACCCACTATTGCCATACCTAGAAAGTATCTAAAATATAGGTGAGGGCATACTACAAAAAAAAAATCCCGTATCCCAGTGATGATAAATATCAACGACTCTCCCCTACGCACCCACGGGTTTCAAGTCTTATTCGATATTAAAAATTTTCATCAAAACTGTACTAAATTTAGTTTTCACTTTTTGAAATTGAGTTGCTAAATTATTTTAAGAAAATCGAGTCATTAAGGATTTAAGCAACACTTAAAACACATCATACTAATGGAAGATAATAGAGTATCCTTGCCTGAGTAAAAGTCATTAAGAAAATTAAAGTAGACGGTTGGAATCCTCTTGAAAAATTATGAAAGATTACTTCTTGAACTAACTTGAGAAAACATCAATTGAGCTTTCAAATCTTGAGTTAAAACTTGATAACTTTGGGGATAGGGTTTCTATGAGGAATAAGATGAACAAAATAAAGGACTACTACTCTTAAGATATTTAAGAATGAGCTTTAAAAGTCCAACCCCCGAAATATATATATATATATATATATATATAAATGTAACTGGCATTAGAATTCTATTAAAATTAAAACAGTTCGCCCATTAGTCACGATCTAGAACCGTGAGAAATGTTTTTTAAGAGAGTTTTATGTTATAAGGACTCTTCGAAACAACCCAAGACTTATATATAGTCATATTAGGAGTCATGTAAGCTAGCTTTTCGAGTTTTGGATAAATTTAATGAATTACCAGATAAAATTACGGGTTGTTACATACTTCCCCATTAGCACATGAACTTCTTCCTCGACATTCGACAAAGCGTAAATGAATAAAATAATAATAAGGGTCATCTATGCCAACCGAGGAATGCCACAATTAGGCGCCATACACCCAATCCTATAACCACAACCTCCACGATCAAAAATACAATATATATATATGCATAACTATGAAAATAACGACGTACCGCCCACTCTCGTGAATCACCACTTGATTTTATCTCCAAAATTAATCAAAACGCTAAAGTCCTCACATCAATTTACATCTCCAAAATTGATACTTACCATTCTTAACATCTGCACTAATAATCCCCTAATTATATCTCGTCTCCCAATAATCACTTCTAAGTATCCTCACATCAAAATTACTAGTTCTAACTTCAATTCCTATAACTTCCTTATCACAAAAATCATATCTCCAAGAAATGCAACAAACACGTATACTAGACCCAATACCTTAAGGAGTACGAATCGACAAAGGGGATCGAATATCGGTAATGCAGAAGCTAAAATGGACTCACAACCTGCGAGACCTAAGACCATGCTCTGATGCAATCTGTAACACCCCGCGAAATTCTAGTGTCGGCCGCCACCAAAATCATGCCGGACATTAACTAAATAAATACCATTCTTAGCATGTGACAGATTTCAGACATAATAAAATTCATTTTACAAGTTAATAATTTAAAATAATCCCAAAAATGAATGATCAATATGATATAAAATCCATCACCATACAAAACTCCAATAATACCCAAATCCTAAAATAAATAAAACTATAATAAACGGAATCCATAATGATAAATCTGAATAAAACCGTAACAATTGTTGAACCGAATGGCTACTAAATCCATAAACTGAGTCTTATAACAAACGCGAAGTAATAGAAATTAAACTTACTACTAAGCATAGAATAAATAAACTCCAGTTGCACTTCTAAGATATGACTCCAATAATCTTGTGCAACTACTCCCGCACTAATACCTGAAAAAGGTTAGCTAATGCATAGGGTCAGAGCCCCGAGCAGGAATACACACTACTCCCCTCAATTTAGGTCCTTGAACCAAGTCAATATCATTATACATAATAAATATCACAATAGAATAAGTTAAATTAAATGAGATATGATTAGGCGCAATAATAATAAATCACTTTATATTCAAAATAATTCTTATTCAAAAATCCAACCAAGATTATTTTAAATATTCAATAGTCTCATATTGTTAATTTAATTAAATTAACCCAATTTATAATTCTTCTCAATTTATAATCATCCATTGCGATACTCTTGCATAAAATTATTACTCCAATAATTCACATTATTATAGTGGTCCTTTCACCTCGGGTGATACTCCCACAAAAATACATTATTATAGCGGTCATCCCGCCTTGGGTGGTACTCCCACCAAAATACACAATCACCTCGTTAATAGCTAGTTGATTCGTTTAAACTATCAATCCCACAATATGACAAGGTTCCACACATGTCACGACATAAAAACTAGCTGACTCGTTTAAACTGTCGGCCCTTGCACATTATGTCATCAATATATTTTAATACACATATTTTCTTAGGAATTAATTCTCAATTATTTATCCTTCTCATATTTATTTTATAAATTACCCCATCCTTGTTATCGATGTGAGATCCTCAAAACACCCTTAGTCCCATACCTAAGGATCCACAATAAATACGTCCTACCTTAATTATAGGATGGATTTCTATTAATTACTCTTCCCAGTCTTATATCTAGGCTAGCGAATCGACGACATGACATAAAAATTAGCCCACCCCGGAATCACCCAGCCATAAAAATCTACACTCACTAGTCCCATTCCTAGAAAGCTTGAATCGTAACTAAGGTCTACCCACTATTCCCATACCTAGAAAGTATCCTAAAATATAGGTGAGGACATACAACAAAAAAAATCTTGTAGTCCCCACAATGATAAATATCAACAACAATAAATCACATAATCCAACATCACATATAAATAATATCAAAAATTTGTTCGCGATGGAACAATTTAATTTAATTTAATTAATAATACCGTCATCGTTATAATTCTTAACATAATTATTTCCATCTGATAATTTGATATAATTCAACATGAAAGTTTATGAAACATATCATATTGTCCAATTTTATTAACAACATAACTTTCACGCATGTGAACAAGTCTTGATTTTATTTAAATAGCCCCCATAAAATTATACATGCGATCCTACACCCTTAATAACCAAAACCCACTACTCGATCCTACGTTTCCAAGGGTTTCAAGTCTTATTCCATTTTTAAAAAAATTCATCAAAACAGTACCAAATTTAGTCTTCACTTTTTCTAATTAATTTGCCAATTTATTTTAAGAAAAACCAGTCAATAAAGATTTAGGTGAAACTTAAAATGCATAATACTAAAGGAAGATAATAGACTATCCATGCCTGAGTAAAAGTTGTTTAGTAAATCGGAGTAGACGATTGGAATACCCTCAAAAAATTATGAAAGATTTTTTTCTTAAACCTACTTGAGAAAACACCAATTGAGCCTTCAAATCTTGAGTTAAAACTTGATCACTTTAGGGCTAGGGTTTGTATGAGGAAGAAGATGAACATAATAGAGAACTACTACTCTTAAGATGTTTATGAATGAGTTTTAAATGTCCAAACCCCGAAATATAAATATATATATATATATAAGTGTAGGAGGAATTTAAGTGGCATTAGAATTGTATTAGAACTAAAACAATTCGCCTGTTAGTGACGGTTTAGAACCATGCCAATTTTTTTAAGAGAGTTTTATGTTATATGGACTCTTCTAAACGACCCAAGAATTGTATATACTCATATTAGGAGTCATTTAAGCTTGATTTTTGAGTTTTGAATAAATGTAATTAATTCCTAGATAAAATTACAGGTTGTTACACAGTTCTTCCTTCTATGCTAGACGTTCCTCCTATTGGGATGCATAAAGCTCTATAAAAATGCCCAGTTGATTAAGTAGTTTATCTTTATTATTGACTCCTCCCTTGTAATAACGCATGTTCAATATTCCCTTGTAATGATGAAAAAAGATTTGAAATATTTGAATAAAAACTTTGATTTCTTTATTATGTGATTGTGGCCTACCAGCAGATTAGTCTTATGATTATGTAGTCGACGTTAAGCGGGCTAATCTTTTTTACTAGTTACATCTTAGATGAACTCACGTTGTCTTGCCTTAGGTTCTACTAACGTTCTTTTGTTAGTGGCTACTGAAACGGATCATGTTGGTTTGACCAAGTGCTTGCATAAGTTACCATTGGTGACCAAATGTTTTAGAAATTTTCCTTATTCGGTTTAGTAAGTATTCTTATTCTTAACAACAAGGAGACATACATGAAGTTTTATGTTTGGAACTTCTCGTTCGTGACTTGTCAAAGAAGAAGTCATACATGATGTATTGATTTTAATTTTTAGGAGTACTAACTAGTTAGTTTTCCATTGTTGTTGATATTTAAGATTGTACATCTCCCTTTTTCAAAAAATGAAAAATTAAATATGAAAAGAAAACCAACTTCATATGAAACATGGTATTCTTGATTGAAAACTGACAATAGGTTATAAGAAATAGTAAGGGGTTACATTTCATAGGATTAGTGATAATATTTCCGTAGATTCTCGGCATTTTACGGGTTCTGGAACTATTATGATTCCAAGGTTTTAAGTTGGTAAGTGCTAATTGCCTTCTAATTTTTTCTTTTCTGGAACACCTTCTTTAACATGTAGTCTAATTCTTTTAGGTTGCTCGGTTTGACTCTCCTATAGTAGAATCGGGTTGTTCGCTAAAGGTATGCTACCACACATATTGCTGTATTTTTTAACTTCCTCAACTATGACTAGATCTAACCTTCAGATGAGATCACTCGTTAGGTAATTAAATTTAAGTAATCTATAACTATGTAGACCAATTTATGTTGGTAACACTACCTCTGTCCAAAATGCCAACATGTTAGGGGTCTCATATGTGGTTGTCCTCGTCATGGTTATATAAGCCCAGAGTATATTTTTCTGCTCATTGATCTAGTTTCCCTTGGTGTTATCCAACCTTTTCTTCATTCCATCGAGAAGATTTTTGTTCTCCATCTCTGTTTTTCTATTTCACTGAGGGTGTCTAAGAGCAGAATGCAACTTTTGTATTTTAGACTCGATACAGTAATCTTCAAACTCTTGGTTGTGAAATTGTTTTCTACGATCAGGGTTGAAGGCATACGATATACCATATCGTCATATATTGTTCTCTCATATAAACTGGAAGACCTTCTCAAAAGGCCTTTCCACTAACGATTCAGTTTCTACCCACTTGGTGAAGCAAATCATCGTAACCACCAAGTATTTAAACTTTTCTCTCATATTCGATAAGTGTACGACATGTCAATTACCCACGTAAAAAACACTTGCTTGTTGTCATACCCACATGGAAATTACCCACATCTTCAGTAAGGGGCCGACTACGCTAGGTAATCGTAAGTGCTTGCTTGTCATCATAGATTATTTCACCAAGTAATTTGAGGCAACACCACTGTCCAACTTTAGAGATGCATTCATGAAAAGATTCATGTGGAGGAGCATCATAACTCGGTTTGGGGTACCAAGAGCCATTATAACTGATAATGGCACACAATTCAAAAGTAGTTCTATAAAAAAAATTGCGATGAGCACAGAGTCAAGCACCACTTCAGTTTAGTGGAATATCCTTAAAGAAACGGAAAGGCTGAGGATTCCAACAAAATAATGTCAATGGCCTAAAGAAAAGGTTAGAGAAGGCAAAAGGCGCTTGGGGGGGCAAACTTACTCATGTTCCCTGGGAATACCGAACTACGCTTAGGTGACCAATCGGGGAAATACACTTCGCACTCACGTATGGACTAGAAGTTGTAATTCCACTCTAAGCTAGTCTCCCGACCATAAGAACAAAGATGGACGAACAAGGGGGGGAAATCGAGGAAGTTCGAAGTGGTGTATTATGTCCTCAGGAAAAATTCTCAATAGCGCTATAAGGCCGTCAGACTGTACGTTGGGTCCCAATTGGGAGGGACCATTGAAAGTAATCAGAGATGATCTATAGGGAGCCTATGACTTAGAAACAATGGAAGGAACATAGATACCAAGAACATGAAATGCGACCAACTTTAAGAAGTTTTACTTTTAGTTATGAGTAAAGGCCATTCTTTCCCTATTTTGCTCAATCTCTTAATTATCTAGTTGATTTAAATTGTTTCCAAAGTAATAATCTCATAACTTGCATTAATCTTAGAAAGTGTCGATCAAACTTTAACTTAATTAAAATAGAAATTTGACTTATTACAATGAAAATTGATGTCCTCAGGTCCTTATTATAATCAACATAGGCGATCTCATGACTTTCCCAAGAATGTTAAAAGCCCTACAGGGGAATACCTAGGAAATAATTCAACTTTGTTTAGTCGAACAAAATTATGAACGGGTGGATAGCCCATAAACAAAATGCATTTTTGCTATTGTCTCTTCTAGGCCTGAGGGAGTGTGGTGACAAACCCTAAAAGGTACGAAGGAAAACATAACAGACGAAAGGCATTGAGGAATGGAAAAATGCATAATAATTGGTATTGACTTAATTATTAAACAAATTCCCAATTATAAAATATTCCAATTATAAAATAATTACAAGAGACACAAAAATTATTACAACAGTTTACTGGTCAGCTAGACAAAAACTTCTCGATCGGCTTTCTCTGACTACTGTTAGGATCTGGTCGACATTCGACATCGCTATCATGGCCTTCTAAGTAACTCTTAACAAGATAAATATGAATGCCTCCCAAGGGGACCCACGTATCATCTTACCCAAAGGGAGGTCGTCAGTATGCTTGGCACTCAATGTGGAACATATAATAGAGCTGGGATTACTTAGGTTCTTTAACAAACTTAAGGGAATTTATCTAGCCGTGCTTGTAGGACATATTTTAAGCTTCTTGTAGTTTCACACGGGCATCAAGCCATCCCAAGCCACTCGAAGACCCATTCTGAACAAGTAACGGATCTTGTTCACATCATGCTAAGACCCATAATCATGAAAATGCTCCCTTGGACTTTTCCATCTATAATACCCCGCCCTAATATTTTATTATTTTTCCTGCATAAGCTGAAATAATATGAGAACCTTGGAATTTGGATCATGTTGATTGAGTTTATATCCTTATTTGACTATTTTGGGGTTCCTGATAATAATAGTTTAAGGTTTTTGGAAAAATTAAGAAATTTGGAGAAATTAAAGGAGGGTCGTTCGAGCGAGGTCATTCGAAGTGAGGATCAAACGAGGTTCGAATGAGGGTCGTTTGTATAACATGGTTGGGTTGTTCAAATGAGATTCCTTTCTCGTTTGAACGAGAGGCGATTCTCGTTGAAACGAGGTCGCGTAAACTTTTATATTTTGTCTTACCCGTATGTGTTGTCACATTTTGGACCCTTGGATAATTGAGGTTACAAATTTTAGCGTGCCCAGATTGGGCAAGATGGTGATTTTGTTGTTTAAGGGGGTTTTATAAAGCTTGTTTAGGGTTTATTTTGGGGATTGAGAGTTAGAAGAAGAAAAATATAGTGGTGGGCATTCCACCATTTTTATGCATTTATCCACCTATCTCTACTACAAACCACCATGCCACACCCATCCTTCTACCTTATTACACCATATTCTTCTAGTATCCCACCATATCCATTCCTCACATACCCATTTCCATCATTGTTGAGTGGACCAAAGAATTTTGGAGGTGTTGTTGGGGGGATGTTTCGAGAAGATCCAGATGAATAATTTGTGAAGCTTAAAGAGGGTTTTGATGGAATTTTCATGGAGACAAGCTTGGTGGAGTTAGGAAACCTTTCTGAAGCCACCTTAGGAGGTGGAATGTTTTCATCTTCTTCGACATTTCATTCCTTCCATTGTTGGAACTTTACTTGAGGTGGGAAAATCTACTCTTATTTTAAGACTATATTTGTGTATTAGTAGTCTTGTTGTTAGAATTTAATAGTAGAATGTGTTCGAATAAAATCATGGATTTCTAGTAGACTTGGTACTAAATATTTTTATGAAATAAAAATCTTGGTCAAAGTGTTATTTTGTTAGAAATAAATTATGAGCAAATATTTCAAAGTTTTCTTGAAATAAAGATTTGGAATTTTTATGAAAATGGTGTAAATTCAGAGATTTGATGCTAAACATTTTATGAACTAAAATGTTTTGAAACAAATGTTGACCTTGCTAAAATATTTGATGAAATAATGTTCCAAAATTTCTTGTAAAATGAATTTTTTGTGAAAGTTGGACATTTGTTCAGTTTCGAAGAAATAAATATGTCCTTTATGTCTTTCAAGTGCTTTTAAAAAGTATAATGAATTTGTAATATAAATTGAATGTTTAACCCATTTAATATGATTTTTGAAATTTAAATCGATCTTCTCAAGTATATGAACTTGTAGTATTATGATGATAAACATAAAAATTAGTTTAAATGAGGTTTTGTTGGGTTTAAACAATAAAATAAGAAAAAAAGGAATTATAGTCATCAAAGTCTGTGAAACCGGGTCGAAGGTGTGATAAATATAAAGTTGTAACGATACATGTGTTAATAAAAGGAAATGAGATTTTATTATAAGATTGGTCTTTAAGTGTAATCGAATTTCTTGGATAAATAAAATAAATAAATGTCTAACTTTTGATAAGTAGTTAGTAAAAGTGTTGAATAAGTGTTAATGGTTAAAATATTGGGAAACTACTATGTGTAACTCAATAATGTTTTAAAGATTAATACTTATGAAATTAGAAGAGAAATAATTGAATAAAGATGTTTGCAACTTGAAATAATATTACTCCAAATGTTAAAAGCATTTTAATGTGTTAAGAACACTTAAGAAGTTAGTGTGGTTAACTTAATGGTGTTTTGGGAAATAACACTCGTAAAAATGGAGGAAATGACAAGTTTGAAAGCGAAAGGGGTGACATGGTAATTTTACGTAAAGTGGAACATTTTTATGAAATAAAAATATTGGAAAGGTGTTACACAATTTGGTCCCAAATGAATATTATTTTGGAATAAAATAATTTCTAAAATATAATGGACATGAAATGATAAGTTTCAAAGTGTAACACAATTTGAGGTGTAACCCAAGTTTTTGGCTTCAGCCAGGTAAAAAGGGAAAGTGAAATAATGTGGACATTTGTAAAATATTAAAATACACTAAAAAGGAACTCGGATGACACCGAAATAATTAAGGAGGGCTCGAAACAGAGCATATGGTGGCATCGTCGGCGGTTCGAAGTCCTTTAAATTACGCAATTTATTGAAAGATTCCAAGAAAAAGATAAAGGAATAAGGAACATGTAAAGAAACGGGTTGTGTGGAAAAAATATAAAGGAACAACCTAACTGGAATGAATTAATAAATGTTTCGGTAAAGGTTAAAGTGGACAAGAGATGTGAAAATTTGATTAATGTCCAAAAAGTAAAGGAAAGTTAAAATGTAATGAGTAAATGGGTCATTAAGCAACCTAAGAAGGTTTACCCATAATTGACGTAATGGTGTATTTTTGAAATGTTTTCAAAGGCTAAATAAGTATTTTCTAACACAGTGTTAGCGTGTGTTGAAAAGGTGATTTTTAATGAAAATACTAATGTGAATTGGTTTAAATGGAAAGGGTATTTTCGGTAAAAAAATGGCTTTCGATTAAACAAATTGAAGTTGTTTCATGTATTTAACCATGGTGTTAAATAAAGGATAAATGTTAAACTAAGGTAGATAAATCCTTTTATAATATTAAGGTAAATTAATCGGGATAAATAACGTTTTCGGAAGGAAGATAAGTTCTTGCATTAAGCACATATACATGTGTATATACATGAAGTAGTTGCATGTTCACATAAGTATAACGTGTTAGAGTCTTCCTTTTGTCAGTCGATTCCATATAACTGTTGATACCAAAATTCTCCACCTTATGTGGACCAATTATAAACTAGCACATGTCATCCAATGTGGCATAAGTCCAAGTTACCATGATACAAATCCCTGATCAACAAGGCAGCCCGACCAACTCAGAAGAAAGACCAACAAGTCAGCCCGACCAAAAGGGAATACCGACAAACTCGAAAGACCAATCAAGGGCTGGAAATCCAGCCGGTATAACCAAGGAAGTGACAACAGTCTTATATTGAATTCTGATTATGTATTGATGTAAATGCCTAACAAATAAAGGCATTCCATCCTTTCACATGACAAATCTCAACACCCCTCTTGGGCTATAAATACATTGTAACACCCTTATTGCAAGGGACCACAAGCAAATCAAAGCAGTCAAGCAATACATAGTAGTGGGCGTAGACTATTCCATTGAGCCGAACAACTTTAAAAATCCCTTTGTCCTAATTTTTTTTACTTATTTATCTGTGATCAATCAATTAGGCATGGTCTAGATTTTTGCATCAACATATTGGCGCCGTCTGTGGGAACGTATTCCAGAATATTTTTACTAATTCATCATACAAGGTTGATATCACTGAAACAAGTAGTAGAAATGAGGGAATTCCACATAATCCCTCTTCTCTTCCAATAATAACGAGTTAACTGGAATTTTGTCTAGCCTGGCCAAAGGTCAAGAGGCTATGCAGGATACGATAAGATAATTGACCCAAACTCTTCAACTTGGAGTTTCTGCAGAGTCCAATCAAAGGAGTATGCCACCACCGCCAATAAGGAGTGTTGGGCATAGCCATTCCATAACTTCAAGGGATCATCTGTACGATCTTGGAGAAACTTCTTCTACTAGGATTACGAATTCCCCTTATGGACAACCCCTCATTCCATAAAGATTGAGTGCTTTAGAAAGGCTAAGTCAGGCCTCTCCTTTCAATCATCTGGGAACCAGGGGAAATGACCTTCATGTTGTGTCGAGAAATTCTTGACGACCAAGCGACTTAAAGGAAGGCTCATCCCAATCTAGATCGAACGCTTGATGAACTGCTAGATACAGTCAAAGAGAAGGATCGTAAGAGTAAAGCTCAGCACACTCAGTTGGTCGACATAAAAGAGTTACCACCAATAGATCTGGTGCTGGAAACGATTCTTGGAAGGGATCCATTAAGTGTTTGGAAGATATATTGGGAGAAATGGCTAAGGCCAAAAATCCTCTCTAGATAAGTTTTGTTAAGGGATCTCCCTTTGTGCAAACCATTGTAGATTTTCCTACACCAACCAAGTTTCAAGCTCCACTGGTCACTCCCAAGTATGATGGGAAGACTGATCTAGTTCATCATATAGAACAATACCAAGAAACTACTGATATCTATCTTGTTCCTAATGAGATAAGGTGCATGGCATTTTCAGGAACAATCACTGGATCTGCTTAAATCTGGTATAATAGTCTTCCTCGGGGGAAGATTTCTAGCTTCTAATAATTCACCGAGATATTCATTAGTAATTTCTTCTTTGGAACCAAAGCATTAAATTGAGTAGCTCATTTTCTTAGTGTGAGACAGAAAGTGGGAGAAAGTACCACGGATTACATCACTCGTTTCAATAATGAGAAATTAAAAGTTATTGATTATGAGGAGAAGACTGTCATTATCCACCAATGTCCTTGCTACCAATACGTCTTTCATCCTGACTCTGATCACTAAAGGATCATCATGAGGATATAATACTCTAGATAGATCATTCTTAAAAAAGCCAATTATGAGCTTATCCTTCTTGACTTTCCTTGGTTGGTCTTCTTCTGCAAGGGTGATTTACTGGATATCGGAACAAGCTTTATCCTTATTGAGGTAAGCCTTCCTTTAAGCTATATGATAGGTATGGCTTGACCTATACCTTTATTATTGATCATGGCAGACAATTTGACAACGACGAATTTGCTGCTTATTGTGCCCAATCCAATGTCCAATAAATCAACTCTGCGCCTGGACATCCTCAAAGCAATGACCAAACAGAGGTAACAAATATAACTTTATTGAATGGGTTGAAGAAAAGGTTGGAAAATGCAAAAGGGAATTAGATCAATGAACTGCATTATGTCTTGTGGGCCTACTGAACAACCGCTAGAACAACCACTAGAGAATCTCCCTATATGTTAGAATTTTGTACTGAAGCTGTAATTCCTGTCAAGCTAGGCTTACCTACTCACAGATTTCTTAATTTAAATAACCCAATCAGTGATTTTATGAGAAGGCTGGTCTTAGACATGCTGGAAGAGGTACGTGAAGATGCAACTTTAAGGAATGCGACCTATCAACAATGGACTACACATTTCTACAACAAAAGGGTGAAGCCGAGTAACATAAAAGAAGGTGATTATATTTTAAAGAAGGTTATTCATAAGAACAACAAACTATAACCAATTGGTATAGGCCTTATCGCATTACAACAGTTATCCGACCAGGCACATATCGAATTGAGACTTTGGAGGGTGAAGAATTACAGAACCCCTAGATTACAGAACACCTGAGAAAATATTATCAGTGATGTAATCATGTTGTAATCAGTTCATTTCAATATTAATGAGAATGTGATTTCCTCAAAATTGTAATTTTTTTGGAGTACTAGTGCAATGAACTACACTGCAAATTAGTCAACAAAAACACCAACAATGTTGGTTGGCATCATCAAAGGCACCAACAATGTTGGTTGTCAACACAAACCACCAACAAAATGTTAGTTGGTATCAATAAAGCCATAAACATTGTTGGTTGTCAATACATAAAAACCATGCAAGGTAAAATTATAAGTCCCAAATGCTTGGTTAACGGAGACCCGGATGAATAATTTTCATCTAAAATCGGCTAAAAGATGGACAAATATTCCACTCACGCCTGGGACCAAAGGTAACTAATGCAATTACCTAAAAATTTATGTACATTAGTAGAACTATGGTGATGCATTAGTAATTTGTACAATACTTAGGGTAATCCTAAGGGTATCAATAGAAGCAGTGAAAAACTAAAGATTGGCAAATTATCGATCCATAATTAAAGATTGACTACAAGTTGATCCATTCACAATCAAAGACTAAGAAGACATTCATATACAGAGATTGACTAAAAGTTTATCCATTAACAATAAAAGATTGATAAAATAAATCTTTTCATCAATTTAATTAAATGATTTCATATTGTTTCTTAGCATACAGAAACAAAATACAAAGCCTTATTCTACAGGGCGTTTTCCTTCAGCCTTAGAGACTGGATCCATGTCAGCTGGAGGATCATCCAAAGTATAAGGAGAGTTAATGAAGTTAAAATTCTGAAGTACCCTGGTATTACTGCTATTAGGGCGATCAAGAAGATGAGGATTTCATATGATCTCTAGATCATCATGTAGCTCGCAATCTCCTAGGTACATTGGAATCAAACACTCTAGATTACGATAAATAGGAATTCAGTTAACATCTGACTTGAAAGGAGGATTTTCAAGCTCAAGAAAACATGGGTTATACAAATCCCACAATGAACTATTGAGATCTACCTTTATCACTGTTAAAGCGTTTGTCCAACCCTATTTATAAGCCTCATTCTTAGCTTGCTGAATCCTATTATCAAGATGCCCAGTTCTTAATTATACCCATCCATCCAAACATCCCTAGGTTCCTTATGGAATTGAAAGTTTAATTTATCAACCTTAGAATAAAGCTTCTTTAGTACTCCATCCTTAGCTTGTAATTGGGAAGATTGGATGGATAAATGTTGAAAGAAAGTCTGCAGTTTCTGGGACATCTCAGCAATAGATCGATCTTTAGCTTTTAACTCCGCATCTTTATTGGCAAGGTCTTGTTGGGTCCTAATTTCCTCCGTGGTTCCTTGGCCAGGCCTATATCTTGCTTGGGAAGAGAATCTAGGGTTAATATTTTTTAAGGCTTCCAACTTAGCCCTTAATGTTGCATTTTCAACTTCTAAAAAGGATATCCCTCATTGGTAGTAGCAACAATAGCTCCAGAAGCAGACTTCAAAAGATTCACTTCATCCCTCAAATTATAATTCACCTCTTCCATATGTTTGGCAACAGTTCTAGTTTCTTCAACTTCAAGCTTAAGTAAAGCTTCCTTTTTATTTTAAACAGAAACAAAGTAATCAAAACCTCGACCTTCACTTAAGCTTCGATATTTCAGCTCGTAGCTTTCGTGCAACAGCATAGTGGACTCTTTATACAGTTCTTGAAGTTCTTCTATCATCTCATAGTAAGCAACATTATTTGCTACCGCCCTATCAAGTAAGTACTTCCAATATTTATAAGCTTCTTTAGCCTGTTCTGATGAATCATCACCAAGCAACTTAATAATTTCTTTCTTGGATAACTGTGTATAACCTCCTCTGAAAAATGCATTTTACTTCGTCAGTAGCTCGGTATTATTAAAAGGTAGTTGTTCCATCTTCGCTATAAACTAGCAAGAATAAATGACCGCCAATCAACAAGAATGAAGAACAAGCATAATTAACAACATATAAAAAGGAATAAAAGGAATAAAAGGTTTCTTTTAAATGAATTTTTCTCAAACGTCTGTCGAGCAATTTAAGTTGTCTTCAGTTTATTCACCCAAGTACTCTTCGCAATCTTTAAGGCTTGTTGAGAATCGATCAAAGACTTATTCAAGAAAGCCAAATCTTCATCTATATCATTTGAATAAGAAGCCCAAATTGCATCATCCTTCTCCAGCGTATTATTGAAATTCACTAAGAACTGAAAGAGAAGAAGATCAAGTTAGTATATGAGAAATATAAAAGACAACCTAACCAAGAAGATAGAAATCACTTACTGATATAAGGCTCTAAGCTGCCAATTCAGAAACCTTTATGCAGGGCGGCATGACATCCACTGCCATATGGTCTGTAATATTACCAGACTTGATCAACTTCTTGGCCAAACCAGGAGTAATAACTGCTGGAGGATGTCCATGAGTTCTTTTTCGAGCTTTTGCTCAATTTTTTTTCTATTCTTCATGCTTTTCTTTTCTTGCTATTTTTGTTGAGTATTTCTATTATTTTGCCACTTCTTATGCACTTTTTGTACTTTAATTTTTGGGATTATCAACTTTCTCAATTCCGAGCCAATTACGCATTTTCGGGTTGTCAAATGTAAGGGAAAAACTTTATTTGGCTCAAATTGGGTTTTAAAAAGGTTAATTTTTCATGACTTTTTCTGGCCAATATTTTTGAATGACAAACGAGGGCCTACTTCATTGTCTAAATTACTAATTGCGTTACCATATTCATTTTGAGATTAATTTAATTTAGAAATTTTTAGCGCGTTTTTCAAGGCAATATCACACACATTTCCCATAATCGATCAAAACAAGGGTACTGAGATCGCGACGACTTCTTAAACGCTGAATTAGAACTTTGAGTTAACCATTTAACTCGGATTGATTTATAAACTAAACAAATGAAAGTCTCGAATATCAACGGGTTGGTTAATCTCCACATTTATTCGTTAAGTCGTCTATGTTCGCTCAATTTCCATCTTTGGTCAATTTTGGCTTTGTGTACTATGTTATTACAATTTCAGACTTTAAATCGAATTTTAATGATATTTTTGAAAAATTTGAATTCCAAGTTTGTGTTTATTTTGAAAGAAAATATTTTTGGTTTTTCTAACTTTTTCAATTTTTTTTGGAAATTTTGAAGTTTTCTAAATTGTTTTGGCATTTTGAAAATTTGTGAAGTTTTTGAAATACGCACTCGTCACCCCACTAACTTAGACTTTTGCATTGTCCCCAATCAAAAGGATTAAAATCTAAATGAGGCAAAATAAGAGTGCGATAAATAAAACAAACAAAAGGAGAAAATGCAGAATTTTTTATTTATAATGACTGTGGTACGTCAACAGGAAAAAGTCATATAAGCATAAAAATAAACCAACCAAATTACAACTGACGTAACCACCAAACACATGATTCACTAGGCGGGGGATTAGAGCTACCGAGTGCATTTGGATCGTAAGGATCATAGAAGAAGCTGGGAGGGGGTCTGCCAAACTTGAGTTCATACATGTTAGCTTGAAGCCTATGCATCATGCTCGTGTCCCTTCGGTATGCCGCTTGATCATTATTGTATTGCATGAGGAACCCGTCAAATTTTCCTTCTAGCGCTGTTAGGAACGTGTCCGTATCATTCTCGGGTAGCTCAAAATCATAATTGTCTTCATCCTCATCGGACCCCACCTCTTGGTTCCCTATTTCGACATCGGACGCTACTACCTCGTCCTCGCCACTCTCATCCTCATCGGACTCTTTAGATTCTCGGGCCCTTAGAATGGGCCTTTGTTTTTAGCTTTTATTCCGGGTGGCCTTCCGAAAAGGGTTTGGGAGACGAAGAGTCCCGATATAATGACCGGAGAGATGATAAACTAGAATTAAGGTAATAAATCGGGGATAGGGCAGAGGAGTGACGCCCTTTTCATCCATTTCCGCAAAGATGACATTGCGGTACATGATATGAGATAGGCTAATGGACGAGGTGTAGTCAAATAGATGGCACACAAGTGTGGCCTGCCGGGGTCTCATGCCAGAATCATTAGAATTTTGAAGAAGATCCGCACATACAATTTGAAAACTGAGGCGCGCTTTTTCTCTCATCCGGCCGACCCGAAAGAGGCCGATGCCCCAAACATTCCCAGGTACGATACGCTCATTGAGGACATCTTTTTCACGCGTCTGGGAGTTGTTGGGGTAGACAAGATTGGCGGGATTGGGGTCATCTTTTTTAGCGATCTTTTTGGTGATTGTCCCCACAGAGAATGGAATGCGTCGCCCCCGAATTCGCGCTTCAGCTACGAACTCATCAGTGCGTACGAAGGGGACGTAAAACTATAGGACCTCCGCAGCCCACACAACATTGTAATGCTCGTTCAAGAAGTGGCACCAACCCTTAGGATGAAACAAGTTAGTGACAACATTGGGTTGTTCCTCCCAAAGAATGGCCTATTCCACTTGGAAATTACGCGTTTGCCCAAAATACTTCGTACACCACCAAATTTCTTGGTCAGAGCGATAGTCGGTGGGGTTATTGTCGATGATAGCAACAAAATTGTATTTGGTGGGTCGGTCTTAGGCATCCATGGAGTGAGAGATTGGGTAGGCAAAAGTGTTTGAGAAATGAAGGAGGGAAAATATATGATAAAGAGTGGTGTGGCATAGATGGGAGGGGTTAGGGCTTGTATATATAGGTGAGTGTGGAAGTGGGAAGGGATGGGTTTGGTGGGAAATGAGAAGGAGGGAAAAGGGAGGTGTATTTTGGGAGGGAAATGGTGGACGGGGGACAATTTGGAGGGAAGTGAAGGGGTTGGGAGGGGGAGGGGGGGGGGAAGGGATGCACCGAGGGAAACGATTGAAGAATTTAGAGGGTGGTCCAGATCGGGTGCCCAGAGGTGGTTCGGATTGCCATGCGTATTTTTTTATTTTTTCAATTCTCCTAAAGTGATCCAAACCGGGTGCCCAGGGGCGGGGCGGGTCGGGTGCCTTTTTATGATAGCCTTCTTTTCTACTTCATTTCTCACCCTCTCTCGTACTTTGAATGCAGTCCCACCTTATTTTCAACTCAATTATGACCCTAAATTATGCTTGACCCTCATATTCGAATCCCGAGATGGTCCCGAAGTGTATGCTTCCTACCCGTAAATGTACTCGACACCCATATAGATAACCTACCTACCCTATCCTAATTGACACCTAACTAAGGTACACAAGAATCACCCCATACGCATCAGGAGTGCGACGACCTCTGAGTTTTAGCTCACTCTACCTTGTAGATGGGGTCTGATAACCAAATGGTGTCGACATGCTCTACACACGCCTCTAGATAGAGCTTTAGGCGTTGGCCATTGATTTTGAACGTGTTACCCCCTTTTGGATCATTCAATTCCACAACTCCATGGGGAAACACGGTCTTAACAATGAATGGGCATGTCCAACGGGACGACAATTTACCCAGAAATAGATGAAGTTGGGAGTTATAGAGGAGTACCTTTTGTCCGGGTTGAAAATCCTTTTGTTGAATAATTTTTTCATGTGCAAGTTTCATCCTTTCTTTTGAAATCTTGGCATTCTCATACGCATCATTTCGTATCTCCTCTAACTCAATCAGTTGAAGCTTACGAGCTTCACCAACTTTATCCATATCATAATTTAACCTCTTGATGTCCCAATATGCTTTTTTCTCCAATTCAACAGGAAGATGTAAATGTTTTTTGTATACAAAGACGAACGGGGACATTTTGAGTGCGTTCTTTTATGCGACGTGGTAGGCCCATAGGGAGTCGTTCAACTTAAGGGACCAATCTTTCCGGTTAGGATCGCCAGTTTTCTCAAGGATGCTTTTGATCTCACGATTCTCCAACTTGACCTGCCCATTCATTTGTGGGTGATATGTCATTCCAACCTTGTGAACGACACCATACTTTTTAATGATTTTATCAAACGGCTTGTTGTAAAAGTGCGTGCTATTATCACTGATTATCGCTTTCGGTGCACCGAAGAGAGAAAGTATGTGTTCCTGTAGGAACTTTATCACCACTCTATTGTCATTAGTCTTAGTAGATATATATTCCACCCATTTAAAAACATAGTCTACCGCGGCTGGGATGTATAGATAGCTAAAGGACGGGGGTAAAGGGCCCATGAAGTCAATACCCCAGTAATTGAAAACCTCAATGATGAGAATCGGGGTCAATGGCATCATATCTCGTTGGGTATTTTCCCCCATCCGTTGACACCTATCACAAGATTTGTAACAATTGTTCACAACCCGGAACATTATGGGCTAGTACAAACCGCTTTGGATAGTTTTTGTAACTGTCTTTTTCATGGAAAAGTGGCCTCCACATGCTTTTGAATGACATAATTGGATGACTTTCAGAATTTTTTCATCCGGTATGCATCTTCGGATGATTTAGTCAGCGCAATATTTAAAAAGGAATTGATCATCATAAAAGAACATGCACGACCAAGTGATGAACCTCTTCTTATCTTGCGGTGTCCAATCGGGCGGGACGATTGCCGTGATAAGATAATTCACGATATCCGCAAACTAGGGCAAAGAAGAGGTGGCAAATAGTTGCTCATGCAAAAAATACTCATCTATGGGTGTAGGATCACTAGGTATGCCGAATGAAAGCCGTGATAAGTGATTAGCAACGACGTTTTCTACTCTTTTTTTATCTTTGATGGAGAGGTTAAACTCTTGTAGGAGTAGGATCCATCTTATAAGGTGCGACTTTGTGTCTTTCTTTATAATGAGATATTTTAAAGCCGCGTGGTCGATGAAACATGTGATGGGTGAACCAATAAGATAGGACCGAAGCTTGTCAAGAGCAAAAACTACAACTATCAATTCCATCTTCGTAGTGGCGTACTTGAGTTGAGGTCCGGTAAGAGTGCTGCTAGCGTAGTAGATGACATGGGCCTTGATGTCTTTTCTTTGGCCAAAACAGTCCCTATCGCATAATCTCTAGTATCACACATAAGCTCGAATGGTAAGGAACAATCCGGAGCTTGCATGATGGGAGCAGACAGAAGCATGTTTTTCAATTTTTCAAAGGCACTTTGGAATGATTACGTCCACTCGAATGGGGTTTCCTTCATAAGAAGATTTCTTAATGGTCTAGCGATGGCACTAAAATCCTTAATGAACCTTCAATAAAACCCCGCGTGGCCCAAAAAAGCGCGCACGTCCTTGAGCGATTTTGGTGGGGGTAGATTAGTTATGACATCTATTTTTGTTCGATCAACTTTGGTCCCCTTTGTATGACACGATGTGTCCAAGAACTATACCCTGAGTCACCATGAAATGACATTTCTCCCAATTCAGCACTAAGTTCTTTTTCACACATCGGGCGAGTACTTTCTCAAGATTGGCTAGACATAGGTCAAAAGAGGTGCCAAAAACACTAAAGTCATCCATAAAC
Organism: Sambucus nigra; assembly: GCA_949130495.1. Taxonomy (NCBI): domain Eukaryota; kingdom Viridiplantae; phylum Streptophyta; class Magnoliopsida; order Dipsacales; family Adoxaceae; genus Sambucus; species Sambucus nigra. The sequence goes on along the minus strand of OX422209.1, from coordinate 458,490,107 downwards.
ACCTCTAACCCTCTCTTCACCATGTCACTGAATAAGCGCAACATGCACCTTTGAAAGGTCGCCGGTGCATTACACATGCCAAATGGCATACGTTTGTAGGCAGACGTTCCAAAGGGGCAAGTGAAGGTTGTCTTTTCTTAACCAAGTACATCTACCTCAATCTGGTTATATCCGGAATACCCATATAGGAAGCAATAGTAAGGGTGGTCTGCTACTATTTCAAGCATTTGATTGATAAATGGCAAAGGGTAATGGTCTTTCCTAGTTCCCGCATTGAGTTTTCGGTAATCAATGCAAACTCGCCACCCAGTGGTGGTACGTTGGAAAACTAGCTCTCCCTAGGCATTTTCCATCACAGTCATGCCCAAATTCTTCGAGACGACTTGAATGGGGATCACCCACTTGCTATCTCAGATTAGGTAAATAATCCCGGCATCTAACAACTTTATAATTTTAGTCCTCACAACATATTTCATTGTGGGGTTTAGTCGTCTCTGCATTTCTCTTAAGGGATTAACATCCTCCTCGAGGTGGATCTTATGGGTGCAAATAAGAGGGCTTATCCCCATTAGATAAGCTATACACTAACCAAAATCACTTTGGTGCTTCCTTATAAGTTTTAATAGTTTACCCTCCTGCTCTTCATCAAAGCTAGGGGACACAATAATAGGAAATGTCCCACCCTTTCCAATGAAAGTATATTTAACGTTGGAGGGTAGTTTCTTCAACTCGATAGTTGGGAATGTGTCGCTAGAGGTCACCATGCGTGCCTCCCTTGGTGGTAAATCTTCGAATCGAGAAACCCAATTAACATCTCTCATGTCCTCGTCCGACGCTCTCTTATCGAGTAATCCTTTCAACTCCTCTATCTCCCGCTCAAACGCTGTGTAAGCTCCCTCGCTCTCATGACTAAACACTAGGAAAGCTTTTAAGGCGTCTCCACAATAATTTTCCTCAATATGCTCTTCTATGATATCGTCAATTAAACTCACCTAGTGAAGATCATCTTCGTCCCCCTGCTTGTTGGGCTATGTTGAAGATGTTTGTTTCTAGAATCATATTCCCCAAAGTGAGTTCCATCTATCCATTACGAGTATTGATCAGAGCGTTAGACGTATCTAAGAATGGGAACCCAAGGATGATGGAAACATGATTTTTTGAGGCGAAGGAGGGCTCCGTGTCCCAAATGAAAAAATCTACCGGGAAGTAGAAATCGTCCACTTAGACTATCAGGTCCTCAGCTATAATCCTCAGTATCTTCACGGTTCGATCAGCAAATTGGAGAGTGATCCTTGTGGGTTTAATATTACCCATATTAAGTTTCTTATAAATTCAATCGGGGAGGATATTGACACTCGCCCCCAAATCGAGTAAGGCCTTTTTGAATTTATTCTCTCTAATGGTGAAGGAAATAGTGGGTGCACCGAGATCTTTATATTTAGGTGGGAGATCGTTAAGAAGAAATGATCTCACATTTTGTGCTACGAATACGATTTTCTTTACCTTCACCCTCCTCTTTACAGTCAATAAGTATTTTATGACTTTTGCATAGGCTAGAATTTTCCTTATTGCATCGAGGAAAGGTAAGTTCAATTTCATGTTCTTAAGGACTTCTAGCACTTCACCACTTATGGTCCCCTTATGGGAAGAAACAAACCTTTGAGGAAACAAAACAGTGAAGGATGGTTTTACAACTACCTCGGGCTCACTAGTGTCTATTTTGTCACTCTTGTCTAAGGAGATATCTTCGGCCTCTTTCATATCGGGTGAATTCTCCTTCTCCTTCGAAGTGTCGTGTGGGGGAGGTGATAAATCAACAACTCTCCCACTACGAAGAATGGTTAGAGCTTCACATTACCCCCATTATTCGGTGGATGTGGAACTAACACTAGTTTGACCTTGGGTAGGTCTTTGGTCCTGGGCAGGAAACTTACCCTTCTCTTTGATACTCAACGAGGATTGCAACTTGGAGATGTTCCCATTTATGTCGGTGAACATGCATTCATATCTAGCATTGTTTGCACTTTGAGAATTTATGAACTGGGTTATTGTATTCTAGAGAATCCTCTGTGGTGGAGTAATGTATGGAGCTGGAGAAGGTGGTGCTTACTGAAATTGAGGAGTCGATGGAGGTGGGACAACCTATGAATGTGGGTTCATTGCAGCTTGTGGTTGTTCGTAGTTAAAACCAGGATGGTTTCTCCACGAAGGGTTGTATGAGTTGCCATACGGGGAATTAAAATTTCCCTTGAATCCTCCTATAGGATCTACTTTCTTAGTGTGCATGACCTTATAGCCATAAATCATCGAACATGCCTTTATGGAATGGCCCGCCTCATAGTTAGCACACACCTTTTCTTTTCAAACACTGCTGGATCCGGAGAGATCTCTCAATCGACCATCAAACCATTATTTTACATCTCATTGGAACTAATCAAATCATCGATATATTAAGGTATTACTATCCAAATGGTATAGACCAGATGCAGTTGGAACGATAGATGGTTGTCCAGGTCAGGCTTGGGTATTAGGATCAAATGTGTCCCATGCTTGAGTAGTTTATGTGACATACTTAAGATGGGCCTCAACATCACTGGAATTTAAATCCAAAAAAGGTCTTTCACACATTGTTTGCACAAGTTGTTTAGAAGATACTGTCAGCCCATTATGGAAGAAAGAGATCACTTGGTGTTTGTCAAAACCATGATGGGGGTGTGCACTTACTAAATCTTGGAAATGTTCCTAACACCTGTCAAATGACTCATTATCATGTTGTAAGAAACCTTGGATTTAAGTTTTGGGAGAGTTAGTCTTATGATGTGGATAGAACTTTGAGATAAACTTGAACTGCATATCTCTCCAGGAAGTTACGGAGTTCGGGGGTAGAGACCATAGCCAGGTCTTGACTTTAACCTTTAAGGAAAAAGGAAAAAGATTTAGGAGAATGATATCATACGTTCAAGCATGGTCACTAAATGTGTCGCACGCCTCTTCTAACTCGTGGATATGGAGGTATGGTTTCTCTGAATCAACACCGTGAAATGTAGCGAGAATCTGGATCATCCCATTGCAAAAGTGGAACTGAGCGGCATTATAATAAAGTAGAATGCAACCAAGGGTGACAGTCTTCTCAGTAAAGAGTAAATATTTCATGGGACTATAGGGTAGATTTCCCCTCAAGTATTGAAACTCGCTGCATCAGACATCACACTCTCACTCTCTTGAAATGACTCGGTGTACTCACTCGGTGTCTTAGATGTGTGACTCGATGTTTAACTCATGGTGTAACTACCGATGGAGTTCTCGGGAGTAGGAAGTGGAACCCAGAATTATGAAACACGAGGTATGGGGGGGCTTTCAGAGTTATACTCAACAATTCGATTTTCGTATATTCTAGTAGAAGTATTGTGAGGAGTCTGAGTATGTTTAGGATTTTGCATAAAAGGCTTTTGAGAGATGATGACTTTTTTTTCATTTTTTTAGTCGAAGTTCTATATTGACTCGATATAACCTAAGCCTACCTAGACTCCCTTGCAATGGCGCCAAGAACCCAATGCGACCACAAATGTGTCAAGTGTGCATGTTATGTAGGCTCAAGTGCAAGACTGTCGCTCAAGTAATAATCCAATAAGTCGAGTTTCGAGCCTCAGGGAACAGGACGAATGGAGTTGTGATGACGTTGGAAAGACGAGGGTACCCCAACTTTGACTCTAAAAAGAACGAAAAGGTGATTTGGAATTCGAAATAACTACAACTACATGCAATTTGAGAATGATTAACATATGCAAGTAGAATGAATAAAATGAAACTACGCTAATTAAACGAAAAACTGTTGTCAAATGGAGAAAAAGTTGAACTATGAGATGAGAATAATAGGTAGGGTTACAATCCCCCACACCCTAGTAATTCACTTCATAGGATACAAGATTTGGAATTAAAATTTCAAATGAACCCGGTCTTTAGTACTCCCAAGTATTACATATATAAGGGATCGTAGCCCGCACAATATGTAAGAGAAGGACGGGTAAAGCGGTGTCGCATTAACCAATACGTGCCCCACACTCTTATGCATCCCGGTTACCTAAGGCAAACAAGATCAAAATTCCTACGACGGTTTCACTAGGTATACAACACAATTCATCAAAGATTTTAATTCAAAGGTCTATTTCCACTATCATGAATTACATCGGGTGGGGTTCATGCACCTTAACCCTTAAAAACTTAGCCAAACATAATTAACTTAGAGAAAGACATGATTTTTAAGGAAGAAAACATTAACTCTAAATAAACTAATTAAAAAGAGAACTTCAGATTCAAAACCAACAATTAAAACTAAGGAGCCACAAAAAATTAAAGGAAAAGTGTTACTTGAATTGCAGAAATTAAAAGCTTGAATCCTTACAGCAAAATTTTCTTATGAAAACAAGGGGTTTTTTATTACAAAAAACCCTCTACTCCTACTTAGCTAACCTAAAAATTGAACTGCTATTTTTTTGGAACTAATCTGATTAAATAACCACGAGAAATAGAAGAGTTTGATTCCATTACAACTCTGAGAAAGAACATTAAAATTTTTGAAAATCCAATGCGGTCTGGACCGATCGGGGTAGGCGATCCGGATCGTCCCCTATTTCAAGATAGTGCTCCTTAGCTTGAGGTGGTCCGGATCCTTTTTGAGAAAAAGGTTCGGATTCCCCGATTTTTTAGACAAAATGTATTTTCCAAAGCGGTCCGGATCCTTTTTTAGAAAAAGGTTCGGATCACCCCTATTTTGGGACAGATTGTTTCTTATGATGCGGTCCGAATCCTTTTCCAATAAAAGGTCCGGATAGCCCTCCTTTTTGATCCAGGGGTCTTTTACTTCTCAACTTCAACTCTTCGTAACTTGAACACCGGAACTCGGATTGACTTGACACTTCTTCCAAAGTTCTTGAAATTTAATTCTATTCAACTCTCCGAATGATGGATGAAAATTTACAAACTCACCCTCTGACTTTCCTTCTTTGACTTCTTTCGATGCTTGTCCAGTTTCTTTCTCCCTCAATGCTTTAAATACCTACAAACTAATGGCAAATACCCAAAACTAGACGCACTTTTTAGAAGGAGTTAGTATTAAATAAATGCAATAATCATACTCATTTTATGTTACTCAAGAAATTAAAAGCCTATAAATTAAAGGGGTAAATTTGGAAGAATTTGAGTGTAATCAAAATCCCCAATCAACAAGGCAGCCCGACCAACTCATAAGCCCGACCAATTCAGAAGACAGACTAACAAAGCATCTCGACCAACAGGGAATACCAACCAACTGGGAAGACCGACCAACGGCTGGAAATCCAACCAGTATAAGTAATGTAGCGACACCAGTCTTATATTTAATTCTCATTATGAACTAATGTAAATTCCTAACAAATAAAGGCATTCCATACTTTCACATGACAACTCTCAAAACCCCTCTTGGGCTATAAATACATTGTAACACCCTCATTACAATGGACCGAAAAACAAATCAAGGCAGTCAAGTAATACATAGTAATAGACGTTGGCTATTCCGTTGAGCCGAACAACTTTAAAAATCTTTTTATCTTATTTGTTTTTACTTATTTATCTGTAATCAATCAATTAGGCCTAGTATAGTTTTTTGCATCAACAATAGCATTGTTTTATATTTTCCACTGAGCATTCGGGTCATACCCTCGTCTTTGTTATGGAAGGTTGGGTGCAGCTTCGTATTTTGAGAGTGTTATACATGTAAGTACTCTTTTTTGTATTACGTTAGTAGCTCTGTATGCTTGTAGTCCCGGGACTCTTCCAACGAGTCATTCACGTAGTTTAAATTGAACGTGATTACGCATGATAAATAAGTGAAGCTTTAATTAAAATAAAATTGGATTCGTAACATCATATAGGTTGTTTCATTGAACTTAACACCTAATGCTCAGGTCAGATCGAGTTTACTACGGGTAACCCATAAATCTAGTCTGGGCGTTAGAAATGGTATTTGGGCTCTAGGTTTAAGGTTACTTTCAGTTTGATAGTTGATTTATCGATTCCGATGTTAGTTTAGGTCGGTCACACAAGTTTTGTTGACGATACAATTTGTGTCCTTGACGGTGAAGTCAAAGAGGTCAGCACAACAGGTGAATTATTGCCAAATGGCATACAACTAAGTTAGTTATTATTAACGGTTTAGCGCTTCTGATTAGACATATTAGTAATTTACAGGTGTCCTCCCAAGTCGATAGTAATGACACTATGGTTTTTAGTTTGAGGTGCTTCTATTGCAACCTTGGATGACGTAGAGTCTTTTGAGATATTAATGGAAGGACATGACGCCCATTGGTTAAATGGAAAAAATTGGGTATAGTCAGCTGTAGAGATTGTTAATTAGGGTGCCATGACTATGTAATGATGGTTTAGGATTAGAATGCTTATAGTCCCTAGGTGTGACACTTATGAGTAGTCTATATCGATGATGTAATTAGTGAAATCCTATACTTGGGGTAATACCATAACTGATGGGTAGTTAGATGAGCATGTAAAATTATGTGGTTCAATACTTGTAGATGACTACACTCCGTCTTGGTTTATAAGATGCCATTTTTGTGGGTGAGCGAATGTTAGGTAGCTCGGTTGGGTTAGTGTTGGAAAGAATGATGCAACGTTTGATGAATAGGATCTTTCGCGACATTAATGGTGTAGATCTAGAGATGTATTGGTTAAACACAATGTCGTGTATCCTACAAAAATCCTTAGTAGTGTCAGCATGTGGTTCATTGCATGGTGCATAACAGTAGTTGTTGTGAGGAGGTCCTTGGAGTATCCTTGGGATGAAAGGTTAACTTGTTATGATTCTGTGAGGTGTCAGGCGATTGTAACCGACCATGTTACAGAATTGTAGAATGATAATTAGGGTGATTGGACAACGATTGTTGAAGTGAACACTTAGAAACCATAGGACGTTACCATTTTATAGAAATCGTGGTCGATAAAGTCTAACGTAGTCTTTGGTGATAAATTCTTTTGTATACTTGGTGACCTTAGGGAACAAGTCAAACTATATTTTATAGAATTTGTTGTGTCCGGTGATAGGATGTGGAAAATTTGGTGATGACCTTGGATTGTTGACTAAGTTTAAAGGAATCACTTCATAGAGCCTTGGGTGAGGCTGCTAAGTTTAATGTAAATCGGTAGTACAAACTTCTGAGATTAAATTAGGGGCATATCATGATTGATGATAACACTCGCTATCTTGAGGGGACCAATGTAGGGAGGGTCATGTTAAATTTTGACGAGTACCGAGAAGGCATTAGAAGTTTGGTCCAATGATGTTATAATTGAGGCCTTGTATATAGCAAATTTAATGGGGTGTTTCATCATGACGAGTATGTGTTTTAATGACACTATTAAGGAAACGTGTACACCTTAGGTCATCTTGCTTAATTTATGTGACCACAACGATGTATATTCGACTGGTACTTGTTACCCTTATGATGTTAATGGCGAGAGATTGGCCATCACGTGGAGTCAATTGAATTGAAACTTCGGATAGTCAACAATAGCCTTATGATAATTATAGTTGTGATTGTGATGATGATAGTTGTGATAGTGTAAGTGTTTATTCGTATCGGGTAGTACCTATGGAAATATTGGGCATGACTATTGAACGATAAATTAAGATAGTAATCTAGGTGTATTAGATTGGTGACTCCATTACTAATCAGTTGGACAAGGTTGGTGTCGAGCAGGGTATTGACCGGAGTGGTTCATGTATATCGATGGCATAAGCGAAGGTCCTTACTCCTAAGGAGGGAAGTCTGGCGTTTGACTTACTGGAGAATGACATGTTCATATGTTGCTTTGTCTTGCGAGGATGAATGGTTGGGATCCTATTCATCATGATCGGTGACTCAATCTAGGGTATATGGATAGGATAGTACTCAGTCAGAACTCATGTGATGAGTGATAGGATTTTAAGCATGTAGCATAGGTTCACTTTCTATAAATTATAGTCTGATGCATATAAGAGGGATTTTCTTGTGATGGTTGATTGTTACTTCTTACTCCTGTTTGACCCATTTAGTTTTAGTAATTGAGGATAGGTATTCCCATGTATAAGGTTGCTCAGATTGGTACAATGTTATGGTAGAGTGAGGTTGGGCCTAGTACAGTACATGTGGACCTGTCATAGTTAATGCAACTCGATAAATGGGTGCTCCCTATCTGAGGTATTCTTGCTTTTGCAAAGCGTTCAGTATACATGTGGCTATGATTTGCTCATAGTTTTTTTTCTTAGGATTAATGATCTTTCGACTGGCCAGCAGGGCAGTCAGTGGATCTGGTTGAAAAGAGTGGGATGATGAGTGTAGGAAATTTTATAGTGTTAGAATTTAAGGAAACTTAGTACAGAGTGCAACCTTTACATGATGAGTGGAATGGTGTGATGCTCAAGTGAATGCTCAAAAGTGAGGCACTTAGAGTAATACTAAGGTCATTAGAGTGACGCATTGAAAGGTATCAGTCGAGTGCGCAATAACGATTAGACGGTGTACGACTCCTCGGAGTGAGTAATTAGTGATGTAAGATTAAAAACATGCTCGGGCAAAATTGTGTGATCCGTATGACAGAAACATTTATGGGGATGCAGGATATGTATTCCTAATATTGGAAGTGATTTTTAATGATGAATTTGATGATTGGATGTATTACGGTTCACCTTTGGAAGACTATCGATCACGAGAGGGTGTTGCCCGATACGGACACCGATATGCTTTAGGTAGTAGAAAAGGTAGTCCTAAGGCTCAACTAAGCATGATTACTGAGAATTGTAGATTTGAGGACTGTAGGTCAATTTGATGATTTAGTCTTGGGTGAATCCTATGAATTAGGGTAGAAAGTGCTGAACCACAAGATATTAGTGATTGACAGGTCGATAATTTTGAGGATGAAATTTCCTTAGGAGGGAAGAATGTAGTATTCCGCCCTAATATTTTATTATTTTTCATGCATAAGTAAAAATAATACGATAACCTTGGAATTTGGATCATATTGATCAAAATTATATTTGATTGTTTGGGGGGTCCAGATAATAAGCGTTGGAAGTTATGGGAAAAATTGAGAAATTTGGAGAAATTGAAGGAGGGTTGTTTGAATGATTTAAGAGTCATTTGAATGATAATCACAAGTCGTTCAAGGTGGAGACCAAACGAGGTTCGAATGAGGACCATTTTCATAAAAGGTCTGGGTAGTTCGAAGGGCGTTCAAATGAGATGCCTTTCGCATTTGAACGAGAGGCTATTCTCGTTCGAACGAGGGTATGAAATTTTTTATATTTTGGCTTGACCTTGTGTGTTGTCCCATTTTTTACCTATGGATCACTAAGTTTTTGAATTTTGGCGTACCCAAATTGGGAAAGATGGTAATTTTGGTTTTGAAGGAGTTTTTATAAGGCTTATTTGGGGTTTATTTTTGAATTGAGAGTTGGAATAAGAGAGTGAGAAGGGTGTGTCTTCCACCATTTTTATGCATTTCTCCACCTCTCTCTAGCACAAACCACCAAGCCACCACCACCCTTCCACCATATGCCACCATATTCTTCTATTATCCCACCATAACGAAGCCCTACATACCCATTTCCAACATTGTTGAGTGGAGCTATAAATTTTAGAGGTGTTGTTGGGGATTTTGGAGAAGATGCAGATGAATAATTTGTGAAGCTTGAAGAGGGTTTTGATGGATCTTTCATGGAGGCAAGCTTGGTGGAGTTAGACAACCTCTCTAAGGCCACCTTATGAGGTGTGAGGTTTCCATCTTCTTAGACATTTCATGCCTTTCATTATTGGAGCTTCATTTGTGTTGGGAAAATCTACTCTTATTTTATACTTTATTTGTTTATTAGTAGTCTTGTTGTTAGAATTTAAGATTAGAATTCATATGAAAAAAATGATGGGTTTATAGTAAATTTGGTATTAAAGATTTTTATAGGTCAGCAAAAATGTTATTTTGTTGGAAATAAATAATGAGCAAATATTTCAAAGTTTTTTTGAAATAAGGATTTGGGATTTTTATGAAAATGGTGTAATCATGGAGATTTGATGCAAACCTTTTAAGAAATAAAATGTTTTGAAAATGATATTGATCTTGATTAAATATTTGGTGAATTAATGTTCCAAAGTTTCTTCAAAAGATGAAGATTTTATGTAATTTGGATAGTTATTGCTTTTCGAAGAAATAAAAGTGTCCTTTATGTCTTGAAAGTGCATTTTCAAAGAATTTTGAATTTCTAGTATAAATTGTATGTTTAACCCACTTAATAGAATTTTTGGAATTAAAATCCATCTTCTCAAGTACATAAACTTTTAGTATATTGGTGATAAACATAAAAACAAGATTAAAGAATATTTTGTTGGGTTTAAACATGAAATAAGTAAAATAGATTTTTATGTCTCCGAAGTGTGTGAAAAATAGTTGAAGATGTGGAAAGTGTAAGGTTGTAAGACTACATATGTTAATAAAAGAAAATGGAAATTTGTTATAAGAGTAGTCTTTAAGTGTAATTGAATTTCTTGGATCAAGAAAAAAAAGAAATTTCTAACTGGGAACACTGGTTATTACAAGTGTTGAATAAGAGTTAATGGTTAAAACGTTGGGAACTTGGTGTGTGTAACTTAATAATATTTTCAAAGATTAACATTTATCAAAATGTAAGAGATATAATGGAATAAATATGATTCAACATTGAAATAATGTTAATCCAAATGTTAAAATGGCGTTTATGCGTTAAAAACACTTAAGAAGTTAGTGTGGGTAACTTAATGGCAGTTTGGAAAATAACATTTGTAAAAATTGAGGAAAGGACAAGTTTGGAAGTCAAAGGAGTAAAATGGTAATTTTACGTAAAGTGAAATATTTTTATGAAATAAAAATATTGGAAAGGTTTTACAAAAATTGGTCCTAAATGAACTTGATTTTTGAATAAACTCAATGCAAAAGTGTAAAGTACATGAAATGATAATTTTCAAAGTGTAACACAAGTTGGGGTGAAAACTGAGTTTTTGGCTTCGACCGGGTAAAAAAAGAAAGTGGAATAATGTGCAAATTTGCAGAATATTAAAACAAATTAAAAATGAACTCAGATGACACAAGGATAATTAAGGAAGTCCTGGAGCCACAGATGAAAGATTCAAAATCATTGGCCAGAGCAAATGGTGGTGTCGCCGGCGGTGTGGAGTCCGTTAAAGTATGCAATTTATTGAAAGATACTCTGAAAAAGATCAAGGAATAAGGAATATGTCAAAAATGTATGTGGTGAAAATATAAAGGAACCACCTAACTGAATGAATTAATAAATATTCCGATAAAGGTTAAAGTGGACGAGAAATGTGAAAATTGATTGATGTCCATAAAATAAAGAAAAGTTAAAGTGTGTTTGTGAAAGATTTTCAAAGGAATAATAAGTATTTTCTAACACGGTGTTAGTGTATGTTGAAAAGCTGATTTTAAATGAAAATACTAATGAGAATTGGTTTAAATATAAATGAAAATTTTGGTAAAAAAATGTCTTTCGATTAAACAAAGTGTAGTTGTTTCAAGTATTTAACCATGTGTGTTAAAAAAAAAGATAAATGTCACTTTAAGGAAGAGGAAGTCTTTTATAAGATTAAGGTAAATTAATCAGGATAAATAACATTTTCGAAAGTAAGACGGTTTCATGCATTAAGTATATATATATATATATATATATAATAAAGTAAGAAACTTATATATGTCATAAGATGGAAAGATGATGTCATCAATATGATTGTATCCTTCAATACCTATTTTGCCCTTGAATTTTTTGGTTTCCCCCTTCTTCCTTCTTATTAAACTCTCTATTTAATTCAAAATTTGCGGCGTTTTGGTCTAACCACTTCATCAATTCTTTGGTTTCTCAAACAAACACAACTTTCCTCTCACTTTCCTCTGTTTCCTTTTTACAAATTCACCACTTAATTTTAAGATTTCCCCCTTTTTTTTTACTTATAAATTTTCATTTTAATTCAAAAATTGGATATTTTGGTAACCTTATCTCACTTTTGACACTAATACATCCCCATCTTTGAGCGTGGGAAGCTCTCTACCTCAAGCCTCTCAAAATTTGAGAGTTTTACCTCGAGTCCCACTAAATTTCCTGAGTCCTCACATAATCAAAACGTGTCCCTATCTCTCTCTCTCTTCCCACACTCACACATAAATTAACTCAAGACTCAATGGCGTCACTCTCACTGTAGATCTCTCTCTCTCTCTCTCTCTCTTTCTCTCTTTCTCTCTTTCTCTGTCGCGCGCGATTTACTCTTTCCAGAGCCTTCAACATCCCCATTTTTTGGGAGTGTTGAAGGTTGGGCTTCGGTGCCTTCAACAACATCATGAGGTAGTAATTTGATAGTAATTTTTCATTTTATTTTTTCCAGTCTAACATATTTTTTTCAGATCTACGAACGTATGTTTTGCTTTCTCACTAGCATATTGTTTGTTTGATTTTTAATCTCTACTTTTTGCAGATTTTCACTTTGTTCGGACCTATTTTTGCCTTTCCGTCATGGTTTTGGGGAATCTTACTATGATTGAAATCATGGCATGTCATAGATACGATAAAACTACGTTATATGTTATATTGGAGTTCTTCAACTTATTATTTTGAATATGAATTCTTTGCGCTCAATGAGAATATTTGGTGGATGTTGTTAAAAGTATCTGTTTGTTTATATTTATGATTTTAAGACTTTGGAATCATATTAGTGTCCAGTTTAATGGATTTTTTATCTTTTTGACCAAGCCTGAGTATATGGTAAAGTTTTATGGGTTTTTTTCATCTTCGACCAAACCTATCAAATGGGTCTTCAATTATGCTCCTTCCAGTTCTCAACTGTTTTTTTTCTTTCTTAAGTTTAGCTTACAATTACTTCAATTTTGTTTTGATTTTTTTCTTTTAGGTAATCACAGAAAATCTATCAAATGGGAGTTGGGGGTCATGTTGGGTTCATGCTTCAGCAAAAACTGACTCCAAAAAAATCGAAGAAACTAAAGTTGAACGAGCTGTAAAGGGGAAAAATGAAATTAGTTGCAGGTTCAATCAAAACTTATGTATGGAGATTATTTTTGTTCCCATTAATATCAATCACAATGTACAGTCTGAAATTTTGAACTAATTTGTAAGGTTAGGATTATTTTGAATTCATTTGTAAACAAGATTTTATGTTTACTGTTTATAAAATACTACATTTTTTTTACTTTGGAGTTCCTAAACTAAGTTCGTATAATATTTTGTTCTCTATTTATTATCTATTCTTTCCAAATTAGGCTTTTTCCTCTAATTCACAACAGGTAAATCCACTGTTCGGATGGGATTGATCTATATGTTCTAGGGGTCCCTCTAATTCCGTAGTCCACTATTTTTTTCCTGAGAATGCATGGAGAAATATTTATTTTCGTATAACATAGTGCACAGCTGTAGATTCAAGCCTAAAGTACAACTCAACGTCCTTTCTTCGCTCATCATTTAGGTAACATAATTTCTAAAACAGATGGGAACTGGCGGCAAGAGGGAACCGGCTTATATGGTTTCCAGAGCCTGAAGGATATCAACCTTTAAGTCCTCAAAGTCATCTACTCCAAAACTAAAGCGAACCAAATTGTCCTTGATCCCAAGATTATCCCTTTTCGACGGGCTAATATCCCAGTAAGACATAATTGCAGGGTGATCTACAAAGCTCTCACAGCCTCTAAATGAAGGGGCAATATATGGAATTTTCAAGGCATCAATGAATTTTGCAGTTCTAATAAAGTCCCCATCAATCTCAAAACTAACCACACCACCAAAACCACTCAGTTTTCGCTTGGCAAGGTTGTGCTCAGGATGACTAACAAGGCTGGGATAATATACCCAACTCACCTTAGGATGTGGCTCTAAAAGTCTGGCCATCGTTAATCCTGTCATGTTTTTCTACTATATACGAAATGCAGCTTCTTCATTCCGAGAATGATCAGATAAGCAGCATTTGGATTAAGAGCGCCACCCATGACGTGATGAGGTGTTCGAACTTTAGCGACAAGATTCTCAGGACCACTACTGCAACCAGCAATATATTTTGTAGTAGAATGCAAAAAAATGTCAGCACCAAGAGCAAGGGCCTTTTGCTTCATAGGTGTTGCAAATGTGTTCTATTGTTTTTTAACCGTGGTGTTTTTCCTTTCTAAATATGTCACCAGTTGGTATACTATACTTACAGTTATTTCGTACTGAATATATTAATATGAAGTTGTCTTTATATTTTGCTCTAATTTTTGGGTGTGGATTGCTGTACTTTCAGTTGCAATACCAAATCCATTTAGAGAAAATGGAAACGGCGAAAGTTGTAATGTCGATTGATATGCAACAATGAGGTTGCCACCTCCACCTCCCCCACTTGAATTCGCAAAACGGGGACTCATCATTCGCACAACTAGGTTTCATCATTAAAGTGCATTTTATGAATATATTTTATTTTGGTTTTGATTTAACTTTTTTTTTTGTGGGTTTCATCATTAACAGGTTTTTGGAGTTTATATTATAGTTGAGAATTTTCAGGGTTCAAGATGTAGATATGGATCTGTGCAGGTTCGTTGCTCTATAATTTTGCTGGTCTAGCACCTGGAGTGGGCCCAGGGGTGTTATGCCTGCAGGTTCGTCGTAAATTTCACTGTGTATGCTAATTCATGGTTTTTTATTTACAAGTTGAGCATTCACACAACGTGTATGCTAATTTTGCACAAGAGGTGTGTTTTGAATTGATAAGATGTGGTTTTGTTATGATATGATATGATTATGATTACCATTATGATTATGAATCCACAGGAGATATCTACAGAACTGAAGAAGCCACTGTCACCAGCGCCGGCACTAGATATGGCTCCGAAATCGTCACTTCCTCTTCTGATATATGACATCAAAGAAGGTAAGAAATGGTTTTAATTGCATATGAAATGGTTTTAATTGAATTTCAGAAATTTGTGCAGATTTAATTTTTTTTCCAAGCTTCGTGAATGTTCTCTCAATTGTAGATGTGGCAACATAAATATCCCTCTACCAAAACAGATTGGATTCTAGACTTTAAAGTTGGAATAAGTAGTATTAGTTGTTCTCTCTATTGAAGATGTTCTCTAAAAATCTCAGATTAGTGTAGGAGCAGTAGCTTATTTTTGTTGGAATACCAGTTCATTTTTTAAGATGATATTTATTTTTTTGTTCTATATTCATTTTTGTTGTAATCCCAAGCTTCGTGCACTATAGTCTCTTTCAGCCCGGATCGTGACCAACATTTAAGTCTTACTTCAGCCAATTTTGAAAATTTGCAGAAATCGAAACATCGGGACCAAATATAATCAATATGGCTACTCAATTCCAACGTCAAAAGAAGAAGCTTCAGAACTTTCATCATCAAAATCATAATTTTCAACCTAATGCTCCAAATTTTCAAGGTCGAGGCAATCAGGTGTTCTATCAACAATATAGTGGCTTTCCTAATACTGGTGGTTTTAACTTTGGTCGTGACAATGGTCAAGGTCGACAGTCTTGACAGTCCAATAATAATCCAATCTCACTGAAATCAATAAATAAAAAACAACAAAGAAGATAGGAAAAAAGGCAGAGAAAAGAAGAAAGGTATAGTTGGAGAAGAAGAAAGGCAGAAAAAACGAAGAGTCCGAGAAGAAAAAAGGCAGAAAAGGTAGAATCCAAGAAGAAAAAGGCAGCCGGAGAAGAAAATGGGTAGAATAATGAAAAAGGTAGAAAATGACAAGTTCACAAAGAAACAAAACCAGTCCGAAAAGAGTCGTTTTGTAGAGAATATACTGGAAAAAGGGAAAAAACAAAAAAATACCTAAAACGCGCCTAGGCACGCGCATGACTGCACCTAGCGCGTATGACCCTAAAGCGCGCGCCTGATTCAACTCATCTTGCCTATGCCTTCCTAAGGCACCCCACCTGCGCCTACGCCTTTAATAACTATGTTGTATAATATTCCTATCTTTTTTTTAAAAGGCTCACATATTTTTATTGTACTGCCTTTGTTTTATTCTAATTGTATTTCAAAATGTTGTATACAACGAAATTCACTTTGATAACTAGTTGGTTATTAAAACACTATTGTATTTGGTTATGTGCATTTAAATTACGTCTTGGTCAGCTGCGAATATTAAAGTACCGGTGTTAATTGATTTCAATATTATGTTGGGGCATTGTTTAATCCTTTTCATTTTCATTTTTCTCTTAGGTTGTACAAAAGGTGGATGTACTTTTGGTTGTTGAGGCATGTAGGTTATGGGACAGTTAAAAGAGATGATTCTATGTACCATCACCCAATGTGGAGCAAAGATCAATGCCTTGCGTTATGAAAATTAATTGTGTGATTAATAATCAGACTGGTTGTAATGTACGATTAGGAACCAAACTTTAATACGATTACTTGAATTTGTTGCTTATATAGTGAAATTATTCATGCGGCTTGATTTCTCGGTAATTGATTATTTTAAGGATTGAATGGTTGGGATTTTGACTTATATTCTTATGTTCTTTCTCCTTCTATTGAGATAACATTTAAATCATGTTTTCTTACTTTAGTTTCTTAACGTGAAATAAGCACCCATGGAAATTAGGGTGTTTAAACCCTCGACCACTGTATTATTTATTCGTCCCATGATAACTGTATTATTTATTTATTGATGCGTTTATGTTTTTTCATGAATTGATTTAATTGATTATTCATGTATTAGTAATGTAGGAGTATTTTTATTTTCTAAACACAATGGATATTACTATAAACAAAGGAAACTTTGGCTAAATTTTATTTATTGATTGATATATTTGTTGATGTTTATATGAGGTCCAACAAAAAAAAATTTATACATTTGTGTTGTAAAAAAATATTTTACTTAATTTTACCCGATTCTATACTTTGAAAATTTACACTTCTAACATGGAAAACATTTATTATTCATATTATACACGACTTTATGCTTTTCAAAATTATCAGCGTGCCTTCAGGCACGGGCATACCCTAGTGTGTATATATATATATATATATATATATATATATATATATATATATACTTGTGTGTGTCTGTGTGTGTGCTTAAACTAGTTTCATATGCACCTAAGTATAATGTGTTAGAGTGTTCTTTCTGCCGTTCGATTCTATATAAAATTGTTATATATTTCCCACTGAGACTTTGGCTCACACTATCGTTTTTATTACAGGAGGTTGGATGCAGCTTCGTATTTTGAGAGAGTTATACAGGTAAGTAGTCTCATTTGTTTTACGCTAGTATCTCTATATTCTTGGACTCCGATGATGCTTTTCATGAGTCCCTCATTTAGTTTAAATTGAAAGTTTATTCATATGCTAAATTAGTCAAATATTAATTAAAAGAAAACTAGATTAGGAAAATTATATAGTTTGTTTCATAGCACTTCGTACCTAACTCTCATGTCGGATTGGATTGACTATGGGTAGCCCATAAATCTGGGTCGACGCATGACACCCTCGTCCTCACCAAGCCTCTTCTTCAAATCATTATTATCTGACTGGACCTGGGTGTCAACCTTTCCAATGTCCTTGGCTTCTGTAAGTTGAGCCTTTAGGTCATGCATCTCCTTCTTTATTGAGGAAAACTCGTCTTCCAAGTCCTTTAGGTCATCCTTCAGTTTGGTGATCGAGTTGGACTGGTCTTTGTATTCCTTGATCCTTTTATTAAAAGCTTTACAAGAAGTTATATATACTTGGTGGGATTGGTCATTAACACCCCGTCTGAGCACATTGTGTAAGTTGCTGGGAAATGACGAAATTCCTCGATAACAGACTACAATGAAAAAAAAAGGAAATTAGAAGCAATAACTCATCAGCAATTCATTGAAGGCATTTAGAGTAATAAAAATAGACTTCACTCAAAGTAATGGAAATACTATTTTCATTCACAAAGTTATTAGGATAGGTCGAACCATTACTATCCCACAATAAAAGGAGTAAAAAGTACAAGAAAAAAAAACATGAACTAAGGGCTTTATTTTTTCACCTTCTCATCAGGCTCGACTTCCTTCCCCTTAATTGCCACCTCCTCTGCCTGATCGATAGGGTTATTGGTCGATAGCCCCTCATCACCCTTTGAGGGACACCAGGGTGGGTCTCGCCGAACAACTAAGACACGGTAAGGACTCCAGTTTTAACTAAGGCTTCATACCATCCCTTCTTAAAACTAGCCTTGTGAGCATAGGCTATCTGGATCTTGGCGTCGATGTAGGCCACACCCTAGCCTTGTCCAAAACTGGAGTCCTTAGCCAGAGGGATCTTGTCAACCTCCATAGATAATCAAGAATTTTTCATTTTCAGGTGAGTGCTCTCAAACTTAAACAAAATTTTCTCAGTCTTCAACGAGGCCACGACCTCGATGGTGGTAAGCTTCTCTCGTTAATAGGCCTGCTTGGACCGAGCCACGGCCTCTTGAAATTTTTAGAGTGCCTCATTCAACTGGTCGGCGTGACCATCTGAGAGGCTCGTGAACTCTTCCACAAACAGCGAAACAAAAGAATAAATAAAAAATATTAGAGATGTTCATGAATTATAGCCGAGTAGACAAGGATTATATATTGAGAAAAATATGATCCTCACTAGTGGTAATGTTTGGAAAGCATAAATAGAAATCTAGTCATGTTCCATCATCCTTAGTTGCTCGCGATCACCAGCGAGCACTAGCCCCCTCAGTAAGCTAGGCGCTAAAAAATGATTATGGCTTACGAATTGGGCCTAAGGGACCGGGGAGAGGGGGGAGGGACTTCATTATTCTTTGAGGAAGGAGGGTCCATGAGAGCCTTCCTATTATCCTTTTCATCATTCATATTCTTCTTATTATTCTACTTCTTCTCTTTTTACTCTTCCTTCTTTTTCTCCTTGATGACCAAACCATGGTTGTCAGTTCTAGAAGACTCACACTTTGCCTTCTTTTACGACTTAGCCTTGGTGAAAAGGGGGATATCATCATCATCATCCAACATCAGGATCATCTTCCTAGTGGGAGCCATATATTCCTATTCGTTTGGAAAGATGTAACTAATGTCAAAAGATTTAAATGACGAAGAAGTTTCCTCATTAGTGTGTGGGAGCTCAAGAATATCTTCTACCGGGCGAGCAGTAAAGCTGCTAGTATTATTGGTGTAATATAAAAGAAATTAGGATGATATTGGGTTCTCGCCATATGGAGGTAGTCTTTCACCCTCCAAGCATTCAATAGGTCAATACAATTGATGCCTTCCAAGGAAGGACCCTGGTTCTTCCTGCGAGCTACAGAAAGGCACAAAAAAAGGCATTAACTACAATAATATAGTAGAATGATAAGCAAATATAAGCAATTAAAGGAGAAAGTGTCGAACTATATCACTCCAGTCTAGGCACAACCTGTGTATTCTTCGCCCTCAAGGAACGGTGGATGTTGCCAATTTTCAGGAATAAAACCCTAATCCCAATTTTCTTTATTAAAACGAGAGATGTTTACGACCAACATTATATTGGCCTTCTTCACCTTCATGAAAAAATAAGGCCATCTGTGGTATGAGACCAGTGTAACAATACCTGATATCTGGAATACCAGATTCGTCCCATAAAGCTCAATTATGCGATTCACCCCATTGACTATGCACCAAGTAATAGAGGAACATTGAGATGGTTCCACACTGAAGAACTCAAAAAAATTTAAGAACAAATGGTGTGGGGGAAAATTCAATCCCCCCGAACCATAATAAGGGTGTGAATCCAGTGTCCTGCATTGATGGATCTCACATCTCTTAACATAGGGGCATAATCGATTGTGACCCCATAAAGAATGAAGTATGTTTTCCTAAATTCATTTACACTTTTGCCATGGAAAGTGTTCGAAATTTTCAGAAAAATTGATTACTATAATTGAAGACAATAGAATGGAAAAGAGTAAAGTTACGAAAGTAATAAATGATGAAAGATATGACAGATACTTAAAAAGAAAAATGAAGAATGAAAATGACGAACTTTGGAGCCTTTTGTTAGTAAGAGATTAGGAGCAAAAGATGATTGTTTGGTATTAAGTGTAGAGGCAAAACACAGTTTGAAATAGCGTGCATAATCATGAGGTATGGGGATCAAAGAGATTTTTGAGGATTCATTCTCCTATCGGACCAGCGTACCCTCACAACCTTTTCTTATTTACAACAATGATTGGCTAGTTCAAATTCACTAAAATGGATTGAAAGAAGTGATCCTTTGACAAGAGTAAAATCCACTGGCCCAGCAATGCTTGACCATGAATTTTAGGGGCAATTGTGGGGATCAAAATATAATTGGTACCAATTCGGATTGGGCGACCAAGTACAACGACATTAGGGGAACTCCCGACCCGACTTACCCGTAAAAAGGATCAATACCATAATTTGTCACGTGGATAATTAAAAGGAAATCACGATTGGCTCATATTGGTTATCGAAAATCTCGAGAAAGATATTTAGGGAATTACCACATGAGCTTATCTCAAGCCAAGGGAGTTCCTTTGCTTATTCAACCATTAAAGTTTTAAGGAGCTATAAATACAACCCACACCCTAGGGCCATGGGGGATCTAGTTTCTAAACTTCGATAGAAACTAATAAGAATGCAGTGATGTCCTCGTGAACGTGGGTAATTTTCCGAACATTATTTGTATGTTGTGTCATTGGAAATTTTATACTCATCTCTTGATTATTGTCGGGAATTTCATAGTTGTGATTAATTTTCACTCACAATAACTATATATATTCCCCCAATATTAACATATTTCACCATTAATTTCAATCTTAAACTCATCAATTATGAAGTATTTTTCTTTATATTTTTCATATGTAGAATATTTTTTTTTATCCACTGACTCACTTAATATAAGTCTTATTCGGTCATCAGTGTATAAAGATTTCAACGAAGTATACTTTGTTTAATGATATGTGCAGTACCCCTCATTTTAGAGGTCAAAGAGGAACATAACCCATCTCGTCACTAGGGTCATATGCCTTGCTAAGAAGTTGTTGACAAAGATAAGGATGGAGGGAATATGCGATAAATAAAAGATTATTTTGACATACAACCAACTTGCAATGACAATATTGTCCTGTATCGTTAATACAAAAGATGTTCGTTATTCCTTTGCATTCTTGAAGACATTATTTTTTAAGGAAGCGAGTTGTGCGTAAAAAATGAGTTCCTAAGGTGTGCATAAAATGACCGTCTCTCTCCGAATGCTACGTAGAGATGCTCTGTCAATTAAATTTATGAGTATGTATGAATTTTAGATAGTAGTTCCATTAAGATATTAAAGTGGCTTTGAGCCTGAATGTAATTCTCCACTATGATTTTATGAGTAAATTATGACATTTCCATGGCAACATGTAGTATTTTACATATGAAATCATGCTTTGTTTAATGACATATGTAATTCCTCGTCTTTTAGAGGTCAAAGAGGAACATAACCCATCTCGTCACTGGGCCATATACCACGCAAAAAAGTTTGACATATATAGGGTGATAGGGCATTTGATATTCATGAAATATTATTTTGATATACAACTAACTTGTGATGTCAAGATCTTCCAGTGTCGTTTTCATTAAAGTTGTTCGTTATGCCTTCGAATTCTTAATGAAATTATTTTTCCAGAAAGTGAGAAGCGTGTAAAAATGGAGTTTTTTGGTGTGCATAAAATGACCTCGTCCTTCTGAACGCTCATATAGAGATTCTATGCTTATTAAACTGATGAGTATGTATGAATTTCAAAAAGTACTGCCATTGAGGCGTTAAAGCGGTTTTGTGCCTTGGTGTAATTCTCCACCATGATGTTATGCGTAAATTGTGAAATTATTGTGGCAAGATACAATATCTTTCTCATGTATATATTTAGTTGCAATCACCATTGAATAATTATAAAATACAAGAATTTATTGCATTCTTAGGTCACCATTATATAAAACATAACAAATGAAATTTTAAATTATTCATCCTACCAAAAATTGTCCCACTTTGATGGCATCCTACGTATAAGTGTTAGTTGCGTTGAACGATGGTTGGCGATGGAGCGGACATATCCTCATCAATCACAGAGTAATAGAAAGATGGGTCCATTTTAACCCAAGGACGCTTGCACCAATCAATGACTTGCATGTAATGTTGAACACGTTTACATGCATGTTGAATTTTTTTAGGTGCTCCATTTGCTGTACCCATTAATTTACCAAATAACTTTGCTAACATTGTTGTAAATTCTGAGGGAGGGCCATTGAAATCAATGTATAATTTGGATCATTGCCTAATGTAAAAAAAATGGGTCAAATATTTAATTGGTGGTAATAAGTGAGGAATGAAAGGAGAATAAATAAATTTAATTCGGTTGTTAATGGCACGGCATCCAGTACCCTAGTGGTTTAAATGTTAGCATCTCTCCGGTCATACATGGTATGACAAATTTGGAAGCAAAATTATCTCAAATTAATCACATTTTTTAAAAATAAAATACTATTCTAATTAAATTTTGAGACTATCATTTCTTCTTAATTAGTCGTGCAAAACATAATGGTAAAAAAGTTATATATTTATCATTTTCAACAAAAATGTCAAAATTTTTGCAAATCTAAAATTACTCTACCAATACTTTGTGCTTGCGTATGGCTACAAGTTTTCATGGTGCACTCCAAAAAGGTGAGTCCAATGTGACTGTGGAGATTCTTCCTTATTTAAAAAAAATAAGATAAAAAAATCTCAGTTACTGAGATCATACCTAATTTACCTCCTTAGTATATGAGAATAAATCCTAATTGCGATTATGCTAAAACGAACAAACAATAAAAATTAAAAAACACATGAGCACATAAGAGACAAGTTACATGGTTCGCTCTTTAATGTGGGAAATTATGTCCGCGATCGCTGATTATAAATGTTACATCATTTTGAAGATGATTATAATGTGATCTCACACGCTAACGAAAATGAGAGACCCTAACATCTTTAATATAGTAGTAATATTAGGACCAATTAATACATGTATAAAATATCCAAAATACCCTTGAATGTTTTTTTTCGCCGAGAGCAAGACCTTGAACTGCCACCTTCGGGCGGGTGGTGGTAGCACCTAACAAGCTCTCATTGAACTTATTACGGAATCCTATCCTTGTTGTGGGATTGTTTAATGCAATAAATAACGGTTCACACTCTAATATGAAAGGTCAAAGTCTTAGTAATAAATTTTTACCAAGTCAAGTACTTTTAGTATCAAGACACTCGAGATCTTCCATGCTTGCATATGGCTACAGGTTTTCATAGTCCACTCCAAATAAGAGAGTCCAATGTGTTTGGGGATATTCTTCCTTAATTGAAAAAAATAAGATAAAAGAAGGCTCGATTGTTGATACCATACCTAATTTACCTCTAAAGTAAGTATATGCGAATAAACTCTAATCAAGAATTTTCCATCTTCAGGTGAGTACTCTCAACCTTCAACAAAATGTTCTCAGTCTTCAGTAAGGCCATGACCTTGATGCTGATCTGCTTCTCTCGCTCATAGTCCTGCTTGTCCTAGGCTCCAGCCTCTTGAAATTTTTAGAATGCCTCGTTTAACTCATGAATCAACTGTAACTGGTCGGCTCAACCATCTAAGAGGCCCGTGAACTCTGCCATAAACTGTGAAATAAAAGAATAAATAACAAATGTTAAAGATGTTCGCAAATTATAGCCGAGAATAGAAGGATTAGATATAAAGAAAAAGAAGATCCTCACCAGTGGAAAAGTTTGGAAAGAATGGATAGAAATCAGATCAGGTTTCATCATCTTCAACTTCTCGCAATCACCAGCAATCACTGGCCCCCTCAGCAGACCAGGGGAAAAAATGGTATTATGGGGTACGGATTGGGATTTAGGGACATGGGAGAGGTGGGGGAGGGATTCATTCTCCATCGAGGAAGGAGGGTCCATGAGAGCCTTCTTCTTCTTCTTCTTCTTCTTCTTCTTCTTCTTCTTCTTCTTCTTCTTCTTATCCTCCTCCTTCTCCACCTCCTCATTCGTCTTCTCTTTTTCCTCTTCCTTATTTTTCTCCTTGACGACTAAACCTTGATTGTCAGTTCTAAAGGACTCACCCTAAGCCTTCTTCAAGGATTTAGCCTTGGGGGAAAGGGGGAAATCATCATCATCATCATCCAACATAAGGATTATCTTCTTGGTGGGAGCCATAGATTCCTCTTCGTTTAGCAATATGGAATTGATGTCAAGAGATTCAAAGGACGAAGAAGCTTCCGCATCAGGGAGTGGGAGCTCAGGAATATCTTCAATTGGGCGAGCAGAAAAGGTACCGATAGCATTGCTTTACTAAAAAAGAAATAAGGCTGATCTTGTGTGCTCGCCATTAGGAAGGTAGTCTTTCACCCTCCAAGCCTTCAACAAGTCAACACAATTGATGTTTTCCAGGGAAGGCTCCTTGTTCTTCCCGCGAGTTTCTCAAAGTCACAAACAAAAGGCGTTGAAATAATACAACATAATGATTAGAAAATATAAGAAATTAAAAGAGCAAGTGTCACCCTATATCACCCCTCCAATTTGGGCACAGTAACCCTGTGTGTTCTTCGCCCTTAGGGAGCAGTGGATGTTGCCAATTTCTGGCAATAAAACCCTGATCCCAATTTACTTTGATGGAATCAGGGATGTTTATGACCAATATTTTATTGGCCTTCTTCACCTTCACGAAAAAATAAGGCCATCTATGGTAGACCATGTGTAACAATACCTGATTTCTACAATACCTAGGTTGGACCCATAAAGCTAGTTTATGAGATTCAACCCATTAACTATGCACCAAGTATTAGAGGAACATTGAGATTGGTCCACCCCGAAGAACTCAAAAAATTCTAGGAACAGATGATTTGGGGGAAAATTCAATCCCCCCGAAACAGAGTAAGGGTGTGAATCTAGTGTTCCCATTAATGGCTCTGACATCTCTGGATATAGGGGCACAATCAATTGTGACCCCATAAGGAATAGAGTATGTTTTCCTAAATTTATATACACCTTTGACTTGGAGAATGTTCAAAATTTTCAGATGAATTGATTACTGCAAGTGAAGACAATAGAAGGGAAAAGACGAATGTTACAAAAATAATAGATAATGAAAGATATGATAGAGACTTACAACGAAAACTGAAGAATGAAAATGACGAACTTTGGAGCCTTTTGTTAATAGGGTATTAGGAGCAAAAGATGATCGTTTGGTATCAAGTGTAGATGCAAAACAAAGTTTGAAATAGCGTGCATAATCATGAGGTATGGGGGCCAAAGAGATTTTTTGCGCTTCATTCTCCTATCGAGCCATTGTACCCTCAAAACATTTGCTTATTTACAAGAATGACCTGTTGGTTCAAATTCACTAAAATGGATTGAAATAAGTTAGCTTTTGGCAAGAGTAAAATCCATTAGCCTAGCAACGTTTGTCCCAGAATTTTAAGGGCAATTGTGGGGGCCAAAATATAATTTGGCCCAATTCAGACTCGGCGACCAATTCCAACGACATTAGGGGCTCTCCCGAGCCAGCTTACCCATAAAAAGGATTATTACCAACATTTATAACATGGATAATTACAAGGCAATCACGATTGACTCATATCGGTTACCCAAAATTTCGGGCGAGATATTAAGAGAATTACCTCACGAGCTTATCTCAAGCCAAGGGAGTTGATTGGCTTATTCAACCATTGTGATTTTAAACAACTATAAATAGAACTCACACCCCAAGTCCAAGGGGATGTAATTTTGAAACTTTGAGAGAAACTGATAAGAATACAATGACCTCTTCGTGAACGTAGATAATTTGCCAAACTATATTTGTATTTTGTGTGATTGGCATTTTTATTTTCATCTTTTGATTAATGTCTAGAATTTCTTAGGTGTGATTAATTTACCCTCACAATAACTATATATATCTTCCCCTAACACTAACATATTTTACCATCAATTTCAATATTAAACTCATCAAATTTGAAGTATTAATCTTTATATTTTTCAAATGAAGAATATTTTTTTATCTACTGGCTCACTTAATATAAGTCTTATTGGGTCATCATTGCTTAAAGATTTCAAAGAAGTCATACTTTTTTAATGATATATGCAATTCCCCTTATTTTAGAGGTCGAAGAGGAACATAACCCATCTCATCGCTAGGCTCATATACCCTGCTAAGAAGTTGTTGACAAAGATAAGGATGGAGGGAATATGCAATAAATAAAATATTATTTTGATATACATCCAACTTTCAACGACAAGATCATCCACTTTCGTTTATACAAAAGGTGTTCGTTAATCCTCTGCATTCTTGATGGCATTATTTTTTAAGAGAGCGAGTTGAGTGTAAAAATGAAGTTTCTAAGGTGTGCATAAAATGACCCTGTCTCTTCGAATGACACATGGAGATGCTCTGTCGATTGAATTGACGAGTATGTACACATTTAGATAATAGTGCCATTAAGATATTAAAGTGGTTTTATGCCTCAACGTAATGCTCCACAATGATTTTATGAGTAAATTGTGACATTTTCATGGCAACATGTAATATTTTACATATGAAGTCATTCTTTGTTTAATGACATATGTAATTCCCCATCTTTTAGACATCAAAGAGGAACATTGATTAGGCGTGAAAAGTGTGTTCGTGTAAGGACACAATCGTTGTTTTCGTTTCACTACGATAATACAAACAAACCTAAATTACGGCTACACTTGCGATACAAGTATAGCAGTAAGTTGCGTATCGAAAATCCACAGAGACGAGTTGCTAGAATTTAATTGATTTAATACTCCTAAATAAAAGCATAAAAGGTGAATTACAAACTAAAAAGGAAAAGATGCATAAAGGGGAAATATTAATCTAGACGAGTGTATTGAAACTAGATTAACAAAGCGGTAAAAACTATAGGTTGGGTCGAATAGCCCTCACCCGAGTTAACTAGTATAAAATGGTCACATGGGTCGACGAGTTATTTAGAATGCATCTCGTTTCGGCAGTTAAAATCAACCAAGGGTTGTCACGCCCCAAAATACGCATAAAAGCCTAATAAGATTTTGGCGTCAACAAATACCCCAGAAATTACGCATGCAAGGTAGTAAGCACGGGACAGACATGATATGCTCCATCAAATCTACTAGGCGTAATAACTAGGACAACGCACCCGAAATAGAGCCGTAAACACCATCACCAAAGCAAAGCAACGCGTCAACCTGATTAACTTCAATTCAAACACAACCTAATTTAAATTACGTAGAAAGAATGATAAAAATGCGGTAAACGAAAGTGGTAAATAAACGCAATAAAGTTACAGTAGAAATCAAGTAAACAAAGTATGTAAATGTAAATTGGAAAGCATGTGAATTAACTACAGAGCAAGAAATTAAGAAATACAAGTTAAATTAATGGAGAGGGTAATGAATAGTGCCACTTACAAACCCTAAAGGGTGTCAAACAAAGAGAGGAAGAAGAAGAACTATTCAAAAACACAAACCCTAACCTACAACTCTCTAAAATCTAATATATTTCTAAGTATGAAAATAGAAAACCAAAATTCCTTTATAAGGTAAGTTACAGTAGAAAAAAATAAAAAATAAAAGAAAAGAAAATATCTCAAAATATCTGCAAATCGTGGTCGACCACGGCCAGGGGCCGATCGACTGCGCCTCCTTATAAAGGTGCACTGTCTTCGATCAAAGGCAAAATGAAAACCCGCGGTCGACCGATACTCTGTTTCTCAGCCAAGCTTAATCCATGAAGAGGGGAAAAAGGTTGCAAACAGAAACGACCATAACGTCACCGTACGGACTCGGAATCGCGCATCTTTTGTGGCCACGGGAAGCTTGCTTGACGAACTACGCATCCGTGGAAATTACAAGATCCAAAGATGAAATGTTAATTGACTAAAATTCCCTTGAAGTAGCATCCGACGAAAAAACTTCTCCGAAGTGCAATGGATCCTCACTTTTAGCATTCCAATACCTACAAAGAACAATTAACCCCTACAAAGCATGTATATATCCAAATCCAAGGATGTGTGGTTAATAAGCATAAATATAGGCATTAAGGGACATAAATCCCGCGGTCGACCGGGCCTCAAACTGTGGTCGACTAGTACTCTGTTTCTCAGCCAAGCTTGGTCCATGAAGAGGAGGAAAAGGTTGCAAATAGAAATGACCATAACTTCATCGTTCGGACTCGGAACCGCGCACTGTTTATGGCCACGCGAAGCTTGCTCGACTACGTATCCGTGGAAATTCAAAGAGCTGAAGATGGAATGTGAATTGAGTAAAATTCCCTTAAAGGAGCATCCGATGATGGAACTTCTCTGAAGTGCAACGGATCCTCACTTTTAGCGTTCCAATACCTAAAAAAGCACAATTAACACCTGCAAAATAGGTATATATCCAAATCCAAGGTTGTATGGTTAATTAGCATAGATATGGGCATTAAGGACCGCAAAAGAGCTAGAATGCATAAAGATAACAGGCAAAAATATGTATTATTTGATACGAATCACACCCCCTAACTTAAACTTTGCTAGTCCCTAGTAATGAAATAAACAAAACCAGTCCACAGAAGGCAGTACAAGACGTATATATGCATTGAAATATAAATGCCACTTTCGTAGGGAGCAGGATTGCATTTAGTGTATGCAATAATCCGTTAAACCCTTAGGTTACCCTAATGGACGAGTGTCATCTCGGGAGGGTTTTCAGGGATGATACCCACAAACATCACAGGGTTTCCTCAAAATATGCACAAAACGGCATTGGACAAGCCCAACAAAAGCGAAAAGATTTCATACGCATTATTAGCACAATGAACGAATTCAAAAAAAAGTCCGAATCATTAAGATTATAGAATGCACCTCATAGAATTGAAACCTTAAAATGTGGGAGGGGAGCGAGCACATGCAAAGTGTGATTTGGTAAAAACATAAATAAATCGGATACTAAATAAAGAAAGCGTATATTCAATCCTCACGGGCATTGCACTCATCAAGCGAATTCACTCGAAATAGAGAGGTAACACACGGAACATGCGGGCATACAGAGTAAGAGGAAATGGAAACAAGGCCGCACACATGTCACAAATGAAGAACGCTATATATAAAATTAAAAATTGTAATCTCAATGAAAGGATACCGCACATTAAAGGAGGCGAAATTCATTTTCATAGATTATCAAAACTATTTCAACCTTTAAATTACATTTACTTAAGATCACATAGGACTTTAATAGGGTTGTAATGTAGGTTAGTCTAGGGTACAAAATGAAAGGAATATATGTACGGTTTCAAAGTGTTCGGAATGAAAACTCGGGATAATGGAAAAATAAGGGCAATATCAAAATTGGAAAACAAGTTCTAAAATGCATTAGATATATCATCGGGGAGAGTAATCAAAGCTTATTGAACTATATAAACAACATTTACAAATTTCTCTTTATTTTATTTTCTTCCTTTTCTCATTTTTCCCTTTTGTTTTCTGCTTTCTCTTTTTCTTTTTCACTACACTTTCTTTTCTTTCCTTTCTAACTCTCATATGCCTAAATTGCAACCGTCATCACAACAACATCATTCAATCCCAAGTAACATTCCAAACAAAGGTATGGAAGGTGTATGTATGGCTTATAACTCCAATGCGGAGTTGGTTATAGGGTTTGGGTAATGAAACGAAAGACTATATTTTGGCTCAAAGGGGTTGACGAGGGGAAACATATAAGGTGAGGTCAAGTTCAATATGGAAGATATAACAAAGATGGCCTATGATCATTTCCGAAAGTTTACACAATTCTCGAGTCAAAATAATGTATGAAAATAATGATCAAGTTACACATTTCAAGATATGAACTCAATTAATGAACAGTCGAATTAAAGAATAGAGAGATTACCAATGAATTCAACATTTTGAAAGAGGAAAGAATAGTGTATAACACTCACAAACGATGAAAGGTACAAAGCTTACTCGGTGTAAGTATATACAATGCAACAAAAGATTACCGAGTTATAAAAATCTTAAACCAAATCAATATAGCAATAAAAGTGTATGTGCTCATGGGATGAAAGTTTAATTCATGAAGTTATTCATAATATCAATAATTGAAACTAAAGTCTAATAACTTCTAAAATCGAGAACATGCCTTGTTGGGTTGTCTATTGGATCAGGAAATTATTGAAATTTATAATCGAAACAAAGGCAAAAAGCCCAAAAAAAAAGAAAAAAATAAAGAAAATATTTTTGAAAATTTTCACTTTATCTAAGAAAAGCATACTAAGTAGCTCAAATAGATATTACTTCATTTTCATCCTCACTTTCAATATCTATTATGCAACGGGAAAAGTCTAGAATAGTTTGTTCCAAAGTAGGCACAAATTCCTCAATTGGTTCGAAACATTCCCCGACTTCAAAAGTCTCGAAACCAAAATCGTCGTGAGATTCGAATAATAAATCCAAGTTTTCGTCCCAACAATGATTTTCTTCCTGATAACGATTTTCAATTTTCTCATTTTCAAGCATACGCAAGACCTCACCGAATGTCATAGGTCGAGGTGAGGATCCTTGATAATGGGAACTTTGAAAATTACCATCGGACTTAAACGAAAACTCATTATTATAAGAATTCTGAAAACTATTGCAATTCATTTCAAAATTCCTATTATAAGGAGGTAAAGGCCCAAAATCGTTATCATCATCATCAAAATTCTAATAACCCAAGTTTTAACTTTCGTTAAACTCGCCCAAAGTCATTTTTGAATTTGTAAATTTTTAGGATTCTAAGTATTCACCAAAATTCATAGGCTTGCAGAAATTTTGAGAATTATTATAATAATTCCTGAAAGAATTGGAATTAGACATGCTTACCCCAAAAATGGCTCGAAGAGGCGAATTCCACAAAGTAGGTGCGCGCGGAAAATTCAAGCGTTTCTAAGTGCTCAAATGTGGAAGTCCTACAAAAATATTTGCAAATAATACAAATAGAAAGAAAATACTATGAAATACTAAATAAAATAAAGTCTAAAACAAACTCATCCCCGACAACCGCGCCACTTTGATTACTGCGTGAAAGGTGCGGCACGTCTCAAGCACCGATCGTTGTTTTCGTTTCATCGCAAAAATACAAACTAACCTAAATTACGACTACACTTGCGATACAAGTATAGCGGTAAGTCGGGTATCGAAAATCCACAGAGACGAGTTGCTAGAATTTAATTGATTTAATACTCTGAAATAAAAGCGTAAAAGGTCAATTACAAACTAAAAAGGAAAAGATGCACAAAAGGGAAATATTAATCTAGACGAGTGTATTGAAACTAGATTAACAAAGCGGTAAAAACTATATGTTGCATCAAATATCCCTCACCCGAGTTAACTAGTATAAAATGGTCACATGTGTCGACGAGTTATTTAGAATGCATCTCGTTTCAACAGTTAATCAAACCAAGGGTTGTCACGTCCCTAAATCCGCATAAAAGCCTACTAAGATTTTGGCATCAACAAATACCCCGGAAATTACGCACGGAAGGTCGTAAGCATGGGACATACATGATATCCCCATCAAATCTCCTAGGCATAATAACTAGGACAACTCACCCGAAATAGACCCGTAAACACCATCACCAAAGCAAAGTAATGCGTCAACCCGAGTGAGTGCAATTAAAAAACAACCGAATTTAAATTAGCTAGAAAGCATTGTAAAAACGCGGTAAAGAAAAGCGGTAAATAAACTCAATAAAGTTACACTAGAAATTAAGTAAACAAAGAATGTAAACCTAAATTAGAAAGCATGTAAATTAACTATAAAGAAAGAAATTAAGAAATACAAGTTAAATTAATGGAGAGGGTAATGAATAGTGCCACTTACAAACCCTAAAGGGTGTCAAACCAAGAGAGGAAGAAGAAGAACTCTTCAAAAACCCAAACCCTAACCTACAACTCTCTAAAATCTAATATATTTCTAAGTATGAAAATTGAAAACCAAAGTTCGTTTATATAGTTAGTTACAAAATAAATAAAGAAAAAAGAAAAGAAAAAAATATCTGCAAATTGCGGTCGACCGCGCCTCCTTGTAAAGGTGCACTGTCTTCGATCAAAGGAAAAATGCAAACCCGCGGTCGATCGGGCCTCAAACTGTGGTCGACTAGTACTCTGTTTCTTAGCCAAGCTTGGTCCATGAAGAGGGGGAAAAGGTTGCAAATAGAAATGACCATAACTTCACCGTCCGGACTCGGAATCGCGCACCATTTATGGCCACGTGAAGCTTGCTCGACGAACTACGCATCCGTGGAAATTCAAAGAGCTGAAGATGGAATGTGAATTGAATAAAATGCCCTTGAAGGAGCATCTGATGATGGAACTTCTCTGACGTGCAACAAATCCTCACTTTTCGCATTCCAATACCTAAAAAAGCACAATTAACCCCTGCAAAATAGGTATATATCCAAATCCAAGGTTGTCTGGTTAATTTTCATAGATATGGGAATTAAGGACCGCAAAAGCGCTAGAATGCATAAAGATAACACGCAAAAATATGTATTATTTGATACGAATCACACCCCCTAACTTAAACATTGCTACTCCCTAGTAATGAAATAAACAAAACCAGTCCATAGAAGGCAGTACAAGACATATATATGCATCGAAATATAAATGCCACTTTTGTAGGGAGCACGATTCCATTTAGCGTATGCAATAGGCCGTTAAACCCCTAGGTTACCCTAGTGGACGAGTGTTGTTTCGTGAGGGTTTTCAGGGATGATTCCCACAAACATCACATGGTTTCCACAAAAAATGCCCAAACCATAATGCGACAAGACCAACAAAAGAAAAAAAAATTCATACGCATTATTAGCACAATGAACGAATTCAAACAAAATTCCGAATCATTAACATTATAGAATGCACCTCATAGAATTGAAACCTTAAAATGTGGGAGGGGAGCGAGCACATGCAAAGTGTGATTTGGCAAAAAACATAAATAAATTGGATACTAAATAAAGCAAGCGTATATTCAATCCTCACGGGCATTACACTCATCAAGCGAATTCACTCGAAACAGAGAGGTAACACACGGAACATGCGGGCATAAAGAGTAAATGTAATGGGGAACAAGGCCGCACACATGTCACAAATGAAGAACGCTATACATTAAACGAAAAATCGTAATCTAAAGTTATTAAAAAATATTTTTAGTGGTTTTATTTCTATAAGAATTTCTACCTTATGTATCTAGTAATAGAATATGTTTAAATGTTATGTTGATTCAACTATCTTATGTATTTAGTAATAGAATATGTGTAAATGATGTGATGATTCAATAAATCCATGTCAAATAGAAATTATTCTTTGAATTTTTTGCACATAAATTTCTAATTCAAATTTCTATGCATTAACCTTCGATGTTATATGGGGATAACCATAGAAAATTCCATTGGGTAAAGTTTATATAACTCTAAAAGTAACTTTTATAGATAGAATTAACAATGGAAGACGGCCTAATTTCTAATATCTCTTGCTTTCAAGAGGCTCCATTATTCCAAGTTATAATTAGAAATTGGTAATAGTTAGTGACTTGATCCTGAATTAAGAGTTTTCTTCATCTTTTTACTCTCTTGAATAAATGCTTTCATATTAAAAGGTAATATATTAAACAAATTGAGATTCCAAAATTACTCATCCTAATATGGGTTGGCTTTCCAGAGTTAAAATATTATTATAGGCACTATATCCATTTTACTCGCGAACAACTTTGATATTTTGGGATACTTACGTGAACTCTTAAGTGGGGACCCTTATAGTTGGAAAAAAATAAAAATTCATGCAAAATTTTATTTAACAACATGAAAAATGTGTAAAACACAAAAATAAAAAGGCACCATGAAATTAAAATTACAAACATAAATTAAAAATAATCAATCACAAAGTTGAGCTTAAAGAATTAGTTAAAATGTGCACTTTTGTGTTTTAAGATGCAAAATTCTCAATTAATTTATCAAAGTCAATTTTATAAACAACTTTTTTTCAATTAAAAACACGTATAATCCATTTAATCTTTATTGTGACATCTCGAACGTGCCAGGAAGGTCAAAGTCAATTTTGAGAATGCACCTAAGAAGGTTTAAAAGGTGGTTCTTAATCTTGATAAGGGTAGAGTTGACGGTCTAGGAAAAGGTCATGATGGTGCTTCCACTTCTTTTGTCGCACCCGAGCTAATTCCCACTTTAGTGATAGATTCTCATGGACAAAAAATTAACCCACCTAGGCGTCCGTTTCCCGTTAGTAGAGAACATTATAGAGTTTTTGAGAGACGTGTTCCTAGGCCTATTTATGTTTGTTCTCATTGCAAAAGGAAATGACTCCTTAGAGAATTCTATTTTAAGTTGGGTTATGTGTCACGTTTCGCTTCTACACGTGTTTCTGCAACACATTCACCCACACATGATACTTTACATGCTCTTGCAAAATACATGAGAGAGTTTGCACATTTAGGTGAAAAGTTAAGTTTTTGGTCAAAACTTCACAAAATTTGATGGAGGTTTTTCATAAGTTGGAACCACCTTTGGAAAACCCCTTCGCACCTAACGATTGAGGTTTGACTTATTTACTAGCATAGGATGTTTTCCATGATGACATTGTTTTACTATTGCTATTATGTATCATTTTTGTATTTTTTCCATTTTTTTCCAAAAAAATGGAAAATATACAAAAAGATTTTATTTTGATAAATTTTTTGAAAAATCTAATAAACGTTTTGTATTTTGTTTACACCGTTTATGGATGGACAATTAGGATGACCGAGTCACAATTTCATTCCATTTATTCATGTGACTATTTTATAGTATTTTGAGATAATATATCATGTCATCTTTGTGCTTTATAATATTTGGAGTCTTTGAGATGTAATTAAGTGTTACTTCCTACAAGTTAGGATCATGATTTTCTTTATTGCACACATGCACGGATTTGTTTGATTATTGTGCTTGTCTTATCACATGTTGGTTGGGTGTTTCCACTTCAATCCTGTCCTTAAAATGAACCAAGCGCGATACAACTTGATAAAAAAGATGTGCATGTAAGAGCCGTTTGTGAGTTTGTGTGCTTTATTTTAAAACGGTGAAGGTATACAAAAGGTACTTATCTATCCTTTGAGATTAAGCGACCATTTCATTGGACCTTAAAATTGAGGAATTTTAATTATCCGGGGTCCTAAGAGGTTAAAAGAGGCCCAAAAAAATTTAAAGGAAATAAAAAAAAATTCATGCCAAAAAGGGGCCATTAGGTTTTTGCACCAATTCTCCAATGTTTAAGAATTTAGTTTATACACCTATAAAATAAAATATATATGAGGGAGTTTGGATGGATAATTAAAATGGGTTTGCATGTCCTTAAAAGTCTTGAAAAGGCGTTAAATAGTTTTGGATGTTATTGGTGTGGAAATCACTTTGACTTTGATTTGTTGATTTGCATAAGACGATGTCATCTAAATCCAACAATTTTTACACCTAAGGATACTTTTAATGTTCATTCGTTAGGAATACACGTATGTATCGTGCACATATGATTGATTGAGTTGATTTACCTATCGAATGTGTTCACACCCATAGATTCCGTTTCCATGACTTGGTTGTTTTAGTATAAAGTCAGGGTGTGATTTTTGGTATCTTATTGTTGTATGAAAAATTTGAAAAATCAAAAATAGTTTGTGGATATTTTTTTAGATACTCCTTTGCATGCACATAGTTTGATTCATTTTTGCTATGCATTTTTATCGTGACACTCCATGTTTTGATTGTTTCTTCTTATTTATCTATTTGGGGACATCATAAAAAGGGGGATAAATAATTATCATGTTATGGGGGAGTTTTTGCATTATGGGGGAGATTTGATTTATTGACTGATTTATTCTTATATAATTTCAAACTCGATGCATCATGAAGGTATTTTTATTTATCTCATGTGTGTATGTACAAAGATTGAAGATCATTATGTTGCACACCCTGATGAGAAAAGCTTTGAGATTTGATGAAGATTTTTTTGTAGAAAAAATTGAGAACTTGCAAATTTGTACCTTTTCAGTTTTGAGATTTATGGGAGAGTAGATTTGTATAGGTATTTTGATATTTGATAATTCATATGTTTTTATGTATGTTCTGGCATAGACATAAGGGGAGATTTGTAATGACATATTTTTATAAATGACAGTCATAATTAATTATGTCATATACCGTTACAACTGTCGAAGAAGTTCAAGAGAAATCTACATCAAGACGGATCCGAATATATCAAGGTTATTCATCAAAAAGCCTCTGCAAAGTTTACTTGGGCAAAGTTCTGTTTCAAATACCTTAAATTTGCACTTAGAGCTTTGGGATATTTTTTCAAAATATTTTCTAAGTGTTGGAGCGGACGTTTTTCATCAAAATTTGAGAATGAGTAATTTTTGTAAGTCCTGTAGCGTTCCTCGATTTTGACGCCCAGGTCGATCAAGCGATATCTCATCTCGTTCGAGCGACATGGAGATGTCGCGCGATGTCGTTCAAATGACACGTGTCCTTCGTTTGAGTGAGATCCTATTTTTGTTCAAACGACCAAGGCGGTGCGTTTTTTTTTATAAATACTCATTAAATGGTTTCGTTTTCATTAAGAAGTCCCAGTGTTTTGAAAGACAGAAAACTGCGAATCTGCAGAATTCTTTTCATTTCTCTTTTTAGGGATTTTATCACTTTTGTTTTCAATTCACAAAAATCCCATATGCTTTGGTGAATTGTTTTGGTGTTCAAGAACACACTTTGCTTTTGTTCATTCTTTGTGGGGAGAACTCTGCAACCGGAGAGCTGCGTGCTATTATGGAGGGAGTCCTTGTGAATACTTAAGACTGCGTGTATGGACTGCGCATCCTTATTGTATAGTTATGTGTGAACCACTGCTGATTTCCAGCCGTTGCTTTGGGGTTTGACGAAGAAACAGTGCATTACTCTTGTGGGAAAAAGCGGCATGGTATGTAAGTTAATGGTCATGTAAA
This sequence comes from Sambucus nigra, assembly GCA_949130495.1. NCBI lineage: Eukaryota > Viridiplantae > Streptophyta > Magnoliopsida > Dipsacales > Adoxaceae > Sambucus > Sambucus nigra. Next base: position 458,452,992 of record OX422209.1, on the reverse strand, counting down.
CTTGTCAATGTTTTAGAAATAAAAGGTTTTGACCTTCGGGGATTTTCCTGAAATTTTTGTCGCATGCTTCACTTATTTATGGTTTGACACACGCACACACGTAGTTGCATGTTTAGGGGCTGAATTAATTTTGTTTAAAAATGGACTCTAATTAAGTAAGGTTTAATTGAGAACTTGCGAATTAATTTAAATCGGTATCACACACCGTCGTCCTGTATTTTACAGAGTTAGTACAGATTTTACGTTAGAATTTGTTCATACCTATTACTATAATGTTTGTGACGTTTGGTTAGGAGTTTGGGCTTAATTAATATAGGTTTTGAGTATTAAAGTTGATGAAACCCATAGGTAAAAGCTGGCCGAAACTGGGACAATGTCTGATCGATCGATCGATCGACTCAAGAATGTCGATCGATTGACTGGATCGATCGATCGTCTATTCCCATTGATCGATCGTCTCCTCCTAGAATTTGAATCTTTTTTACTTTTAATTTTTAATCCAACCCTAATTTCTAAAAAACCTTAGACATAATTTAAATACCATAATGGGACTTGGAAAGGACCAGTAGGGTTGTGGGTAAGGTTCGGATAATGCAATTTTGTATGATATTTAACCGTGGGTTAACGAGGGTATAAAATGGGTTATGATCGTTTGTGTGATAAATTGGATGTTGTGCAAGTTAATAATGACTTGGGACAGTGGAATATAGAGAGTACATCTATAGGTTGTATACATATCAAAATATTACACTTGTAGGGGTGAGAAGTACTTGGGAACTTGCAATAAATGAGAATATAAAAGGATGAACTAATTATACGTAGGATTCGGGTGTTATGTACCGCGTATTGTTAGAATATGTTATGGGTCATGGGTGTACCTATATGATTAATGTTACTATATATATATGAGTGTATGTATATATATTATATGAATGTCTGTGCTTAATCATACCCGCATTACTTTCTGTCACTGAGGTCTTCGCGTCGGGACAGTCTTATTTTGATGTAACCTTTATGGGGGAATATGGACTTGTACCCTAGAATATAGAACCTTGGTACAACCTATATGTGAGTGGTAGAGAAGATGGTCCAAATATAAGTGAGGGTATGTAGTGACCTCTTATTGACTTGGAACTATGATTCGCCTCCAATTTATTTGTTTTGTGTTAATAGAGTTTGGGGGTGATCCAAACTAGTATTTCCCTTATTTGTACGAGAAGTATAGGGACTTGATAGAAGAGTATGCATGCACCATAATTTAGTTTTGGGTTGCCTTATTAGTATATATATCTTAAGTGATACACACACACACACACACACACACACACACACACATATATATGTATATATATATATATATATATATATATATATATATACACCTGTGATTCATCTATTGTGCTTATATGTAGATTAAATTGAATAATGATATTAAAAATTCCAGTGGTTGAGAACTTAAGACCGTATTGAGATGTATATAACTGACTTGGTAAAATTAAGAAATTAATCAGGTATATTGTTGGGATCACGTGAATAAGGATTGACGAGAGGAGACTGGGTTTAAACTAGATAACTGGGTTGGCATCATCTAGAATAATTTAGCAGTACATTAGGCATGCACACTAGATGAGAGGTGATTATTCCCAAGTGAGGGAAATGTAACTAACATGTATGGAGTATCTTCTAGTAAGAATTTTAAATACTTGCTAAATTGATTTAATATTATAACTATCGGGCTCTGACCCATTTCTTGTTACCTCTTCTTTATCTTTTATATACATAAACAGGTGCCCAGCCATAGGGGCGTCGGACTTAGATCACTAGACTATTTGACATGCTACAGCTAGTGTGGGAGTTGCAGGTCTTTGAACTTAGACGACTTCATCCTTGTTATCTCAACTCGTCACTTAGTCATGTTAGATAGGGCATGAGTTTCCCATTCTCAGTTTCCATTTAGTTCAGAGAGACATTGTACTTCTTTATTTTTCAGTGCTCAGTTCTTCGTTGGGATTGTTTTTAACTATTACATTGTCCTTGGATTTAAGATATTCTATTGGGAACGATTAATCTAGCATGTTTATTTCATTTGGATGGTTTGGTATTCATTATTATATTTATGTTCGTTAAAATGGTGTATGTTTAACAATTCATATTGTTGGGACTTAATTCATACAATTAAAAATTTTGACACTTAGCTTCATTATTTATTAGGTGATAAATAAAGAAATTATTTTTTGACAATGATGCTAAGAATAAACCAACCAGATACTTTTAAAAGACTAATCACCCGCTATGTAATTAGGCGGGGTGTCACATATTCCCATACTTACTAGTTTACTAAGGGGTACAAAAGTAATTAAGCCATCAGTAAAATCGTAATAATAATAAATAATCAACCCAAAATTTTTGGGAAAAAGTAATCGGCTATGCACACAATTAAAGTGGTACCCATATGTATGTAGCAATAATCAAGGCTCTCAATCATCTAAGACCAGTAGGACAAGTAGAAAGTTTCGTCAAATAACACGTCAGTCTACTTCCTAGTTAATATTGATGCTTATAATATAATGACACAAAAGTGCAGGGATAACTGAATCAATATGAAACACGATACCTATTATTTGGTCATAATGGTTAAAGTTGAACCATAGTTAAATTAAAATACTAGTGATAAATTCAAAATACCGATGATATGTAACAAAATATGTAGCATGGTAGTATAATAACATGCACACACTAAGAGTAAATATGAGCTATCATATAGTGATATCAATAGAAGCATGGCAAATAAAAAAAGTTTACTATTGAAAAGGTAGAAAAACCCTACTTGCTTGGTAATTCATTCTGCTTTATATTATAAGAGGAAATTGGGAAGAGCTGGTACTTGATGTTATGTATACAATATTTAGATATGTAAGTATTCGGGATTAGGTCTGTCAGTTCTGTACTAAAACTGTATCATTTAAAGTTTCGAGGGGTTTAATTATATATATTTTGGGACATTAAAATACTGGACTTAAGACCATTATTGAACTTTGGCGTAAGATAATTTTTGTCTAAAAATATTTTGAAGTATTCATACACAAAGTTTGGGGATCAAATTCATAAGTTGAAAAAGTTGGGAGGGGTCAATTTATAAATTTGAAAAAATACACACAAGTTAAAATCTTAATTTTCCATAAATTGGGCTAGGTGTATCCAAACATGGCCTTATCTTATACCATTTTGACCAGAAAAAAAAATATTGGAAAAAAATTCAGAATTTTTGTATTAGCCACGTGCCCTCACGCGCATGGTCAAACTTTTTGTTGAAAGTCTTCATCTTCAACCTCTTGACATTGACTTCTAGGGTTTCAGAATTTTGACCTTGTTTTATTACTTCATTTTTATACCATTTGAGATTATTCCTCAACCAACTTAACCTAATTTTTCATGAGGAAACAAAATATATTAAGTTTTATGGATTGAGATGCAGTATATCTCAAGTTCTAAAATAGTGTGTTTTATCAAAACTTTTACCTAACAATCGTGGATTTCTAGATCATGGCAAGGATTCTTATGAACATGGGTTATTTTCTGCTATATATAGGAGCAGTTTGGTTTTGGTTTCAAAGATTAAGATGGATTATACATGGAGAATTTCAATTTTTTCAGTTTCAAGTTCAAAATTCAGTTTTGATCGATTTGAGCTTAATAGATACATTCATGGCTTTTAACCATTACATTCGAGATCCTTAGTTTATAATGAAGTTATATGTATCTTCAAACCAAAGTTTAAAGCTTTATGTCAAGATTCACCATTGAAGCTCAAGCTTTAATGGTGTTTCTTCATATTTTTTCTATCACTACACCAACATGGTCAAATTGGCACCCTTTAGCGCTTAGCCTTCTCACGGTCATTTATCGTGACAAGCCTATAAAGTTGTCACGATCAATGACTGTGACATGTCCGTGAAAATTCTGTCAGTAAAAAACCCACCATCTACTTTTTTTTTCCACCGATTTTGTTCCCTCCATTTCTCTCTCTCTCTAGTGGCTGCTCTCTATCTCTCTGTCTACAACTCTCTATTTATCCTCCATTTATGTATATGTATATGTGCATATGTGTATATAAGTGTGTGTGTAAATGTGCGTGTGTTTGTGTGTGTGTGTGTGTGGTTTATATATGCATGTGGGGGGGGGGGGAAGCAGCAGGGTTGGGGGTGTATGTGTGTGTGTATTAGTGTGTGTATATATGCGTGTGTGTGTGTGTGTCTATATGTGCATGTGTGTGTATATGTGTGTGTGTGTGTGTTGGGCAGGGGCAGTAGGGGGTAGGGGGTAGGGAAGGGGGGCAGGGGGTGTATATGTGCATGTGTGTGTTTTTTTAATTAAATTTTTATTGGTTTATTAGATATTGCCCCTCATATTGTAGTTCCCCTTGTTAAAGAATTGAGTGATTTAATATTGATGTAACACCCCGCCTAATGGGATACCGGTCGATCACTACTATATCGAATTAAAACAGGAGTTACTTATGGATCATTCTTAGCATCACTGTCGAAAGTCCATTTAATTACTAATATCCTATTAGGCGAGCTTTAAAACTTTTACTTAACTACTCTTTTTAATGATTAAAATAAAACATCCACAAGTAAATGCGTAAATGAAACTGAAATGAAAATTAAATAAATAAAATAAACAAACACTCGGTTCAAATTATACAACCATATCGAATGCTCCTAAAAGAAAAACTAAATGCAATTGAGCCATTGGCTCGAAAGATTATACAATACCTCATATCTAGAGTACAAGGAAAGAAGCGTCTACCGAGAACCCGCACGCATCCACAACTGCTGCAGCTGACGTCTGACTCGAAGGAAGTGTCATCCAGGCGTCCCTGAGTCTGGACACCTATATATATATAATATACAACAAGAGAGGAAAGGTAGATAAACGGGTCAGAGCCCGAATTTTGAAAATATTTTGCAAGTGCATAAATGCTTTATTTTCAGAAAAATAGTTTTTATCTCATATTTAAATTGGTATTGCACTCCCATGAGATACCCCTCACCTCTCCTCTAATAGTGCACACCTAACGCACCCTACCAACATACACTAGTCAAGCTACCCTGCCTAAATAGTCTAATCACCCATCTACTATCTTCCCTAGATAGTCCAGGTGCTAAGGGCTAAACTTCCCTCCATTCTCAACACTGCACTAAGTTCGTGCGTGGGGTGTCTCGCAAAGAGAAATCCAAACAAGGAACCCCCCCGATACACTACTACTTGGAAGGGTTAATGGTAGAGATCCATTAGGCCCGTAGCACGCACAAATGTATATATATATATATATATATATATATATATACATCTACAATATACGTCCAGATAATATCTCCCGAACTGAGGTTTACCAATTGAATTTCATCTATATAATACACATCCGGATCTACCTCCCGGACTGAGGTGTATTCTATAATCATATCAAAACCTTCCATTTCCTTTCTCATATCCAGGAAATGTATTTAAAGACAATTCATTAGCATGAATTTCTTTACCAAAACATATATCTTTTTCAAAGCCAATTTTATTAACATAAAAATGCTTTTCCTTTTTATATCATCCCATTTCCCTTTTTATATTTAGGAAATCTACCCAAAGCCATTTTCATTATCATGAAAATGCTTTGATCATATCATATGCTTCCACATCCCTTCTTCCATCCGGGAGTGTTACCGAAGCCAAACCATTAACCCATTTCCCTTTTTAAACTCCGGAAATGTAAATATAAATCCAATTCATTATAATGAATTGCTTTAATAAATCTAAGACCGCCCCTATGGGTCTCCCCACTGGGCGCGCCCCTAAATGGCTATCATCTTCCAGGGCCTATGAAACAAGACAACCTGGGAACCTAACAACGTCGGGAAGCGTCCATGTGCCTGCGGGAAAGTCAGGACCACACCAAGAATCCCCTAACCAGCGCAGAAAAAAATATATAATCACTCATATGGCCTAAAGGTCTATATCCACCCTGCTCAATAGCCAGGGGGCTTCACCATAACGCGTGCGCAACTTCCCTTATGATAGAAATTTAGGAGGTGTGTAATCCATATTTTATCAATTATGAAATACATTTCTCTTTCCATTTTGAAAATATTCATTTTTATATTTTCAAAATCGTTTCCATTATATCATATATATATATATATACTTTAATCACATAGTATATACATACACTATATATTCCTCGTAGAATATATAAATGGCCATAATGGCCTATAGCATCTAGCGATGACCAATAATCACAAAGATTCCCTCGAGGAATCATAATCATGCTTTCATATCAACATGATTCTAAATCCAAAGTATTTCCTTACTTTCATAACTAATAAATACCTTAATCATCTTTATGGATTTTATTAGATGTCTCCAATTTTTCCAATTCACTCTAGGTGAATATATATATCTACCTCCCCAATTATCCTAATTTTCTCCTAGGATACACTTATCGGTAATCGATATAATTATGCTTTCTATACGCATAATTATATAGGCCTATATGCCTACGAGAAATATCCTCGAGATTTATTTCTCCCGGACAATCTTAAATTTAATGGGTTATGGATTTCATTTCCATGAACCCAAGGACTACCTATTGTCCATATTTAATCATTTAGGGAACCCCACCCTATTTAAGGGACCCCAACATCTTAACTTATCAACTATTCGATTTCCCTCGAAAATAAAACATAAGGGTTATACATTTAAACCCTTGCTTAAGCCTCCTAATTTCTCTTAATTTGTGGGACATATAATCCTAAAAGACTCCTTATGTCATCACATGAATGACCCCGAATCAATTAGAATTGGAATTCGTCCCATCCAATTCATCCTAAAAAAAATTGCCTATTTTCAGCAGGGGTCGATCGATCGACCCTTGGCCGTCGATCGATCGATGGCTCGATCGATCGAGCCCCCATGATCGATCGATCGAGCCCCCATGATCGATCGATCGATCTTGTTGGGCAGCTTCTTCTCCGAGAAGCTGTTTCGGCCATTAAAGCTTCTCCCTAGCTTTTATTGCCTCAACCAACGGCCTACAACTTCAATCAACTACAACTACACATATATAAAGGGTTCTAAACATCCTAGAACCCTAAACCACCAATTAATTTCAGTTAATTTCTAAATTTTTCCAATTTTCATATTTTAGGGGTTTATTCGTTTTATCTCCCGAAAACCCGATTTATCCACGAATACCCAACCCAAAATCATTAGGGTTTGTTATACCAACAATGATATGAGATATTTATGCTTAAAAATTAAATAAAGCAAGTAAACACTTGCCTCGTGGATAAAATCCGATGTCCTCGAGCCGAATCCCGCGGAGGCTGGACGGAATCTCCCCATTTTCCTCTTTTTCTCTCCTCCTCTCTCTCTTCTTTCTTTTTTCTCTCTTTTCTCTCTATTCTCTTCTCCTCTCCCTGTTTAAATAGAGAGAAAAGGGTTTAACCCCTTAAAAACCCAAAAATGACTTGTTTACCCATTTTACGAGCCCGTTTAACCCCAAAATCATCCGGGACTCAATTTCGACAATCGAACACTCTTTTTCGACTATCTTGGACATTCCGAGACTCATGGCGCAGTCAAAATTACCATCCGAGTCACTTGACCGCAAATCACTATTCTAACTCGTAAAATTTAACTGCGAGTTTGCAAATCAAAATCTTACCTCTTTTGTCTCTATACTCAACGGCGACATATAATTAAAATATTTCGACCTATATAGTCCCAAAAATAACCACGACATTCATAAAAAATCATTCAATCCTTGAAAATCTCAAAAATTACTATTTCGAGAAATTATCCAGATCTCCAATTTATACTCAATTATGAAATTTAATTGTCTCCAAATTGCTAATTTATTTCTAATTAGGGAATTTGATGGTCTCCAAAAGGGTGGGTTGTTACATACTCCCCCCCTTACAACGGAATTTCATCCTCGAAATTTAGATACAACCTACACCATCTAGCTAGGATCACTCCAAATCCTAATACCTCAAGGGAAACGATACTAACCCAACGGTTCCCAACCATGTACTATGCGACTACCGAAATCATAAAGTGACTCTTATACGTCACATAATACCCATCATCTATAATGCCTATCGTCATGAACTTCAACTTTATATACTACGCCCATTCTATTTCAAGCAGTATATAAAAGCATCTTACCATGGTTCCCATATACCTTTCTAACTCGTGCACATCTGCACATTCGTAGTGAACGTCTGACACGTAACACTCTCTCCCAATAAGGATCTCCTTTCCTCGGTGTAATACTCATATGGGTCCTCCCGACCCGCAAAATTTAATCCTCCTAACCTCGGTGCCACTAACTCTGTTGAACCTACATCCTACAGATGCTACGATCTATGCGTTACCCTACCTAAACGAAACGGGTATCCTAAATATATCCCTAGTGCCCAAGGCCTCTCTTAACTCCCTACATTTACTTGGTTTCGTGCATGGGACGTCTCGCCAAGGAAAAATCCAAACAAGGACCCCTCCCGTTACACTACTCCCTCGCGTTGTCGGTTATCGAGATATGGCGACCTAAGGCACACAAGCGGGACGTCCTAAATCCTGCCTACGCTAATCCTACAAATGCATTTCTACTATCTTATCCTTCCGCCCATACGAAAGGAAACCTTACCAATCACAGTACCTACTCTCTGAAAAGCACCACGTCCATCATACCCAAATCATATTTCCTCAAAATTTTCCTTTTCATTAAGTCCTGACTGTTATCCTCAAATCAATTTCTGTAAGTCCTACTCCACCCAACTACTTGTGGTGAGAGGACCTCTTTAGTGCTTTTCCATAGAACAATAATTCCATAAACATACCATCATCACAGGGCTCATAGTCTATAGTGGTTCATCCACACTATAAGACTAACCCACATCCTTGCATCCTATAATAGCTCTCCACGCACGACGCCATTAAGAGTCATGTGTGGAGCGTCTCGCAAAGCGAAATCCAAACAAGGAAACCCTCCACACATTAACACTTGACTTCGTCGGTCACGGAGTCCCGTTATATCAGACATGCAACCGGGATAATCATATCCCTTCTCAACAAAAGGTGATCTGAACTCCTATCTCTAACTAAGAGTCACATCACCAAGCGCTCGCACTAATTCTAAGTCCTTGCACAAACCAACACTGAGCTTAATCTTACAGCTCAATAATAATCCTGTGGGCCTTAAATTATATCTATAAGGTTACCACATACACACCTCAAAATAATGAATCCTCTACTCATCGAGGTTCCATCAATCCATAATAACAAAGGTGTACTCAACCTGTATCCAGGTGAGACACCGCAACCATAATATGTTCCCTCCAGGAACTGCGGACACGATAGTCTTGCCATCATTAGTCTGCTATCGCTCCGATCAACCAAATACATTATACATATATATACAAAATATAATCACCCGCCTTTATGACGAGTGAAAGAAAACAAAATTCCGCTAACGTGGAAAAATACATAGGCCTACATTATTATGTTATTGAGATCGAATGCAAAGCTCAAATTACACACACAGGTCTAAGGCCAACTAACACCACAACTTCATCTAGCCACACCTCTTACCAAAATTTCTTAACTCTAGGCCCCATCTGGGCACCCTAACCTTGTCCTTTATTCCTACCGGGAAAGGACTAACCATGTGGATCCCCATTCCACAATACCATTTCCATCACTGGTCTTCCTGACCATGATAGAGTTGTCAACACCATCTGAATCTATAACCTCAGCCCTTACAATCACCTTACTAACAATCATAACTTATTCGTTAAAAGGAAACTACATTACTAGTTTCAACAAATCTCCCCATGTGGATGTCCACTCAGGGGCACCTGAACACACCCACATTCTCCATAAGTATTGGCAACACTTCTCTAGTGAGCATATCCTTCCTGGAAAGGACTCATTATTCATTGTACCTACCTCACCTCGGTACATGGTTCACTTCTCCATAATACCCTTTATTCACTGTCGGCCTCTGACCGATCCTTATGTGAATAATTACCAAAACAGCATCCTTTTTAATCTTATTGAATCATGGGGACTCACGGTTAAGACTATCCGTAAGACCCCTTTCGAATCCTTACTTCACCGGGAAATTCAACTTTAAATACCACTTTCTACCATAGTAGTAGTTATATGCTCAGAGCTAATATACTTTAGTAGTCGTTGCAACCATCCTTAACAATCGCCATAAGGGTAGTGACCTCAATTACAGTCGCCCCAACTTCTATCAGTTGCCCCAGCTAGGTCTCGCCTCCTGCTGTCCTCCTCGAGGCTCTCCTTTGTCGCCCTTCCTCGATTGGCACACGATCCTCGTACGAGCACGCAAAGGATTTCTATAATCTTACACTATGGTGCTATGGCAGTAGAATGAAGTCTCACAAGAGAAATAAACAATCCTAATCCTGGGGCTCTATATCAAATCGAGAGCAACGCTGAAAGCGTAGTACGTCTGCACAGATTCCTAAGGACACTAGAACCGGATGCTCTGATACCATTTGTAACACCCCGCCTAATGGGAAATCGGGCGATCACTCCTATATCGAATTAAAACAGGAGTTACTTATTGATCATTCTTAGCATCACTGTCGAAAGTCCATTTAATTACTAATATCCTATTAGGCGAGCATTAAAACTTTTACTTAACTACTCTTTTTAATGATTAAAATAAAACATCCACAAGTAAGTGCGTAAATGAAACTGAAATGAAAATGAAATAAATAAAATAACCGAACACTCAGTTCAAATTATACAACCATATCGAATGCTGCGAAAAGAATAACTAAATGCAATTGAGCCATTGGCTAGAAAGTTTGTACAATACCACCTATCTAGAGTACAAGGAAAGAAGCGTCTACCGAGAACCCGTACGCATGCACAGCTGCTGCAGCTGACGTCTAACTCGAAGGAAGTGTCATGCAGGCGTCCCTGAGTCTGGACACCTATATATATATATATATATATATATATATATATATATATATATATATATATATATATATAGTATACAACAAGACAGGAAAGGTAGATAAACGGGTCAGAGCCCGAATTTTGAAAATATTTTGCAAGTGCATAAATGCTTTATTTTTAGAAAAATAGTTTTTATCTCATATTTAAATTGGTATCGCACTCCCATGAGATACCCCTCACCTCTCCTCTAATAGTGCACACATAATGCACCCTACCGACATACCCTAGTCAAGCTACCCTGCCTAACTAGTCTAATCACCCATCTATTATCTACCCTAGATAGTGCAAGTGCTAAGGGCTAAACTTCCCTCCATTCTCAACACTGCACTAAGTTCGTGCGTGGGGTGTCTCGCAAAGTGAAATCCAAACAAGGAACCCCCCCCCCCCCCCCCAATACACTACTACTTGGAAGGGTTAATGGTAGAGATCCATTAGCCCCGTAGAACGCACAAATGTATATATATATATATATATATATATATATATATATATATATATATATATATATATACATCTACAATATACGTTCGGATAATATCTCCCGGACTGAGGTTTACTAATTGAATTTCATCTATATAATACACTTCCGGATCTACCTCCCGGACTGAGGTGTATTCTATACTCATATCAAAACCTTCCATTTCCTTTCTCATATCCAGGAAATGTATTTAAAGCCAATTCATTAGCATGAATTTCTTTACCAAAACATATATCTTTTTAAAAGCCAATTTTATTAACATAAAAGTGCTTTTCCTTTTTATATCATTTTTTATATTCAGGAAATGTACCCAAAGCCATTTTCATTATCATGAAAATTCTTTGATCATATCATATGCTTCCACATCCCTTCTTCCATCCGGGAGTGTTACCGAAGCCAAACCATTAACCCATTTCCCTTTTTATACTCAGGAAATGTAAATATAAATCCAATTCATTATCATGAATTTCTTTAATAAATCTAAGACCGCCCCTCCGGTACCTATCAAACAAGACATCCTGGGAACCTAACAACGTCGGGAAGCGTCCATATGCCTGCGGGAAAGTCAGGACCACACCCAGAACCAGTCTTGACAGTATAACAATTGTCAGGTGTTCTAAATTCGGTAATAATGCATTTACCTTTATCATTTAGAATTTTACGATTGTTCTTTGAAAAGGTAACAGTATGGTCAGAGTCACAAAATTGTGATATACTTAGGAGGATGGCTTTAAGGCCTTTAACTAAAAGTACATTTTCGAGAGTAGGCATTCCCTCTTCTTTTAAGGTTCCTTTACCTATGATCTGGGATGAAACTCCGTCACCAAAAACAACTTTTCCACCAGCAAATCTGGTTTTGTTTAAAAGTTTTGTTTCATCTCCTGTCATATGTTTGGAACATCCTGAATCTAAATACCAACCAGATGAAGTGTGTTCAGCTTTTAAGGAAGTGATAACAATATTACACTTCATTTGTGGTAAAAGATCATCTTTTCTAACCCAAATAGCTCTAGTTTTAATTTTGCGTAAGTTTACCCTCATTTGATAAAATTTTCGTGAAACAGTTTTTTGTCGAAAAACATTTGGGGCAACAAACTGATTATTGTGGAAAATTTGAGCTTTTGGTTTAGGAAAGTTTCTAGGAGCCTTTCTCTTAAATGAACTCTTAGTTTTGGTCTTTCTATTTCTGTACTTAGATTTCTTATCAGGTTGTCTTGGAAGGACGTAATGGTTACGATTTTGCCTAGAATAGTTAAAGTTCTTGTAGACAGAAGTGTTGTACACAGGGGTGTTTAGACGCCTAGCATAACAACCTTCAAAGGAATGACCATAAATGTCATAGTACGAGCAATATTGATTGCTTGAGGGATGAATTTCCTTAGGAAAACTTCTAAAGATAGGTTTAACAGCATTCTGTTGAGAAGTCCTATTCCTAGGAGGGATGGTTTTAAAGGTAGATTCAACCTTTCTGATCAAAGGACAGACGTATTTAGTCTTAAGTGTAGTGTCAGCCTTAGAATTACTAGATTCTCCAATGTCTTTCTGTTGTTGCTTTTGATCAAATTCCTTTTTAATAAAATGAAATTTCGGGCATGTTTCAATTGGTCTTTTGCCCCCAGACACAAACTTAATAGGTTCAAGTTTTGTAGTTTGAGGTTTGTTGTTAGGGCAAAATCCAATACCTGTTCTATCATCAGAATTGGTCTTGGAGTCAACAACAAAGTTAGTAAAACAATTTGAATTGTTTTCAAACTTAGAAATTTTTTTGAAAACAGTAGCTGTCTTTGTTTTTGCTTCCTCCAATTCTAATAATGTTCCCTTATATTTCATTTCCAGGATTTCATTAGTTTTGGTCAACTCTTTAAATTTTTGATCAAAAGATTCAATTTCAGATTGATGAGACAGACACTGGTTAGTGTACTCTTCGGCATTCAGCTTCACAATAAGACTTAGATCATCTAATTTCTTAGTCAGGTCTCTAACAGTTTTCTCTAGTCTAGTGCCATTTTTAAGAGTTTTAGGTAGGTCATCTGTGTCTGAGTCGCTACGTGAAGTGTGTGTAGTGACCCCTAACGATTCAGTTTTAGTACTCACTCACACATTTGCATCGTCATTATCGAGATCACTTTGACTCACACACACGGTAGTAGAACTAGCAACATTTTCAGATAATAAAGTATCTAGGCCAGTTAAAACAGTATTCACACAAGCAGGAGTAGGACCATCATTATCACACACAGGCATATCATCATTGTAAATGATCTTAGCATAAAAAGACATGCAAGGGTCAAGTACATTAGATGACTCAAGTTCCTCTTCATCAGAGTCACTTGAATCATTCCAAGTTTTACAGACATTGGCTCTATTGTGTGTGTTGGCTTTATTCAGATTAACTCTGCAATCGTGAGCAATGTGACCTAGTTTCCAACATCTAAAACATTCAATCTTTTTAAGGTCTCTAGTGGGTCTGGAGTTGTTGTCCTTAGGATTTTTGTCAAGACCTCTCTCATGTGGTTTGGGATTAGACAGAGTAGGATAATTAGGCTTGCCTTGTTTAGTTGCATGTTTGTTTCTAAATTTAACAATTTTCTTAAATTGTTTAGACATCAAGGCAATCTGATTATCTAGTTTGTCTATATCACACTCCTCATCAGAGTCCGAGTTGATCAAATTGGTCTCAAGTTTTGATATCTTAGAGGCAAAACTCAAGTTAGAGTTGGGCTATTTTCTTTGAGAATGATTCAATTGTTTCATAAAGTCTAATTCCATTTCCACAGTTCTAAGTTTGCTACTGAGTAACTCAGGGGTAAGGTTTTGATCACTCATTTCCTCAATAGCATACCTCTTACTGTCAAACTTTTGTGGTAATGATCTTAGGATTTTAGAGACAATTTCATTCCTATCATAAGTTATACCATTAGCATGCAACTTAGTAACTATATCAGTTAAGTTCATGTAAAAGTCATCAAAAGACTCAGAGTCAGACATAATCAAAGAGTTGTATTGCTGGGTAAGCATTTGAGTTTTAGCAGCTTTAGCTCTTAAGTCTCCTTCATGGGCAGTGATTAATGTGTCCCAAGCTTCCTTAGAAGTGGCACAAGATGAGATTCTTTTGAACTCATACTCATTAATAGACATAAAAATGGCATTCTTGCCTTTATTGTTATTTCGAGAAATAGTTTTCTCTTCTTGGGTAAACTCACTTAAGATTTTCTTTACCCTCTCATCACTTTCTTCAGTGGCTGGTTTAGTAGGATAAGTGTATCCGTTTTCAATAATGTCCCAGACATCATCTCCTAAAGTCCCTTGGATGAAGGCAACCATTCTTACTTTCCAGTAAGCAAAGTTGTTTCCATCAAAGAGTTGAGGTCTGGACAGATTATCAAACCTTTCATTCTTCTCGTCCATAGTTAGGTTTTTCAGAAAACGATTTCAGAAACACAAGATCTTTTTGAAATAAAAGTTAATAGGGCTCTGATACCAATTGAAAAACGTTGCTAATGTCGTTTAATACAAGATTAAACTGTATAAGCAACTCTGAGATGTTTGTTGAAGAAACCCTTTTCTTTTGAAAAATAAAAATTATAAACAACAAGATGTGTTTACAAAAAACTTATGTACAAGAGTAATTAAGACTTTGTAATCAGGTTTTTAAAACAAGACAGTTTTAAAAATCAGCAAACTATAGACTGAGATGAGGAGATGAAGATAATCAACACACAGTTTTTAACGTGGTAAAACCTCTCCCAACAAAGGAAACATCCACGGTGACTTCTAAGTCACAAAAACAAAAATCCACTAATAACAAATAATAGTTACAAACAATACAACATACATGCACACAAATCAACCTATTCTAAGTTTAGGAGTATAACCCACTTGGTGTCCTTCTAACTCCTCATAGATTTGATTGTTGATGATGTTCTTCCAGTTTGATAACTTCCTTTGCTTTAGCTTACTTATGTCGACTCAATGATCTTTGATCTTAAACACAACACTTCCAGTGTAGTAGTGTGTTAAGTGTTTGTGAAGTGATTCCTAGCAACATGCATGAACTCACACACACTTAGATTTACAGACAGTCCTAGAAAAATTACATATAAAGTCTATATGCAGTGATTTTGTTTTCTTTCTTTCTTACAGAACTATAAACCTGTTTGACCTTTAATATAACCCAGATTCCACGGATATCTCGCTTCAAAAATCGGTCAAGATCCTAATCAATCTCAGTTTTAAAAATATTTTTGAGATTGAAAATCTCCATGTGTGAATCCAACTAGATCAAGGTTAAGTTTCGTAAGAACAGAAACCATAAAACATTTTCAAAATCAAATCAGTAAAGATTTTCTTAAACCAAGTAAGAAATATACAGATCTAGTGAAAATGTAACATGCAGAATGTAGATCTAAAGTTTCTATGAAAAAGAAACACAGATCTTCACACGAATGTTTAAGTTGTGAACAAGATCATAGACAAAGAGGTTACAACATCAAATGAACAAACCACTCTCTCTCTCGAACACTCAAGGTTGTGTTTGGGGTTAAGTGTATACGAAGGTTTGATTCAGAAAAATGAAGTGTTTAGGTTTAGGATTAGGGTTTGGCTAACTGTTTTTCCTTTCTCTCTCTCTTCTCTCTTTTCTTTTCTCTCTTCTCTCTCACTTCTCTCTATTTTTTTATCTCAGAGAGACGAATGCCCAAAAGTCTTGAAATGCTGAGAAGTGGGGGGTTTATATAGGGGTGAGGGAAGGTTCTGGAACGACGAAGGGAATCAATGGCTGAGATCAAGTCTTTCTAACTTTGACTTGATCCAAGGGTTATGAAATAGCGGTGGTTAAGATGGTTGTGATTGGTTCATAGATATAGCACGAGGATTAACTAAAAACACATGCAGACAATCGATTAGGAATGATCCAACGTTCAACAATGCACCAGGCAATCCTCTCATAAAACAAACACAAATTGACGCAACAAGAGGATGACAAGTGTAGGCATGTGATTGGTGATCAAACGCGCGTCTAAATTAAATACAAACATCACCCTGAAGTCTCTAGCGCTTTTATATTCTACCCAACCAAACAATTCAATGAAACTGAAGTTTCCAAAATAGAATATTAACCCCACAAATTTTATAACCACATTTTATTAATGAAAGCATTTATTTAAAAATGTTTAAAAAATGTTTAAAAATATTTAAAAATTCCCCAAAAAATATTAAATCTCCATTTTAAGGGGAATTAATCACACACTCAATTTCAAGCAATATGTACACATGTATGCACTTCTAATTGTGTGTAGTGTGATTCAATTTATACCTTCATGAATTATTGAAGAGGATTAGAGAGATAAGTTCTGAGGCTTTTTGGATTCTAGGTTAGACAACCAATTTTGTCACTATTTCCAAACTAGTTGAACACTTATACAGTATAGACTTAAGCAAGTCAAAAGTATAAGGTGCTTCAATAATCCTAAAAGACTCCTTATGTCATCCAATGAATGACCCCGAATCAATTAGAATTGGAATTCGTCCCATCCAATTCATCTTAAAAAAAAAATTGCCACTTTTCAGCAGGGGTCGATCGATCGACCCTTAGCCGTCGATCGATCGATGGCTCGATCGATCGATCCCCCATGATCGATCGATCGATCATGTCGGGCAGCTTCTTCTCCGAGAAGTTGTTTCGTCCATTAAAGCTTCTCCCAAGCTTTTGTCGCCTCAACCAATGGCCTACAACTTCAATCAACTACAACTACATATATATAAAGGGTTCTCAACATCCTAGAAGCCTAAACCACCAATTAATTTCTCCAATTTTCATATTTTAGGGGTTTATTCGTTTTATCTCCCAAAAACTCGTTTTATCCACGAATACCCAACCCAAAATTATTAGGGTTTGTTATACCAACAATCATATGAGATATTTATGCTTTAAAATTAAATAAAGCAAGTAAACACTTACCTCGTGGATAAAATCCGATGTCCTCGAGCCGAATCCCGCGAAGGCTGGGTGGAATCTCCCCATTTTCCTCTTTTTCTCTCCATCTCTCTCTCTTCTTTCTTTATTCTCTCTTTTCTCTCTTACTATTCTCCTCTCCCTCTTTAAATAGGGAGAAAAGGGTTTAACCGCTTAAAAACCCAAAAACGACTCGTTTACCCATTTTACGAGCCCGTTTAACCCCAAAATCATCCGGGACTCAATTTCGACAATCGGACACTCTTTTTCGACTATCTCGGACATTCTGAGACTCATGGTGCAGTCAAAATTCCCATTCGAGTCACTTGACCGCAAATCACTATTCTAACCCGTAAAATTTAATTGCGGGTTTGCAAATCAAAATCTTACCTCTTTTGTCGCTATACTCAACGGCGACATATAATTAAAATATTTCAACCTATATAGTCCCAAAAATAACCACGACTTTCATCAAAAATCATTCAATCCTCAAAAATCTCAAAAATTACTATTTCGAGAAATTCTCCAAATCTCCAATTTATACTCAATTATGGAATTTAATTGTCTCCAAATTGCTATTTTATTTCTAATTAGGGAATTTGATGGTCTTCAAAAGGGGGGGTTGTTACAATTGATTGGTTGTTAATTTTTTTTCTAAATTAATAATTGGTGCCCCCTTCATATGCAAGTAGGATTGCCCCTCATTGTAATTAGTAAATTAATAATTGTATACTTTAATTGTTAGTTTAATTGATGAAAATAATTAATTGAGTAGATGAATTAGAAGGAGTACGGCATACACATTTGTTGTTGCCATTGTGGTTGAATTATATTGGATCGATGTTGGGTTGGTTAATTTTAAAAGTGGCATGACCATTGGCTTACTGTCCATATGGGGGTGGGATGTTTCAACTTTTTTTTAAAATTACTTTGTATAACGAACAATATATATAAATAATATGATAATTAAATGAAACTTACGTGAAATTACATATAGTGCGCATAGATACTAGCCTTCTAGTTCTTAGGCGTACGCATTCAATAAACCTTAGACCCGTTCGAGAGTCATTACCCCTGTAATGAGATCTTTCGAATTGTCCCTTTTGGACAGTTTGGGACTGCATAATTTTTGTATAATAATATTCTTAGTAGCTTAATGTTCTTACTTTTGGACGAAGTTCTGCACTCGTATCCTAATGTTCTCTGGGTACATACTAGATTGACAAGTGTGACTGTTATTTCAATTGATTAATTGAGATAACACTCACACTTTCCAATCTACGTTGTGTACTTGGAGAACTACGGGGATATGCTACCAATTTTTTCTCAAATCCTAACAATGTGCATGAGCTGTTAAGTATATTACAGACAAATGAGGTCTTGAATGGGATAGGACCACTCACCCTTTAGAGGATATGGAGGAAATAGAAATTTCTATTATAAATTGAATTTGAATTTGAAATTTAAAAATCGAATATAAATAAGACATAATTAAATGAAACGTACTATATTAATCCATGAATATACGTTTATAAATCGACTATAAATCTACGCTTCTTACCTTTATAAATTTACGTTTATAAATCGAATATAAACATACTATACTAATCCATGAATATACGCTTATTACCTTTAATGGGTGATTAGTTGTGGTATCTGTGATGGGATATCCGAAATACAAAGAGTGGATGGGTGAGACAAATAGAATGGGGGATGTATTTCGTAGAGGTGCTAAGGAATTTGTGAAATGCGCAAAGAGATGTCATAATGATGAAGAGTTCACATATCCGTATGCTAGGTGTAGGAATGGTAAGGTGTTTGAGTGGAAAACAGTTGAACTACATTTATTAAGATTGAGTATGCAAGATAGTTATCGATTTTGAAGTTTTCATGGTGAATTAAAAGTTCCTTTTGTCCTCGAACAACCTTCACAACAACCTTTAACATGTAGGATAGATGTCGAAGGGGACGATGTAGATCATAATATGTTAAAGGATTTAGTTGATGATGCGTACGGAGTTTATGAAGCAGAGGAGAATGAGGTTACTGATAATGTACAAGGTTCAAGTGCTCGTGAAGATATCACGATAAACCTTGACGATGACTACCAAAGTTTAAAATTTAAGGCGACCCAACCCTTATACTCTGGTTTTGAGAAAGATCAAACAACTTTACATGCCATGGTTGGTTTGCACAGTTTGAAGATGCAATACGATTTGTCTGGAAATAGGGTGACAGGAATTCTGAAATGGGTGAAGGGGTTACTACCCAAGGAGAATACGCTTCCAAATTGCTATCCTGTTATGAAGAACAGTTTGAAACGTTTGCGAATGAAGTATAAATCGATTCATGCTTGTATGTATTACTGCATACAATCCGAAAGGAGTATGAAAATCTCGATCGTTGTCTAGTTTGCGATGAACCTATATATATCAATTCTACTGGTAAGGAAGGCACAAGCTAAAAAATGCCTCAAAAAGTGTTGAAATATTTTCCCGTTATCCCTAGATTAAAGCGATTTTTCATAGTACCATGGATAGCGAAGGCAATGACTAGGCATGCTAGGGAAGAAGTAGGGGGCAATCTCATGTGTCATCCTATTGATTCTATAGCTTGGAGGAGGATGAATTATGAGTATCTCAATTTTGCTCAAGAACAGCGCAACATTCGTTTAGCTATATCAACAGATGGTTTCAATCCATTTGGAAATCTAAGCACCAATCAGAGTGTATGGCCAGCGATCCTAGCCCTACTCAACCTTCCTCCTTCATAGTGTATGAGACCTGAATTTTCGGTGATGTCTTTGTTGATACCTGGGCCAAAGGCACCAAGTGATCACATCGACGTCTACCTGGCCCCTTTGGTAGAAGAATTAAATAAGTTGTGGGGAGAGGGTGTGCAATCATTTGACTCTTTTAGAAAAGAAGAGTTTACGCTGAAAGCTACGTTGATGTGGGCAATTCATGATTTTCCAGCTTATGGGACATGGTTATTTGGGGTGTCCTATTTGTGGAGAGGATAAGGAGGTGTCCCCGAGCATCACGGCCACGATTGTAAGTAATTCGGAAGTTTTATTTTTATTAATTATGTTATAATTTTTTTATTTACTTATTTTACTAATCATGTGTTTTTGTCATTTCAGGCAAAGCTTAAGGAAGGGCATGAGTCGCAGTCTGATGTCAACAAGGAATCTTTGTCCACAGATGCACTCAGCCAAGTGCTTGGCGCTGATCGCAAGGGGAGGAAAAGGGGTGGATCTCGCGGGTGGCCAAATCTAGGATCATCGGATTAGAGACTAGCAACACCGACTTGGCTCGAATGGTGGACTCGCATGACGTGAAGCTGCCCCATTTCGAGGCGAAGGTCCAAGATATGTTCTCATTTATGAAGCGTTCATTAGGAAGAAACCGTAAGGGGAAAGGTAAGGAGAAGGTGGTGGAGGAGGAGGTGCAGGAGGAGGAGGTGCAGGATGACGAGGATGTGGACCTCGCTACTTCATCGCTGACACGTGCGGACTTTGATGATCCACTCCCCTATTTGGCTCCCTTAAACCGGACGATGTCGACACTTGGTTGGCCGAGCATGTTTTTACTGGACATATTTGATGGCCAACGGATAGGGCGGGGGTTGAGGGACCCGAATACCGTCCAAGGTATGCCAGTTTATGGATGTTTGCTTCAGGACATCGAGTCCAAGTTGCTCATCACGCATGTGATACCCGGGAAGGATAACTCCCCCTTATGGTTGCGCAAACAATGTGGCACGATGTATATTGCTGTGTGTGTCAATTCATATATCGTGTGGCCTACTCACCTCCTCAGAGCTAACCTTATCCCATACATGTAGTGACATTATTTGAATTCAATTATTTTAAGTTATTAAATTTGAATTATATTTCGATTATATCGTGATGCATATTGTTTTAAATGTATATTTTCATTATCTCTATTTTATTTGGATATATGATATTTGAACAGGTACAACATTGCTATAACAGGTACAAATATACTGTTAGGCAGTGGCAGTGGCCATACTGCCAATAGATTTTTTTTCAAATCTGGCCAGAATTGTCGCGGTCATTGACCGTGATAATTTTTTATTAAATATAACGGGTTTTTCACGGTCCTTAACCATGATATATCCGTGACAAGTCTAACACACTTGTCATGGTCATTGACTGCGACAAGTCCATAACAATATAAATTTTCACTCCCAGAATTGTCATGGTCATTGACCTTGGCAAGTCCAACTTGTCAAGGTCAATAACCGTGATAATTCGGCAGATTTTGTGTAGTGTATCATAAGTTGTTCTACATATAAAAGGTTTCATATTGTGATTGTTCTAAGGATACTAACTACACATAAAGAAAATTGAATTGAAAGGACTAAAAATTACTCATAAAATCATATTCTACCAGGTTTGAGTGGATTTTTGAGTTTTTGAACTGAAGTTTGAGGTTTGTCTTTACCACTGAATTGGTGGGGGTATTTATACTACATACTTAGAGGATTCGATTGGTGTAATGGGGTGGTGGATTGAATCAGTTTTATATAGAGTTTTAAAGTTGGGTAAGTGTGGTTCACATGTGTATATGATGTATACAAGTACCTTTTAACTTCTAGTGTTGATGTGCCCAATCAAAAAATTTTGAATTTTTTTCCAATATTTTAAAATTTTATGGAGGTTTGGTCAATTATTGGTTTTATAATTACTTTTATAGCCTTAAAAGTATACTTTTTGTAAAGTATAGGGGATCTATTTTAATTTTAGAAAGTTTCAAGGGCTAAAATTAGGATTTATATTAATTAGCGTCTAAAGGATTAATTTGATGTAAAGTTGTGGTTTAGAGGCAAAATATACATCAAGTTATCTTACATTGAAATTTTCAAGGGCTATTTCATAATTTATTAAAACTTCAAGGGATCTAATTTAATTCATCAGAAGTGTAGGTTTCTAAGTGTACTTTCTTTCTTCTTTAAAAGAATTTTGATTTTGAACATATGATCCCTCTAAAGCTTTGAGTTAGAAAATTGTGTGATGCCTAAGAAACAAAAGAATATCTCATTAAAGTCACTAAAGAATGCTACCTCGATCTCGGATGACGATTCCAATGCTAAAGAGGTGACCAATCGATTCAAGAAGCTTCTTAAATCCAATCCTCAAATTTGTATATCTAATAAGAACGTGGTAGAGAATAGTAAGGCCAACATGGTAGATAAGTCTTCAAGTTGACATGACAGTAAGTCTCAAGCTAAGGAAAATTCGAATGATGACTCTGGGAGGCACTTCAAATACCATGATTTTAGGAATATAACACATGAGTGTCCTACCACGTTGAAGAGGAGAGTTTATGTATTCCATTCTTAGCGATAATGACACTGACTTAGATAATGAGTACTTTATTAAAATCAACCTACCATGTTCATCGCCATCGCAGATGCATTTGGTCCTCAAGCCTACCATGATATAGAAAAGGTTAAGAAAGAGGGTGTTGTGTCTAAATCAAATAGCGATGTAATGGTAAAGGAAAGCTTTTTTTTCGATGAGACAAAATAGCAACTACAAGTGAAGTTCAATAAACTCCTTGAGTTAAGTTCAGTCGAGGCATGAAAAAAGTGAATCACAAGCTTATTGAATGGCTTGATTTGTATTACAGTGAGAAAATTTATTTGAGGTAGATTTAAGAACAAATGATTAGTGTTAAGGATCAATAATTTACTCTTATTAGGAAGTTAAAAGAGATGGAAAAAAATATTGAGCTCACATGAAAAGTTCAGTAGCTTGAAATTTTCTCTCATTGAGTTGTCACATGCATATGAGGTGCTAAAGGAACAATGAGGAAAGCTGAAGAAAGATTTTTAGAGTCTAACAAGGTTAGACTTGACCTCTAAGTGTCTTCAAAAAAATTAGAGAATATGTTCCTTGAATTATCTCAATCCTTAAGGAGAAAACATTTCTCGACTATGATGGCGTGTGATAGTCGAAGCCAAAGAATGAGATCATGTTTGTCAGAGTGTCACCAAACACACCTCCTCTTCTTCCCCTGAGAATTACTCCTAAGGATAAGAAGGTGAATCCTACACAATCGTACTTCTGCACTCATTTCAAGATGAAGACTTACATTGTAGACTATTACCACCATCTTGTGCAAAGTAGGTATGTTCCTCCACGATTAAACATATATTTCTAAGACATCCAAGAACACACTGAGTGTATAATAATCATATCATATCTAGTTAAGGATTCTATCAGTCACCTTTTTTTTATGTCTAAGCGTGTATCAGTTTCCTTTTTGGTTTTATATTTTTTGAAAATTTCAAAAAGATTTTAATTTTTTTTTAGAAAATCCGAAAATATTTTCTTTTATTTCTTAAAATCATAAAAGCCCAAAAATATTTTTGTGTTTGTGATTTTTGTGAATTTTTATATCTAATAATAGAGGATGAAGGAACAAAATCATGTGATATATTTCCCTTTTATAGGTTTTTTGAATTTCCAAGGATAATATGATCTTAAAGTAAACATCACTTCGCCATTATCTTTGGAAATATTCCAGAAACAGCCATAGCAATCGTGTCATAGTCTTTACCATATCGTACATCGACACAAGAGCTTTTATGCCACACGTTTTCACTCAATCGAATCATAGCTTTTTCATTATATTTTTAAGTGTTCTTGTAAGAACCATTACTTGTGAGTTTATTTAAATAATGATGAGAGAATCTTTAGTAATATCGGTCTAAAAAGGGTAATAGATACCATTGACAAAAGACTTAAAACAAATATTTGTATAATTAAGAGAAATAGAATTCAATATTGATGCAATGGAATACGTTCAAAAGAAAAGAATAAGAAAATCTTAAAAATCATAAATGGATAGTGGTAAGCTTTAGAGCTATATCGAAATAACTTAAACCTTTTAAGTATGGTTTACTTGTGTTATAAAATGATCTACGAGGTTGGCTATGGGGCTTGTGTGGAGTTTATATAAGAGCCACTATCTTTTTGGGTCCTTGAGACCATTCCCATTCATTTTAGGTTAGATGTTGTAACAACACTTGCTTTTGAGAGCCTATTCTATATTTATTTACCGTGTGGAGTAATTATATATAAATGGTCGGCTTGTGGAGTAAGTATTAATTTAATGAGATAAGTTAATATTTACTAAAATGTTGCATATTTACCTTATGTGTGGGTGAATATTACCATGTGGTGTTTCATTGTGTCATGAGAATTAAAATGACATTTTGGTTTAAAATGAGACCGGAACTTAAAATGAACTATAAAATTTCCAAATGATAATTTGGAGGGTACAGTTAGTTCCGGGAGGTGCGAGATAGTCAAAATGTGTGCCATATTGTATTTTGATGTTTTGGGCACTTTTGACTTGTTTTAATATATTGCGTATTTGAAATCATTTTATTACGGTATTGGCCACTTAAAACTGGAGACTTTTAGCCTAAGGCCAAGATTTAGTCTTCCAAATCTTTTATTTTCCCCTAAGTGTGTTCTAGCCCTAGAGTGAGAGATAGAGGAAGAGAACTTGTGGAGAATGAGAGAAATTGTAGATTTGTGGAGTTATCTTGCATTCTTCTTCATCAAAATCTGAGATTGAAGCCCCAAGGAAAGTTTTCTAATTGCTATTATATGGTTTAAGGTGGATAATTAGTGTTGATAGTTATGTTTTAATGTAGTTATGATTTTGTTTGGATTTATGAGTTTTGGAATCTTTGGAAGAGATTTGATGTTGGATTGAAGTAAAATAATGTTGTTGGAAGCATTTATGATCATTTGGTATCAATAAATGAGGTTTGTTTGATTTGGTTGGAATTTCGCCTTGGGTTTAGCATGAAAATAGGGAGATTAGGTCTAGGTCTGTAATGACCGGTCGACGGGCCTTCGGGAGAGGGCACACTGCTTTCTTTCGAAGGCATAAAATTTGAGGTGCGGTCGACCGCGGTCCCCTTATCGGTCGACCGTCCCTGCTGAAGTGAGCTTTCTGCTTTTCTTCTTAGGCAAAAACTTAAGACGCGATCGACCGCGGTCTTGGGACCGGTCGACCGGTCCCCTATTTTTCTCCCTCAAATCTTATTTTTGCTTTTAAATCGTTTCTTTTAATAGGGACTTAGGAACCTTCTTGAATGAAGTAAACTTTTACTTTTAGAGTCCTAGTTGAGTTTGGTTGTCACCCTAGAGTTGAATGGGTTCACTTGGGGTTAAGTCCAGGGGTGTCTACGGTGATGTTTAGGCATCACTTCTCTTTTTACGTCCTAATAGGAGGATAGGGGTTATAGGCCCATGCTTGGATACTTTAGGGGCTTATTTGAGGTATCTAAGACCTTAAGACTAGGGAATGATTGAAATCCCTTAAAGAATTATTCGAGGCATACCCCATGATGAATATTAATGAAATATTCTATGATTATGGTTTCAGATAAAACGAAACACATACATATTAATGGAAATGAAAAATGGGATTTTTATAGTAAATGTTAATTTACTTAACCACACCTCTCTAAATGCTATCATAAGGTAATATCGCGCATGAGGTGATGTCCCCTGACTAGTGAATGCAGGGAGACTATAGTCCTCGGCCATATGCGGGTTTGTTATATGTTTTATTCTGCGCTAGTGAGGTAATTCCGAGTGTGGTTATGACTCATTCGCAGGCATATGGCCACTTCCCGACATGCGTTAGGTTCCCAGGCTGCCTTGTTTGATAGGCCCTAGGAAGATGATAGTCATTTAGGGGCGCGCCCAGTGGGAAAACTCGGAGGGGCGGTCTTAGAATCGTTATATGTATAAGAGTATAACTTTTCTAAATTCAGGTGGGACTCGAGATATGTTTATTGCCACAAAATGTATGGTGGTAATTATATTCCTGCTAAGGAATAAGAATTGAAAAGAAATGAAAATCATGATGATATTATATTCCTGCTAAGGAATGGAAATTGGATTAAAGTGGTAAATAATAAGGGAGACTTTTAAATTATGTTGTCTAATTATATTCTCTGCTTTGATTTAATAAAAGACATATCATATTTAAACTGTCTCATTTATGCATCACGATTACGTTGTTAGATTTCCACTTTCATCATTTATGATTAACTGTTCATATCTATCATGCTTCTTATTCATCTGGGAAGCATATATAAACCGGGCCCTGACTCGTTCATTCTTTTATGTTGTGCATGTTACTGTATCCACCCAGGTTCTCCTCCGCAAGGACGCCCGTGTTGATATTCCCACCCTTATATTTTCGAGGAGCTGTAAGATTTGTGAATATTACATGATGTTTTGTTAGACGCCCTCATTTTTTGTGTTCTAGTTATGATCGGGTCTGTTATTCGGGGGTGTGGCCCAACATTCTAATTGTTTAATGGATGTAATATGTATCATATTAAACTGTCGTGATTCATTTTGTGTAGCTGTGGACCGACAAAATATTCGGTCCTCTCCTTGTATAATCGTTATGGAAGCTTTATATATATGTTGTCATGGAATTCCACTATCTTTTAGAATGGGTTGTTTAAATTATTTTCTTGACATGACCTTTTAATCAAATTAAATATTTTTTGGCTACCCATTTTCTGAATTAATGGGTGGTTTTCCTTTATACTTGTGTTATATTGGTGATGCTGAGAATCATCTCCATCCATGATTTTCGTATTTGTTGAAGTATCGGGCTAGCCACCCGTTACTTCGGACTGCGGGTTGTCACAGATGGTATCAGAGCATTAGGTTCTAGAGTACTAGGATATATGTGGACTTATCGCATTTTACCGTAGCGTTCTTTGATATAGAGCCTAATGATTGGACTGCTTTGTTTCTTATATTTGCGATTTTCGGAAATTTGGATAATTTTAAATAGGATTCTAACTCTATTGTTCCTTCATCTCAGATGCCGCCTAAGAGAGGTCGCCTTGCGAGACGTAATAGAGTTGTAGAAGGGGATGTTGGTCCTCCGCCGCCGCCGCCCCAAGGAACTTTTAATGCCGCTGACTTAGCCAACATTGTGGCCTGAGAGATCAATGCTACCATGACCGCAGTAGCTCAAAAGATGCCACAAGCTCAACAGTGGGCGCAGGATGCCCAAGTTCCTACGGGACCTTCTCCGTGGGAAAGAGTTAGGGAGTCCTTTTTGAAGGGGCATCCCCTAGAATTTGATGGAGGTTCGGATGTTGTTCGAGCAAATCAATGGAAGAAAGATATGCAACGCCATTTACGAATGGTGGATTGTAGTGAGGAGAAAAAATAAGTCCTTGCTACTTTCAAGCTAATCGGGGCCGCATTACATTGGTGAGATTGGATGACTACACCAGAACAGAGGGACACTATGTCGATCATTGAATTTTGGGTCTTGTTTGACCAAAAGTATTTTCCTCCCACAGTTCAAAGGGAGATGAGAAGGAAACTTCAAGATCTGGTTCAGGGAGAGAGATCTGTTGCAGAGTATGAAGAGGAGTTTACCCGGTTGGCAATTTTTGTACCGGATGAGGTGACTCCGAAAGAAAGAAAAGTTTCAAAGTTTATGGTAGGTCTGAATTGGAGAATCCGACAACATTTGTTGGGTAATCCAGCTTTACAAACCTTTTGTGAAGTGATGAATGTGGCATTGCTCCATTGCCAAGAGCATCAGTTATACATGCAGGGTAGCAAGAAAGCTATAGGGATGGGGCAAGTAGGGAAGCCAGGAGTAAGTGGGAATGGAGGAGGAACTTTTCCTTCATCCCAATCATTGGGTAGTAAGCAACGTGAAAGGGATCCCCAGCAAGGGGACTTGTCGAAAAGACAACGCTTCGATGGGTTTAATTCTGGTGGTAATAATAATCGGCACGGTCAGGGTGACTCGCAACCGCAAGCGGGTCGGGGTGGTCATGGAGGTAGAGGCCATTCGGGCTAGGGTCTCGGATAGTTTAGAAATAACAGGGGTCGAGGTCAGGATAATATGATGGGGATGTTCTTTCAATGTGGGGAGACGGGTCATTACAAAAAGGATTGTCCTCAGATGATCGAGGGATAACCTTTGAGAGCCCCTGAGCAGCCTTATGTTCAATTTCCGCCACAGGCACCAAATCTGGTTGTCCCTCCACAATAGGGTCAATTACAGTATGGGAGAGTTTATCACATTCAGGATGCTATGCATCCTCCTGTTCAGCCAACACCGCTTGCGATTGGGTGTAAGTTCCTTATTCAGGGATACACGGGTCGCGTCTTCTTTTATACGGGTGCGACAAATTCGTTCATTTCTAGAAGTTTTTCTCAGTCCACAGCGATGATAAAATCTTCAGAGAGAACTTTCACTTGTGTGGAGTCCTCTATGGGTCATGGTTCACTTATTTTCCTTGTTTGTAAACATATAGAAATTACTCTTAGTAATTTGTGCTTTGAGGACGATTTACTCGTCCTAGACATGGTCGGGTATGATGTGATTTTCGGCATGGATTGTCTTGTTAGGTATCATGCAATAGTAAATCATTACGGGAAGAGTATAGTCTGCGTCGTTCCGAGACAAGAAATCTTCTTGGTGGTTATGCCTCGTTTGGAGGGAGATACTACTACTTATTTGTATTGCTTAGCGGAAGAGACTTCTCGGGATATAGTTGTTCCCTTGGATTCTATTCCGGTTGTTCGAGATTTTGAGGATGTATTCCACGAAATACCAGGTTTACCTCCGAGTAGGGAGATTGAGTTTGTGATTGATTTAGCGTCGGGAACTCGATCGATCGCGAGAGCTCCTTATTGTATGGCTCCAGTTGAAATGAGGGAGTTGAGAGATCAAATTTAGCAGCTGTTGGAGCAGGGATTTATTAGGCATAGTACATCGCCATGGGGTGCTCCTGTGTTGTTTGTGAAGAAAAGAGACGGTTGTCTCCGGTTGTGCATTGACTATAGAGAATTGAATAAGGTCGCCATTCGGAATAAATACCCTTTGCCTAGTATTGATGATTTTTTTGATCAACTTATGGGACCGACATACTTCCCTAGGATAGACTTGAGAACGGGGTATCACCACTTGAGGATACGGGAGCAGGATGTATCTAAAACTGTTTTTCTGACGAGGTACGGGTCTTATGAATTCTTGGTTATGACCTTTGGACTAACGAATGCCCCTGCCGTATTTATGGATCTCATGAAAATGGTATTTCGGGACTTCCTGGACCAGTTTGTTATTGTATTTATCGATGTCATCCTTGTGTATTCTCAAACAGAAGCTGACCATGCTATTCATTTGAGGTTGGTCCTGTAAAGATTGAGGGATCACCAATTGTATGCTAAGTTTGAGAAATATGGTTTTTGGTTACAGGAAGTGCAATTTATGGGTCATATTGGGACTTCACATGGTATATCGGTGGATCCGAGCAAGGTGGTTGCAGTGAGGGAGTGGGGTCAGCCCACAACACCTACCGATATCCGCAATTTTTTGGGTTTGGCGGGTTATTACCGTCGATTTATATAGGGTTTTTCTACGATTGCTAGCCCTTTGATAAATTTGACCCGGAAAGGGGTGAGATTTGTTTGGGATGACTCTTGTCAAGCGGCATTCGATGAGCTCAAAGATAGATTGACTTCTGCTCCGGTCCTCGCTCTACCAAAGCCGGGGTTAGAATATCTAGTCTTCACCGATGCATATCTATAAGGTTTGGGAGGTGTGCTTCAGCAAGAGCGACGAGCTATCGCTTATGCTTCCCGAAAGCTCAAGCCTCATGAAAGAAACTATCCGGTGCATGACTTAGAACTGGCCGCAGTTGTCTTTACCTTGAAGATTTGGAGGCATTATCTCCTAGGGGACAAGTTCAGTCTTTTCATGGACCATAAATCGCTGCAATATTTATTTTCTCATAAAGATTTAAATATGCGCCAGCGTCGATGGTTGGAGTTCGTGAAAGATTACCAATTTCATATTCATTATCATCCGGGCAAGGTAAATGTAGTGGCGGATGCCTTGAGTAGGAAGCTCGAGGGAGAGTTAGCTGATGTATGGAAAGCTAAGTGGAAAGAGCTCGGTTCGGTGGATGCGTTGGCAAGAGAATTCATGTCCGTGATGACCATTACTCCTACAATTGTGGCAAGGTTCGTAGAGGCCCAAGGAAGGGATAAGGGTTGTCAAGACCATATATGTCGATTACTATCCGAGGGAACATAATCCTACTCGATAAGTTCAGAGGGTGGATTACGCTTCCATGGAAGACTCATTGATCCAGAGGAGGGGGATTTGAGACGGGCGGTGATGGAAGAATCTCACGGTTCCAAATTTTCAGTTCATCTGAGTAACGGCAAAATGTATCAAGACATGCGCCATCAATATTGGTGGCCAGGCATGAAGCGAGATATTTCTGAGTTTGTATCTCAATGCACTACTTGTCAGTTGGTCAAGATTGATCATCAGCGATCGACAGGTTTGTTGCAACCGTTAGAGATTCCGATATGGAAATAGGAGAGCATATCAATGGACATTATCACCGGCTTACCAATGTCACAAAAGGGTCACGATTCTATATGGGTTATCGTCGATCACTTGACGAAGTTGGCACACTTTCTACCGGTCTGCACCGATTACAACATCGCTCGTTATTCCCGGTTGTTCGTTGAAGAGGTTGTTAGACTGCATGGGGTGCCTTTGAGTATTGTTTCCGACATAGGAAAAATCTTCATTTCCCACTTTTGGCAAAGTTTCCAAGAAGCCATGGGAACCGAATTGAGGTTAAGCACTTCCTATCATCCTCAAACAGATGGTCAGACCGAACGGGTTAACCAAATATTGGAGGATATGCCCCGTATGTGTATGCTTAATTTCAAAGGTAGTTGGGAACAATATCTCCTGTTGGTCGAGTTTGCTTATAATAATTCGTACCAATTCACAATATCTCCCTATGAAGCCTTGTATGATAGTTATCGTTTAATGTAGTTATGAATTTGTTTGGATTTATAAGTTTTGGTATCTTTGGAAGATATTTGATGTTGGATTGAAGTAGAATAATGTTGTTGGAAGCATTTATGATCATTTGGTATCAATAAATGAGGCCGGTTTGATTTGGTTGAAATTTGGCCGTGGGTTTAGCATGAAATTAGGGAGATTAGGTCTAGGTCTGCAATGACCGATCGACCGCGGTCCTCAGACCGGTCGACCGGGCCTTCGGGAGAGGGCACACTGCTTTCGTTCAAAGGCATAAAATTTGAGGCGCGGTCGACCGGCCCTACCGAAGTGAGCTTTTTGCTTTTCCTCTTAGGAAAAAACTTAAGACGCGATCGACGCGGTCCGACCGGTCCCCTATTTTTATCCCTCAAATCTTATTTTTGCTTTTAAATCTTTTCTTTTAATAGGGACTTAGGAACCTTCTTGAATGAAGTAAACTTTGACTTTTAGAGTCCTAGTTGAGTTTGGTTGTCACCCTAGAGTTGAATGGGTTCACTTGGTGTTAAGTCCGGGGGTGTCTAAAGTGATGGTTAGGCATCACTTCTCTTTTTACGTCCTAATAGGAGGATAGGGGTTGTAGGCCCATTCTTAGAGACCTTAGGGTCTTATTCGAGGTATCTAAGACCCTAGGACTAGGGAATGATTGAAATCCCTTAAAGAATTATTCGAGGCATACCCCATGATGAATATTAATGAAATATTCTATGATTATGGTTTCAGATAAAACGAAACACATATATATTAATGGAAATGAAAAATGGGATTTTTATAGTAAATTCTAATTTACTTAAACACACCTTTCAAAATGCTATCATAAGGGAATCTCGCGCATGAGGTGATGTCCCCTGACTAGTGAATGCAGGGAGACTATAGTCCTCGGTCATATGCGGGTTTGTTATATGTTTTATTATGCTCTAGTGAGGTAATTCCGAGTGTGGTTATGACTCACTCGCATGCATATGGCCACTTCCCAACGTGCGTTAGGTGCCCAGGCTGCTTTGTTTGATAGGCCCCTGGAAGATGATAGTCATTTAGGGGCGCGCCCAGTGGGGAAACTCACAGGGGCGGTCTTTGAATCGTTATATGTATAAGAATATAACTTTTCTAAATTCAGGTGGGACTTGAGATATGTTTATTTCCACCAAATGTATGATGGTAATTATATTCCTGCTAAGGAATAAGAATTGAAAAGAAATGAAAATCATGATGATATTATATTCCTGCTAAGGAATGGAAATTGGATTAAAGTGGTAAATAATAAGGGAGGCTTTTAAATTTATGTTGTCTATTTATATTCTATGGTTTGATTTAATAAAAGACATATCATCTTTAAACTGCCTCATTTATGCATCATGATTGGGTTGTTAGATTTCCACTTTCATCATTTATGATTAACTGTTCATATCTATAATGCTTCTTATTCATCTGGGAATCATATATAAATCCGGCCCTGACCCGTTCATTCTTCTATGTTATGCATGTTATTGTATATGCCCAGGTGCTCCTCCGCTAGGACGCCCGTGTAGATATTCCCACCCTTATGTTTTCAAGGAGCTGTAAGATTTGCGGATATTACAGGATGTTTTATTAGACGCCCTCATTTTTTGTATTCTAGTTATGATCGAGTCTCTTATTCGGGCGTGTGGCCCAACTTTGTAATTGTTTAATGGATGTAATATGTATCGTATTAAACTATCGTGATTCATTTTGTGTTGTTGTGGACGGACAGCATATTCGGTCCTCTCCTTGTATAATCGTTATGGAAGCTTTATATATATGTTGTCATGGAATTCCATTATCTTTTAGAATGGGTTGTTTAAATTTTTTTTCTTAACTTAACCTTTTAATCAAATTAAATATTTTTTGGCTACCCGTTTTCTGAATTAATGGGTGGTTTTCCCGTATACTTGTGTTACATTGGTGATGCTGAGAATGATCTCCATCCATGATTTCTGTATTTGTTGGAGTATCGGGCTGGCCACCCCTTACTTCGGACTGCGGGTTGTCACAGATGTGTAGGGCTTCGAAGTTTAAAATCGTTCAGTGCGAAGTGTCATTCGTTTCTCCTTTTTTTCGTTCTATTTTTCTATTTTTGTGTTTGTCAACAAGGGTTTGACATTTATTATCCTAGGTTTTTTTATGAAGGAAAGCAGTTGGTTCTCTCATTCGAACAAGCCCAAGTGTTTCAAATAAAGATATATCGTTTAAAAACATTTTGTTTTCACCGAGTATCTTTTTTACTTCTCACAGTCTCAAGCCCAAGTGGTTCAAATAAGGACATGGCCTTACCTTATACCATTTTAACCAGAAAAATAAAATAAAATAAAAGTATTAAAAATTAATTGAAATTATTTTGATTGTCCACGCGCCTTCACGCCGTGGTCAATGTTTCGGTTGAAAGTCTTCATCTTCAACCTTTTGACTTTGTATTCTAGGGTTTCAAAATTTTTACCTTTATTTTTCCTTTATTTCTATACCATTCAGTCTTCACATTTTGTTTTCACTTAGCTATATATTTCGACATTCAAAACGAATGGTTGCAATAAACAATTAATTAAATGACAAATTACTGCAGTAAGCAAGTCTTCAAGGTTTATCAAAAAGGTATTTTCTAATAATATTCACACCAACCAACCTATATCTTCAGACTATAAATAAGACCGTTAGTTATGTCTCATTTCTCACACCAAGATGTTTGAAAATTGGACTTAAGTTGAAATTAAAAAGCTGTCCTGATTTTTTTGGACAGAATTTTGAGCAACTTTGAAATCAAATTTAGGTGAGACCCACACTACGATAATTGTGGGACCATATACGAACGCGTTCTCCTCCGCATGGAGATTAACGTAGTATATCCATATGTACAATTTTAATAAGTTATGAATGATAAATATGTTCCCAAAGTGACTCACAAAGCAATGAAAGTTAATGAATCGGGTATGCTTTAACTGTTGCCCCACGTTGGAAGAGTAGTGGAAAAATGATGAGTTAATAAAACCCAAATAATGGACTAAGGCTTAGATGCCTTGGGGTATCCCAACTCTTTTAAGGGGATATGGCCTACACTATGCTTGTGTTAGGCTTGGGCCAAAAGCCCACACGCGCGCACGCCGTCTGTCTGTCCGACCGACTCGGTTCGTTTCGGGCTTGGGCTTGGGCTTTAATTGTTAATTAATTATGAAATTATTTAATTATTAATTAACTATCTGTTAGTTAATTACCAAGGGTCAAAAGTTAACGAAATTGACTATTTTGATAGTTAAATTTGGTTTTGACTGTTCCTAACAGTCAAAACATTTGCTATAAATAGAACCATTCCCCTACAGTTTTAAGTTTCTGTCAATTAACCCCTCTGAAATAATGCAACAATTTTCCCTAGAAAATAATCACTCCATTACTGCTACTGCATACTTCTCATACATATTATTCTTTGGTCTGGTTGAGTACAAAGCACAGAATTATGTTCACAGAAATTAATCATAGTTGTGCTACTTGATTAATTTTGAAATCCGTTCTATTTTGGGAGAAAATTATTCATTACCTTTAGCACGTTGTGGAGGGAATAAATTTTTCTTAAGGATAATGTTCTAAACAGGGCTCGAATTATTTCTTATCTATTCTAAAATTATTTCTGGAAATTCAAGTAAGTTTTAATTTTCTGTAATTTCGTTTTATTTCTGTAATTTTATTATAATTAATAATTCTATACAATTGTATTTAATAAATAGTAGACATAACACAAGACGCCCCTTGCTTATAAACCAATACCTTTCTCTACCTCAGTCTTCTTCTTGTGACTGTTTTTTTGTGAGCATCATTTCATACTAGAAAAAGAACATGGTTGCTATCACCTACGTTATGGAGGTGACTTCCTCAATCCCACCAGCCAAAATGTTCAAGGCCTTTGTCCTTGATGCAGAAAACTTTATCCCCAAGATCATTCCACAAGCTATTAAGAGTGTTGAAATTCTTGAACGTGATGGTGGTGTTGGAACCATCAAGTTAATCTGTTTTGGTGAAGGAACATATTTACACCGTTGCACTGTATTTCCTTCGAGGTCTCCAAATATTAAAAATATACTTATATTTCATAATCATATAACCTATACACTCCAAAAATGTGAAGTAATATTTTCTCATGATATGCAGGCAGACAATTGAAGAGCGCAAATCATCGGGTTGATGGGATTGACACGGAGAATTTCAGCTACAGTTACAGTATCATCAAAGGTGACACATTAATGGATGTAATGGAATCATTATCTTACCATATGAAATTTGAACCATGTGATCGAGGATCTGTATGCAAGAACATCAACATCTATAACACCAAAGGTGACTTCCAAATCATAGAAGAGAAAATTAAGGGTGGGAAAGAGAAGGCCATGGGAATGTTCAAGGCTGTTGAGGCCTATCTCTTGGCAAATCTCGATACCTATTAGTTGATGCCACTTCAAGGAAAATACTTGGTACATGATTGAAAATGATCATAAGCTTTGGATTGGCATCTTTTGTTTAATAAGTGGACTTCGAGTCCCATAACTTTCCTATAGCATGTAATGTGGTTGTGTGTCACTATTGTTTGTAATTTGTCATGAAAAGTGAACTTTTGAGTTTGTACTAAAATTTACTAGTGAAATTATCTCTTTGAAACATAATCCACCATCATCATATATGTTCCATTCTACAACATTAAATTACAGATATAAGTAACTTTTGACATGATACAGCTAGTTAGAAATCAGGTTCAGTTGTTCAAAGTGAAATTGTACATAATTATCTTATTCACGACATCAAGTTAGTGAATTGATACATTCTTCATATTCCTAATGCCAGGAGTAGGTCACATGGTTTAGCAAAGGGCGAAGCTGGTGGAAATTATTAGTAACCATTTTCTACCAATAATGTTTTTAAAAATCGACATAAAATTCAAAAGAGTTTGAACTATTTGCAGTAATTTTGATATAAGTGATATTCAGTAACTAATTTAAAAACATAATTTTAACTTTGATACAAAGCAATATTTTGCTCAAAATAACCAAAATACTTTACACTAAGGGATAATATTTCCCACTGTAAATTATACAGAGCCCAGTTGATTTCGTGACATAACATGGGTCTCAAGTAGCTCTCATCTTCATTTTCTTAGAATTGTTATTAGATTTCCCTTGACATTATTTGAATTTTTGGGGTTTTTTGAAAAGAAAGAATTTCAATGGCTTCTTTTCATTGCTCCAAAACACAAATATGTCATAAAGAATTATAATTGAAGTCCCTATCAGTTTTTTAAGAAACTCACCATCATAGCAAGGTGGTGTATCAATTTATATATTCTTTGTATCCACTGAACTGTAAAACGACATAATATTAATCAAGAATTTATTAATTTAATCAAATTTTAGCATGGAGTTATTCTTAATAAAATAATCTTGAATCTTCATTTTTGACACAATATGCCTAAAAAATAGAACAAGAGGATTACCTTCATCCGATGTTTTGATCCAATTTATTGTAGAAATCTGTTTTAAATTATCTTAATGATTTGACATAACCTTCATCAGTTTGACAAAAAAATATTAATGTGGGAATATTTTGATTTCTCTCACTTGCCCTATAACTTTAGCGTGTTACATTAAGTGCAGATTGTTGATGGAATATAACCTAATCTATATAGGGAGAAGAAGACGAATTTTCAAGTCCGACTAGTGTTGGTGTCTAAAATTGGTATGATGATTAAGATGAGTCTTAGCTGAGTTATATCTATTATTATGAACCACATATAAAGTGAGAATGATATTAGCTAGCAATATATGAAAGATAGAGAAAGAGACGAAGGATTTTTTACGTGATTCAGCCCAGTATTGTGCTTACATCCACGAGTACAATGTCACCAGGTATTAGGATTTTAGTACAAGCCTTTAGTGTTTAGGATAAACTGTTTTTCAGTTGCCCCTTAACTGAGAGAGTAGTGAGATATTTATAGTAGGAGGAAGATGAATAGGTGGAATACCTTTATACAATATTCAACCTCAACTGAGCTTTTTAAAGAAGAAATGTTCTCATCGAGTTGGGAACTTATTTCTAAAGACCAGCCATTAAAACTCTCAACTTTCCTCATTCAATTCCTTTTTCGCTAACTCCTGATCAAACAAACAAGAAGACATAACATCTTCATGTGGGGTTTTCTCATAGTTAGATGATTGCCCATTTTGAAACGCTTTCCAAGATGATGAATGATTACATAAAAATTCTTGAATTTCATGTTCAATTCTTTCATCTTATGGAATTCTTAGGCATTCATTCATTGTCTTGGTAGCGCAGCTTTAAGAAACATTATGGTAACAATTAAACCCATCTAAAGAGTTAGAATGAGACATTTCAAAATGGAAAATTCAAATACGCAACAAGCACCATAATTTCAACTGTCTCGAAACAATTTAGTACAAGTCAAAAAGTAAGTAAAGATAATATATAATGTATACACAAAGTACTAAAATAGTAAAATCCTGGAATGAACCTCCCCCCCCCCCCCCCCCCCGAATGATGCCATTTTTTATGAGATGTAAACTTCGTATGTAAAATATGTCTTTGGGTGTTTACGCCCTATAAAAACAAATACCACAACATGGCGCATGATATATATGAAAGTGTAGCGGCAAGTAGGGATCGAATCCACAGGAAACGATTTTTAAGATTTAATTGATTTAACACTTAGAAAAAGGGGGAAAGAAAAGATGATATGGTGAGAATAGAATTAACACTAGGCAATATGTAAACACATCAAATTACAAAAAATGATATTGGGATCACATCCCCACTATAGGATAACGATACGTAATGAAGAAATTTGAATCGAAAATATTTAACCGAGCGTTCTTAATTGATTATAAATATCAAACATGAAGAAATTTAACTCAAAAATGAAAGATTGAACTTTCATTTTTGACTCCCTATCAGTTTATTAAGAAACTCATCATCATAGAAAGATGGTGTATCACTTTATATATTCTTTCTATCCAGTGAACTGTAAAACAACATAATATTAATCAAGAATTTATTAATTTAATCAAAATTTTAGCATGCTGTTATTCTTAATAAAATAATTTTGAATCTTCATTTTTGACAAAATATGCCTAAAAAATAGGACAAGAGGATTACATTCATCCAATGCTTCGATCCAGTTTATAGTAGAACTCCGTTTTGAATTATCTTAATAATTCGGCATAACCTTCATCAGTTTGACAAAAAAATCTTAATTTTGGAATATTTTATGGATTCCTACTTATGCAATCCCCATTTGTTTGATAAAAAATATCTCATGGATGATGTCCTTAGTCAGCCCTTACACTTGGTGGATAAATCCAGCTCTACCAGTTAGTCTAGGCTCTGGGAATTGAGAAAAACAGTTTGTAACACCCCGCATTATTCGAGAGTCGGCCGCCACCAAAATTTTGTCAGCCGTTAATTAAATAAATACCATTCTTAGCATCTGACATATATGAGTTATAATAAAATTCATTCCCCAACATAATAATTTAACTCAATCCCAAAAATGAATCATCAACGCGATATAAAATCCATCACCATGCTAAACTCCAATTATACCCAAATCCTAAATTAAATAAAACTCCAATAAACTGAATCCATAATGATAAATCTGAATAAAATTGTAACAACTGTAGAACAGAATGGCCCACTAAATCCATAAACTGAGTCTCATAACAAATGTGAATGAATAGAAACTAAACTAACTACTAAGCATAGAATAAATAAACTCCAAAATCACTTCCAAGATATAACTCTAATAATCATGTGCAACTACTTAAGCACTAATACTTGAAAAAGGTTATCCAACGTACATGGTCAGAGCCCCAAGCATGAATATACACCACTCCCCTCAATTAGGGACCAATAATTCACATTATTATAGCGGTACTCCCGCCTCAGGTGGTACTCCTACCAAAATACATTATTATAGCGGTCCTCCTGCCTCGATGATATTCCCACAAAAATACATTATTATTTTGGTCCTCCTACATCGGGTGGTACTCCCGCCAAAATACACATTCGCCTCGTCAATAGCCAGCTAATCCGTTTAAACTGTCGATCTCACAATATGATGAGGTTCCAAAAATGACACGACATAAACACCAGCTGACCTATTTAAAATGTCAGCCCCTTCACATTATGTCGTCAATATATTTTAATACACATATTTTCTTAGGCATTAATTCTCAATTTTTTGTCCTTGTCATATTTATTTTGAAAATTTATCCACCCATGGTATCGATGTGAGATCCTCAAAACACCCTTAGTCCCATACCTAAGGGACCCCAACACATAAATATGTCCTACCCTCATTATAGGAGGGTTTATATTAATAACTCTTCCTATTCTTATACCCAGGGTAGTGAATTGATGGCATGAAATAAAAATCTTCCTCACCTCGGAATCACCCATCCATAAAACTCTACACTCACTAGTCCCGTACCTAGAAAGTGTAAATCGCAACTAAGGTCTACCCACTAGTCTCATACTTAGCAAGTATCGTAAAATATAGGTGAGGGCATACTAAAAAACAAAATTCCCGTAGTCCCCACGATGATAACTATCAACAACAATAAATCACATAATCCATCAACACATATAAAAAATATCACAAATGTTTTCATGATGGCACAATTTAATTTAATTTAATTAATAATATCATCATCATTATAATTCTTCACACAATTATTTCCATCTAATAATTTGAGATTATTCGACATGCAAGTGTATGAAACATATCATCATTGTTCTAATTTATTAACAACATAACTTCCACGCCTGTGAATAAGTCCTTATTTTTTTTAAATAACCCTCATAAAATTCTACATGCGATCCTACAACCATAATAACCAAAATCCACTACTCTCTCCTACGCACCCGGAGGTTTCAATTCTTATTTTATATTAAAAAATTTCATTAAAAGAGTACCAAATTTAGTTTTCACTTTTTCTAATTAACTTCCTAATTTATTTTAAGAAAAATAAGTCATTAAGGATTTAGGCGACACTTAAAACGCATAATACTAAAGGAAGAGAATAGAGTATCCATGCATGAGAAAAAGTCGTTTAGAAAATCTGAGTAGACAGTTGGAATCCTCTCGAAAAATTATGAAAGATTTCTTCTTGAACCAACTTGAGAAAACAACAATTGAGCCTTCAAATCATGAGTTAAAACTTAATAACATTGGGGATAGGGTTTGTATGAGGAAGAAGATGAACGAAATAGAGAACTACTACTCTTAAGATGCTTAAGAATGAGTTTTAAAAGTCTAAGCACCAAAATATATATATATATATATATATATATATATATATATATATATATATATATATATATATATATATATATATATATATATATATATATATATATATATATATATATATATATATATATATATATATATATAGGGAGAGGTTCACAAGTGGACCAAAAGAATGGACTTTTTAATGGACCTTAACAAAAAACACATAATAACACATTAATTTTAATTCCTATAGTGTAATTGGTCCGCGCCAGCGGCACCAAATACGCGTGTCGATCGATCCCCCACCCCCCACATGCCCCCCTCCCTCCCACCCCCACCCCCATGGCAGCCCTGCTGTCATAAGGGCTTCCACAAGGGCTGCTATGGTGATGGTGATGGTGGTGGCTGGGGGGGTGGGGCGGTGGGGGTAGGTGGGGGTGGGGGGTTATTGGGGTGAAGGTATGGTATTTGGTGCCGCTGGCGCGGACCAATTAAACTATATGAATTAAAATTAATGTGTTATTATGTGTTTTTTGTTAAGGTCCATTAAAAAGTCCATTCTTTTGGTCCACTTGTGAACCTCTCCCTATATATATATATATATATATATATATATATATATATATATATATATTTGTAGGAGGAATTTAAGTGGCATTAGAAGAATCCAATTAAAACTAAAATAGTTCGCCCGTTAGTCACGGTCCAGAACTGTGACAATTGTTTTTTTAAGAGGATTTTATGTTATAAAGACTCTTTCTAGACAGTTTTATGTTATATGGACTCTTTTAAATGGCCCCAGACTTATATATACTTATATGAGGAGTCATTTAGGGTAGCTTTTCGAGTTTAGAATAAATTTAATTAATTATTGGATAAAATTACGGGTTGTTACATACTTACCCACTAGCACAAAAATTTCTTCCTCTAAATTCGACAAAGCATAAATGCACAAAATAAAAATAAGGGTCATCTATGATTACCCAAGAATGCCACGATTAGGCACTTATACACCCAATTCTACATGCACATCCCTCACAATAAAAAAATACAATATATATATATATATACGCATGCATAACTATGAAAATAACAACGTACAACGCGCTCTCGCGAATCACCATTTGATTTTATCTTCAAAAGTCATAAAATGCTAAAGTCCTCAAATCAATTTACATCACCAAAATCGATACTTAAAATACCTGACATTTGTACTAACAATCTCCGAAATATATTTCTTTTCCCAATAATCCCTTATAAGTATCCTCACATCAAAATTACTAGTTCTAACTTGAATTCCTATAACGTCCTTATCACAAAACTCCTATCTCTAAGAAATGCAACTAACATGTATGCTAGACCCAATACCTTAAGAGTACGAATCGAAAAAGGGGATCAAATATCGGTAACGCGGAAGCTAAAACGTACTCACAACCGATGAGAGCTAAGACCATGCTCTGATACCATCAGTAACACCACGCATAATTTCGGCGTCAGTCGCCACCAAAATTATGTTGGGCATTAACTAAGTAAATATCATTCTTAGCATGTGACATATATGAGACATAATAAAATTCATTCCACAAGATAATAATTTAAATTAATCCCAAATATGAATCATCAATGCGATATAAAATCCATCACCATACTAAACACCAATAATACCCAAATCCTAAATTAAATAAAACTCTAAAAACTAAATCCACAATGATAAGTCTGAATAAAACTGTAAAAACTGTGGAACCGAATGGCCCACTAAATTCATAAGCCGAGTCTCACAACAAACGTGAATGAATAGAAACTAAACAAACTACTAAGCATAGAATAAATAAACTTCAACTGCACTTCCAAGATATAAGTCTAATCATCATGTGCAGCTACTCCATCATTAATACCTGAAAAAGGTTAGTCCACGCACAGGGTGAGAGCCCCGAGCATGAATACAAACTACTCCCCTCAATTAGGGTCTTTAAACCCAAACATTAGCATTATACATCATAAATATCACAATAGAATATTTTAAATTAAACGGGATATGATTATTGGCAATAATAATAAATCACTATCTTTAAAAAATAATTCTTATTCAAAAATCCAACCAATATCATTTTAAATAACCAACAGTCTCATATTATTAATTTAATTAAATTAACCCAATTTATCAATCTTCTCAATTTTTTATCATCCATTGTGGTACTCCCGCATAAAATACTTACTCCAATAATTCACATTATTATAACGGTCCTCCCACATTAGGTGGTACTCCCAACAAAATACACACTCACCTCGTCAATAGCCAGTTGATCCGTTTAAACTATCAATCCCACAATATGACGAGGTTCCACACAAGACATGACAAAAACTCCAGCTGACTCGTTTAAACTATCGGCCCCTACACATTATGTCGCCAATAAATTTTAATACACCTATGTTCTTAGGCATTAATTCTCAATTATTTATCTTTCTCATATTTATTTTGCAAATTATCCCACCCTTGTTATCGACGTGAGATCCTCAAAACACACTTAGTCCCATATCTAAGGGTCCCGAACACATAAATACGTCCTACCTTAATTATAGGATGGATTTTTATTAATAACTCTTCCTAATCTTATACATGGGCTTGAGAATCGACGGCATAACATAAAAATTATCCCCACCCCGGAATCACCCATCCATAAAACTCTACACTCACTATTCGCGTACCTAGAAAGCTTAAATCGCAACTAAGGCCTACCCACTATTCCCATAACTAGAAAGTATCCTAAAATATATGTGAGGACATACTACAAAAAAAATCCTGTAGTCCCCGCGATGATAAATATCAACAACAATAAATCACATAATCCAGCAACACATATAAAGAATATCACAAATTTGTTCGCGATGGCATAATTTAATTTAATTTAATTATTAATACCGTCATCATTATAATTATTAACACAATTATTTCCATTTAATAATTTGATATAATTCGACATGAAAGTTTATGAGACATATCATCAATGTCCAATTTTCTTAACAACATAACTTTCACGCGTGTGAACAAGTCCTGATTTTATTTAAATAGCCGCCATAAAATTCTACATGTGATCCTACATCCTTTATACCAAAACCCACTACTCTCTCCTAAGCACCCAAGGGTTTCAAGTCTTATTCCAATTTAAAAAAATTCACCTAAACCTTTCCAAATTTAGTTTTCACTGTTGCTAAATAAGTGGCCAATTTATTTTAAGAAAAACGAGTCATTAAGGATTTAGGCGACACTTAAAATGCATATTACTAAAGGAAGAGAATAGAGTATCCATGCCTGAGTAAAAGTCGTTTAGTAAATCTGAGTAGACGATTTGAATCCCCTTGAAAAATTATGAAATATTGTTTCTTGAACCAACTTGAGAAAAAACTAATTGAGCCTTCAAATCTTGAGTTAAAACTTGGTAACTTTGGGACTAGGGTTTGTATGAGGAAGAAGATGAACAAAATAGAGAACTACTACTCTTAAGATGTTTAAGAATGAGTTTTAAAAGTCCAAACCCCGAAATATATATATATATATATATATATATATATATATATATATATATAAGTGTAGGAGGAATTTAAGTGGTATTAGAATCATGTTAAACTAAAACAGTTAGCCCGTTAGTGACGGTTCAGAACCGTGACAATTTTTTAAGAGATTTTTATGTTATAAAGACTCTTTCTAGAAATTTTTATGTTATAAGGACTCTTATAAACAGACCAAGACTTATATATACTCATATTAGGAGTCATTTACGCATGCTTTTTGAGTTTCGAATAAATCTAATTAATTAGCAGATAAAATTACGGGTTGTTACACAGTTCTTCCTTATGTACTAGACATTTCTCCTGTTGGGATGGATAAAGCTCTAG
Organism: Sambucus nigra; assembly: GCA_949130495.1. Lineage (NCBI taxonomy): Eukaryota > Viridiplantae > Streptophyta > Magnoliopsida > Dipsacales > Adoxaceae > Sambucus > Sambucus nigra. Next base: position 458,408,401 of record OX422209.1, on the reverse strand, counting down.
AAAAATGCCCAGATATAAGTAGTTTATCTTTATTGTTGACTCCTCCCTTGTAATGGAGCATGCTGAATATTCCCTTATAATGATGAAAAAAGATTTAAAATATTTGAATAAAAACTTTGATTTCTTTATAATGTGATTGTGGCCTACTAGAAGATTAGTCTTATGATTATGTAGTCGACGTTAAGCGGACTAATCTTCTTTACTAGTTACCATCTTATATGAACTCTCGTTGTCTTGCCTTAGGTTCTACTAAGGTTCTTTTGTTAGTGGTTACTGAAACAGGTCCTTTTGTTTTGACCAAGTGCTTGCGTTCGTTACCATTAGTGACCAAATGTTTTAGGACTTTTGCTTAATTCTATTTAGTAAGTCTTCTTATTCTTAACAACAAGGAGTCATACATGAAGTTTTATATTTGGAACTTCTCAATTGTGACTTGTCAAAGACAAAGTCATACATGATGTATTGATTTGAATTTTTTGGAGTACTGACTAGGTAGTTGTCCCTTGTTGTTGATATTTACGATTGCACATCTCCCTTTTTCAAAAAATGAAAAATAAAATATGAAAAGAAAACCAACTTCATTTGAAACATGGTGTTCGTTATTGAAAACTGACAATAAGTTATAGGAAATAGTTAGGGGTTCCACGGGTTCTAAGGTTTTAAGCCGATAAGTGCCATTTTTCTTCTAATTTGTTTCTTTTCTGGAGCACCTTTTTTAACCTGTAGTCTCCTTCTTTTTGGTTGCTTGGTTTGACTCTCCTATTGTAGAATCGGGTTGTTCGCTACTGGTATGCTACCACACACATTGTTGTATTTTTTAACTTCCTCAACTAAGTCTAGATCTAAACGTCCCATGAGATCACTTGTTAGGGAATTAAATTTAAGTAATCTTTAACTGGGTAGACCAATTTATGCTGGGACCATTATCTCTATCCCAAATTCCAGCATGTCGGAGGTCTCATCGGTGGTTGTCCTCGTCATATGGTTCTGTAAGCCCAGAGTATGTCTTTCCGCTCATTGACCCAGTTTCCCTTGGTGTTATCTAACCTTTTATTCATTCCATCAAGAAGAGTTGTATTCGTCACCTCTATTTTTCCATTTCACTAAGGGTGTCCAAGATCATAATGCAACTTTTGTATTTTAGACTTGATACAGTAATCTTTAAATTCTTGGTTGTTAAATTTTGTTCTATGGTAAGTGATGAAGGCGCACAACATACCATATCGTCATATATTGTTCTCCCATATAAACTAGAAGACCTTCTCATAAGGCATGTCCACTAATGATTCAGTTTCTACCCACTTGGTGTAGTAAATTATTATAACGACCAGGTATTTAAACTTTTCTCTCATCTTCCATAAATGGACGATAGGTCAATTAAACATGGAAAATACTTGCTTGTCATCATACCCAGTGGCAATTTCCCATCTCTTCGGTAAGTGGACGACAACTCCAGGGAATCTTAACTGCTTGCATTGCATCACATATTATTTCACCAAGTGGGTTGAGGAAGAACCACTAGCCAACATTAGAGATGCAAACATGAAAAGATTTATCTGGAGGAACATCATAACTCGGCTTGGGGAGACATCATAACCAATAATGACACACAATTCAAAAGTGGTTCTTTTAAAAAAAATACGATGAGCACGGAGTCAAGCATTACTTTAGTTCAGTGGCGTATCCCTAAATAAATGGCCAGGATGAGGCCTTTAACAAAATAATGTCAATAGACTTAAGAAGAGGTTGGAGAAGGCAAAAGGCGCTTGGGTGGGAGAACTTCCTCATGTTCTCTGGGAATACTGAACTACGCCTAGGAGACCAACCGGGGAAATTCCCTTCGCACTCACGTATTGACTAGAAGCTATAATTCCACTCGAACCATATCTCCCGACCATAAGAACAAAGATGTACGAACAAGGGAGTCAAACCGAGGAAGTTCCAAGTGGTGGATTATGTCCTCAAGAAAATTCTCGACAACGCCATAAGGCCGTCATATGACAAGATGGGTCCCAACTGGGAGAGACCATTCAAAGTAATCAGAGATGGAAACGATATGACCAACAATTTTCAAATCTTTCAAATATAATTAAATAATTTCCTTTGAAGTGCGGAATAAAGATGGCTCAACACAACACACACAAACAACAAATTCTAACTTCAAATTTTAATTTCTTTTAAATTAAAATAAACTAAACTCAAAGGGACATTAAATTAAACAACAAATTAATTTTCACTTAAACAACATAATTCAATCCAAGTCCTAAAATTTTCCTAACAAATAATTAATTCAATTTTGCAATTTTAGGTCAAACAAAATTTTATACAATAAAATTAATGACTTGAATTAAATTAATATTTACCCCAATTAAATTAGCACCAAATTAACTATACAAAATTTATCTTTTTACCTAAGCATGCATCTACTGTGATATAGAAAAAGATAAACTAAGTAAACAACCACTACGTCGCGATGTATGAGGAAAAACCCACAGCGGGTAAAAAATCTCGGAGGACCCTAGCCTCAAGTCCACTAAGTACGGTTTTACAAGTACAAGACAAAAAGAATTACAACACCTAGCTTGACTCCGTTCAAGCCCTAACGCTTCTTCATCTAAACTCCTCTGCCTAACGAATAACCACGGAGGTCCACCGCAATCTCGGAATCCACTGATCGGACTTTTTCTGGTCACCTCCACCCGAACAAGGAGCCTTTGTCCAAGTGGGTATGTCACAACATATAAACTTCTTCTTTATGGGATGTAGAAGTAAACCCAAACTTCTCTTCTTTGAGGTGTAGAGAAAAACCCGGTGCCAAACATTCCAAGCAAGGATATATATATATATATATATATGTATATTAAGGAACTTGGAATAAACAAACTATTGGGTGTGTATGTGTTTTTGGTGAAATTAATCTATAAAAATCAAACACAAAACATGGAACTTTTTCTTGAAAGAATTTTCTCTCTGAAAGGTACTGGGAACATTGAGAAAACTGCAAAAAAAAATGCCAAAAAGTTGTTCCCGCCAAACTCGTTCGAACGACTTTTTCGTTCGAACGACATTACCAATGATGTTCTAGTGAGAAAAATGAAATCTCGTTAGAAGTCTTGTTCGAACGACCTGGGAATCTCATTCGAACGAGATTCCAGTTCGTTGGAACGACTTGTCAGAAAATGCAATATTCTTTTTAATCCCAAAACTTTTTTTGAAAAGTTCTACAAAATTATTTTCTGGGTAAAACAAAGTCGTTGAAATTATTTATAAAAAAATTTATAAAATACACCCAATAAATTTCCGATCTCCTATATATATATTAAATGTATTCATACCTTAGGAGCACTGAAACCAATGTTGTTGACATAGAATCGAGGCACAATAAACCCGTCATATGATGAAGCTTTATAATCTTGGCTCCTACATCTTCAACTAACACGTCATAGGCTTGGATGGATACACTAGAACGCTATCCTATGACTCAAACATTTTTGTCCTAAATTGAACCAACACTACATTAAGACTCAATCGGAGACTAGTGTCTTTAGAAATCTCCCCCTTTGGCTATTCCTGGACAAAAACCAAACAAAAATCCTAAAGGGCCATCAAGCTCTAGTAGACTTGAAAAAAAAATATCCCACCCAAAATGAAAAATTACACAGCTTGAATCAAAACCCAAGGATCAATATATTTGCCAATGAAAGTTTCCATTTAGAATAATTCATGTACACTTAAGCAAACTATCAAACGCATAGGGAATAGGAATATTAAATGTATATAAAATAACCCTAAATTAATTCTCCCCTTTATCAAATAAATGACCTACTTAGAAAGAAGTCTTCCCCTAAGATAAATCTCCCAAACTAAGATACGATTACAATAGTATTAGATAACATTTCTCCCCCTATCATTCTCTCCCTTTTTGTTCAGGAATAGACAAAGGAAAACTAATTTCAATACGATGAAGCTTAGAGTGATAAGAGCATGAAAGCATATGGGCAAAAAAATCAAAACTAATCCATACAAATAATAACGAATACCAATGAAGATGCAAATAAAATGATACCAATGTGATACATAAGATACAAAGCATGTGATATCAACAACAATATGCAACAACATAGATACCAATTAAGAATTTGAATCATAGATGGACTAGAAAGGGATGCAAAGGAAAGAATACCATATATATGTATACATAATGAATATCACTAACGCATAATAACATTTATATAGGTATAGACACCACACATGACACAAAATACAATAATCTTTTCACATTCGTATGGAAAAAATGTGTCATATGGAAACAAACGTGTAGGGGTGTGAACTAGTAACAATTAAATTTCGAACCAATCACTTAAAATATGTTCACGGAGTTTTTCAATTGATTGCAAACTTTATCACATTTGAAAATAACCTCGAGTGACAATATAGATTGAACTCAATGAACGGACATACACAATGCATACAAGCCTTGAATTTCGATGATTCTACAAACCAATAGAGTCATGACATTGAAAGTAAAACTAGGATAAACGAACATTGTGCAAATCGTTGATATACCATCCAATCTACCTCAAACTAAGCATATATATTTTAATCTTTTGAATGAATAAATCAACTAAACAAATAGGCCTTGGAAAATATTTTCTTTTAATGCCATTATTCTTTTAGGCCTTTGGACCACGTATTTCTTTTAGGTTCAAGCAAACGGTGGCTTACTCACAAAGGATGATATTTCCTTTCGGATCCCTTTCGCCGTGCACAATAGATATATAATCTTTTATCGCTCAATTCTCGCATGCAACGAATTTTAACATGCACTAGTCCTCCTAGGTCACATAACAAGTAGATGATAATATTGGTAGGAGAACACCTCACAAAGCTCAAATATACATGTGAAGTTATAATTTCAAGTGAGCTCGTGCATGTGTGAATTAAGGCATATAAAAATAGAATCCATTATAACAACACAAAATCCAACTACTCCATTTAAGCATGGTAAAGAACACTTTAAAGATTGACAATCTTAACCAAAATTTCTAGCCACGTGGGAGTGAAAAAGAAGGGATTCAAACATAAGTATATACCACATAGAGTGTGTCAAACTAAATTACACACAAAACAAAAATCTTTTTGAGTTTTTGAAATTTTTAACCAAACAAAGAAAAATATTTACTCAAAAGACAAACACAAATCATTTGAATTTTTCATTAAGCCTACAATACTAAAAATGAAAAACACACATGATTAACAAAAATATTTTTTTTATTTTTTTCATTTAATGCAAACTACAATGAAAAAACTATAATACAACAGATAAACACACGTCATAATTCTATCATGTGATACGTGATAAAGCAATGACTAGAAAATGACTAAACATGCATACATCTAGCAATGATATATAATATGAGGCACAAAAAGCCAGAGTATGCAAAAAAAAAACTAACACATTCAAACTTTAGATATAGCAAGGGAGGAAGCATGTGAAAGTAAATGAGAATAAAAAATCGTATGTTGTAAACCTACCAAGTCAGATCTCCTAACCCAAACTAATGACGAATGATGATCTCGGGGTGTAGGAATCATGGCTACCTCGGTTGCCTTACATTGTGATTTTCTAGGACCTCGTTTAAGATCAAAATAAAATTTCTTAAGATGACCTTTTCGACCCCAATGTGAGTACCTAAAAACTCGACGAAAATACTTACCTAAGTAATTATCTATAACATAGTTCCTAGAGGATTCTAGTAAAATATTGGTTTTGGCTTTATGACTGGACTCATAACAAGTATCAAAGCCTAAACCACAAGTGTCATTTTTAATTTGGACGGTTCCTAATATTTTATCTAATTTCTCTGAACGACACTCCAAATCAAATTTAACTTTACTAGAGTCTTTTAATTTATTTTCTAAATCTAAAATGTGAGACTCTAATAAAATATTGTGCTCTTTAAACGTGATAAGCTCCTTTTACAAGGATTCCATTAAACCTTTAAGGCTATCTCTCTCGCCTTCTACATATTCAAGCTTCTCACGAAGAGCACTCTCACGTGTCCTAAGGTCATCCACTAATGCACTCTCATCAATGACCTTGGCACGCTCCCTTAAACTAGCTTCTAACTTAAAATTTGATCTTTTTAATTTAATAGATTCTTCATATAATTCTTGAAATGCAAATTGAAGTTCACTCTCTTCAACCTCCTCATCACTTTCTCTCTCTCTTTCTTCTCCACTCTCACTACCATCATCTATTTGGGATTCACAAACTATGACCTTGGAAGTGTCATGCATTAAAATTTCATCAATTAAGGAGTGTTCACTTCCACTCACATGACTACCCATAAAAGCCACAAAGTTGGGCTTAGTGGGGGAATCGGGTCCCTCTTCCTTATCACTATCACTAAGGGTTGCATTGTAGGAAATTGGTTGCTTACCCTCTCTCCTTAGTTTAGTGGGGCACTCTCTTGCACTATGGATATAACCCTCACAATCGTAACACCTATTTGACTCGTTCCTATTTAAATTTTCATTAAATGTTTAACAGATCTTCTCGGCTTTGTCATACTTACAATTTTCAAATTTCTTAAAATCATTTTTAAATTTATCTTTGTTAAATGTAAGAAATTTATGAAACTTCCTAGCAAACATAGCGATATCTTCCGAGTCACTCTCAGTTTCACTCTCTACTACTTGTTTTTCCTCCTTTCGGGCTTTCAAAGCAACGCCCTTATCTATTTTCTTTTCAGTTTTAGAGGGAAACATATCTAATTCATAGGTTTATAAATCACCTACGAGCTCTTCTAATTTCGTAGAGGCTAAAGAGGGTAAAGAATTTAACAAGGTCACCTTAGTAATAAATATATCGGGTAGGGACGTTAAAATGTTCTTTACTACTCGGTTGTCGGGTATTTTCTCTCCCAAATTAAAAGATGAATAAACTATATCGAAAAGTCTAGCATAGAATTCATCAAAAGTTTATTTTTCATTCATCTTGATGGTTTCAAATTGAGTGGTGAGGTTTTGGAGTTTAGAAGCTTTTACGATACTAGTTCCTTCATGATTGAGTTGTAAAATATACCAAGCTTCTTTAGAGGTTTCACACGTCATAATGCATCAGAATTCATCTAGTGTGACCACGCTAAACAAGGCATTAAACCTCGGGAATTAAAATTTGCAAGTTTAAATTCATTCTCACTCCATCTATAAGTGGGTTTGGGAACACGTTCATTTTCAACTAAATATGTAGATGGGGACCACCCATTAACGACTGATGACCAAACACCATCATCTAGAGACCTAAGCGCCGATTTCATACGCGCTTTCCAATACGCGTAGTTGGAACCATCGAAAATAGGAAATTTTTAAAATGGGGAAAATTCCATTTTTAGTCAAAATAATTGAAGGGACCTTAACGCAATAAATTAGTGCTCATGCTCTGATACCACTTCGGAAACAATAGGACCCCCAATTTCAAAATCTTTCAAATATAATTAAAAAAATTCCTTTAAAGTGAGGAATAAAGATGGCTCAACACAACACACAAAAACAACAAATTCTAATTTCAAATTTTAATTTCTTTTAAATTAAAATAAGCGAAACTCGAAGTGATATTAAATTAAACAACAAATTAATTTTCACTTAAACAACTTAATTCAATCCAAGTCCTAAATTTTTCCTAACAAATAACTAATTCAATTTTGCAAATTTAGGCCAAACCAAATTTTATCCAATAAAATTAATGACTTTATTTAAATTAATTTTTACCTAAATTAAATTAACACCAAGTTAACTATAACAATTTTATCTTTTTACCTAAGCATGCATCTAAGTAAATAACCACTATGTCACGATGTACGAGGAAAAACCGACAATGGGAAAAAACCTCGGACGACCCTAGCCTTAAATCCACTAAGTACGGTTTTACAAGTACAAGATAAAAAGACTTACAACGCCCAAATTTACTCCATTCAAGCCCCGACACTTCTTCTTGTATACACCTCTACCTAGAGAATAACCATGGAGGTCCATCGTGATCTCGAAATCCACCGATCAGACTTTTTCTGGACACGGTCACCCGAACAAGGAGCCTTTCTCCAAGTGGGTATGTCACAACAAACAAACTTCTTTTTTATGGGATGTATAAGTAAACCCAAACTTCTCTTCTTTGAGGTGTAAAGAAAAACTCGGTGCCAAAAAATCCAAGAAAGGATATATATATTAAGGAACTTGGAATAAACAAACTATTGGGTGTGTATGTGTTTTTGGTTAAATTAATCCATAAAAATCAAACACAAAACATGGAACTTTTTCTTGAAAGAATTTGCTCCCTGAAAGTCTTAGAATGTGAAAAAGTTACTTGAAAAAGGTTCGTTCCCGCACTAAGTAAATCTGTCAAAAAGTAGTGGGGAAAAGGTAGTGGGAACATGGAGAAAACTGCAAAAAAAATTTACCAAAAAACTGTTCCCGCCAAACTCGTTCGAACGAGTTTGGCGTTCGAACGACTTTTTTATTTGAGCGGCATTACTAACGATGTTCCAGCGAGAAAAAGGAAATATCGTTAGAAGTCTTGTTCGAATGACCTGGGAATCTCGTTCGAACGAGATTCCAGTTCGTTGCACGACTTGTCAAAAAATACAATATTCTTTGTAATCCCCAAACCTTTTATGAAAAGTTCTAAAAAATTATTTTCTGAGTAAAAACAAAGTCGTTAAAACAATTTATAAAAAATTTATAAAATACACCCAATAAATTTTAAAGCTCCTATATATATATATATATATATATATATATATATATATATATATATATATATATATATATATAATGTATTCATACCTTATGAGCATTGGAACAATTGTTGTTGACGTAGAAACGAGGCATAATAAACTCGGCATATGGTGAAGCTTTATAATCTTGGCCGCTACGTCTTCAACTAACACATCATAGACTTGGATGGATACACTATAACACTCTCCTGTAACTCAAACGTTTTTGTTCGTAATTGAGCCAACCCTACATTAAGACTAAATCGGAGACTTGTGTCCTTACAAGAGATGATCTATAGGGAGCCTATGACTTACAAACAATGGAGAGAAGAGAGATACCAAGAACATGAAATGCGACCAACTTTAAGAAGTTTTACTTTTAGTTATGAATAAAGGCCCTTCTTTCCCTATTTCTCTCAATCTCTTAATTATCCAGTTGATTTAAATTGTTTCCAGTGCAACAGTCTCATAATTGGCATTAATCATAGAAAGTGCCGATCAGGCTTTAACTTAATTAAAATAGCAATTTGGTTGATTACAATGAAAATTATTGTCCTCTAGTCCTTGTTATAATCAATATATGCAATCTCATGACTTTCCCATGAATGTTAAAGCCCTATGGGGGATCCCTAGGAAATAAAACAACTTTGTTTAGTCGAATAAAATCCTGAATGGGTGGATAGCCCATAAACGACATACATTTTTTCCATTGTCTCTTCTAGGCCTAAGGGAGTGTGTCGACAAATCCTACAAGGAAAGAAAGACAAACATAACGCATGAAAGCCATAAAGGAATGGAAAAATGCGTAATAAATAGTATTGACTTAATTATTTAGCAAATGCCCGATTACAAAAGATGATAATTAAAAATAATTATAAGAAACAGAAAAATTATTACAGCAGTTTATGGTCAGCTGGCTAAAAACTTCTTGATCGAATTTCTCCGACTATTGCTAGGATCAAACCGATATTCAATGTCGTTATCATGGATTTTTAAGTAACTCTTAATCAGCTAAAGAGGAATGTTTCCCAAGGGGACCCACAACTTATCTCTCCTAAAAGAAGGTCGTTAGTATTCTGGGCACTCAACGTGGCACATATAATAGAGATGGGAATCATTAGGTTCTTTAACAACCTTAAGCGCATTCATCCAACCGTGATTGTAGGATATATATTGAGCGTCTTGTAGTTTCACATGGACATCTAGCCATCCTAGCCTCCCAAGCTGCTCGAGGACCCATTCTGAATAAGCAATGGATCTTCTTCACATCATGACTAAGATCCATAATCATGACATTTCTCCCCTGAACTTTTCCCTCTATAATGTCCTGCCCTAATATGTTATAATTTTTGCTGCATAAGTTGAAATAGTTTGAGAACCTTTGAATTTGGATCATGTTGATCAGGTTTATATCCTTATTTGACTGTTTTGGGGTTCCTGATAATAATCGTTTGAAGTTTCGGGAAAAAATGAGAAATTTGGAGAAATTAAAGTAGGGTCGTTCAAATGAGAATCACAAGTCGTTTGAAGTTAGGATCGAACGAGGTTCGAATGAGGGTCATTTGTATAACATGTATGGGTCATTCAAACGAGATTCTTTTCTCGTTTGAACGATAGGCGATTCTCATTCAAACGAGGTCGCGTAAATTTTTATTATTTGGCTTTGCCTTATATGTTATCACATTTCGGACCCTTGGATCATTGAGGTGTCAAATTTTAGTGTTGTCGAATTGGGCAAGATGGTGATTTTGGTGTTTAAGGGGTTTTTATAAGGCTTATTTGGGGTTTATTTTGGGGATTGAGAGTTAGAAGAAGAAAGAGAGAGGGGTGGGCCTTCCACCATTTTTATGTATTTATCCACCTATCTCTACTACAAACCATCATGCCACCCCCATCCTTTTACCTTATTCCACAATATTCTTCTAGTATCCCATCATATTTATGCCTCACATACCCATTTCCACCATTGTTGACTGGACCTATAAATTTTGGAGGTGTTGTTTGCTTTTTTTAGAAGATGCAGATGAATAATTTTTGAATCTTGAAAAGGGTTTTGATGGAACTTTCGTGGGGACAAGCTTGGTGGAGGTAAGAAACCTCTCTGAAGCCACCTTAGGAGGTGGTATGTTTTCATCTTCGTATACATTTCATTCCTTCCATTGTTGGAGCTTTATTTGAGGTGGGAAAATCTACTCTTATTTTAAGACTCTATTTGTGTATTAGTAGTCTTGTTGTTAGAATTTAATAGTAGAAAGTGCATGAATAAAATGATGAATTTCTAGTAGATTTGGTACTAAATATTTTTATCAAATAAAAATGTTGGCAAAAATATTATTTTATTACAAATAAATGATGAGTAAATATTTAAAAGTTTTCTTGAAATAAGGATTTGGAATTTTTATGAAAATGGTGTAAATTCAGAGATTTGATGCCATAAAATGTTTTGAAAATGATGTTGACCATGCTAAAATATTTGGTGAAATAATGTTCCAAAATTTCTTGCAAAAATGAAGATTTTGTGAAAGTTGGACATTATTCAGTTTTGAAGAAATCAAACTGTCCTTTATGTTTTGAAAGTATAATGAATTTCTAGTATAAATTGTATGTTTAATCCATTTAATAGGATTTTCGAAATTAAAATTGATCTTCTCAGGTGTATGAACTTGTAGTATTATGATGATAAACATAAAAATAAGTTTAAATAAGGTTTTGTTGGGTTTAAATATATAATAAGAAAAACACAAATTCTAGTCTTCAAAGTTTGTGAAAAAGGGTCGAAGGTGTGATAAGTGTAAGGTTGTAACACTACATGTGATAATAAAAGGAAATGAAATTTTATTATAAGAGTAGTCTTGAAGTGTAATCAGATTTCTTAGAAAAATAAAATAAAGAAATGTCTAACTTTTGATAAGTGGTCCGTAAAAGTGTTGAAGTTTTAATGGTTAAAATATTGGGAAGCTGGTGTGTGTTACTCAATAATGTTTTGAAAGATTAACACTTATGAAATTAGAAGAGCAATAATTGAATAAAGATGTTTCCAACTTGAAATAATATTACTCCAAATGTTAAAAGCATGTTAATGTGTTAAAAATACTTAAGAAGTTAGTGTGGTTAACTTAATGGTGTTTTGGGAAATAACACTCGTAAAAGTGGAGGAAATAACATGTTTGGAAGAGAAAGGGGTGAAATGGTAATTTTACGTAAAGTGGATATTTTTATGAAATAAAAATATTGGAAAGGTGCTACGCAGATTGGTCCTAAATGAACATTATTTTGGAATAAAATAAATTCTAAAATGTAAAGAAAATGAAATGATAATTTTCAAAGTGTAACACAAGTTGAGGTGTAACCCGGGTTTTTGGCTTCGGCTAAGTAAAGAGGGAAAGTGAAATAATGCGGACATTTGTAAAATATTAAAATACATTGAAAAGGAACTCGGATGACACCGAAATAATTAAAGAGGGCCAGGAACAGAGCATATGGTGGCGTCGTCAATGGTTCGAAGTCGGTTAAAGTACGCAATTTTTTGAAAGATTCCAAGAAAAAGGCAAAGGAATAAGGAACATGTCAAGAAACGGGTTGTGTGGTGAAAATATAAAGGAGGAACCTAACTTGAATGAATTAATAAATGTTTCGGTAAAGGTTAAAGTGGACAAGGAATGTGAAAATTGATTAATGTCCAAAAAGTAAAGGAAAGGTAAAGTGTAATGAGTAAATGGGTCATTAAGCAACCTAAGAAGGTTTAACCATAATTGACGCAAGGTTGTATTTTTGAAAGGTTTTTAAAGGATAAATCAGTATTTTCTAACATAGTGTTAGCGTGTGTTGAAAAGGTGATTTTTAATGAAAATACTAATGTGAATTGGTTTAAATAGAAAGGGTAATTTCGGTAAAGAATTGGATGATACCACTGAAATAAAGTACCAGAAGTGAGGGAATTACTCCTAATACCTATGCCCCTCCAAATAAAAACGAGTTAATTTAAATTTTGGATATCCTGGACAAAGGTCAAGAGGTTATACAGGATACTATAAGACAATTGGCCCAAACTCTTCAAGTTGGAGTTCCTGCAGAGTCCAATCAAAGGAGTAGGTCACCACCGCTAATAAGGAGTGTTGGGCATAGACATTCCATAACTTCAAGGGATCCTTCATACCGTCTTGGAGCAACTTCTTTTATCAGGATTACTAATTGCTCGTATGGACAGTCCCTCATTCCAGAAAGATTGAGTGCCTTAGAAAGGCTAAGTAGGGCCTCTCCTTTCAATCATTTGGGACTCAGGAGAAATGTCGTTCGGGTTGCGTCGGGAAATACTCGATGACCAAACAACTTGAGAAAGGCTCAACCCAATACAAATCGAACGCCCCACAAACTGCTTGATCTAGTTAAAGAGAAGGATTATAAGAGGAAAGCTTAGCACACTCAGTTGGTCGGCATAAAAGAGCTACCAACAATCGATCTGGTTCTAGAAATGATGCTTAAAAGGGATCCATTCAATGTTTGGAAGATAGATTGGGAAGAAATGGCCAAGGCCAAAAATCCTCTCCAGAGAAGTTTCGTTATGGGATCTCCCTTTATGCAAACCATTGTATATTTCCCTACACCAAAAAAGTTTATAGCTCCAGTTGTCACTCCTAAGTATGATGGGAAGACTGATCCAGTTCTACATATAGATCAATACCAAGCAACAACTGATATCTATGTTATTCCTGGTGAGATAAGGTGCATGGTGTTTTCAGGAACAATCACTGGATCTGCTCAAATCTGGTATAATAGTCTTCCTCGGGGGTAGATTTATAGCTTTCAATAACTCACCGAGCAATTCATTGGTAATTTATGCTTTGGAGCCAAAACAGGAAAGTGAGAAGCTCATTTGCTTAGTGTGACAGAAAGTGGGAGAAAGTACCAGGGATTACATCACTCATTTCAACAATGAGAAATTAGAAGTTATTGAATACGAGGACAAGACTCTCGTTATCCACCAATGTCCTTGCAAGGGACTCTTGTGGATCCCATTTAGTTTCAGTAATCGAGGATAGGTATTCCCATGTATAAGGTAGCTCAGATTGGTACAATATTATGGTACGGTGAGATTGGTCCTAGTACATTGCAGGTGGACTTGTCATCGGCAATGCAACGTGATAACTGGGTGCTCCCTATCTGAGGTATTCTTGCTATTGCATAATGTTCAGTATACAGGTGGTTATTATTTTGTCAAAATGATTTGCTCGTAGTATTTTCTTTTCTTATGATTAACGACCTTGTGACTGGCCGTCATGGCAATCAGTAGATCTGGTTGAAAAGAGTTGGATGATGACTCGAGGAAATTTTATAGTGGTAGAATTCAAGGAAATTTAGTACACATTGTAACCTTGCGACGATGAGTGGAATGGTGTGACTCTCAAAAGTAAGATGCTTAGAGTAATACTAAGGTCATCAGAGTGATGCATCGAAAGGTATCATTCGAGTGCGCAATGATGATTGGACGGTGTATGACTCCTCGGAGTGAGTAATAAGCGATTTAAGGTTAGAATCACTATGAAAACCCGCCCAATTAAATATAAGGTGATCAGTCATTTACCAATTTAAAGCATAATGTTCAGTTGGTTAATTCTTAGCATCATTGTCGAAAAACTTATAAACATATTAATCACCTAATATAGAATTAAGCAAGGTGTCAAAACATTTTCCTTTTTACATATAACCAAATAAAACCATTTCTCAATATAATTATTAAAATATAAACCATTCAGCATACACAAGGATATACTAAATACTGAACATGTATCAAACACTGAAATAATTAAGATTGGGTAAAACGTCCCAGTTTAAAACTCTAATCCACAGACTCATAGTAGAATCCATCCAACTAAAAGAGAGGTAAAGTAAACTGAATAATAACTCAGATAAAAACTAGGAATGGGTGACACATGCCCCAACTGAGATGTATAGATAAAATTGAATGGAAATGATGGATGCGTCTAATGCAAGGACCTACAGCTTCCACAATAGATGTAGCACGTAAAGCAATCCAAATCTCTAGTTCTGTTATCCCTGTGGCTGAGTACATGATATAATACATATATATAGCAAAAGAGGGAAGAGATACAAGAGACGGGTCAGATCTCGATGTATTGAAATTATTTAGCAAGTATTTAAAACTCCACTAAAGCAAGTATTATACGCATGTTAGTTATTGAACTCTCACATGAGATTATCACTTATCATCTATTGTGAATGCCTAACGCACATCTAATTCACCCTAGTTATGCTACCTAGCCTGACTAGTCTGAAGCCATTCTAATAATAACTGTACTCATTAGTAGTTCTCTCATATCACCCACACAATACTCTATTAAATTAGCCTATTTCGAATAGCTAATTAACATGTTTCTCAATTTTCATAATAAATTCGTTCTACGTTAAGATTTATTTTATATATCAATATTCTTATATCTACTAGTTTCATCAAGTAGAAAATTCCCCAAGTATACCCATATATATATATAGTCGCACAATACCTATATATATATATTCACTAATCCTGCACCCTTAGGCTAAGACCACTTGGTGCAAAGCATTTATTATTATTTCCATATCTATTAGTTTCACACAGTAGAAATATTTTCAAGTTCATATATATATATATAGTCACATCACCCCTAAACATATATATACAAATCCTGCACCCCTGGGATAAGACCCATTAGCGCACCTAACCTTAATAATCCTACACCCCCGGGCTAACACCCATTAGCGCACTTAATAATAAGATTCTTGTACCCCCGGGTTATCACCCCTTAGTACACTTAACAATCAGGTTATCAGCCATTAGTACACTTAACAATAATATCCTTTTACCCCCAGGTTATCACCCATTAGTACACTTAATATTAGAATTACTGCACCCTGAGTTATCAGTCATTAGTGCGCCTAGCAATAAGATTCTTGCACCCTCAGGCTATCACCCATTAGTGCTCTTAACAATAATATCACATAATAGGCTTACACACATCCTATTAGAATTCATAGGTATTTTCCCAACCTAATTATATACTTCTCATACGTATTTTATTGTCAACACTACGTATAGTATAAATATTTATATTACTATCTCTCTCTTAATCTCCAAGGTACATTCTCTATACCGAATTCATTAAAGTATTAATTCTCACATACCTTCCCAAAAATCGGTTCTATTTAAATTTACTATCTGGCAGTTTCTCTCACTCTAATAAACCGATAAACTCAAAACTGGACTGTAAGAAAATTTTCTAAATTCATTACGTCGCTTGAACCAGAAAGGATTGTCGCTCGAACGATTGCCACATGTCTTTCGAACAACTTTGCGCGACATACAGGTCTTGCTCGAACGACTCTTCGCGCGATTCGTACGATGCGCACTGGTCCATCCCCTTTACCCAGAATTCAACATTTTTCACCATTTTTTATCCTGAGGTTCGTTCATCAATATATAATCCAATTTCGTGATTAATCATCTACATACATGAAGAAATTTAAACTACTAATTAAACCAGTCTATAATCATAATTTAAATCTCTAAGTTTCACCCAATTCACATGTAAATCATGATTAATTTCACCTACACTAACATGAGCATGATTATTGCTAGAAGAAAGCAAGTAATAAACACTTGCCTCAAATATGACGATCTGATTCGCTGGTGAAGTTGGTAAAGATTCGTTCCTCTCTTCGCGATTTACACTATGGTGGGATTTGTAGTGTGGGAGCTTGAGTTTTGTGCCAAGGACACTAGTGGCTTCCTTCCTCTTCCTGTGTGGTTCTCTCTCCCTCTCTCTTTAGGTTTAGAACTGATAACTCCCCTCTCCCCCACGAAATCTTAATTTAATTAATTATTGTCATTAATTAAACTCCCAAAAATCCAAAACTACCCCTACGGGGTGCCGGTTTGGCCTAAAATATTCCGGAGTCCAAATAAAATACCCGAGTAGTGTTTTCTGACTATCTCGATCCTCTCGGACTCAACGACACACTCAAAATGACCATACGAGTTAATAAAAATAAATTTTCTTTTTGTCCCAATCAATTAGTCCCGACACGACTCACAGGCGTGTCAAACTTAAATTATCAAACTGTCGTGTTACTCACTCTCGACAATTTATCAGAGTGTATAATTCCGTTTTACATATCACATAGTAATATTCAAATAACCCCGCCACGCCTCTACTGGTACTCTACCCAAACGTGCACTTATAGGGGTTATTTGGACACAAACTCCACTAGTGGAAGGTATTGCTCTCGTCCTCCCCTAAGATTTAGGGTTACACATAAAATTTATCTCCAGCATTCGATTAGACCGCTAGTCCTACCCATCCTTCTACGGGTTTTAGGCCGTACTCAATCGCATCTCGATACCTATAGTCTCACCATCTCAACTCCATGAGAATATCCTTGGGGATACTCTCCCATTCACTAGTGTAAGAATCCCCTACTGGTTTCGAATTGTCCACCCTTTTTCCAACAGTCAGGTGACCCACTGCAAGACGAACTTTTCAATATTACTATACATCATAACCCTTCACCACTGTTATTTGGAATCTGATACATTTTATACTCTCTCGAATGTACTTCTAATCGTGATACTTATGTCTTTTCCTGTAATACTCCGTAGTTTTAATGCATTATTAATTACTTGTGTGTGCGCGTAATCAAAATGATTTAATAGAGAAATTAAATTAATGCATAATTAATTACCTATATGTGAGAAATAAAATAATTTAATAGGGAAATTAAATTGACTTATGATAAATATTAATTAGAGTGATAATGTTTATCTACATATATGTTTACTAGCGTGAATAGTAAATATGAACGTATGATTTTAAGTTATGTTGTTAGTGAGTGATAGCGACTACTTTAAGAATTTGAGCATGGGACTTAAGAGTTGGGTGCGAAAAGTATATTTTAGATAAGTGAAACGGATGACCATTTTGAGTGCACCAATGTTTCAAAATGAGTCGAAATAGTGGAAATTAAGTACCCAGAAGTTATATTTGTGTTTAGGGAGTTTTTAGACCTTTAGTGACTCGAAAAAGGGTATTGTAGTCATTTTACAACCTAGGTTTTAATTAAATCCAAAAATTACCCTTAAATTATAAATAGAAAGGGTTAGGGCTTAGTCATCTCTTTTGTGTGTATAAGAGAGGTAGAGAGAGAAAAAAGAAGAAGAAGAAGAAGAAGAAGAAGAAGAAGAAGAAGAAGAAGAAGAAGAAGAAGAAGAAGAAGAAGAAGATGGTTGTCATCTTCTTCATCAACACCTCCCTACACAAACCAAAGGCAAGTTAATCTAGATTGTTAAAATCTTTAATGTTTGATGAAAAAGTGTATGAACATGAGTTGAATAACTAAATCTTGAAATTGATGAGATGTGATTAATATGTAAATGATTTAGGATGCATCAAACTAAAAACAAATTGAACTCACACAAATTCGAAATGAAAACAGGGGCGAATATTATATGTTAGTTTTCGGTCTATTTTAAACAGGCTATGGTAGCATGCTCACGCGTCCTTTTATAAAATCACGTTCCGAACAACTTTGTAGTTTTAAGTTTTCCCAAAAATGGATCGAAAAAGCCTCAAATCGGCGTTTTACAATTATGGGTAGAATGTTGTCGAAAATAGGGCCGAATATTATATGTTAGTTTCAGGTTTGTTTTAAGAAGCCTATGGTAGTGTGCAAGCGTTTTCTTATAGAAAATCACGTTCCGAATAATTTTGTAGTTTTAATGTTTTCCATAAACGGATTGAAAAAGCCTCAAATTGGCGTTTTATAATTCTGGGCAGATTGTTGTCGAAACAGGGGTGAATATTATATGTTGGTTTAGGGTCTATTTTATGCTGGCTATGGTAGCATGCTCATGTTTCCTTGTAGAAAATCACGTTCCTAACAACTTTGTAGTTTTAAGTTTTTCCAAAAACGGATCGAAAAAGCCTCAAATCGGCGTTTTGCAATTTTGGGCAGAATGTTGTCGAAAACAGAGGCGAATATTATATGTTAGTTTTGGGTATGTTTTTTGTAGTCTATGGTAGCGTGCTCGCGTTTCCTTTTAGAAAATCACATTCCAAACAACTTTGTAGTTTTAAGGTTTTCCAAAAACAGATCGAAAAAGCCTCAAATTGGCGTTTTACAATTCCGGGCAGAAAGTTGTTGAAATAAGAGTGCTAATGTTTTTCATGTTGTTAGTAAGATAATTATGGTGTTGTGCCTAATATCCTAACTTGATCACATACTTATGGTTATTAGATATATATAACCTTGAAATGATTTGATGTTGAATTAGTAAATTAATGATGTAAATTATGTTATATTGTAAATAATGACTATTGTACAACTCGAGTAAGAGACTTGACACTATTGTATATATACATAAGCGTGAAATTGTTTTACATGTATATTGTCCAGTATACACTAGAATAGTCCTCTGGTCGACGTAGGTACTTGTTGAATGCAATTTTTGTGATTGATCCGGTTAGGTTCCGCTCGAGTGTCGTGTCGGAGATAAACCATCAGAACCGAACACATGGTTGTAATGCGGGTCGGATTGAAAAACCTTAGAATGCCATGTGATTTAGGACTTAATATGATTTCCCTTGCCATGTAATATTGGGGAATATTCGTGTTTAGTCCTAGTGTTACGACTTGTTCCCCGGGTAACGATAGTGACCCGATATGACTTATTGTTCGAGATATTATGCTTGTGCCTTAAAGTAATATCTCGAATCGATGCATTTGATATTATACTTGAAGAAAATATTTAGACACGTCAAATACTAAAACGAGATTAATAATGATTAATCAAGATAAGATATGAGATTACGCATTACTCGAGTTTGGGTTGGGTAGTCACGACATAGGAGCATTGGTTAGGCAATTGAACGAATAAATTATTGGAGACAAGTTGTGTTGGGTATGCATTAATCATACGTACATCATATAACTGTATTGATTTTCTTGCTATTGACACCCGTTTCTATGTCCCCTCTCCCATATATATATATACATATATATATGTATGTATGTATGTATTATACAGGTCCTCTCCCCGTTAGACAGTAGACCGTGGAGTTGGATGACCTCGCATCTATTCTTAGGATCCTGTAGTGCTAAACGCTGGTCCTTATCCTTTTTTCACTCTTCCTTAGAGTGTGGTATCACAGATTTCCCATTGTTAGGGATTTGATAGTGTTGAGAGGTTTACATTACACACTTTACCTAGTTTATTTTTGGGCCCGTATGTTTGGGCATTTTATATTCTGTACTGATATTACTTGTGAATCCTATACTTGTTATGATGTGATTTGGTTACACGTATGGGAGTGTACATGTTTACTTTACTATATTTATTTTAAATTATGTTTCTAATGCCAATATATTGACACTCCGCTTTAATTTAATTGGGCGTAGCTAACCGAATTGGATATAAAAAGCAGGGTTGCCACAGTTGGTATCACAGCACGGTTTTAGAGCCTTTAGGGATCTGAGGGCATCCGTTATGTTTTCGCGCATCTTTTCCTTCATACGTAGAGCCTTAGGATTAGGTATTGTATTCAATGACTTGGAAGATCTTCACGCTACTATTTCCACGGGAGATTCAGAGCTAGCCTTGTGTATAGGGAGGGTTCCTTATTTGGATTTCATTCGTGAGACGTCCCACGCATGAGGTGAATCTCTGATCGACCACATGAGAGTACGCGTGAGGGCAATGTGTGAGTACTTGTTGTAATTATGACTAGTTCTTCACTTGAATAATTTTTTTTTGCATATGTGTTCACTTACAATCTTTTAAGATGGTGATTTGATGAGACGTGGACTCTGAGAGGGCAAAGGGTCCAAGAATTTTTAAGAGACCGCAATTCACGTGCAACTATCATAGTTTCATCGCCCACCAATAGGCGAGAGAACCGATGCTGAACTGAATGATTGAGTCAAATTTTGGTTCTTTAGGGGGAGGAAACACCCGTATATTTGTTGTGCATTATCAACTTTGAATATCGTCCCTCTTATGGTTGTAAAGAAGTTAGTATAAGTTATAGCCCACCCTGTAGTACCACTGAGTTATTGGTACCACTTGCGTGTTTAGTTCTCTGAAGTTGTTTCCAATGTGGAAGGGTAGAGGTTTAAATATGGCATACATCAAAATTATGTGGTCCAGTTGTTGTTATGACATTTTCCTGAGAAGAAATTATCACGCTCCACCCGTGATGGACAAACTGTTAAGGTATTCGATGAGGTATTAATCAATGAATGGTTAACGAAGTAAGTCTTGTGATAATAAGAGTATATTATTACTCATGAACAGTAAAGGAAGGGTTGTGATTTGATAGAGGACTACGTCAAATCGATGTATGTCCCACCCCTTCAAAGGATAACCTGACGGGTCCAATTTTGGTGTACGCAAAAGTGTTATCGTACTTGTGAAAATCACGAACTAGATTCATACGTTTGATGATGTATAATGGGAGATTCATGAGTCTGAATCTGGAATGGATAAGTGATTATCCTTGAAATATTGTGTTGGTATCAAGGAAGTTTGGTAGGCGTGTAAACCTTCACATTTTCCACACAAGCAATAAATGTCGTATTGGGGTGGCATAGTGGTGTCATGGTGTACTGATTGAATAAAATCCGTAATGGAGTGAACTTAAGTCCGATTAGGTGCGTGTTCGGTCATGTAAATGATATATTAGTCGGTTGGGTACTCACTTGTTTGAGTGGAATGTTTCAGTGAGTTATCCCGGAGAAGCTCGTTAGGGTCTATCAGTAATGTTGCGATGTCTTGGCCATGGACACTGGGGATGAGGAAGTCCGTAGCGTAAGGTCATACGAGGATTGACATTAGAGAAGTACAGAATTTTTGAGGGAGTATTCTTTCCTTATTTGGAAATGATTAGAGTCCAGTGTTCTTCGTAAATCCCTATATTAGAATGGGTGTTCGATAATATATGGTTATCTTGCTTTGTAATACTGATATATTTCTTGAAAGTTGTCGAGATCGGGACGTGAATATTGGTGTGCTAAGGGATTGACTTAAGATGGAGTTACTAGTTGTGAACCCTACGATGAGTAGCGAATATCGAGGGACGAGTTGTCGAGTAAGAACATCATGAGGGAGTGTTCAATATGCATTTCATTTTATGCGAGTGTAATCTCTTGAGTTGGTGATACATCACCTAGTTCGGTTTTATGTTATCACCCGGTGATTGGGGGTACTAATTTGTTGCACCTTGATAATGGTGGTGCTTGATTTTGAATCCATCAGATATGGTAATGTGGCTATGTTGTGGCCCTCATTATGTATTAATGTGAATTAGAGCACGAGTGAGTAGTTAGTGACATGATGTTTACTAGATCGTGTGTGATTAAAGACGCGTTCTGAAACCAAATGTTCGATTTGGGTGCTATCTAGACTAGTGAATAGTCATAGAATGGTCTTGATGGTCTTTTGATAATGGTAGAGTCGTGTGATAATGGTAGAGTCGTGTGTATCTCGGTCAGTTTTCACATGATTGATAATAGTGTTGCCAAGTGAGTGTCATCATTAATGGCAAGGATTGAGACATTTTGGGGTTTCAAATGTTCGACCCATTCATTGAAATGGTTGTCATAACCTCCACTATAGGGGACAATAAGAGTGTGTTTCGACCGTTGTTGATAATTTTTGTAAACAGGGTGTGTACTCTTAGGCAAACACCCGTGAATAGGTTCGTAAGATATTTAATTTTTACTTTAGTTATGTGTGGAGTACTATGTGTTAATTTGGGTCACGATATGCGAAGGTACCCGCTACCTTGTATTTACGACCTTTGACTTGTTGGATAGCACACCGTTATTCATAAAGATCAGGTAGCGTTGGGGTGCTAGAAGATGAGTATCCGGATGGTAAGTGTGCCAAATTCGATATTTTGATTTAGTATGATAAGTGGGGATTTTGGGTCTTACCTTGTTACTTGGAAAATGTACAAGCCTTATTCGTGGTTTGAAGAACAAAGTTCATTTCATGTTGGGTGAGAAAATTCTAATATACTCACAGTCCAAGGAAAATCCTGTCGGAGAGGTTGAATTCCTGTATGTGTTTTTAACAAAATATCGGTAAGTAGAATCTAGGGAGGGTCTGTTACCTTGGGTTAGAGAGACCAAACCGTGAGAACTAAGGGTGTACAAGGGGATATTGCATCTTGGGTTAGATCGAAACCTCTGGGTGAGGGATCGTTGACCGCCTAGAATGCAACTTTATCGGTGTTGTCTTACTCGAGAGAGTGAACCTTGCTGATATTATTTATCTAAGTCCAGACTTGGAAAGATGGAACAATATTTGTAAGTGCATAGAAGTTGTATGCTTATGCACATGTTCAACCCTAGTGGATAATAAGGGTTTCCATATCGGTTGACTCACCATCAATTTTAATGCAAGGCAAGTGTTATTGACAACTCGGAGTAGAGTTGGCTTTTGAGCTTTGAGTACCATCTGTTAGTCGATTCTGACTTAAGAATCGAGGCATGATTGATGAATAATGACATATGTATTAAATAGGAAAAGTTGGATTATTTGTTGTGTGATGAACTATTGAGTCCAGAGATAAGTGGTTTTTGGAGTTAGATGATTCTTGTATCACTAGGGGTCTTGAGTTGACAAACTCCTTATTTTGACAAGCTGATAGTAGTGTACCGGAGGGGTTCCTCATTTGATAGTAGTGTACCGGAGGGGTTCCTTAGCAAGTCGGGAATTGGGGGTATTGAATTCTAGATCAACTTAGTAGTTCAATTATGTTAGGATTCGTTGTGAGAGTTCGGTTGTATAGTTAGAAATGGGAAATAATCTCCATGAATTTTATTATTGGGTTGCCAAGATCGCAACGCGGTCATGATTCGATTTGGGTCATCATCAACAGACTGACAAAGGTGGATCGTTTCCTTCTAGTGAGAACGGATTATACGGAGACATAGTACGCCACGGTGTTTATTAACGATATTGTGAAGTTCCGTGGGGTACCACGTGATATCATGTCTGATCGTGGCAGTGTCTTCATCTCTCACTTTTGGGGCAATCTTCATGAGGTGATGGGAGTACAGTTGATTTTGAGTATCTCATTCCACCCTCAGTCTGATGGTCAGACGAAGAGGGTGAACCATATTTTGGAGGAAATGTTGTGAGTTTGTGTGTTGGACTTCAAAGGTGGTTGGGCTATTCATTTGGCACTGGTGGAGTTCGCATACAAAAATAGTTATCAACAGACTATTGGTATGGCACCATACGAGGCTTTATACGGCAGGCCTTGTCGATCCCCTACATGTTGGTTGGAGTTCGTAGTGCACCATACGTTGGGAACGGATATTGTTAGGGAGACCTTAGAGATGGTTGATTTGATTCGTGCATGGATGAATACCGTGAAGATCATCAAAAGACTGATGCTGAGATAAGGCGGAGGAAGTTAGAGTTCGTCGTTGGGTACCAAGTGCTGTTAAGGGTCTCACTCATGAGAGGCATCGTTCTTTTTGGTGCCAAAGGGAAGCTTTCACTGTGATACGTGGGTCCGTTTAAAATATTGGACAGGGTGGGGTCATTTGCCTATCGTTTAGCCTTACCCGACAAGCTCCAGCGTGTACACGATATTTTTCATGTATGCATATTGAGGAAGTTCTTACGTCCCGAGGACTCACACCTAGACATAGATTTAGACAGGGTTGAGCTGTAGCCCGATGGAAGCTACAAGGAGAGGCCAATCAAGATCCTAGATCGTCAAGAGCAGCAGTTGAGGTCAAAAGTCATTCATCTTGTTCGTGTTTTGGGGAGTCATCATGATGAGTCTCAGGCCACTTAGGAGCGAGAGGATGACTTGCGAATTAGTCACCCATATCTCTTCACGGAAGGTACGTACGAAACTACCTTCCTTAACTTGAATTGAAATAGATTTGTTTTATTTTAGATTTCGAGGATGAAATACCGTTCGTAGAGGGGGAGAATGTAATACCCCGTTGTTTTAATGCATTATTAATTACTTATGTGTGCACGTAATCAAAATGATATAATAGAGAAATTAAATGAATGCATAATTAATTACCTATATGTGAGAAATAAAATAATTTAATAGGGAAATTAAATTAACTTATGATAAATATTAATTAGAGTGATAATGTTTATCTACATATATGTTTAGTAGCATTAAGAGTAAATATGAACGTATGATTTTAAGTTATGTCGTTAGTGAGTGATAGCGACAACTTTACGAATTTGAGCATGGGACTTGAGAGTTGGGTACGAAAAGTATATTTTAGATACGGTACTCGAATGACCATTTCGAGTGCTCCACTGTTTCCAAATGTGTCGAAATAGTGGAAATTAAGTACACGAAAGTTATATTTGTGTTTTGGGAGTTTTTAGACCCTTAATGACTCAAAAAAGGGTATTGTGGTCATTTTCACCCTAGGTTTTAATTAAATCCGAAAATTACCCTTAAATTATAAATAGAAAGGGTTAGGGATTAGTCTTTTCTTTTTTGTGTATAAGAGAGGTAGAGAGATAAAGAAGAAGAAGAAGAAGAAGAAGAAGAAGAAGAAGAAGAAGAAGAAGAAGAAGAAAAAGGTTGTCATCTTCTTCATCAAAACCTCCCTACACAAACCAAAGGCAAGTTAATCTAGATTGTCAAATCTTGAATGAAAAAGTGTATGAACATGAGTTGATTCCCTAAATCTTAAAATCGATAAGATGTGATTAATATGTAAATGATTTAGGATGAATCAAACTAGAAACAAATTGAACTCACACAAATCCGAAACGAAACAGGGGCGAATATTATATGTTAGTTTCGGGTCTATATTAAGCAGGCTATGGTAGCATGCTTACGTGTCCTTCTATAAAATCACGTTCCGAACAACTTTGTAGTTTTAAGTTTTCCCAAAAACGGATCGAAAAAGCCTCAAATCGGCGTTTTACAATTATGGGCAGAATGTTGTCGAAAATAGGGGTGAATATTATATGTTAGTTTCGGGTCTGTTTTAGGCAACCTATGATAGAGTACATGACATTACTTGTAGAAAATCATGTTCCGAACAACTTTGCAGTTTTAAGATTTCCCAAAAACCGATCGAAAAAGTCTCAAATCGACGTTTTACAATTCTAGGCATAATGTTGTCAAAAATAGGGGTGAATATTATATTTTAGTTTTGGGTCTGTTTTATGTAGGCTATGGTAGCGTGCTCGAGTTTACTTGTAGAAAACCACATTCCTAATAACTTTGTAGTTTTAAGTTTTTCCAAAAACGTATCGAAATAGTCTCAAATCGGCGTTTAACAATTCTAGGCAGAATGTTGTCGAAATTAGGGGTGAATATTATATGTTAGTTTCGCATCTGTTTTATGCAAGCTATGGTAGCGTGCTCGCATGTCCTTGTAGAAAATCGCATTCCGAACAACTTTGTAGTTTTAAGTTTTCAAAAAACGGATCGGAAAAGCCTCAAATTAGCGTTTTACAATTCTGGGCAGAAAGTTGTTGAAATAAGAGTGCTAATGTTTTTCATGTTGTTAGTAAGATAATTATGGTGTTGTGCCTAATATCGTAACTTGATCACATACTTATGGTTATTAGGGATATATAACCTTGAAATGATTTGATGTTGAATTAGTAAATTAATGATGTAAATTATGTTATATTGTAGATAATGACTATTGTATAACTCGAGCAAGAGATTTGACACTATTGTATATATACATAAGCGTGAAATTGTTTTACATGTATATTGTTGAGTATACTATACTAGTCCTCCGTTCGACATAGGCACATGTGGAATTCGATTGATCCAGTTAGGTTTCGCTCGAGTACCGTGTCGGAGACAAACCACCGGAACCGGACACATGGTTGTAATGCGGGTCGGATATAAAAACCTTGGAACGCCATGTGATTTAGGACTTTGTATGATTTCCCTTGCCACGTAATATTGGGGAATATTCATGTGTAGTCCTAGTGTTATGACTTGTTCCCCCGGGTAGCGATAGTGACCCGATATGACTTGTTGTTTGGGATATTATGCTTGTGTCTTAAAGTAATATCCCGAATCGATCCATTTGATATTATACTTGAAGGAAATGTTTTGATACGTTAAATACTGAAATGATATTAATAATGACTAATCACGATACGATATGAGATTACATGTTACTCGAGTTTGGGTTGGGTAGTCACAACATAGGAGCATTGGTTGGGTAATTGAACGAATTAATTATTGGAGACAAGTTGTGTTGAGTATGCGTTCATCGTACGTACATCTTATAACTGTATAGATTTTCTTGCTGTTGACACCCGTTTCTTTGTCCCCTCTCACATATATATATATATATATATATATATATATATATATATATATATATATATATATATATATATATATATGTATGTATTATATAGGTCCTCTCCCCGTTAGACAGTAGACCGTGGACCTGGATGACCTCGCATCTATTCTTAGGATCCTATAGTGGTGGACGTTGGTCCTTATCCTATTTTGTCACTCTTCCTTAGAGTGTGGTATCAGAGATTTCCCATTGTTAGGGGTTTGATAGTGTTGAGAGATTTACATTACACACTTTACCTAGTTTATCTTTGGTCCCGTATGTTTGGGCATTTTATATTCAGTACTAATATTACTTGTGGATCCTATACTTGCTATGATGTGATTTGGTTACATGTATGGAAGTGTAGATATTTACTTTATTGTATTTATTTTAAATTATGTTTCTAATGCCAACATATTGACACTCCGCTTTAATTTAATTGGGAGTAGCTAACCGAATTAGATATAAAAAGCAGGATTGTCACATTACCCCCACCGCGTGACACAAGTCTTTTCCCTATTCTGAAATTCACTTTCTCATGAATTGTAGGCCTCTATTAGATTTTACAGAAAAATATTTGGCTTTCTCAGCTATATGTTGTCAGATTCACATGAATACCATAATTCACTATAGGATTCGATCACCGAGGGTGCCTACACACCCTATGCCTTGCGCATCATTGCACCAATGAAATGTATTTCTCTTAAATTAATCCTCTCGTATTGAACGTACTGATATAGTAGGGGTGTACTCAACCACCCCACTAGTCCTAATTTAATCACTCTTTCAGTCGTATCATTTCTCTATTCATAATTATAATAGGACTAGGTGACTCTACTGGCCTTAAGTCATAATGGAATTATCATCTCTCAAATATATTCTTGTATGGGTATAATAACCAACGTACAAAACTTATGTACTATCGACCAAACTTCTTCCAACTCCCGACATCCACTAGTTTCATGCGTGAGATGTCTCGCAACGCGAAATCCAAACCAGGAACCCCCCGATACACTACTATCGAACCTAGTCGGTTGTTGAGGGTCGTAAGGTCCTTAGTCCATACTATGTACCTTCCCATAATCTTAGCATGTGTACATAAAATTTTTCTCGTCCACCCTCATGTCCCTAATAATAACATGAGTCATGGCACTCTCACTACCCCAAGTACTCGGCGCTACATATATCTAACAAGCTATATCTCGTTGTTCGACAAAGAACACAATGTATACTAAGTCTTATCAGTTAAATAAATTCCTACGCACCGGAATCACATATAACTAGACAACATACTCACTGAGGTCTATAATACCATGAAAGTTTCATGTATACATATATCTGGGCCCAACCCTATTTTAGGTGGCGCGATACAAAATAAAGATTACTGCCCCCGGAGTACCCGACACGATAGTCATATCACTCAGTTTACTATCTTTCAAACATACGGTAATTAATCACTACACATTACCATAATATACTCTACTAATGCTAACTCAATACAGTTAGTAAATTACAACAACAATATATACTCTTAGGGTCCACTCGGTTCACTCACGGGCAACATCAAAATGCCCCACTATCAACGAGAAATACATTTGTAACAAGACTTTTAAAACAAACGTTCCCACTAAACTCGACCCGCACGTAAATTTTAGGGTTTTCAATTTATATATAAGTTGTGACACATCCATGTCACTAGAGTTAATCCTTCACTCATAATGATGAAGAAAAACCTCACTAGTCTCACCTAATTATAGGGTCCCAGCATGTGGCTGCTAACATGACCTATGAACATCTGCAATCGTGATACATCTAGGATTTCATCCAAAAGTTGTCCCCTCTCATTGTGGACAATTTATTCCATCATGTGGATTTCACGCCCATTATTGAAACGTTGGCCCAAAATCTCTAGGCCTCAATTATGGCTTTACTGACCTCCCATTTACATCCTGGGCCCCGTCGACCTAACATACCATATGTTACTCCACTGGTCCATCCTGAACCCATCACTCTCGATTCGTAAATTTCCTGGGCCTAATTCTCTTGACCCAAATTCCTTCACTGGAAGTCTCACTCCTCCAGTTGTTATGCCTAACTGGCATGGTTTACCATTTCCAATCTCATCAGTCTCACTTCTTAATTATGGACACATTCAACACTTGTAGTCATACTCTCTTCTCTTAGGGAAACTTCACGGGCCATTTCCCCATCACTAGTCCCACTCACATTTTGAAATGTCCTTCTCTCGAACCGAGTAGTCTTAACTCACTGGCTACGCTGGCCTTTCGTAACTATGGTTGGCCTCTATGCACCTGATTAATTTCAACGTCACCTTGTAGGAAGGTAATCACTCAAAATTATCTAACTGAGTTCCCTATTGGTTATACTCTCCTATGGTGTCTCACTAACACTGTTAAGTTTAGTTTTGCCCTTCGTCTAGATTCTCTAACCCTCCTGGTTCACTTCTTCCGAAAATGCTGCAATAAATTTCCACTGTATAACCTTGATGACATCAACATTAGTCATTCTAGCTATATTTATCATCCATGCTCGTATTCTACACATGATCCTTCTTTAACTATAAACCCTTTTATAATTATATGTACCCTTTCCAGGTATTAAATTCGTTATGCAATTCAACCTTTTTCTCATGATTGGTATCTAGCTTACCCATTGTTCTAAGTTTTAAATTTTGACTTGCATCTATATTACAACATCAAAGTAGAGAACTCATGATCAACTCGTACCCATTTTTTTTCTTTAAATTTCAAACACACTTTTTACACGTCGTGATTGATTCTAATCACTTTATCTCGCTCCCGAGATCTACCAATTTAATTCTAAATTTAATTCTGAGTGTCGTTACACCTCACTCTACACAATTGCCTTTCGACTTTTCTACTTTCGTTGTCCTTTTACACTTTCTCTCTTCCTTCTCGCACCTTCACCGATGGTTTTCAAAAGAGTCGCTATGATTTCTCCCTTGTCGACTATGCTAGGTGGTCCTAAAATCACTCCATCGTTATTAATGACTGTGCCCTAGGAATCTACAGTCCCCGAGTGATGATCTCATTATCACTTGCTTAATTAGTACTCGTGGTGACATTTGTCACGATCACCATTCTCAGATTACTTTATGTCTACTGTCGAGTTTCTTCTCATGCAGTCCTTCTTACGGCCCTTGTTGGTGGTCCTAAAATGTTCGGTGTTCAAATCACACAAAATTTCACATAATGAGTCACATCCATTATAATTCATAGCAGGAGAACGTAAATCATATACGTAATGGTACACAACAATCTTATCATAAGGCTCTACATCAAAGAGCGCTACGCAGAAATGTAATAAGCCGCAATGATCCTAAAAGACTCTAGAACATGATGCTCTCATACCACCTGTGATACCCCGCCCAATTAAATATAGGGTGATCAGTCCTTTACCAATTTAAAACAGAATGTTCAGTTAGTTCATTCTTAGCATCATTGTCGAAAAACTTATAAACATATTAATCACCTAATATAGAATAAGTATAGGCATCAAAACATTTTCATTTTTACATATAACCAAATAAAACCATTTCTCAATTTGATTATTAAAATATAAACCATTCATTATACCCAAGGATATATTAAATACTGAACATGTATCAAACACTGAAATAAATAAGACTAGGTAAAACTTCCCAGTTCAAAACTCCAATCCACAAACTCATAGTAGAATCCATCGAACTAAAAGAAAGGTAAAGTAAATTGAATAATAACTCTAATAAAAACAAGGAATGGGCGACACATGCCCCAATTGAGATGTATAGATAAAACTGAATGGAAATTATTTATGCGTCTAATGCAAGGATCTACAGCTTCCACAATAGTTGTAGCACGTAAAGCAATACAAATCTATAGTTCTGGTATCATTGTGGCTGAGCACCTGATATAATACATATATATAGCAAAAGAGAGAAGAGATGCAAGAGACGGGTCATAGCCCGATGTTTTAAAAATATTTAGCAAGTATTAAAAATGGCACTAAAGCATTTATTATATGCATGTTAGTTATGGAACTCTCACATGAGACTCTCACCTCTCATCTATTGTGCATGCCTAACGCATATCTAATTCCTCCTAGTTATGCTACCCATCCTGACTAGTGTGAAGCCATTTTAATACTAACTATACTCATTATTTGTGTTCTCGTATCGCCCACACAGTACTCTATTAAATTAGACTATTCCAAATAGCTAATTAACATGTTTCTCAATTTTCATAATAAATCTGTTCTACGTCAAGATTTATTTTATATATATATATTCTTATATCTACTAGTTTGACCAAGTAGAAAATTCCCCAAGTATACTCATATATATATAGTCGCACCATCCCTATATATATATATATATATATATATATTCACTAATCCTGCACCCTTAGTTAAGACAACTTGGTTCAAAGCTTTTATTATTATTTCCATATCTACTAGTTTCACCCAATAGAAATATTCACAAGTTCATATATATATATATATATATATATATATATATATATATATATAGTCACATCATCCCTATACATATATATACAAATCCTGCACCCTCGGGATAAGACCCATTAGCGTACCTAACCTTAATAATCTTGCACCCCCGGGCTAACACCCATCAGCACACTTAACAATAAGATTCTTGTACCCTCGGGTTATCACCCCTTAGTACACTTAACAAGCGGGTTATCACCCATTAGTACACTTAATAATAATATCCTTGTACCCCCGGGTTATCACCCATTAGTACACTTAATAATAGAATTCCTGCACCCATGAGTTATCACTCATTACTGTGCCTAGCAATAAGATTCTTGCACCCCCGGGTTATCACCCATTAGTGCACTTAACAATAATATCACATAATAAGCTTACATACATCCTACTAGAATTCATAGATATTTTCCCAACCTAATTATATACTTCTCATACGTATTTCATTATCATCACTACGTATAGTATAAATATTTAGATTACTATCTCTCTTGAAATCTCC
Organism: Sambucus nigra; assembly: GCA_949130495.1. Taxonomy (NCBI): domain Eukaryota; kingdom Viridiplantae; phylum Streptophyta; class Magnoliopsida; order Dipsacales; family Adoxaceae; genus Sambucus; species Sambucus nigra. The sequence continues at coordinate 458,376,232 of OX422209.1, read as the reverse complement.
AAGGTACATTATCTATACCAAATTCATTAAAGTATTAATTCTCACATACTTTCCCAAAATTTTGTACTATTTAAATTTACTATCCGGAAGTTTCTCCCACTCCAATAAACCGATAAACTCAAAACTGGACTCTAAGAAAATTTCCAAAATTCACTACGTCGCTCGAACCAGAAAGGATTGTCACTCAAACGATTGTCATGTGTCGTTCGAATGACTTCGTGCGACATACAGGTCTCGCTCGAACGACTCTTCGTACGACGCATACTGGTTCTTCCCCTTTACCCCGAATTCAGCATTTTACACCATTTTTTATCCTAAAAACCTCTAAGGTTCGTCACCCAACACCTCATCATCAATCCCAATCAAGACATATCAAGTTATATATTATTCCTAACATCCTAGGATCGTTAATTCGTCATCAATCATCAAGATTATTTGAAATCCCAAAATTAATTCATAAGAACCCTAGTTTCCAAATTTTCAATTAAAGAACCTAATCAATCTATATTCTTTCATCAATATATTGTCCAATTTCATGATTAATCATCTACATACATGAAGGAATTTAAACTACTAATCAAACCAGTCCTTAGTCACAATTTAAATCTCCAATTTTCACCCAATTCACATGTAAATCATGATTAATTTCACCTACACTAACATGAGCATGATTGTTGCTAAAAGAAAGCAAGTAATAAATAGTTGCCTCAAATATAATGATTTGATCCGCTGGTGATGTTGGTATAGATGCGTTCCTCTCTTCGCGATCTACTCTTTGGTGGGATTTGTAGTGTGGGAGCTTGAGTTTTGTGCCAAGGAAACTAATGGCTTCCCTCCTCTTCATTTGTGGTTCTCTCTCCATCTCTCTTTAGGTTTAGAACTGATAACTCCCCTATCCCCAACATACTCTTAATTTAATTCAATTAATTTTCGTCATTAATTAAACTCCCAAAAATCCCAAATTACAAAACTACCCCTACGGGGTGTCGGTTTGGCCTAAACTATTCCAGAGTCCACATAAAATACCCAGGTAGTGTTTCATGACTATCTCGACCCTCTCGGACTCAACGATGCACTCTAAATCCCCATACGAGTTAATAAAAATGAAGTATTTTTTTATCCCAATCAATTAGTCCCGACACGACTCACAGGCATGTAAGACTTAAATTATCAAACTGTCGTTTTACTCACTCTCGACAATTTTTCAAAGTGTATAATTCCATATTACATATCACACAGTAGTATTCAATTAATAAGTATTAACCCTTGTCACGCTAGTTAATAATTTTTTTAACTCGGATTAATTAATAATTAATTTCTCGCATTAAAATTTAATTAATCCTACAATAATATTTAATCACATAATTATTATAACAATAATAATTAATCACATAATTATTAAATCATCAAAAATATGGGGTAATAACTAATCACGTAATTATTAAATTATCAAAAATATAGGGTGTTACAATCACGCTCGGGCAAAATTGTGTGGTCGGGATGACCCAAAAATTTATGGGGATGCACAATATGTATTCCTAATATATGAAGTCATTCTTAATGATGAATTTGATGATTGGTTTTATTACGGTTAACCTTTAGAATAGTATCTATCACGAGAGGGTGTTGCCTGATAGGGGCACCGATATGCTTTGGGTATTAGCAAAGGTAATCCTAAGGCTCAACTAATTATGATCACCGAGAAATGGAGATTTGAGGACTGTAGGTGAATTTGATGAGTCAGTCTTAGAGGAATCCTATGAATTGGGGTACAAATTAGTGAACCAAGAGATCTTAATGATTGGCGGGTCGATAATTTTTAGGGACGAAATTTTATTAGGAGGGAAGAATGTAATATACTACCCCAATATTTTATTATTTTTCCTGCATAAGTAAAAATAATATGAGAACCTTGAAATTTGAGTCATGTTTATCATATTTATATCTTTATTTGAATGTTTTGGGGGTCCTGATAATCAACGTTTGAAGTTATGAGAAAAATTGAGAAATTTCGAGAAATTGAAGGAGGGTTGTTCGAATGATTTCAGAGTCATCCGAACGAGAATCACAAGTTGTTCTAAGTGGGGATCAAATGACATTCGAATGATGACCATCTTCATAATAGGTCTGGGTCGTTCGAAGGGCGTTCAAACGAGATGCTTTTCTGATTTGAACGAGAGGCTATTCGCATTCGAATGAGGTTACGTAGATTTTTATAGTTTGGCTTGCCCTTGTGTGTTGTCACATTTTTTACATCTCGATCACCGAGGTTTCGAATTTTCGTATGCCCAAATTGGGCAAGATGGGAATTTTGGTGTTTAAAAAGTTTTTATAAGGCTTATTTAGAGTTTATTTTGGGATTGAGAGTTGGAAGAAGAGAGAGAGAAGGGTGGGTCTTCCACCATTTTTATGCATTTCTCCTCCTCTCTCTAGCACAAACCACTATGCCACCACCATCCTTCCACCATATGCCACCATATTCTTCTAGTATCCCACCATATCGAAGCCCTGCATACCCATTGCTACCATTTTTGAGTTGAGCTATAAATTTTAGATGTGTTGTTTGGGGGGGGGGGGGGGGGGGGGAAGATGCAGATGAATAATTTAGGAAGCTTGAAGACGGTTTTGATGGAACTTTCATAGAGGCAAGCTTGATGGAGTTAGCCAGCCTCTCTAAGGCCACTTTAGGAGGTGGTAGGTTGCCATCTTCTTATACATTTCATGTCTTTCATTATTGGAGCTTGATTTGAGGTGGAAAAATCTACTCTTATTTTTAATACTCTATTTGTTTATTAGGAGTTGTTTTGTTAGAATTTAAGAGTAGAATGAATATGAATAAAATGATGGGTTTCTAATAGATTTGGTATTAAACATTTTTATGTGTCAGCAAAAATGTTATTTTATTGGAAATAAATAATGAGAAAATAATTCAAAGTTTTCTTGAAAAAAGGATTTGGGATTTTTATGAAAATGGTGTAATCCTTGAGATTTATTGCTAAGCATTTTAAGAAATAAAATGTTTTGAAAAGGATATTGATCTTGCTTAAATATTTGGTGAATTAATGTTCGAAAGTTTCTTACAAAGATGAAGATTTTATAAAAGTTAGACATTTATTGAGTTTTGAAGAAATAAAAATGTCCTTTATGTCTTGAAAGTGCATTTTGAAAGAATTTTTAATTTCTAGTATAAATTGTATGTTTAACCCACTTAATGGGATTTTTGGAATTAAAATCCATCTTCTAAAGTATATAAATTTTAGTATATTGATGATAAACATAAAAACAAGTTTAAATAAGATTTTGTTGGGTTTAAACGTGAAATAAGTAAAATATAAATTTTTGTCTACGAAGTGTGTGAAAAATAGTTGAAAATGTGGTAAGTGTAAGGTTGTAAGACTACATCTTTTTAATTGATGTGTGTAAGAATAGTCTTTAAGTGTAATTGAATTTCTTGGATAAAGAAAATAAAGAAATGTATAACTGGTAAAAATGTTTCTTACAAGTATTGAATAAGTGTTAATGGTTAAAACATTGGGAACTTGGTGTGTGTAACTTAATAATATTTTTAAAGTTTAACACTTACGAAATTGGAAGAGAAATAATGTAATAAATATGTTTCAAACTTGAAATAATGTTACTCCAAATGTTAAAAGGGAGTTGATGTGTTAAAAACACTTAAGAAGTTAATGTGGGTAACTTAATGGTATTTTGGAAAATAACACTCGTAAAAATTGAGGAAAGGACAAGTTTGGAAGTCAAAGGAGTAAAATGGTAATTTAACGTAAAGTGGAATATTTTTATGAAATAAAAATATTCCAGAGGTGTTACACATATTGGTCCTAAATGAACATGATTTTGGAATAATATCAATCCTAAAGTGTAAAGGACATGAAATGATAATTTTCAAAGTGTAACACAAGTTGGGGTGAAAACGGAGTTTTTGGCTTCGACCGGGTAAAAAAGGAAAGTGAAATAATGTGCAAATTTTCAAAATATTAAAACAAATTAAAAAGGAACTCAGATGATACGAGGATAATTAAGAAGGGACTGGAGCGAGGGATGAAAGATTCAAAATCACTAGCCAGAGCATATGGTGGTGTCGCGGGCAGTGTGGAGTCCGTTAAAGTATGAGGTTTATTGAAAGATTCCTGGAAAAAGATAAAGGAATAAGGAATGTGTCAAGAAATGTATGTGGTGAAAATATAAAGGAACCACCTAACTGAATGAATTAATAAATATTCTGATAAAGGTTAAAGTGGACAAGAAATGTGAAAATTGATTAATGTCCATAAAATAAAGGAAAGGTAAAGTGTGATTAGTAAATGGGTCGTTAAGAAACCTAAGAAGGTTTAATTCATAATTAACACATGGGTGTGTTTGTGAAAGGTTTTAAAAGGCTAAATAAGTATTTTCTAACAAGGTGTTAGTGTGTGTTGAAAAGGTGATTTTCAATGAAAATACTAATGAGAATTGTTTTAAATAGAAACGGTAATTTTGGTAAAAAAAATTGCTTTCGATTAAACAAAGTGTAGTTGTTTCAAGTATTTAACCATGTGTTTTAAATAAAAAGATAAATGTCTTTTTAAGGAAGAGGAATTCTTTTATAAGATTATGGTAAATTAATCGGGATAAATAACGTTTTCGGAAGTAAGACGGTTTCATGCATTGAGTGTATATATATATATATATATATATATATATATGTGTGTGTGTGTGTGTGTGTGTGTGTGTGTGTGTGTGTGTGTGTGTGCATAAAGTAGTTTCATGTGCACATAAGCATAATGTGTTAGAGTGTTCTTTATGCCGTTCGATTATATATAGAATTGTTATATATTTCCTAATGAGCCTTTGTCTCACACTGTCAACTTTGTTACGGAGGTTGGGTGCAACTTCGTATATTGAGAGAGACATGTAAGTAGTCTAATTTGTTTTACATTAGTATCTCTATATGCTTGGACTCCAATGATGCTTTTCATGAGTCCCTCACTTAGGTTAAACTGAAAGTTTATTCATATGCTAAATTAGTGAAGTATTAACTAAAAGAAAACTAGATTAGGAACATATATAGTTTGTTTCATTGCACTTCATACCTACCTCTTAGGTCGGATCGAATTGACTATGGGTAACCCATAAATCTGGGTTGGTGCATTACACCCTCAGCCTCACCAAGCCTCTTCTTTAAATCATCATTATCTAACTGGAATAGGGTGTCAACCTCCCCCATGTCGTTGTCTTCTATAAGTTGAGCCTTCAGGTCATATATCTCCTTCTTCATGGAGGAAAACACAACTTCCAAGTCCTTTAGGTCGTCCTTCAGTTTGGTGACCAAGGTGGACTGGTGTTTGTAATCCTTGATCCTTTTCTTCAAAGCTTTACAAGAAGTTATATATACTTGGTGGGCTTGGTCGCTCACACCCCGTCTGAGCACATTATCTAAGTTGTTGGGAAATGACGGAATTCCTCGGCAATAAATTACAATGAAAAAAATAGGAAAAGACAAGCAACAATTCATCAGCAATTCAACAAAGGCATTTAGAGTAATATAAATAGACTTCACTCAAAGTAATGGTAATACTATTTTCATTCACAAAGTTATTGGGATAGGCTGAACCATTACTGTTGAACAATAAAAGGAGTACAAAGTACAAGAAAAAAACCCCAGGAACTAAGGGCTTCATTTTTTCACCTTCTCATTAGCCTCGACTTCCTTCCCCTTAGTTTCCACCTCCTCGCCCTGATCGATAGGGTTATTGGTGGATGGCCCCTCATCAACCTTCAGAGGGAAGCCAAGGTGGGGCTCGCCAAATAACTAAGGCATCATACCATCCCTTCTTAAAACTAGACTTATGAGCATAGGCTATTTGGATCATGGCATCGATGTAGGCTTAATCCTAACCTTGTCCAAAATTGGCGTCCTTAGCCAAAAGGATCATGAAAACCTCCATAGCTAATCAAGAATTTTTCGTCTTCAGGTGAGTGCTCTCAACCCTTAACAAAATGTTCTTAGTCTTCAGCAAGTCCATGGCCTCGATGGCGGTCAACTTCTCTCACTCATAGGCCTGCTTGGCCTACGCCACGACCTCCTGAAATTTTTAGAGTGCCTCATTCAACTCATCAATCAACTGGAACTGGCCGACGCTTCCATATAAGAGGCCTATGAACTCTGCCACAAAATTCAAAACATAAGAATAAATAAAAAATGTTAGAGATGTTCACGAATTATATTCGAGCAGACAAGGATTAGATATAAATAAAAATAAGATCTTCACTAGTGAAAAATTATAGAAAGCACGAATAGAAATCTAGTCATGTTTCATCATCCTCAATTGCTAGCGATCAAATGCGAGCACTATCCTCCTCAGCAAACTAGGGGCCAAAAAGAGATTATGGCTTACGGATTGGCCATGAGGGACCTGGGAGAGGGGGTAGGGACTTCATTATTCTTCGAGGAAGGAGGGTACATAAGAGCCTTCCTATTCTCCTTTTTATCATTTGTCTTCTTATTATTCTTATTCTTATTCTTCTTCTTCATCTTTGTCTTATCTTTTTCCTCTTCCTTCTTTTTCTCCTTGATAACCAAACCATGGTTGTCAGCTCTAGAGGACTCACACTTTGCTTTATTTTGGGACTTAGCCTTGGAGGAAAGGGGGATACCATCATCATCATCCAATATAAGGATCATCTTACTGGTGGGAGCCATATATTCCTCTCCGTTTGGTAATATGGAACTAATGTCAAGAGCTTCAAAGGACGAAGAAGCTTCCTTATCAGAGAGTGGGAGATCAGGGATATCTTTTACCGAGCGAGCAGTAAAGCTGCAGGTAGTATTGGAGTACTCCAAAAGAAATAAGGCCGATCTTGTGTGCTCACCATCAAGTAGTTTTTCACCCCCCAAGCCTTCAACAGGTCAGCACAATTGATGCCTTTCAAGTAAGGCTCTTTATTCTTCTGGTGAGCTGCTAAAAGGCATAAATAGAAGGCATTGACTACAATAATACAACAGAATGATAAGCAAATCTAAGAAATTAAAGCAGCAAGGGTCCATCTATACCACACACAGTCTTGAAACAGAAACCCTGTGTATTCTTCTCCCTTAGGGAGCGGTGGATGTTGCTAATTTCTAGTAATTAAACCCTGATCCCAATTTCCTTTATTGGAACCAGGGATGTTTATGACCAACATTCTATTGGACTTATTCACCTTCATGTAAAAATAAGTCCATCTGTGGAATGGGACCAGGTGTAACATTATCTAATTTCTAGAATACCCCGGCTGGTCCCATAAAGCTCATTTATGCGATTCACTCCATTAACTATGAACCAAGTAATAGAGACACATTGAGATGGCTCCACACTGAAGAACTCAAAAAATCTAAGAGCATAGGGTTTGGGGGAAAATTCAATCCCCCTGAACCAAAATAAGGGTGTGAATCCAGTGTCCCCCATTAATGGCTCTGACATCTCTAGAAATATGGAACAGTCGATTGTGCCCCCATAGGGAATGAAGTATGTTTTCCTACATTAATCTACACTTTTTCCATGGAGAGTGTTCAAAATTTTCAGAAGAATTGATTACTACAAATGAAGACAATATAAGGGAAAAGTGGAAAGTTACAAAAATAATAGATGATGAAAGATATGTTAGAGACTTACAACAAAAATTGATGAATGCAAATGATGATCTTTGGAGACTTTTGTTAGAAAGAGATTAAGAGAAAAAGATGATTGTTTGGTATCAAGTGTTGAGGCAAAACAAAATTTAAAATAGCATGCATAATCATGAGGTATGGGGATCAAAGAGATTTTTGGTGTTTCATTCTATTATCGGAACAGCATACCCTCACAACTTTTGCTGATTTACAAGAATGACCTGCCACTTCAAATTCACTAAAATGGATTGAAACAAGTGATCCTCTGATAAGAGTAAAATCCACTAGCACAACAACGCTTGAACAAGAATTTTGAGGGCAATTGTGGGGAAAAAATATAATTGGGCCCAATTCAAATTGTGCGACCAAGTCCAATGGCATTAGGGGTAGTCCCGGCCCAACATACCCATAGAAAGGATCGATACCAACATTTATCATGTGGATAATTACAAGGCAATCAACATTGTCTCATATCGATTACCCAAAATCTCGGGTAAGATATTCAGGGAATTACCACACGAACTTATCTCAAGACAAGGGAGTTCCTTTCTTATTCAACCATTAAAGTTTAAAAAAACTATAAATACAGCCCACACCCCATGGCCAAGGGGGATGTAATTTCAAAACTTCGAGAGAAACTAATAAGAATGCAGTGACCTCTTCGTGACGTAGGTTATTTTTCGAACAATATTTGTACGTTGTGTGATTGGCATTTTTATATTCATCTCTAGATTACTGTCTGGAATTTCTTAGTTGTAATTAATTTTCACTCACAATAAATATATATATATATATATATATATATTCCCCCAATATTAACATATTTCAACATTAATTTTAGTCTTAAACTCATCAAATATGAAGTATTATTCTTTATATTTTTCATATGTAGAATATTTTTTTTATCTATTGACTCACTTAATATAAGTGTTAATGGGTCATGAGTGTATAAATATTTCAACGAAGTATACTTTGCTTAATGATATATGCAATACCCCTCATTTCAGAGGTTGAAAAGGAACATAACCCATCTCGTCACTAGGATCATATGCCCTACTAAGAAGTTGTTTACAAAGATAAGGATTGAGGGAATATGCGATAAATAAAAGATTATTTTGATACACAGTCAACTTGCAATGACAATATCGTCCAGTATCGTTTATACAAAAGGTGCTTGTTTTTCCTTTGCATTCTTGATGACATTTTTTTTAAGAAAGCGCGTTGCGCGTAAAAATTTATTTTCTAAGGTGTGCCTAAAATGGCAGTGTCTCTGAATGCTACCAAGAGACGCCCTGCCGATTAAATTGATGAGTATGTATGAATTTCAGATAATAGTTCCATTAGGACATTAAAGAGGTTTTGTGACTCAATGTAATGCTCCACTGTGATTTTATGAGTAAATTATCACATTTCAATGGCAACATTTAGTATTTTACATATGAAGTCATGCTTTGTTGAATGACATATGTAATTCCCGGTATTTTAAAGGTCAAAGAGAAACATAACCCATCTCGTCACTAGAGCAATATACCACGCTAAAAAGTTATTGACATTGATAGGGAGGTAGGGCATTTGATATTAATGAAATATTATTTTGATATACAACCAACTTCCAAGATCTTCGAGTGTCGTTTTCATAAAAGTTCTTCGTTATGCCTTTGTATTCTTAATGAAATTATTTTTTGAGAAAGTGAGATGGGCATAAAAATGGAGTTTGTTGGTGAGCATAAAATGATTGCATCCCTTTGAATGCTCATATAGAGATGCTCTGCCTATTAAAACAATGAGTATGTATGAATTTCAAAAAGTACTGCCATTGAGACGTCAAAGCGGTTTTGGGCCTTGGTGTAATTCTTCACCATTATCTGTATGCGTAACATGTGAAATTTGCGTGGCAAGATATAATATCTTTCACATGTATTTTTTTAATTGAAATCATCATTGAAGAAGTGAATAATAAAAGTTTTTAAATCATTCTTAGGTCGCCATTATATAAAACATAACAAGCGAAAATTTTAAATTGATTATCCTACCAAAAATTGCCCCACTTTGAAGGCATCATATGTATAAGTGTTAGTTGCGTTGACCGATGGCTGGCGATGGAGAGGACATATCCTCATCATCCACACAGTATAAGAAATATGGGTCCATTTTAACCTCGGGACACTTCCAACAATCGATGACTTGCATGTAATGTTGAACACATTTACATGCATGTTGAATTTTTTTAGATGCTCCATTTTGTGTACCCATTAATATACCAAACAACTATGCTAACATTATTGTAAATTCTGAGGCAGGGCCTTTGAAATTAATGTATAATTCGGATCATTGCCTAATGTGAAAAAAATTGGTCAAATATTTGATTAGTGGTAATAAATGAGGAATGAGAGGAGAATAAATAGATTTAATTCAATCGTTAATGGTGCGGCATCCAGCACCATAGTGGATTAAATGTTAGCATCTCCCCGTCCATACATGGTATGACAGATTTGGAAGAAAAATTATCTCAAATTAATCACATTTTTTAGAAATAAAATAATATTTTAATTAAATTTTTAGACTGTCATTTCTCCCTAATTAGTCGTGCAAAACATAATGGTCAAAAAGCGCTATATTTATCATTGTCAACAAAATGTCAAAATGCAAATCTAAAATTCCTCGAGCTATACTTCGTGCATGCGTATGGCTACAGGTTTTCATGGTCCACTCCAAATAGGCGAGTCCAATGTGTTTGGGGAGATTCTTCCTTATTTGAAAAAAATAAGATAAAAAATTCTCACTTGTTGAGATCATACCAAATTTACCTCCTAAGTATATGAGAATAAACCCTAATTACGATTATGCTAAAACGAACATCAACGCAAATTAGAAAACACATTAACACATAAGAGATAAGTTACATGGTTCACTCTTTAATGTGGGAAATTATGTCCGCGATCGCTGATGATAAATGTTACATCATTTTGAAGGTGATTATAATGTGATCTCACACGACGATGAAAACGAGGGACCCTAAAATCTTTTATATACTATTAATATTAGAACCAATTAATACATGTATAAAATACCCAAATGTGACAACCCACCTAATTAAATACCGAGTGGTCAGTCCTTTATTAATTTAAAAATCAAGGTGAACGGTTGGTTCATTCTCAGCATCACTGTCGCAAAATAAAATTTCCAATTTAAACACCCTAAATAATTAAACTAAGTGTCAAAATAATTTAAAACCTTAATTCCAATTTTATTAAATCCAAATATGAAAACCTTTTTAATAAGCAACAATTTAAGAATTCCGAAATACTAAGGATGGATAAGAGCACACAAGAATTTGAATCATCTGGATAAACCAAACCAGTTTAAAACTATAAATGAAACCATCCTGACGATAACTAAATCCCAAAGAATATCAAATACTGATGTAGACACCCCATTCTGTTACCCCCGAAACTCTCCCTAGGTCCCTAACACCTCCCTTCATCACTACAAACCCAGGTCATACCCTGAGTATTCACCTAGAACCCATCGGGAACTCCCAGGCTTCATTTGACTAAAATTCAAACTCTTCAGCTCGACCGAGACTGAATAACTCTTCAAAGGGCCCTAAAACCCCTTTCCAACGGTCCGTCCCATATGCGATTCCGACATACCGTGCGGACGAACGATATGTTTTCCCCCGAAACTCATTCAGGAGAGAACCGGGCACTCCTAGGCTCCGTTTAACCTAAGTCAACTCTTAAACTCGACCGAGACTGAATGAATATTTGTAAGGCATTGAAACCCCTTTCCAACAGTCCACCCCGTGCATGATTCTGACTTATAGTATGGACGAACGATCCGTTCTACTCCGAAAGGTCACCGAATGCTTCCAGGGCCCAGTTGACCAAAGTTAACTCCCCAAACTGGATCAAACTATTTGTAATGTCGAAGTACATCTCCTAACCTTTCCAACAGTCCGCCCCATGTGCGATTCGGACTTACCATGCGAATGAACGATCCATTTGCATTCGACGATTCCCCGTCTAATGGACCGACAAATTCTTTCAAGACACATCAGACCCAAAGTTAACTCCCAAACCCAACGGTTTGCGTTTCGCGGCCGATTTTCTGAAAAGGACTGAAAGACACTACCAAACGGCAGATCCCAGACCCTACCTATCGGCAGTGTGCCCAAACGCACCTGCCAATTGGTAGGAATAGGTCTATGCCGATCGACAATGCCCTGGGCCTATAAAAAGGAGGCCTGACCTCACTTGCAAAAGAGAGCCCAAATCTGAAACATATCACTCTCAGCAAATCCAGAAAACCTCTCTCGAAGTCAGCGTGATTTCCACATCCAAAACCCTTTCCAACCATCACTTTTCATCATCCTTTTCATCAAACTTGGTGAATTCATTACCCTCCATCATCATCCAAGTACAAGGGCTACTCTCCAACATTAATGATCAAGCTCAAGATCTTCAAGAAGGTCCAATTTTCTCAATTCTCTCCTTAAATTCTCATAAATTCGCAATAACTTGTTTTATTAATTAGCACTTTTAGTCTCATATCTCACATATCCTAATATACTTTTTATTTAGTATTATTGCACATCTCTTATTTCATACAATAAAAAAACCCAAGAAACAAGAAAAAGAGGGTTTGCTCATAAATTCCAAGCGGGAATTCTCACATTTTTTTACACTTTTCTCACAACTAAAACACTTTTTCTACACACACACAAATAAGATAATCCCCCGATTGGATTTATTGGATAAACCCCACTCCTCGTTTTGCATGCAAACTACATGGACATGGATGCCTCTATAGGCTACGTAGGCGTCTTGGGGTAAAATTCGATATTCGAGTCCTATTTTTGCTTTTTCTCTCATCTCCTATTCCCTTTAAATTCAATTCTCCAAGATTACATATAAATACATATATGTGTCCTTAGTGGCGTATTACCCCACATGCTTTATTGTTCCATCATAACGGACAACGTAAGGGTAATCATGCAAATCCTATTTTCTAATATTTTTATAGCTTCCTACGGATGACTCACTTTACCTCTTCCATGGTAAAAGTCGATGATTCCTATCTTCACTATATATACACATGCACACATATCACGAGGAAAATAAAGGAAAATAGCAATAACCCATGAGAGACCGTAAGGGCGGAATGGGTGCCTAACACCTTCCATTTCGTAACTTATCCTCCGGACCCTTTTCGAATCATTTTTGGATTCGTATGCATCAGTATGTCTTTATATGATGTCCTTCGAGATGGATCCCCTTTTTTTGTCTGTTTTGAGTAAAAGAGACTGGCGACTCTATCTCTCTACATTTTTCACCTCACCCAAATGATGTCGGCCGAAGCGCTCCCGAAAGGGATGCGCGGGACCTAGGATCCTCCCTCGCACGCTCGCCCTCCACGAGGATCCGCGGATGGCCACAGTGGCGACTCTGTTGGGGATAAGTTCTTTTGAGGGATAGACTCTATTTACATGGGTGTTATGTTTTTTTATATTTTCCCCCATTTTGCATGTTCTCCTTTCTCATGTATATCCCATACTTATGCTTCTATTCACACACATATAGAAAATTCTCCATGTACACTTCGCACCATGTGCACCTAGGGTAACATATATCCATATGTTTCACGCATAACCCATCTATACTTGGTGTACCATTGGTACTTGTACTTTGCTCCCTGTTTGGCATAATCGGAAAACACATTCTCATAACATACTAATAAAGAGAATCATGCATGATTCACACAACATCACCAAAGAGCATTGTTATTGACCAAATGTTTACCCAGTAACTGGAGGGTCACTTCGTGATGGGCGTTGGTCCGACAGGGTGCAGTTAGCCTAAGCGATATGACTCTCACCTTCAATTGGCCAAGTACCTTCGACGTATATCGAACGGTTCCATCGCATCGTACTTCTTGATCGAAGTCATGAAGGGAGGTATATTACAGGTAACTCATTCACGTGTGCCTAGTATATCAAATTCGCTCTCACATATACCGTCCCCACGAGGTATATAGTGAGGCAATTCACGTACACTCAGGTATATTAAATGGCTTGTCCACACGTACCAATTGCCAGCAAGAGCAAGACGTATATCATGGAAGTCACGCCAAAGGGGGGAACCCTTTCCGATTCACCTAACCAACTTCATACCTGCATATAGGTGTCAAGCCTAGGGCATATATGTTAAATTGTCAGTCTCTACCCGAAACTCTGTCAAAATTGTGGGTCGGCCTGCCGCCCGAATGTTCATGCATTTTTAAAATGGAACCCTTCCTGTGAGCCTGGTCACAAGTCCAACCATAGCTTTGCATATATTACAAACCCAATTTTTCCAGGATCGGGTCCTGTCCGGCATTTCATTTTGTATTTAAGAGATTTAATACAAGTGAGAACATAATAATTATAATAATCATGCTGAGATCCGTCTCCAGAAAAAAATCCAAAAACATTTATCCCTTATTTATCAAAAAGCTAAAAACATTTCTCCTCTCTTTATCAAAAATCCAAAAAAAAATTGTCTTTTCATCTATAAAAAAAAATTCATCCCCTTTTCTAAACAGTAAATCCCATTTTTGCGCCTTCTCAGGTTGATCGCAAACACTTGGCCTGGCTCCTTATTGGCTTCGGTCTTCAGTCAAGTCACCCTAGAGTTTAGTTCGTTCCCCTATTACTTCTTCCGAGTCTCGAAGCCATCCATTTTCCATGGAGAACACAGATCAAGTACCCATTGTGCATCCGGATTTGACGAAAATCCTAGCTCAGCTTGTGTCCAAGATTGACAACCTCCAGACTGAGGTTCGAGAGATGCAACGAAGCCAAGCTCCCGTTCCTCAAGAGCCCGAGGCCCTATTTCCTCGTTCTATGGGTCCACCCGAGCCTATCTGGGTTCCTGAAGAGTATCAGCATGCTCCATGTGCCCCTCTCACTAATGGGTCACCGCCTGGCCAATTATCGATGCCGAACCTTGCCCAAACAGGGGCTAACTTGCCTATGATCATTGATCTGAAGGAAGAAGAACTGAGAAAAGTCAAAGAGGACCTGGAGATGCTCACCAACAAGTTTGACCAAATCAGAATCTTAGGAAACTACATGGACTACACCCACATGTCTCCTTATCCTAAACCGAGGTTACCCGAGAAGTTCAAGATTCAAAATATCGAGAAATTCAAAGGAAGTGGACCCCCGATTGTTCATCTTCGAAGCTATCACCATTCCATGACTATACTAGGGGCTTATTAAGAAGTGATGGCCTAATTGTTTCAGCAAACTCTGAAGGATAGCACCCTATGATTGTTTTTATCTCTCGAAGGTTCCAGAATCTGTAGCTGGGAGGATGTGGCCTGAGAATTCATGTCATAGTACAAATACAACGAAGAACTTAAGGTCACCCATCGTGATTTTAAGCTGCTCAAACAAAACCCTGGGGAACCAGTCAGTAACTTCATAACCCGATGGAGGGAAAAAGTGGCAACCATGACCAATCGTCCATCTGAGGAAGAACAAGTCAGCATAGTGAAGAAGAATTTCTTATCCCATGTCTGAGAAACAATGGGAGGACAATACTATCCCCACTTACGAGCTCTCAGAGAGGCAGGAGTAAATATCGAGTAAGCTCTTGCCAAAACAAAAGTTGAACCAAAGAAGGTGTCCAGAGAGTTCACCCCGAGAAAATATGACAAACTCGTCAGTGCTACAGTCTCAACCATCAACAAAATCTCTCAACCAACCACATCCTGGGCTCCAGAAAGCTGACATGTCCTAGTTCAAAAGGAATACACCGATCTCCATGCTCCCTCTCCAAAGTTTATCAAGCCTTTTTAAGCCAAAATCTTATCAAACCTTTGGATCTCTGTCAATTACCAAATACAGTCCCAAGAAACTTCAAGGCAGATGCCCATTGCGCCTTTCACCAAACCACTAGCCATACTAATGACCAATTATTTCACCTTCGAAACATAATCCAAGGTCTAATTGACCGGGGTAACATCGCCCAACCAGCCAATCCTAAGCCAAACACTACTCACAACCCACTCCCAAATCATACCAATGCCATCTTTCTAAAAGAAAACCTAAAATTCGATCCCTCAACTCAAATCACACCCATATACTTTCTTAAACCTCTCTAAAGTTGCCCATATTTCCTCCTACACCCTGCTAGCCTCACTGATCAGGCGCTATCACTCCTTACCAGAGCATGCATCGCCGTCTGTATCTGTTCTGAAAATGGAAGTGTGGAATTATCAAAAGTGTTAAACCAACTCCAAGAGTTCAGGCCGAAATTGCCCTCATAGATGGTCATTGATTACAGGAGGTCCAGTACGATGTTCTTGGAAGCACGGAAATGGTGCTGAGAGTCAGATATTTGGGTAGTATCAACCACTGAAGTGAGCTTGGATGATGTCGTCCAGATTATGGAAGAATTATTCAGGAAAACTAACAACATTTGTAGTATGATTGAGTTACTTAATGTTATGAAGCTACAAGGGCTCCTGGTCCCTTCACCCTCACATATCCCCACAGAATGGGAAGACCTGTATGAAGAATCTGTTGAAGTTATGGAATGCATCGACTTCACGTGGAAAGACAAAATTATTACCACCAGATGGGAGGAAGAGTTCGAGTACTGAAATAAAGAACAAGCTTTCGAGAAAACTGGCCCGGTAGCCGACATGTGTGGGATGATATCTTTCGAAGAACTCCTCGAAGAAATAAACAAGGTGGCATAACAACCCGAGATTGATGAGGAAATTGGATTCATGTTTTTACCTTCTTTAGTAAATAACATGACCAGATTAGGGAGGCATTACCAGATCCCAAGATTACTACCAGCCAATGACAAAGGGAAGGATGTTGAAAACCTTCCTATGCTAGAGATGACCCTTGAGGAGAGCAAGATCCTCGATCAACTGAAGAAAACTCAAGCTATCATCACTCTATGGGGGCTTTTCATATCTTCTTAGCTGCACATAAATGCTTTGATCAAGTTGCTTATTGAACCCACAGTTCCTCCTTCTACTACACCAGAATAAGAGGTAAATTTGGTCGGATCCTTGACCTCTACTCGAATGCTATCGTTTTCTGAAGAAGAAATCCACAAGATTGGGCCAAACCACAATCATGCACTCAACATTTCCG
This sequence comes from Sambucus nigra, assembly GCA_949130495.1. NCBI lineage: Eukaryota > Viridiplantae > Streptophyta > Magnoliopsida > Dipsacales > Adoxaceae > Sambucus > Sambucus nigra. Next base: position 458,359,427 of record OX422209.1, on the reverse strand, counting down.
TCGAATCTATAGGGAAGGTTGTACCACTCTCTCTTGTCGATAATGGATATGCCTTGAATTCCTTCCCACTGAGAACCTTCAAATGTTTAGGCCTGAAATAAAGTGACCTCGCTTCAACCTCCACTGTTGTGCGTGCTTACGATAATACCTGTCGAGAGGTGATGGGATCCATAAAGCTTGTAATAGGGGCTGGCCTTATAAACCCTATCATCGAATTCTAAGTTATTGACATCCCAGCTTGTTTCAATCTGTTGCTAAGATGAACTTGGCTCCACAGTATCAAGAGTGTGTCTTCCTCACTCCATCAGAAATTAAAATTCTTCATCGATGGATGCGTCATCACCATCTTGGGCGACGATGACAATGCCGATGGTGCAAGTACCAACAATCTAATTTTTTAGATACAACAAGGGTCAAATGATATGCTCCTATCAGGATTCCGAGTTAAACCACTTCCACTCCCTGCAGGGGACAACTTCAAAGAAAGGGTTTGTCCAGAATAAAACCCTCATGGAAATGTCAATGTAATTCAGATGTTCAGAGACATACACTTCATGCTCGGACTGGGGCTAGGACAAAAACAACAACGAATACTTGAGCCCATTGAACTGAGGAAGGATTTCCCTCCTTGTGGTTTGGGGTATCAACCATCAGAACAAGAGCTCAGAATGATCCGCGAGTCTCGACCAAAGAGAGGACTAGACTATATCCAGACTATCCCAGGTGACTCCTTGAATGGATGATTCATTAAAGAGGGTGAAGACTTCCCCTTTTACGGCTTTCCAGAACCATGGTATAACCATACAGACAAGAAGATGAAGCCTGGAATAAAGATCTTCTTCCAAGATAGCTACCCATGGGCCGAGAGTTACCAACACCATGTACAATAACTCATCAAAGATACCGAAGAGACTGAGGAAAGTGACTCCAAAGATTCCTTCAACTTACAAACAAGGGGCTGACACCCTGTATGGTTCACTCAGGAACTACATCACCGGATCCATCCCAACTTATTAAAGATGCTGATACACCTCTCCTCAATTGGCATGCTTCACCAGTTCTACATGTTGAAGTCTCCACTAATCCTAATGTTTACCCCATTTCTTCTTCTGTTGTCTATCCTTGTTCAAATGTAATCGAGTCCTCCTTTGATGAGGTTCTCAATATTGTTTTTCCTATCAATGAAATAAACGAAGATTTTGATTATCTTGTTATGCCTTACATTAACTATTTAGATTTTAATCAAACTTTTGATGATGATGATTTTGCAAATGAACAATTCTTAACTGATCTAAATAAGGTTAATAATAATCAACATAACCATGTTCAAGTTAATGAAGAAGAGACTGTTGTTATTAACCTCGATTCTAGTAGCCAACTGCGCGAGATTAGGATAGGGGCTACCCTCGATGAATATGAGCGTGCACAACTTGAAGAATTGCTAAAAGAATTCATGAATTTCTTCGCATGGTCCTACGACGATATGCCCAGCATTGATCCTGAAATATTTTAGCACGAGATCACCACTCTCTAAGATTATAAGCCGGCCAAACAAAAGTTGAGAAAGCTTCGCACCGAATGGTCGCTCAAAGTCAAAGAAGAGGTGGTCAAACAGTTAAAAATAGGCTTTATTTGTGTGATCGAATATCCCACATGGCTAGCCAACATAGCGCCTATACCAAAATCAGGAGGAAAAGTTCGGATGTGTGTAGACTATCGGGATTTGAACAAACCTCTCCAAAGGATGATTATCCTTTACCCAATATCGACATGATCGTGGACAACACAGGAAGTCATGCTCCTAAGTCATTCGTCAACGGGCTTGCCAAATACAACCAAATCAAAATGCACCCAGACCACCAAGAAAAAATGCATTCATCACCCCGTGGGGAAGCTTTTGTTACACTGTTATGCCATTTGGTATCAAGAATGCTAAGGCTACCTACCAGAGGGCTGCTAGAACCATCCTGCATGATCTGATTCACAAAGAGGTTGAGGTCTATATGGATGATATGATTATCAAGTCCAAAACTAGATAAGGTCATGTTCCTTCTCTCCGAAAGTTCTTCGAATGACTGCGACAGTATCAAATGAGACTCAATCTGCAGAAATGCATCTTTGGTGTTACAAAGGGAAAACTCTTGGGATTCATCGTCAGTGAGAAGAGGATAGAAGCAGATCATGCCAAGCTGAAAGCCATACTTAAGATGCCACCTCCCCGAAAAGAGAAAGAAGTTTGAGGTTTTATCGGGAAATTATAATACATGAGCCAGTTCATCAGCCAGTTAACATCAATCTGCAAACCTATCTTCAAACTCCTTCGAAAGGATTCAACTAAAGTTTGGAATGAGGCCTGCCAAAAAGATTTTGACCATATCAAACAATATCTGACCCAACCCTCGGTACTCATTCTACCACAACCTCGTCTCCCCTTGCTCTTATACATAACCATAACCGACACTGCAACTTGGGCTTTGCTAGCCCAATACCTTGAAGATTCCCGCAAAGAAAGAGACATCTATTATGCCAGTCGCAAATTGTTCGGGTATGAGGTTAACTACACTGCTTTGGAAAAGGCATATGTCGCACTTGTCCTGGTCACCCAAAAGTTACGGCACTACATGCTCTCCTTTCCCATAAAACTTGTATCCCTAATGGACCCTATCAAATACCTGCTTGAGAAACCCGCCTTGTTTAGCCAAATAGATCGATGGTTGATGCTCCTAGCTGAGTTCGATATCATGTACGTCACGTAAAAAGCCATGAAAGGAACATCCATCTCTGACTACCTCGCTGATTACCGCATGGATGAAATCGATGTCTGGGTCTCCGAATTCCTAGATAAAAATATTTTATGTTCTTGTCAAGACTGCCTTCGATGGCAAATGTTCTTTTACGGTGCTTCTAACAAAAAGGAATATGTCATTGGGATACTTCTTATCGCCCCAGATGACTCTCACACTCCCATAGCCATCAAGATGGATTTCCCTTGCACCAATAACATGACTGAGTACGAGGAATGCACGGTAGGCCTCAAAGTTGCTCTCAGGAAAGGTATTCAATGCTTAGACATCTACGGGGATTCCTCCCACATCATCGGTAAAATGCTCAGAAAGTGGAAAGTCAAGGACGAGAAACTCCAACCCTTCCATGACCACTTAGAAGAACTAACCTCCCAATTACAAAATATCACCTTCCATTACCTACCTCGAGCAAAGAATAACCTAGTCGATTCCCTTGCTACCCTAGCCTCCATGGTTGACATGCCCGAAGGAATAACAATGACCCCCTTCCAGATTCAAAATCAAGACAAACCAACCCACTACTACCACGTTGAGCTCGTCACAACAGAAGATTCCGAGCTAGCCAATTATTGGTACTATGATATTTGGCACCTCCTCAAGCATGGTAGGAATCCCTAGGGTTCCAATAAGAAAGACCAAGAAACCCTCTGAAGACTGGCCACCCATAACATCATCTATCACAAAGAACTCTCAAAAGGAACTTCAATGGAACTCATCTGCACTATATCGTAGGGGCTGACATTGAAAAGATAATACAAAAAATCCAGAGCGGGGAATGCGAACCCCACATGAATGGTCACATGCTTGCTAAAAAGATCATCCAACAAGGCTACTACTACACCACCATGACCCAGGATTGCACCGCCTATGTCCGGAGATGCCTCAAATGCTAACAATTCTCCAATCTTCTACATCTGCCTCCGCGTCAATTATACAACATGACCTCTCCCTGGACATTCTCCACCTGGGGCATCAACATCATTGGTAAGGTTACACCTAAGGCTTCCAATGGGCATGAGTTCATCCTAGTTTCCATTGATTACTTCACCAAATGGGTCGAATCCGAGTCATACATAGTGTTGAATGCTAAGAAAGCGGCCAAATTCATCAAGAAAAACATTATCTGCTGGTATGGGGTCCCACACGAGCTAGTGTCAGATAGCGGCTTGCATTTCGAGGCAGAAGTTACAGAAGTGGTCAACGAGTATGTGATTCAGAGACACAAATCTTCTCCCTATCGACCTTAGACCAACGGTGTAGTCGAAGCCGCTAACAAGAACCTCAAAGCCATCATCAGCAAGATGACCGAAAGCTGTCAGGATTGGGCCGACCGGTTCTCATATGCCCTATGGGGATACCGAACCTCAATTCCACCCTCTACTGGGGATACCCCTTACTCTCTAGTCTACGATATGGAAGCAGTCCTACTCGTGGAGATGGAAATACTCTCATTGCGCATCATGCTTGAAAACAAGGTCAGCGAGGAAGACTAGTGCCAAAGCCATCTTGACGAGCTCACCCTCCTAGACGAAAGGAGATTAAAATCAATGTACCATATACAAGGGTACCATCGCCGAATAGCACATTCATTCAACAAGAGATTCAAGGACCGCGATGTCCGAGAAGGGGACCTACCCTCAAAGAAATCATAGAACCCATCTGGGACCGCAGAAGGAAATTCAAGCCCAATTGGAGCGGCCCCTGCATTGTCAAGAAGATCTTTGTCTGGCGGTGCTGTCATGCTTACGGACTTAGATGTGGAAGAGATGGCTCGTCCAGTCAACCTGGACCATCTCAGGAAGTTTTACCCCTAGTCTGAAATCTTGACGCGCTATAACTCTTCTCATCTCCCTTCTATTCTTAAAAAAAATCTTTTCACTTCCTTTTACCCAGAACTTCGTGGGCCTGATCCTATGCAAAAACCATTTTCAAATAAATTAAAACTTTTCAAAAACTCCAGAGGTACGTAGGCATCTCGTACACCTTACATGAGCACGACCCTTTATTTTTCACAAAATAATATTCTTATCTTATCTCCGAGAACGATAGTCCATTCTAACCTATACTTGACAAAAGGATTATGTATGCCTTAACGATCGGTATAGATAATTCAAACAACACAAAACTCATCAAAAGGCACAGTTAGATGATTAAAAACTTGTTTATTTCACTAATAAGAAATTTCGACACAAATTAGATGAGAAAAGGAACTGATAACTCCCTTCCCCCTACCTTCTTAAAAAAGCTAAATAAAATCCCCACATTTATTCCCAATTACAAAATAAACCATCCTACCCATAGCTACTAGAAGAGCCCGCTCCGTGATAATCTACATCATGGGGTCCCCAAGCTTCCCCTGCCTGAACAGAGTGTCGCAAACACTCCATATACCGATAAGCCCAAACCAGCTTAGAAAAAATCACAACACCTCCCTCCATGGTATAAAACAAAACTATCCACCTTTGTCCAGTCTCCACTGCCAACATCTTGCTAACTACTCTCCTCCACAACCACTTCATATAATCCTCAGGGATATACCAAACTCTCCCAGCAGACTAAGAAGGGATGGTCGATGGATGACGACTCTCCCACAAAGAGCCAAGCCGTATGTGCAAACGCTTAGTAAAATCCTCTACTGGAAAGAAGTCTAGTGTCCGAGGTGGCAAGACCTGCTCCCATGCTAACTGATGCAGAAGTCGCCAAGCGAAATAGAAAGAGGTCTATATGAGAACAATTAGCCGAACATACGGGTATCCTCCCAGCTCCAGAATAGGCAGCAACTGTCCCCACCAGGGCACCGACCAGCACAAATTCAGAGCCCCGTTCTCCACAAACCAGTTCTCCCAACTGTCAATATCCAAGCCAAAACTAATGAAGTGGTGCGAAAAGAAGTTGGGTACAACCGATAAAGGACACTCTGGAGGAGTCACCAGGCAGAGCCTTTCAAACAATCATATGAACAACATCACGAGGCTACCCCTCAAGAAGTCAGAATGACGTTCTCGCCAGGCATCCAGACCATTCAAAGTCTTCACCAGTATCACCGCCGTAGGATTGTGACGGTATGATATCCATGAAGTAATATCTGCAAGTTGTGGGTCCACCAGCAGTTCCCCAGTCACTAGTAGTAATTTTGATACTAAGCCCAGAACAACGGCTCTGGCGTATCTAGCATCGCCAGGCTCCTGTAAATGCATGGACTGTAACACTGCTGAAAGGGAGATCATTCTCCCAGCAACCAATAGTTTGGCCACCGAAGGCGAAATACAAAGAAGCCCGGCCAGCAAATCCCAGGGAGAACGGGAGAACTCAGGTAAAGCCGCAGCAACACTGGGATTTATCCCTAGCATGGCAGAAAATTCCTTGTAGGTAGGACAAACTTCAACCAACCCAAAGCGGAATACATGGTCTTCGGGGTACCAAAATTGTACCGCCGCCATCAACATGTTCCACTTAATGGGCCGGTTGCGCCACAAAGAGACTCGACGCATGTTAAAAGCATCATAGTCGACATTATAAGAGCACATCTCTTCCAAGGCTTCGAGGTAGTTATCAAACTCAATGCTACTAGGGAGAGCCATTTTGTAAGACTAAGAGATAGCAGACAAGTAAGTAAGAGTGTGAAGGTGTGATGAAAACACTCCACCCTTACCCCTTTTGATACTTGAGAACCCTCACAAAAGACATAACCCCTGTAGAAATCGGAGGGAATCCTACCCCACAAGGTACAAGGGATGAAGGGGGCACTAAGCAAAGATTTGAATTGATGGGGCTGGACTTGACTGCCGATAGACAGGACAAGGGGCTTGCTGATCGGCAACCCCCTATTTTTGAAAATTTTCTTTTTTCCTCTTTTGTCAAAATCAGAAGCTCAATAAAAAAATTGATATTCTCAAACAGAATTTCAAAAATCCTTTTCCACCTCTATATAATTTCTCTTTTTTAAAAAAAAAAACTTTTCTTAAAATCCCAAAAATATCTCTTTTTACGGTCTCAGCAGCAAAGTAAAAAGTGCATGTGCATGCATTTACTCACTATTAACAAAAGATAATTAAAAAACTCCATTGAATTACATATATGTTTGTTCTCTGTGTTACATCAAAGTTGCGGGAAATGAAGAAACACAAAAATAATGGGACTCGGCCCGAACCCACATTTTCTCTCTCTCTCACCTACCCTTCACCCCTCTGTCTAAGAGCTTCCACTCCTGCGATGCGCTCTCTTTCCTCTACAGCGAGACGATGCACAACCGCAACCTGAGCCAAAGTCCTCCCCTGACAAAGAAGATGGCACCAAACAAGAAGGAACCGAGATCGCGTCCCGATATGGGCAGTTGCCAATGATATACAGTCTCTAATGTCCCTCAGCCAAGTGGTTGACACCCGAACTTGCTGTAAGTAAAAGGCAAAATCAGTATCAAAGCAGAAAGGATCAAAACAGGAACCAAAAAGAAAGAGAAAAACATAAAGGTATACCGCAGGATGAAGGACCTACTCTATCAAACCAACTCCTCCAGATCCATCGCATGAGAACGGTGCAACATAGGCACCATCCCTCCATTAGCCCGCCAAATGTTGTACAAGGGGGTATGCAATCGCACGAAGGGAACCTTAAAGTCGCCACCGCCGTAGACACCGACGGACCGCTGCTGCTGTGGGATGACCCCACTGCTTGACTCGAACTCGCAAGAAGGAAAGGCAGGGCATTATATATGTTGGGCGTCATCAACCATCTTGTCACAATGTCCATATAGTCATACGGCGCGGCCATATCAGTATACAATAAGTAGGACTCACCGATCATCGCCAAGATCCTCGCATCCTCTCTTAGCAGTCGCTCCCACCTCATAGACGTAGGAGGTTGCGCAGGTGGCACCGCTACCTCCTCCTCAGCAATCTGTCGAACCACCCGCTCCTCGAGATGCCAAGAATGTCCGAACTCATGTGCCAGCAAACGCCTCATCTGCGCGTTCACCCCGATCACCCCCGTATCCTGAATTGACTTATATGACTTTTCATGTTCTGATTCTGTATTGAATTATGTTTAGGGCAATTAGCTGGGTATTAAACCCAATCACCTCATAGAACCACATCTGCCAAAGACAGGAATTCTCAATCAAAAAGAGATGCATAAGGAAAATGTGAATATATGAAAGGAAAATGTGCAAAATTAAAGGATACCTCGAGGAGATACGTGGCTCCAGTAAAAGTTTACCGGTAGCACCGTCTGAATGCATCCAAAGAAAAATAGTGGGTTGCCAAAGTAAGGCTCCCCCAATCATAGAGATTGATGTTCTAAAAGATCCTCAAGTACGGCAAGAACCACAAATGGACAATGTCGCCACTCGACGCCACCATGAAACCTCCCAACACTAGAAAAATGAATAACCGGTCCATCTGCCTCACCTGTAGCCCATCCTCCACATCAACTACCGTACTCAGCAATACATCCTTCAACAAGGACAACCGGATGGAATCCCCAGACCCTATCCTCCCTACTTCACTAAGCGCCGCATGCACCACCTCCGGCCTCACCCTCAAAGAGCGATCCACCTCTATCTGCTCCCCATCAGAATCCATCCCCAGCAGCTATTGCACATCTATGGGAGTCACGATCATCTCCCTAAAACTGAAATGGAAGGTGTGGGTAATATCCTACCATCTCTCCCCCAAAGCACATAAGATCGATGTCGACCGAGGCGTCTCATCCAACGCAGACGCCAACCTCCCAAAACCTGCTGAGGATACCACCCAACGCACCAAAAGTGGAAGATGCTCCCAAACTCCCTTCAAAGAGATATCACATTGTCAAAAGAAGAAACCTTCTCATAATTCGAGAAGAAAAGAAAAAAATCACAAAAAAGAGAAGAATGCCAAAAGTGAGCTTGCTTACATAACCGCCAGGGCTCACCACCTTAGAAGAGAGATGACGCGATGGCTCCCGCGGTAAGGTCCGCTCATTCGTAACTGGATCAAATGTGTCAAAGGAGTTCTCACTCGCCAAAGAAAGAGGTGCCCTAGCCCTCCACTCTACGTTCGCGTAGTCATCGACAGTCAACCATTCCCTATGCGCTGCAGTGCTCACAAAGGCATCCATTTCTTAAAGGTCGAAATGCTAGAACGATTTGCAGAGGAAAATCAGATAAAGAAAGTAAGCAAGAAGATGTGAAAAATGAAGGGAATTCGCCCCTTTATATAGGATGCCAAGGGTCATGTCGATCGGCATTGAACCCCCACCCACCAATCGGCACTGACCCCTTACCTTCCCAAGGCACTCCAAAAGTCCGTGCCACTGCCGAATGGCACCCTCTATACCATGCTGATCGGTACCCCCATTAAAATTTCGTATAAAAATTCCCAGGAAATACCATATAGCCCTGAAAAATTCTCAAAAAATTCCTAAAAATCCCAGGAAGGATTTAGAACATTTTAACCAAGAAAATTTTGCACTCCTTCAAGCGGAACCCCTATTTCCCCAGTAACCAAGTAAAACTCCTCCCGGAAACATCCCCGGAGGATCTCTAAAGATCACCCCCTATGCCCCAAAGGCCTCAATTATCCCCAAGAAATACATCCAAACCCTGGGCCACCTAAATCTCCCCAGTGGAATTTTGGCTATTCCTTCAGAGGATGCAAAAGATTTCCCCAGCTATCGGCTCCCTATCCCAAAACAAAACATCAAGATAATCTCCCCGTCAGAGCACCCCATGAACATCTCTACTTAAGACTGCATAATTGGCTTTGACCCGTAGAATTTGTCATCTCTACTTAAGCCCGCAGAATAGGATTCGACCCGTAGAATTGGTCATCTCATCTTAAGCCCGCAGAATTGGCTTGGACCCGCAGAATTGGTCATTTCATACTTAAGCCTGTAGAATTGGCTTCGACCCGCATAATTGGTCATCTCATACTTAATCCCACAAAATTGGCTTCGACCAGCAAAATTGGTCATCTCATACTTAAACCCGCAGAATTAGCTTCGAGCCGTAGAATTGGTCATTTCATACTTAAGCCCGTAGAATTGGCTTCGACCCACAGAATTGGTCTTCTCAACTTAAGCCTGCAGAATTGGTCATCTCTATTTAAGCCCGCAAAATTGGATTCGACCCACAGAATTGTCATCTCATCTTAAGCCCGCATAATTGGCTTCGACCCGTAGAATTGTTCATCTCATACTTAAGCCCGCAGAATTGTCTTCGACCCGCAGAATTGGTCATATCATACTTAAGCCCGCACCCGCAAAATTGGTCATTTCAACTTAAACTCGTAGAATTGGATTCAATATGCAAAATTGGTCATCTCACCTTAAGCCCGCAGAATTGGCTTCGACCCGCAGAATTGGTCATCTCTATTTAAGCCCGCAAAACTGGCTTCGACCTGCAGAATTGGTCATCTCATCTTAAGCCCGCAGAATTGGTCATCTCACCTTAAGCCCGCAGAATTTTCTTTGACTCCCAGAATTGGTCATCTCTACTTAAGCCTGTAGAATTGGCTCCAACCCGCAAAATTGGTTATCTCATCTTTAAGATCGCAGAATTGGCTTCGACCCGCAGAATTGGTCATCTCTACTTAAGCCTGCAGAATTAGCTTCAACTTGCAGAATTGGTTATCTCATCTTTAAGCCCGCAGAATTGGCTTCGACCCGCAGAATTAGCTTCGACCTGCAAAATAGGTCATCTCAACATAATCCCGTAGAAATCAGCTTCGACCCACATAATTGGCAATCCCCAACACCTCCTTAGGAATTGACCTAAACTTTTCCTTTAAATCATCAATAGTATCCCCCCCCCCTCAGGCCCTCAGAATCATCCCCAACCCTCTAAATTGGTCATCCTCGCTCCCTTAGGTCCTCCGAATCGGCATCGACCCTCTGAATTCGCCATCCTCCCTCAAAAGAATCATACGGTGTCTATTCGATGGCTATCGTTTGTTCCAAACTCACCCGTCGAGGGTCTCTGTAGACACCCCATTATGTTATCCCCTAAACTCTCCCTAGGTCCCTAGCACCTCCCTTCATTACTACAAACTCAGGTCATACCCCGACTACTAACCTAGAACCCATCGGGCACTCCCAGGCTCCGTTTGACCAAAATTCAAACTCTTCAACTCGACCGAGACTGAATGAATCTTTAAAGGGACCTGAAACCCCTTTCCAACGGTCCATCCCATGAGTGATTCCGACTTACCATGTGGACGAATGATCCGTTTTCCCCCGAAACACCATCAGGAGGCCATCGGGTGCTCCCGGGCTCCGTTTAACCTAAGTTAACTCTTAAAATTAATTGAGACTGAATGAATCTTTGAAGGTCACTGAAACCCCTTTCTAACGGTCTGCCCCGTGCACGATTCTCACTTACAGTACGGACGAACGATCCATTTTACTCCAAAAGGTCACCGAATACTTTCAGGGACCAGTTGACCAAAGTCAACTCCCCAAACTGGATCAAACTCTTTGAAATGTCAAAGTAGATCTCCTAACCTTTCCAATGGTCTGCCCTGTGGGCGATTCGGACTTACCATGCGGACGAACGATCCATTTGCATCAGACGATTCCTCGTCTAATGGACCGATAAATGCTTACGAGCCACATTTGACCCAAAAGTCAACTCCCAAACCCAGGAGAAGTCCAAAGGACTTTTGAAGGTCTCTGAATTAATTTTCCAACGGTCTATCCCGTGCATGATTCTGATTAATGGTTTGTGTTCTGCGGCCAATTTTCCGAAAAGGCCTGAAAGACACTACCAAACGGTAGATCCCAAACCCTGCCTATCGGTAGTGTGCCTAAATGCAGCTGTCAATTGGAAGGAATAGGGCTACACCGATCGAAAATTCCCTAGGCCTATAAAAAGGAGGCTTGACCTCAGTTGCAAAAGGAAGCCCAAACCTGAAACATATCACTCTTAGCAAATCCAGAAACCTCTCTCGAAGTCAGCGTGATTTCCACATCCAAAACCCTTTCCAACCTTCACTTTTCATCATCCTTTTCATCAAACTTGGTGAATTCATTACCCTCCATTATCATCTAAGTGCAAGGTCTACTCTCCAACATTCAAGATCAAGCTCAAGATCTTCAAGAAGGTCCAATTATCTCAATTCTCTCCTTAAATTCTGATAAATTCGCAATAACTTGTTTTATTAATTAGCACTTTTATTCTCTCACATCACATATCTTAATATACTTTTTATTTAGTATTATTGCACATCTCTTATTTTCATACAACTAAAAAATCCAAAAAACAAGAAAAAGAGGGTTTCCTCATAAATTCCAAGCGGAACTTCTCACACTTTTCTTACACTTTTCTCACAACTCAAAAACTTTTTCTACACACATACAAATAAGATAATCCCCGATTGGATTTATGGTATAAACCCCACCCCTCATTTTGCATGTGAACTACGTGGACTTTGATGCCTCTATAGGCTACGTAGGCGTCTCGGGGTAAAATTCAAGATTCGAGTCCTATTTTTTCTTTCTTTTTCATCTCCTATTATCTCTAAATTCAATTATCCTAGATTATATATAAATACATACATTTGTCATTAGTGGCGTATTACCCCCACATGCGTTATCGTTCCATCATAACCGACAATGTAAGGGTAATCGCGCAAATCCTATTTTCTAATATTTTATACCTTCCTACGGATGACTCGCTTTACCTATTCCATGGTACAAGTCGATGATTCCTATCTCCACTATGTATACACATTCACACATATCACGGGGAAAATAACGGAAAATAGCAAAAACCCATGACAGACAGTAAGGGCGGAATGGGTGCCTAACACTTTCCCATTTCGTAACTTAGCTTTCCAATACTTTTTGAATCATTTTTGGTTTTGTATGCATCATTATGTCTTTGGATGATGTCCTTCAGGATGGCTCCCCTTCTTTTGTCTGTTTTGAGTAAAATAGACTCGCGACTCTATATGTCTACATTTTTCACCTCACCCAAATGATGTCGGCCGAATAGCTCCTGAGAGGGATGCGCGGGACCTAGGATCCTCCCTGAAGCGCCCGCCCACCGCAAGGATCCGGGGATGGACACAAATGGAAATTTAAATGAACATATATCTCTGACAAAAATCCAAACTAATTAGAGGAACGGGCAACACATGCCCAAACTAATAAGGTCTAAAAATAAGAGTAGAGTCAATCATTGGGGTCGTCTAAGCAATGACCTGCAACTCCCACATAACCTGCAGCGCATCCGTTCTAAAGAATTTAAGCATGACACTCCGGTGGCTGGGCACCTGTAATATAAACATATATATACACGAGAAAAAAAATAACAGGAAACGAGTCAGAGCCCGAGTGTAAAATAGTTTAAAAATAGTTTAGCAAGTATTTAAAATGCTTACCGGCTAATGTAACAACCATGTTAGTATGCGACACTCTCTTGAGAGATTATCACCTCTCTTCTAGTGTGCACGCCTACCGTACTATTAACCTCAAAAGTTTTATTTTAGATTAACTTTCCCAAAAGTTTTCATTCCGAAGAATGCTATTGCTAAGATATTTAATTTCTAAAAATTAAGCTCTCTCATATATCTTATGTTATTTAAAATAACCCAGTGATGTCACAAAATTCCCAAACACTTATAGTAAAGTTGGAGTATTCATTCATTACTTAACTACTTTTATGAACTGTAGAAAGTTCCCATACTCAAGTACATATACATACATATATATATATATATATATATATATATATATATATATATATATATATATATATATATATATATCTTAGTCACTCATATAATATATATACTATCTGCACCCCACATAAAATCGATGGTGCTGGCATACTCTGCTATCAAGTCCACGTATCACTCGTACTAAGGGAAATACTAGTTCGGAATCACTCTCGAACTGTATTAACACAAAACACATGCAATTAGAGGCTAAGCATAGTTCCAAGTCTCTAAGAGGTCAGTACATACCCTCACGTCTCTTAGGACCGTCTGACTATCAATCAGATAGCATGTACCAAGGAATCCTATGTTCTAGGGTACAAGTCAATATCCCCCATAAAGGCCCAACTGAGATAAGACTGTCCCGACGTGAAAAGTCCCATGATAGCATATAGATCGGGTATGATTTTTACACAGATATATAATATGCACAATCACACAGTCATATATATATAAATATTCACATTTCTAAATTAGGTGCGCCCATGACCCATAATTATAATTATCCGTTCTTAGCTCATTTTTCTCGATTATTTCACATAACGAACTCGTCTTTTTTATTCTCATTTATATTCACTTCATACTCACTTTTCCTCTCTCGAAATATTCTAACTCCCTCAGTATAATTTTAGTAGGCTTACACTCACTTACCTTCTGGTCTAACTACCTTACGAGTCTCGATCTTTCTATTAAACGTACGCATGATTTCGTATGTGCAGATAACTCCCCGTTAACCTATAATTTTATACCACCTTAAATTTAATCAACGGGGTTTACCTAGGCCCTACTGGTCCTCTTTACATCTCATTATACTCCAACAATAACAATCAAGGGTTCCTATGCATTTTTAACCAGATTAAACAAACGAACAAAAAATATGCAATTTTCCAGGAGGCGTCGATCGATCGATGTAAGGGTATCGATCGATCGATCGATCGTCGATCGATCAATGTTCTTGATCTATCGATCGATCAAGCAGTTATGACAAAACCTACTCTTTTACAGTTACTGGTTTAACTCTACAACCTCAACCAAATCTCCATTAACGATTCCCAAACTCCCAATTAATGACACTACAAGTACCATATACCTAACTACATGATTTTCTATGTAAAATATGTCTGAATTCATCAAGTATCATGATTTAATGGGGTAAAATTCACATAAACTGCAAGAACCCTAATTTTTTTTAAATTTCCATTCTTTCAATTCTTTTCCAGATTTCTTGCTTCTAAATCCATACAAATTCATGGCTTATCCTCTACATGTGATTTAGATATCCATAATACATCTACTTCCTCTACACATATGATTTGAAGTCTCCAAAACTATAATTTCTTCCATAAAACATGTTCTAAACAACCCTAGAATAACATGATTGAAACATTAACTAAAATAAAGTAAGATATATACTTCCCTGGAATTGATTTTCAGATTTGTGGACGAAAGAGGTATGGTTGCGTTCCTCTTCGCGCGATCTACGCTTTGGTGGTGGTGGCGGTGTAAATGATTGAGTCCTTGGCCTTGAGTTGCTTGGAAAGCTCTCCAACTCCTTATCTAATGGTCGCTCTTTGATTTTGTGTTTGTTAAACTGAGAAGGCAACTCCTAAAGGCTGATTTATCCGTAGGAAATTCGTGGGTTTAATTACCCAAAAATGTCAAATGTCTATAATACCCTCACAGGATGCCAATTAGGCCTAAAAACACCCCGAGACCCAAACTAAACCCCCGGGTATATTATTTTGACTATCTCGACCCTTCCAAACTCATTGGCGCACTCGAAATGACCATGCAGGAGACTTATAATTTATTCACTCTTAATAATAATAATTTAATTTCGACACGACACCGACGCGTCCCGATTTAATTTACATAATTATCAAATTACACACTCATGATAATTTAATAAATAAGATTATACATATTAGTTTATCCATTAAGTAATAATCAATAAATTCCCAATAATTACTAACTCTCATCACGCTAGTAAATATTTAAATAAATTTTTGGATTAATATTAAATTAATCTAACTCAATTAAATTTAATAAATCCCTAAATTTAAAGCCCTAAAATTAAGAGCCATAAAAATACGGGGTATTACATACTTGCCCCCTAATAGCGGAATTTCATCCCAAAATTCAAGAAAAATAAGGCCTACTTGGTAAAACAATCTTGGATATCTTATCAGTGCACAAACTATTTACATAGTAAGACGCTCAATCACTATAGCCCCCTGCTTCACAGCAAGCTTGTTTAACACTCTCATTACAGACACTTCACATTGTGCTCCTATCCAACAACATTCGCATAAGACACACGTATACAGTATTAATTCCCATTATTTCAATATCGTTGGGAGGCCTCACCTCACTACCTTACAACTACTCGGATTTATCTAAACACAAAACTCTGATTCTGAGAGAAAACATACAAACATCTGACCACTCTTGTTTGCCTAAAAAAATCGTGGAATTCTACCATAGTCATCACACTCTAACTCAACCAATCCAAAATTCTGATTATCCGCCCATCCCTTAACCTTCAGAGTGAGAAAAGTTAAGGTCTTTCCACACCAAAACCTCAATAAGCATATTATTCATAATATACAGGTACGAGTGCTCCCACGGAACCCTATCATTAGGTAATATCCTCCCCCAATTACTGTATTATACTTCACTTGCTAGCTATAACAGTTGTGGAAATGAAACGATCACAAAGAATCCATAATTACTTTCACACTGATCCAATAATGGTTAATCACGGCTCGCCTACTCCCCTAATTAAGGGTGACACAACCTGCTCAAAATGAAATGCCATCCCCGCTACTTCCTAAAATCCCATATTCAAGGTGGGATTCAAAAATATCCTCCTAATTTAGAAATATACCGTGTAGGACCATGTACTGGCGCGATTCTTCCTTTCAAAGGAAGATTGGGGCACACTAGTTAATATTGTAAATCACCCCAAAGGAATATCAATCACTTCCTTCGTAGGCGACTTTTTCCACCTATTCGAATGAACCCTGGATCTTTCCTTGAGGTTGGCGACCCATCAAATAAACTTTATCGACTTTACTGGCCTCTCCCATTATAGGAATCGTCGGTAGCCACAAAATTTCCTGGTTGACCCTCTTGTTTCAAACGATTTCTATTTATGAGTAGTGCCCGCAAAGACTACTCACTATATCCCACTCAACATTGACTTCTACTTGTACTGTCTAACATTAAGTGACACTTAATGCACCCCTTTTTTCCTTTGCGTATACTAAAAGTTCCGGCCCATGCACTTCTCTCCACGATGTGCACTTTCGGACCTTTTTATATCATACTAACACATTCACTCTTTGTGCGCGTGAGTCGCTCTCAACATTTGACTAATTACAACTCCGATCCGAGTGTTCTCCATAATAATTAAATTCTACCCTTCTCAAGGAATACCCTTTTTTTTAATTTCTTCCCATAACCTTCTAACTAAATCTGGGTGTGCTACTCTAATCGCACATGTATATATGGATCATAGTTCTTCATGCGATGCTTAATCCACTCTACCACTTCCACATCGTTACGTTAGTCCCACAAACATATATTCCACACGTGTATTCCCACATTCTGTAGCACCCCGCCCGCCCGAGAAGAGCGAACGACGCGCTATTCATCGATAAAACTAACCAAATCCATCAAAATACTAGGTATAGAGCATCTACATCCCACAACAACAAAAGAGAAACCACTAATCTCAAATCTCTTCAAATAAGTACAAATATTCCCTCGAATAAAATACAACAACAAAAATAATTAACCAATGCTTTATACATCAAAATAAATACACGTCTTCTCACTTGTATTAAAAATTCTTCCCAAATAATCCACACTAAAAATCATCCCAACTCTTTATTTCCTTTGTGCTCAGAATGCGTTTACAACACTTGGTTATTCTCAATTACCCTAGAAATCAAAATTTTTAAATTCCTCCTCATCATCGTTCCACCCATCAATTCGTGGTGATAAAACAGAACTTTTAATGCTTTATTAACACACCACCGGCTCCTCTGGCCTTAAATCATAATTCAACTTCCAAATTAGAGATATAATTACCTGCTCCTATTACGACCGAGGTGCCGAACTCATGGACTAATGACCAAACATCCCCCTAATTCCAACTTACGCTAAGTTTCATGCGTGGAATGTCTCGCAAAGCAAAATCCAAAAAAGTAACCCCCCCGATACACTACTACCTAGCATTTTCGGCTATCGAAATCCGTTAAGCCCTCCGTCCATAGCATGTACCCCTTTATTTCGTCTCTTGATAGAAAAGTTACATCTCCTACCGTAATTACACTTAACAAAAAACATTTCGCCAATTCTACAATCATTCAGTATTGGGGTTAATCCCATTCTATAAAACTCAGATACATACTATCTGGGTTCTCGAAATCCTATCCCCAAACATATGGGTATAACTCTTAACTCTCACATCTCTAAAGGATAGATATATTAGTTCGCTCTTCCTATCACCAAGTCCTGAGCGCTAAATATAATAATGAGTTAAATCTTTTCGCTCAACTGTAAACCCAATACATACTGAATCATAACAACAAAGTCCCTGCACACATCGGGATCGAATATCTCGAGCCCATTATCCCCTCCGAAGATCTATAATAGATAATATAAGTGCGAGTCGGACCCTCTCACAGGTGAGGCCTCTCCAGAACAAAACATGTTGTATTAATGCAACGATTTCGATAGCCTTGCAATAACTGCCTATTATCTTACTAGCCATTACTATAAAGTTGTAACCAAGACAATATCATACTCGTATATCACATCACTAAAATGAGAAATCTCAATCAAGTATATAACGTTATTAATACACACATTCATCCTCCGCAGATATCACTAAGGATAGTCCCACTACACTAGGGAAAATATTAACATAATAATAATGTTTATAGTTATACGCACTAAACTCGTCTCACATGCTAATCTAGAAATGAACAAAATATGGTGACTCGCTCGTGTCACATAAAACACGACTCATCCTCCGAGGATAAAACTCCTACTTTTACCTTGCCAATCGTCTTGACTGCACAAATGGTCCCCGAACGTAACACGCCTGTCCAAACCAAAATAAAAACTACTTTAATTATTGTCCTTTACTAGGAATACTACTCTTTTCCCTTTACTCACTTCGGGAATGCTTTAATGCATGTGATTTCACTCTCCACAAAATACCTCTACACATAATCCACTTATCACCTGACATACTAACCATATTAGGATTGTCCTTCTCAGACTTTGGTAGGCTAGATTCCTAATGGCTACCCCCGTTGTTCCCTTAGCTTTGTTGGCCCTAAAAAACATGCTACTGGTTTCCATAGCCCTTACTGAATTCACCATCTCTTGGTAAGAATTCAGATAGACGAATCATTTAAATGAGCCCCCCTGATGGGTTTCCCCCTTACGGTGTTTTACTAACTACATTTCATCTAGACTCGCTCTCCACTAAATCTTTCGATTACTTTATCTCCCTTCATAAGAGCATTAACATCTTTACGGACAATGTGTGAAATTGTCACCATATGGATCGACTGTCCAACAAAATTCTCTTAAGTGTTGTCAATCTTTCCTCACAAGTTGATTTCCCCCTTGAAATCTTCTCTACCATTGGTATCCACTCCCGATCATACAAGATTTGCTAAAAGTCTAAATCCATTTACAAATTGACCCCTGTCCATCCCTTCCGTAATGGGTTTAGAACAACGTTCATATCTTATTCTGAACAACTGATGAAAGAACGTGTTGTTAAACTGTACCTAAGGTCCTTTCATTGACGCAACATTTCACTACTAACGGTGCTGGTTACCTCCCACTATTATAACTTTGCTCTGCTGAGTCATGAAAAATTTTACCCCAAATTTTCACTTCTAGTTAACCACCCTCCACTATATCTCTAACACACACAATTCATGCATGTCTAGAATTTCCTCTGATGACTCTCCTCAATTTTATCTTTCGACCCTCTCCCAAGAGCACCACGTTGGGTGGGTCAAATTTTTCCTTGCTTTCGACTATAGCAGCACTTGGAATTTGTAGGCTGTGTCCTAGCCGCCTTTACTGTCCTGGCCTCTCATTCACTAATAGGGGGTGACCTTGACTACGGTCATCATCCTCAAATATACTTTACAACCTCAACTGAGCCCTGCTCCTGATGTCCGCCTAACGATCCTCATCTGACATCCTTCATCGCTCGGTACACGCACACATCCGAACACAATTAAAATTCACTAATATACATAAGTTATAGCAGGAGAACGAAATCTCACCATAGAAATCAAAAATCCTAAACATAGGGCTCCATGTCAAATAAAGAAACGCTGGAAGCATAATAAGCTACACAGATCCTAAAGGACACTAGCACCTGATGCTCTGATACCACATGTAACACCCTGCCTAATTAAATACCAATTGATCAGTCCTTTATTAAATAAAAATCAAGGTGAACGGTTGGTTCATTCTCAGCATCACTGTCGCAAAATAAAATTTCCAATTTAAACACCCTAAATAATTAAGCTAAGCGTCAAAACAATTTAAAACCTTAATTCCAATTTTATTAAATCCAAATATGAAAACCTTTTTAATAACCAACAATTTAAGAATTCATAAATACTAAGGATGGATAATAGCACACAAGAATTTAAATCATCTAGATAAACCAAACCAGTTTAAAACTATAAATGAAACCATCCTGACGATAATTAAATCCCAAAGAATATCAAATACTGGAAATATAAATGAACATAAATCTCTGAGAAAAAATCCAAACTAAATAGAGGAACGTGCGATACATGCCCAAACTAAAAAGGTCTAAAAATAAGAGTAGAGTCAATCAATGAGGTCGTCTAAGCAATGGCCTGCAACTCCCACATAAGCTGCAGCACATCTGTTATAAAGAATCTAAGCATGACGCCCCGGTGGCTGGGTACATGTAATATATACATATATATACAAGAGAAAAGAAATAACAGGAAACGAGTCAGAGCCCGAGTGTAAAACAGTTTAGAAATAGTTTAGAAAGTATTTAAAATGCTTACCGACTAATGTAACAACCATGTTAGTATGCGACACACTCTTGAGAAATTCTCACCTCTCTTCTAGTGTGCACGCCTACCGCACTATTAACCTCAAAAGTTTATTTTAACTTAACTTTACCAAAAGTTTTCATTCCGAAGAATACTATGGCTAAGATATTTAATGTCTGAAAATTAAGTTCTCTCATATATCTTATGTTATTTAAAATAACCCAGTGATGTCACAAAATTCTGAAACACTTATAGTAAAGTTGGAGTATTTATTCATTAGTTACCTACTTTTATGCATAGTAGGTAGTTACCATACACAAGTACATATATATATATATATATATCTTAGTCACTCATATAATATATATACTATCTGCACCCCACATAAAATATATGGTACTGGCATACTCTTCTATCAAGTCCCCGAATGTACTAAAGGAAATACTAGTTCGGAATCACTCTCGAACTGTATTGTATGTAATTCATGGATTGAATTAGCCAAAATTGTCAAATGTCTATAATACCCTCATGGGATGCCAATTAGGCCTAAAAATGAATCGAGACCCAAACTAAACCCCCAGGTACATTATTTTGACTATCTCGACCCTTTCGGACACATTGGCGCACTCGAAATGACCACACGGGTGACTTATAATTTATTCACTCTAAATAATAATGATTTAATCCCGACATCACACCGGCGCATCCCGATTTAATTTCCACAATTATCAAATTACACACTCATGATTATTTTAATAAACTAGATTATACATATTACTTTATCCATTAAGTAAAAATCAACAAATTCTCGATAATTACTAACTCTCATCACCCTAGTAAATATTTAAATAAATTTTTGGGGTATTACACCAAAATACCCTAGAATGTTTTTTTTGCCGGGAGCAAGCCCTTGAACTTCCACCTTTGAGCGGGCGGTGGTAGAACCCGCAAGCCCTCATTGAACTTCTTGCAGAGTTCTATCCTCATTGTAGGGTTGTTTAAATCTAGTAAATCACGGTTCACACTCTAACATGAAAGGTCAAAGTCTTATAAATAAATTGTTACTAAGTCAAGTACTTGTAGTATCATGACACTGAAGGTCTTCCATGCTTGCATATGGCTGCAGGTTTTCCTGGTCCACTCTAAATAGGTGAGTCCAATATGTTTGGGGAGATTCTTCCTTATTTGAAAAAAATAAGATAAAAAAGTTTGATTATTGAGATCGTACTTAATTTATCTACAAGTAAGTATATGAGAATACACCCTAATCAAGAATGTTCCATCCTCAGGTGAGTTCTCTCAACCTTAAACAAAATGTTCTCAGTCTTCAATAAGGCCATGGCCTCGATGGTGGTCTGCTTCTCTCACTCATAGGCCTGCTTGGCCTAGGCTATGACCTCTTAAAATTTTTACAATTCCTAGTTAAACTCATGAATCAACTGGAACTGATCGGAGCGACCATCTAAGAGGCTCGTGAACTCTGCCACAAACTGTGAAATAAAAGAATAAATAACAAATGTTAGAGATGTTCACGAATTATAGCCGAGCAGACCAAGATTAGATATAAAGAAAAATAATATACTCACTAGTGGAAAAGTTTGGAAAGTATGGATAGAAATATGGTCAGGTTCCATCATCTTCAACTGCTCGCGATCACCAGCGAGCACTGGCCCCCTCGGCAGACTAGGGTCCTAAAAGGGATTATGGGGTACGGATTAGGCATGAGGGACATGAGAGAGGTGGGGGGAGGGACTTCATTCTTCTTCGAGGAAGGAGGGTCCACGAGAGACTTCTTCTTATTATTTTTCTTCTTCTTCTCCTCCTCCTCCTCCTTCGTCTTCTCTTTTTCCTCTTCCTTATTTTTCTCCTTGATGACCAAACATTGATTGACAGTTCTAAAGGACTCACCCTCAGCCTTCTTCTAGGTATTAGCCTTGGGGAAAGGGGGAAATCATCATCATCATCCAACATAAGGATTATATTCTTGGTGGGACCAATAGAGTCCTCTTCATGTGACAATATGGAACTGGCGTCATGAGATTCAAAAGACGAAGAAGCTTCCTCATCAGGGAGTGGGAGCTCAGGAATATATTCTATCGGGCGAGCAGTAAAGCTACCGATAGTATTGGTGTACTCAAAAATAAATAAGGCTGATCTTGTGTTCTCGCCATTAAGAAGGTAGTCTTTCACCCTCCAAGCCTTCAACAAGTCAACACAATTGATGTTTTCCAGGGAAGGCTCCTTGTTCATCCCGCGAGTTTCTCAAAGGCACAAATAAAAGGCATTTTCAGTAATAAGACAACATAATGATAAGAGAATATAAGCAATTAAAGGAAGAATTATCACCCTATATCACCCCCCCCCCCCACCCCCCCAATTTGGGCACAGTAACCCTGTGTATTCTTCTCCCTTAGGGAGTGGTGGATGTTGCCAATTTCTGGCAATAAAACCTTGATGCCAATTTCGTTTGTTAGAATCAGGGATATGAACAACATTTTATCGGCTTTCTTCACCTTCATGTAAAAACAAGGCCACCTATGGTATGAGACCATGTGTAACAATACCTGATTTCTAGAATACCCAGGTTGGTCCTATAAAGATCACTTATGAGATTCAACCCATTGACTATGCACCAAGTATTAGAGGCACATTGAGATGGGGCTACCCCGAAGAACTCAAAAAATTCTAAGAATAGATGGATTGGGGGAAAATTCAATCCTCTAGAACAATAGTAAGGGTGTGAATCTAGTGTCCCCATTGATGGCTCTGACATCTCTGGACATAGGGGCACAGTCAATTGTGACCCCATAAGGAATGGAGTATGTTTTCCTAAATTCATCTACACTTTTTCCATGGAGATTGTTCAAAATTTTTAGAGGAATTGAGTACTGCAACTGAAGACAGTAGAAGGGAAAAGAATAATGTTATAAAAATAATAGATAATGAAAGATATGATATAGACTTGCAACGAAAACTGAAGAATGGAAATGACTAACTTTGGAGCCTTTTGTTAGTAGGAGATTAGGATCAAAGGATGATCATGGTATGAAGTGTAGAGGAAAAATACAGTTTCAAATAACGTGCATAATCATGAGGTATAGGGACTGAAGAGATTTTTGGCGCTTCATTCTCCTATCGGACTAGCGTACCCTCACAACATTCGCTTATTTACAAGAATGACCTGTCGGTTCAAATTCATTAAAATGGATTGAAACAAGTTAGCCTTTGAAAATAGTAAAATCCACTGTCCTGGGAACGCTTGACCCGAAATTTTAGGGTCAATTGTGGGGACCAAAATATAATTAGGCCCAATTCAGACTGGGCGACCAAGTCCAATGACATTAGGGGCACTCCCGACCCAACTTACCCGTATAAAGGATTATTACCAACATTTATCATGTGGATAATTACAAGGTAATCACGATTGGCTCATATAGGTTAACCAAAATCTCGTGTGAGATATTTGAGGTATTACCACACGAGTTTATCTCAAGCCAAAGGAGTTCATTGGCTTATTCAACCACTAGAGTTTTAAACAACTATAAATACAACCCATACCCCCGAGGCTAAATGGATGTAATTTTGAAACTTTGAGAGAAACTAATAAGAATGCAGTGACCTCCTTGTGAACGTAGGTAATTTGCCGAACTATATTTGTATGTTGGGCCATTAGAATTTTTATATTCATCTTTTGATTACTGTCTGTAATTTCTTAGTTGTGATTAATTTGCACTCAAAATAACTATTTATATTCCCCCAATATTAACATATTTAACCATTAATTTCAATCTTAAACTCATCAAATATGAAGTATTCTTCTTTATATTTTTCATATTAAGAATATTTTTTTTTCTACTGGCTCACTGTAACACACCATAATTTTATGAATTTAATATTTAATTAATTCAGAAAATTTTAAATTACTTGTGTGTCGTAATTTTAATTGAATTAATTACGGTAATATTTATTTAAATATTAATCAGAGAGCGGATGATTAATATTTAGGGATATTTAATTACTAAGTGAATAGTAATAATTTATTTACGTCATTACGGGTATTAGTGGCGCGACATTTATTTATCTCAGTCGGGCGTCGGTATAGACTAATTTGGGTGTGAGATAAGGATTTTTATAAATTAATTTGGATGCCAATTCTGAGTGTACGGTTGAGTTCGGATCGACCGAAATAATCAGAAAAGTGTACCCGGGGGTAGTAAACGGGTCACGGGACATTTTTGGGTCACTTGGGCTTGGCCCATTAGGCTAAAAACGGGATTAAGCCTAATTACTTAATTAAAAGGAAAAGGGGAATGGCTGATTTGATATTAGAAAACACATAGTGGGAGAGAAAACCATAAGGAGCAGTTAAAGGCACTAGGAACCCATTTGGGGGACAAAGAAAGAACTAAAGGGGGGATTTCATCATCAACCTTGAGAACCATAACTCCGAATCAGACCCTACGAAACCATAAGGCAAGTGGTTAACTTGTTGTAACATTTATTTTTGTTTTCAATTCATATTTATGTGATGTGAATACCTAAAATTCATTTTGGGGATAAACGGGTACAAAGATGGGGTTTTTGTAATTGAAACATAAAATGGAAATTGGTGTAGGAATTTATGGTGTTACATGATTCTAAACAAATATTCACCTTAGTTGTGATAAACCCAGACAAATTATGAATGAAATTGAGTTGGAAATCTAGTGTTGTGACTGATTTACGAATAACTCGGGTTTTTGCCCCAATTTGGAAAAACAGCAAAGAACGAAAATTAAATGGGATTTGGGGACTTTATGGGGGTTCCTTATGATGTTCTGTGGGTGATATATTGATGAGAGGACTTGGGTTAGGCTATATAAGGAATTAGGATTTTAAGGTTTTCATCCATGGAGAAACAAACCTGCGTAGAAGAAGAAGACAGGTTCGATCGATAGATCGATGACTAGGATCGATCGATCGATGGTCCAGGATTTTTGACAGTTCCCCCAGTTTTAATATATAAGGGAAATTAATTAAAAAAAATACCCCATACTTTAGTTAGTGAGAAATAAGTATGGAACATTAATTCCTAATAATTATGAAGGAAAGTAATTGGGGTTGGGAGGAACTTATGTGTGACAAGCTGTGGTAAATTTTTTGGGAGAAATATTCAAAAATAATTAAAGACGGATCGAGTGGGCGAGTTCGGGTATGTGGGTTGAGCGATACCAAGGTGTTAAATTAATTTATGTGTAAAACTAATTAGCTTGGAGTCAGAAATTTAGACTCGGGTTTTATTTTATTTCGGGCCACGAGAGCGACACCGAACATATTGGTTGGGCAACACCAAAAGTAATCTAATTAATTAATAATCAGAGTTGGAGCACAAACTCATGATAATTTGTATAGGCTTGTGTTATGGACTTAGTACACGGGATGGACGGGGTATTATATATATATATATATATATATATATATATATATGGTGTGTGCATTAATATCACTGGCTAGATATCGTTATTATATATACTCTAGAGCTATCAGGGGAGGTTGTGCGTAGAGGGTGAATCTCCTAGCTTGAGGAGTAGGGGTACTATATCCCCATGTCATAGCATCGATTATATGGGTGAGGGGAATCTCACTTTCAGGGAAGCAATATGACAACCTCCAATATTTATGTTATTAAGCAAGTTAGTGAGCGATTCTGACTTGGGTAACTAGGTTATTGTGAATACACCTAGTGGGATAGCACTTTAGAGAATATACAACCGGTGAGTTATTACTCGGGAGGATTTTCATCATTAATTACTATTTCAACATATGTGTGATTGTTGTAATATGACTATAGGTATATAATGGGATAAATAATTATATACGAGTAAATTCATATAGGTTGGGAATTGTATTATATGTATAACGGGTGTGGAAGTTATATGAATTTAAGAAGGGGAATGATTAATTAAGTTAATGTTGATAATAACTTAGAAATCATAATTTCGGCATACTCGGTTAGAGTAGGGTGGTCGCAAGGCGTTACATCGATTATCTTGTTTTGGGATAAACAACTAGGGAAATTAATTAAGGCGTTAGTAGTGCACATATTAGATGAGGGGTGAGGATATCCTCAAGGGAGTCGACACTAACTAAAATATGAAGAGCATGCATACATATTTATTACTGCAAGTTAATCAATTGTTAAATATTTTCCAAATGTTTTGGGTTCTAACCCTTGCTATAAATATTTTTAAAAAACCTTTTAGGTGTCCAGCCATAGGGACGCCAGACTCGACTCATTCCATCGATTCGTTGCTGCAGCATATGTGGATGTTGTGAGAGTTTGATAGGTGCCTCATTCTTTTCATTTCTAGTGTAGAAATTTCTATCAGTTACTCGAGCATGTCGCTCACAGCTCTATTTAGAAATTATGTCAGGCTTGTGGAGATTCTTATTATCTGTCTTTACATTTGTTTGATTTGAGCTGATTATTTATTCGGTCAGTTTATTTAGATGTGATTGGTTTATTTCAGTTAATTGTGATTTTTTAAATTATTATGATTCTGCATGAGTATTTTTCTTTGAAGTAAAGTAAGATAAAATTTGGCACCAGTCTAATTTTCTCACTTAGGTGGTTAGTAATTAAAAAGGCGACAGTGATGCTAAGAATGAACCAACTGAGAAACCTGTTCTAATTTAATTTAGGACTGATCACCCGGGGTTAATTAGGCGGGGTGTCACAGATGGAATCAGATAATCAGGTTCTAGTGTCCTTAGGATCTATGCGTCTTAATACGTTTCAGCGTAGCATTCGGTTGTTATGAACCCTATTATTAGGACTGTTGATTCATTTTCCGCTTTTGAGATATTGTATTTCTGCTATTAGATTTTTGTATAAATTGTGTACTTATATGCTTCGATCTATTTTCAGATCCCACCGAAGAGATAGAGAGCGGAGAGGGATGAGGCTAGGTATGAGTCCAGGGAGGCTCATCAGGAGCCAGAGGTACCGCCACCCCCACCCCCACCCGAGTTGATCTCCACTACTCAAGTGGAAGTGATAGTGGCCCAGGGAGTTGAGGCATCGATGCAAGCTATGGTAGCTCATTTACCACAGCCACAGGCACCGCCTCCAGTGGCACCGGAAGTTCAGGCTCTAGTAGGTCTACCTTCTTGGCAGTGAGTTAGGGAGGCCTTTCAGAAGGGTCATCCACCAGATTTTCGGGGTAGCACCGATGAAGTAGAGGAATGTTATTGGAATACAAATATTCAGCAACATCTGTGCATGTTGGAGTGTACCGATGTGCAGAAATAGATGCTTGCTACCTTCCGTCTATCGGGGGCATCCTTATGGTAGTGGGAGTCAGTTACCACCGCTGAGGAGAGGGATTTGATGATGATATCCGAGTTCTGGGTGTGATTCGATAGCAAATACTTTCCACCGGAGGTAGAGGAAGAAATGAGGAAGAAGTTCAGCGAGTTAGTTCAGGGTGACCATTCAGTGGCAGATTATGAGGTGGAGTTCATCCGTTTGGCAAACTTTGTGCCAAATGAGGTGAGCGACGAGGAGCGAAAGAAGTTGAGGTTCATGGATGGTCTGGCCTGGGGGATCAGGCAGCACTTGATTGGTGATCTGGCATTGGTGACGTATACAGATGTCGTTAATGCCGCTCTTGTACATTGCCAGGATCATCGCTTCCATGAGAAGGGAAGCAAGAGGGTAGTAGAGACAAGCTAGAAGAGAAAGGTAAGGCAGTTATTACTGGTGACACAAGTGGAACTTAGTAACAAACTAGCAGTCAACAAGGGAATCAGGCTAAGAAATTTAGGCCTCGTGGATTCCGACCGGGAGGACATGGATTTAGGTAGGGTCATCCAAGCCCAAATCAGCAGCAGCAGGTTCCTCAGGGTCGTCAGGGCTAAGGGAATAATGGGGGAGGCCAGTAGGGCTAGCCACATCAGGGCCAACGATAGAGGGACGATCAGAGATGTTGTTTCTTTTGCGTCGAGACCGGAAACTTTAAGAGGGGGTGCCCGCAGAGGGGCAGAGGCTAATAGCAGGGTGCCCAATAAGGGAAGTAGGGACAGATGCCTCCATCAGAACTGACTCCACCAACCCTACAGCAGCAGGGGAAAATGCACTACGGGTGTGTGTATAACGTCCGGTATGTTACTAATCCTCCAACAGAGCAGGCACCGCCAGCGGTTGATGGTATGTTTCTCATCCATGGTCATAAGGGCAAGATACTTTTTGATAAAGTAACATCTCATTCATTCATTAAAACTAAATTTTCAAAACGGGTTGGGTTACTAGAGACCGCAGGTAGTCTCTATATGTGTGTAGAATCACCAGTAGGCAGTGGGGCCTTGATCCACTCGATTTGTCAAGATGTATACATTTTGATTGGAAGGCTTAGTTTAGCGGTGGACCTCTTACTGTTAGATATAGAGGGGTACAATGTGATCCTAGGTATGGATTGGTTGACAGGTTATCGGGCGACTATAGATTTTTATGAAAGGATAATCGTGTTCTCCATTACAGGACACGAGATGTTCCTAATAGCGATGCCTCTACCTGAGGGAGGGTCGTGCACCCACTTATATTATATCGAGGAGTATACCTTACAGGAGTTGGTAGTTCTGTTGGATTCGATTCCAGTAGTGAGGGACGTCGAGGATGTGTTCAGGAAATACCAGGGTTGCCACCCAGTAGGGAAATCGTGTTTGTAATCGATTTAGCACCGGGGACAAGACTGATTTCTCGAGAACCTTATCGTATGGCCCCTTCAGAGATGCGTGAACTGAGAGAGCCTATTCAATAGCTCCTGGGATAGGGTTTCATTCGGCGGATTACATCATCGTGGGGTACACCAGTGTTATTTGTGAAGAAGATGGATGGTTCTTATCGGTTGTACGTGAACTATAGGGAGCTGAATAGGGTGACGATACGGAATACGTACCCATTTCCTAGGATTGAGGATTTATTTTACCAATTGAGAGAGGAGTCTTACATCTCCAAGATCGATTTGAAGTCAGGGTATCATCAGTTGCGTATTCGAGAGGAGGATGTTCCTAAGACCGCTGTCCTGTTGCGGTATGGATCTTACGATTTCAGGGTGATGCCATTTGGGCTCACCAGTATGCCAGAAGTGTTCATGGATCTCATGAATAGGGTTTTCAGAGAGTATCTCGACCAGTTTGTCATCGTGTTAATTAATGACATCCTGATTTACTCGTGCAATGAGGGGTAGCAAGCAGAGCATCTTCGTATGGTTCTACAGACACTGCAAGATCACCAGCTTTATGCCAAGTTCGGGAAGTGTGGATTTTGGATACGAAAGGGATAGTTCCTGGGTCATGTGGTGTCAGACCGGGGTATCAAAATGGATCTGATTAAGGTATCAGCAGTGAGGGAGTGGGGGCAGCCCACGACACCAACTGAAGTGCGTATCTTCCTAGGACTGGCAGGTTATTACACACGATTCATTAAGGGGTTCTCAAAAATTGTGGGCCCTTTGACGAATCAGACTCGAAAAGGGGTGCCTTTTATTTGGAGTGATCATTGTCAATTATCTTTTGATGAGTTAAAGGACAAGTTGGCATCATCACCCGTACTTGTTTTGCCGAGTGGAGGACTAGAGTATCGGGTTTACACCGATGCATCCTTACAGGGACTTGGGGCTGTGCTTCAGCAGGAGGAGAGGGATATAGCTTATGCGTCTAGAAAGCTAAAGCCCCACGAGAGGAATTACCCCACTCATGACCTAGAGCTCGCAGCGGTCATTTTTGCCTTGAAGATATGGAGACATTATCTGCTAGGAGAAAATTTCACCATATTCACAGATCACAAGTCACTTCAGTATCTCTTCACACAGATCTAAATATGAGGCAGAGGCGGTGGCTAGAATTCGTGAAAGATTACCAGTTTGATATTCAGTATATCATCCTGGTAAGGCTAATGTGGTGGAAGATGCATTGAGTCGTAGACCAACTAGGGAAATATGAGAAGTCTAGAAAGTGAAGTGGATAGAGTTTCGATATGAGGATGATGTAGCCAGGTCCTGCATGTTAGCTTTATCCATCACACCATAGATCATTATGCGAGTGGTGAGGGCTCAGGCGGAGGACCAGATCTACCAGGATAGGGTACGCCAGCTGTTAGCTGAGGGAGCGAAGGGTTACTTGATCAGCTCGGAAGGTGGCCTACGTCTAAACGGGAGGTTAATTGTGCCAGAGGATGAGGAGTTGAGGCACACTGTCATGACAGAGTCCCATGGTTCAATATTTGTGGTACATCCCATCGGGGATAAAATGTACCAGGATATAAGGAGACGATATTGCTGGGCAGGAATGAAATGGGACATAGCAGAGTTTGTCTCGAAATGTACCATGTGTCAGCTCGTGAAAGTTGACCATCAGAGACCTCTAGGAATGCTACAGCCACTAGAGATTCCTGTGGGAAAGTGGGAGAGCATCTCCATGGACTTTATTACAGAGTTACCTACATCACAGAGGGGTCATGACTCCATATGGGTCATTGTGGATTGGTTGACCAAGGTGGCCCACTTCCTACCGGTTCGAACACACTTTTAGACGATGCGCTATGCGCAGCTATTCATAACGGAGATTGTTAAGCTACACGAGGTACCAGTAATTATTGTGTCTGATAGAGATAATATTTTTGTGGCCCATTTTTTGCAGAGATTTCAAGAGGCCATGGGCGCAGAGCTACGTTTGAGTACAGCTTATCACCCACTGACCGACGAGCAGACTGAGAGAGTCAATCAGATGCTAAAAGACATCCTCAGAATGTGCATTTTACACTTTTGGGGAGGAAGGGAGAGATATCTTCCTTTGGTAGAGTTCGCGTATAATAACTCTTACCAATTCACGATTGACATGGCACCATTTGAGGCACTGTACGAGAGACCTTGTCGCTCACCCGCCAGTTGGTTAGAGGTAGGGGCAACAAGTTATTGGGTTGGAGATTGTCCAGGAGACGTCTGCCAAGATAAATCTGATTTGAGGGAGGATTCGAATAGCTCAGGATAGGCAGAAGAGTTATGTTGATGCTTCGCGGAGATATATGGAGTTAGGGGTTGGGGATCAGGTATTAGTCCGGGTGTCCCCTATGAAAGGGGTGATGAGGTTCGGCAAGAAGGGTAAATTAGTACCGAGGTATGTGGGACCCTTCCCTATTATTAAGAGGGTTTAACCAGTAGCATATAGACTAGGATTTCAAGAGCATCTTGAGCGGATACACGGCGTGTTCTATATGGCATCGCTAAAGAAATATCGAATGTGCGAGAGGGACTTCTGGCACATTCCAATCAAGGAAATTTATTTACAGCCAGACATCTCATATGAGGAGAGACCGGTGGCTATTCTGGACCGTAGTGAGAGCAAGTTACAATTCAAAGTCGTTCCACTAGTTAGAGTACAGTGGGGTCATCACAACGTTGACGAGTCTACCTGGGAGTGGGAGGAGGATATGCGGGAACAATATCCAGAGCTATTCACCACAGGTATGACCTAAATTTGGGGACGAAATTCCTTTGTAAGGGGGGGAGTATATAACACCCCCTAATTTTATGCATTTAATATTTAATTAATTGGGGAAATTTTAAATTACTTGTGTGTCGTAATTTTAATTGAATTAATTATGGTAATATTTATTTAAATATTAATCAGAGAGCGAATGGTTAATATATAGGGAAATTTAATTACTAAGTGAATAGTAATAATTTATTTACATCATTACGGATATTAGTGACGGGACATTTATTTATCTCAGCCGGGAGTCTGTATAGACAAATTTGGGTGTGAGATAGGGATTTTTATAAATTAATTCGGATGTCAATTCTGAGTGCACGATTGAGTCTGGATGGGCTGAAATAGTTGAAAAAGTGTACCCGAGGGTAGTAAAAGGGTCACAAGACATTTTTAGGCATAGCTGGGCCCACACGGGGGTATTTGCATCACTTGGGCTTGGCCCATTAGGCTAAAAAGGGGATTAAGCCTAATTACTTAATTAAAATGAAAAGGGGAACGGATTATTTGAGATTAGAAAACACATAGTGGGAGAGAAAATCCTAAGGAGCAGTTAAACGCACTAGGAACCAATTTGGGGGATAAAGGAAAGAGCCAAAGGGAGGATTTCATCATCAACCTTGAGAATCACAACACCGGATCAGACCCTACGAAACCATAAGGAAGTGGTTAACTTGTTGCAGCATTTATTTTTGTTTTCAATTCATATTTATGTGATGTGAATACCTAAAATTCGTTTTGGGGATAAACGGGTACCAAAATGAAGTTTTTGTAATTGGAACATAAAATGGAAATTGTTGTAGGAATTTATGTTGTTACATGATTTTGAACAAATATTCACCTTAGTTGTGATAAACCCAGACAAATTATGAATGAAATTGAGTTAGAATTCTGGTGTTGTGACTGATTTACGAATAACTCAAGTTTTTGCCCCAATTTAGAAAAACAATAGATAACGGAAATTAAACGGGGTTTGGGGACTTTATGGTGGTTCTTTATGATGTTCTGGGGGTATTCTATTGATGAGAGGACTTGGGTTAAGCTGTAGAAGGAGTTGGGATTTTAAGGTTTTCGTCCATGGAGAAATAGACCTCCGGAGACCTGTTCGATCGATCGATGGCTGAGATCGATCGATTGATGGTCCGGGATTTTTGACAGTTTTGCGAGTTTTAATATATAAGGAAAATTAATTAAAAACTCTCCCCCATACTTTAGTTAGTGAGAAATAAGTATGGAACATTAATTCCTAAGAATTATGAAGGAAAGTAATTGGGGTTGGGAGGAACTTATGTGTGACATGCTATGGTAAAATTTGGGGAGAAATATTCCAAAATAATTAAATACGGATCGAGTGGGCGAGTCCGGGCATGTGGGTTGAGCGATACCAAGGTGTTAAATTAATTTAGGTGTAAAGCTAATTAGTTTGAGGTCGGGAATTTAGACTCGAGTTTTATTTTATTTCGGGCCATGAGAGCGAGTCCGAACATATTGGTTGGGCGACACCAAAAGTAATCTAATTAATTAAGGTGCAAATTAATTAATAATCAGAGTTGGACCATAAACTCATGATAATTTGTATAGGCTTGTGTTACGGACTTAGTACACAGGATAGTCGGGGTATTTTATATATATATATATATATATATATAAATAAAGTAGGAAACTTATGTATGTCACAAGTTGAAACTATGATGTGATCGGGTGAATTTTTTCCTTCATTTCCTATTTTGCCCCTTAAATTTTAACTTACCCTTTATTTTTCTTCTAAAATTTTACTTTAATTCATATATAAAGGGTATATTTGTAATCTGCATAAAGTTGAAGATTCAAATACGAAATCAGGGGCTCAGATTATTTTTTAACATGAGGAGATCTTTTCTAATCTCAGCATTCAATGCGTATAGTCTTTCTCTGAATTCTCAACTAGACTGTTATCCACTCACCCGTCTCTTTCTCCCTATCTCCTCAAACTCTCACTCTGAACTCAAACCTCATCTCTCAGATCTGACCCATTTTTTTGTATTCCTCTTCTACTTTAGATATGTGGAAGGTATGCTCCTAGATATTTTAGATCTAAAATATCCTCTCTCACGTTTTTTTTGTGTTTTCAATTTAGGTGCCCGGATCTACCAGGTATGCTTTCTCTTTATCATGTGGAAAGTTTTATTACTGTTTCTACCATTTTTTTGTCTTCCTCTTCTACTTTAAATATGTGGGAAGGTCTACTTCTATATATTTTAGATCTAAAATATACTCTCTCACTTTTTTTTGTGTTTTAAATTTAGGTGCCTGAATCTACCCGGCATGCTTTCTCTTTCTTACTATTTCTACCCACCACCACCACTATTGATTAATTTTTAATGATTTAGTCTTTTGATTTTTAAAAATTATGAAAATGGTGGAATTCCATTAAAAAAGTTGTTGATGGGTTTGGGTTGGGGAGTTTCTTCAGATGGGTGTGGGTTCAACTCGGTGGTTGAGGCGGGAAGATCCCGACCCAAGATGAGTCCCAACGATGGTTGTGGGGAGGTAGGGTTGCTGGGACGGGTCTAGGTTCATCTCTGTGGTTGAGGCATGGGGTTTGGATGTATGTTTCAATATGTGTATTTATGTTGTTTGTTTATGGAAAATGGGGTTTTCATTTTTGTTCTTTAGAGATTTGAACAAAACTCAATATCCCTCCCTCTTCACATTCAGATTTTGAGATTCGGGGTTCAGCACTAGTAGATCAAGCGCTATATTGCTTCTCCATGTCACTATTTCTTGCAGTGCCCCTGTGAAGTTTCTGTATGAGATCTAATGGGTACCCATCAAATTAAAGGAAACAAAGGGATAGACGGGTGGGGAGGGGGCTCGGGATGGAGCGGCGCCATGTATTCTAGGCCCCCAGATTGTGAGAACTAGGTATAAAATTGTTGTAACAACTCTCTTCCAGGCCCCAGATTTAGAGTACAAATTCATTCATCAACTCAACTGTCATGTATTAGAGTGTTACAGTATGCAACATTACAATTTAGAATATTTATTCCCGTATTACATCATTTGGTTAATGAATTCTGAGATAGAGTTAAAACTTATATCATTTTCGTTCAATTTATTATAGGAGGGCTATCCCCACACTCCTCTCATATTGCTTCACACCTTTTGAGTGATAAATGATATATGTGCTCTTATGTTCACCCCTATCATCTTTCCCCACACCCTTTGGGTGACAAATGACATTTGTGCCCTTATGTTTATATAATTTAAATGTTTAATTTTTTTCACCTCCAATTAAAATAAATATATTTAATAAGAACAAATAATTATATTTTAAATAAAAATTGTTTTTTATTAAAAAAAAACTACTTATAAAACGCAAAATCTTATCTAAATTTTCTTTACAAATTTTATTTTTGGTTAAAACTGTTTTTTTTGTACAATTTTAAAAATAATCTTGACTATTTAAAAAAAATATGGTCCGTGAGAGCGTTATGTATAGGCGGTCAGACCACCTATACATACCGCGGGCGCGGATCATTTTTTTTTTAATATGTTGGTCCGTACTAGCGGTATGTATAAAAATGAGGCTTTTTTTATTATTTTGAAAAGTCGTTAACAATATTTTGGATGTATTGCATTGTATAAATCTTGGGTAAATAGCCCCAATGGCTTTATACATGAGGTGACGACTAATGGGACTAGACATATGACATAAATAGCAATAGAAGAAAAGTAAGACAAATCTCACGCCTCTCAATGAGAGAGAACAAAGGAACAACTTTTTTTTAAAAAAACTCTTATAAACAGGACCTAATCATTAAAACAAATGATAGACCAAACAACTTTCGGCTATGGATAAATTAATATTTCACTTTAAATTGACATCGAGAATTGGAAAATACTTCATAAGGCAGTCAGGATTGTTTGGTCACTTATAAACGTAGGGATTTAGGCGACACTTGGTAATAGATTGTAATTAGTTGAGATGGACAACGGGTGGCCCAAGAGGCATGTCAACTGACAAAAGTACAAAATGGCTATCAAAGATGACTGTTGTGTGGCTCAAATTTTTATAAATATAAGAAATTTTGTTTTAATTTTTAATGTCCAATTTTTTTAAATTACATTTTGTTTTGTTTGGGAACAATTTTTTTTTGTCGTTTTGCAATTATGTACTTTGAAATTTTTTGTCATTTTGTAATCATGTATCTTGAAACTTTTTACCGTTTTGTAATTATGTACTTTGATTTTTTTGTCGTGCCTTCAGGCACGGGCATACACGTGCTTACCCCCGTATATGAAAAAGCTGCCCCCGTGTCTCGAACCGTAGACTAATCGTAGCTTTGGTGAAGTAACTTGCCATCGCATCAAGGCACGACTTAATGCTTTTCAAAATTATCAGCGTGCCTTTAGGCACGGGCATACCCTAGTATATATACATATATATATATATGGTGTGCGATAGTATATATATGGTGTGTGCGCATTAATATCAGTGGCTAGATATCATTATTATATATACTCTAGTACTATCAGGGGAGGTTGCGCATAGAGGGTGAATCCCCTAGCTTGAGGAGTAGGGCGAGTATATCCCCAGATCATAGCGTCCATTATATGGGTGAGGGGCATCTCACTTTCAGGAAAGGAATATAACCGCCTCCAATATTTATGTTATTAACCAAGTTAGTGAGCGATTCTGACTTGGGGTAACTAGGTTATGTAAATACACCTAATGGGACAGCACTTTAGAGAATATACATCCGGTGAGTTATTACTCGGGAGGATGCTCATCATTAATTACTATTTCAACATATGTGTGATTGTTGTAATATGACTATACGTATGTAATGGGATAAATATTTATATATGAGTAAATTCATACAGGTCGGGTATTGTATTATATGTATAACGGGTGTGAAAGTTATATGAATTTAAGAAGGGGAATGATTAATTAAGTTAATGTTGATAATAACTTAGAAATCATAATTTCGAAATACTCGGTTAGAGTAGGGTGGTTGCAAGGCGTTATATAGGTTATCTAGTTTTGGGATAAATAACTTGGGAAATTAATTAAGGCGTTAGTAGTGCACATATTAAAGGAGGGGTGAGAATATCAAACTGAGGAGTGCGACACTAACTAAAATATGAAGAGCATGCATACATATTTATTAATGCAAGTTAATCAATTGCTAAATTTTTTCCAAATGTTTTGGGTTCTAACCCTTGCTATAAATATTTTTAAAAAATCTTTTAGATATCCAGCCACAGGAACGCCAGACTTGACTCATCCAGGGATTCGTTGCTGCAGCATATGTGGATGTTGTGGGAGTTTGATAGGCGCCTCATTCTTTTCATTTCTAGCGTAGAAATTTCTATCAATTACTCGAGCATGTCGCTCACAGCTCTATTTAGAAATTATGTCAGTCTTATGGAGATTTTTATTATCTGTCTTTACATTTGTTGGATTTGAGCCGATGATTTATTCGGTCAGTTTATTAAATGTGATTGGTTGATTTCAGTTAATTGTGATTTTTTAAATGATTATGTTTTCGCATGAGTATTTTTCTTTGAAGTAAAGCTAGATAAATTTTGGCACCAGTCTAATTTTCTCACTTAGGTGGTTAGTAATTAAAAAGGCGACAGTGATGCTAAAAATGAACAAACTGAGAAATATGTTCTAATTTAATTGAGGACTGATCACCCAGGGTTAATTATGTGGGGTGTCACACTCACTTAGTATAAGTCTTATTGGGTCATCAGTGTTTAAAGATTTCAAACAAGTCATACTTTGTTTAATGATATATGCAATTCCCCTTATTTTAGAGGACATAACCCGTCTCGCCGCTAGGGTCATATACCCTACTAAGAAGTTGTTGACAAAGATAAGGATGGAGGGAGTATGCGATAAATAAAATATTATTTTGATATACAACCAACTTGCGACGACAAGATCATCCAGTGTCATTTATACAAAAGGTGTTCGTTACCCCCCTTTGCCTTCTTGATGGCATTTTTTTTAAGAAAGCGAGTTGCGCGTAAAAATGGAGTTTCTAAGGTGTGCATAAAATGACCATGTCTCTCCAAATGCTACATAGAGATGCTCTGCCGATTAAATTGACGAGTATGTACGAATCTTAGATAATAGTGCCATTAAGATATTGAGGAGGTTTTGAGCCTCAATGTAATGCTCCACTATGATTTTATGAGTAAATTGTGATATTTTCATGGCAACATGTAGTATTTTACATATGAAGTTTAGCTTTGTTTAATGACATATGTAATTCCCTGTCTTTTAGAGGTCAAAGAGGAACATAACCCATCCTGTTGCTTGGGCCATATACCATGCTAAAAGTTGTTGACATAGATAGGGAGGGAGGGCATTTGATATTTATGAAATATTATTTTGATGTACAATTAACTCGCGATGCCAAGATCTTCCAGTGTCGTTTTCATAAAAAGTTGTTCATTATGCCTTTGTATTCTTAATGAAATTGTTTTTTCATAAAGCGAGATGGGCGTAAAATTGGAATTTCTTTGTGAGCATAAAATGATCGCGTCCCTCTGAATGCTTATATAGAGATGCTCTGCCTATTAAATTGACGAGTATGTATGAATTTCAAAAAGTATTGCCATTGAGATATTAAAGTGGTTTTGTGCCTTGGTGTAATGCTCCACCATGACTTTGTGAGTAACTTGTGAAGTTTTTGTGGCAAGATATAGTATTTTTCACATGTATTTATTTAATTGCAATCATCATTGACGAATTGAAAAATAAAAGTTTTTATTTCATTCTTGGGTTGCTATTATATAAAATAACAAATGAAAAGTTTTAATTGATCATCCTACCAAAAATTGTCCCACTTTGAAGGCATCCAATGTATAAGTGTTAGTTGCGTTGAACGATGGCTGGCGATGGAGCGGGCATATCCTCATCATTCACACAGTAATAGAAAGATGGGTCCATTTTAAACTCGGGACGCTTCCACCAGTCGGTGACTCTCGTGTAATGTTGAACACGTTTACATGCATGTTGAATTTTTTTAGATGCTCCATTTGGTGTACCCATAAATTTACCAAACAACTTCGCTAACATTGTTGTAAATTCTGAGGCAGCTTCTTTGAAATCAATGTATAACTCGGCTCATTGCCTAATGTGAAAAAAATTGGCCAAATATTTGATTGGTGGTAATAAGTGAGGAATGAGAGGAGAATAAATAGGTTTAATTCAATCGTTAATGGCGCAACATCTAGCACCATAGTGGTTTATATGTTAGCATCTCTCCGACCATACTTGGTGTGACAAATCTAGAAGCAAAATTATCTCAAATTAATCACATGTTTTGAAAATAAAAATACTATTTTAATTAAAATTTTAGAATGTCATTTCTCCCTAATTAGTCGTGCAAAACATAATGATAAAAAACTTTATATTTATCATTGTCAACAAAAATGTCAAAATTTTGTTAAAGCTAAAATTACTCTAGCAATACTTCGTGCTTGCGTATGGCTGCAGGTTTTCATGGTCCACTCCCAATAGGTGAGTCCAATGTGTTTAGGAGATTCTTCCTTATTTGAAATAAAATAGATAAAAAAGGCTCAGTTGTTGAAATAAAATACATAAATGAATCTCCTTTATTTAAAAATCCAATGATGTCATAGCCAAGACTACACGCATCCATAACAATTGACTAACACGTAATATAAAGAAATGCAAGTTCAAAAAAAAATCATGTCAAGTCCAGTACAAAAACAGATTTGCGCAAGGGACAAATCCCATAAGATGTGTAGCAGTGGTCACAGACTGCAAAAGAAAACTGGCGACGCGCATTTAATGAGATGAACAAATCAGAACACTATAAACTGCTATATGAGACGCAGGGCCCAAGAGAGTTTGCAAAGCCAAATAATAAGTTTTTTTTTTTAATAACTGATGTGACATATAAGCAAATGACAAGATGGAGATTAATAAGGACCAAGTCTTACACTAGAAGTTCTTATTTGGTCACAAGCCAAAGTGACTAAAGTTAGATTCACATAGGACGAAATCTATTAGAGCTTTGCTAGGCTTATAGAAACAGGTATAAAGAAGTGAGAAAAACCAAGCCATACATGCATATGTATAACATTCCAAAAAAAAAAAAAATTTGACTTAAAAAAAATTATTACGTAACTTTTATAAAAATATATAGTGTCAGCTTATTTTAAAAAAAATAATTTCATTTTAAAAAAATGTTTCGGCTCATAATTGATTAGTCACGCAA
Source organism: Sambucus nigra (assembly GCA_949130495.1). Lineage (NCBI taxonomy): Eukaryota > Viridiplantae > Streptophyta > Magnoliopsida > Dipsacales > Adoxaceae > Sambucus > Sambucus nigra. The sequence continues at coordinate 458,319,081 of OX422209.1, read as the reverse complement.
TTAAAATCATAAATCAAGAAATATGTATGTGTGCTTAATGTGTCAAGTGCAAATGTGCACCACACGTGAATACCTTTACTCGAATATGTCGTTATGTAAAGTCAAGGTATGTAGAGTCGGAAATAAACAGGATAATACCATAATAAATATTTATAGAATGACTTAATAAAAATGTGTTTGGAATCATCAAAATCAATATATTAAGTTAAACTAAAATGTACATTAATTAAACTAATTTAATTAATTAGGGATAAAATACATTTTCGTTAACAATCTCCCCCTTTTTGATGATGACAAACAATGATTCACAAATATTCATAAAATGAAATATTAAGCCCAAATAGTGAATCATAAATATTTCTCCCCCTTTGACATTATCAAAAAGGTATTTCATATAAATTTAGTATCAACGAATAAAAAGCGAAGCTCCCCCTATCAAAAATAATTTATGCATGGGATATAACCAAAAATCGCAAAGGGCATAAAAATTTTCAATACGCACATGCGTCAACATAAATTCATCATAAATATTCATAGCATGTATTTGAATTTGTAGATAGACAAAAATATCATCAAAAAAATGCATAAGTCACAAAAATGATAAATGATAAATGATACCAATAGTTGTCTGATACCAATTGTTGTAGTCACACAAATCGTGCGTTGCACATAATGATTTCTTGGAACAACTTTTTACGCAAAAAAAATAGGAATCACAACTCAATGTTCTCAATTAATGCAATTATGAGAGATATATCAATTAGCTCAATCATCTTTCTCAATAATAAAATTTCAGCGTATAAATTTTGAATAGGCGCATATCAATTGTTGTATAAATCATCGTGATAGAATAAGCTTTTCAAGCACACAACATGAAACATTTCATAACTATATGTTTTAAATAATTTGAATTAAGCACATAACATGAGTTTAGAAATAGCGGAAAAAAAATATATAGCATTTTGCTCTAGCTTTGCCGTTTTCAAGATACGAGCTAAAATTCTCGGAATAATCAACTAAATTGAAAAATCCATAACAATATATCAAAGTTATGATCAAGCATTTTTTGAACAAATAATCAAACAAATTTGAATAAACTTTTATCTCCCCCTAAGGGATACCAATTAAGGCAAATATGCATATAACAAATAATGTGCATCTTTTTCATGAGATAAAATATTATCAATATTTTTTTTAATTATCTTCTAATAAGATGTAATATTTCCATGAAAGTCATTTAAATCAATTTTTCAAGAATGAAACATATAATGAGGCCATAATAAACCAAACTCAATAATTTCAGATTTTAAATAATGAGAAGCTCGACACAAAATCAATATATTCAGATTTTCAACAAATACCAAACAATTTGTTCAGGAACTTCAAAATCCATCCATCAATAAATTTCTCAAAAATGAAAGTGACATAAGGTAATCAACTTCAATATATTTTCAGATTTTTAAGCACAAACTTTATAAGAGTCATTTTGTTCCAAAAAAAAATAATGTTCTTTATAAAAGACAATATTATTCAACTAATCATGCCATGAAATTAAAACATAAAAATCTTAATAATCATCTGATTTTTCAAGTAACACAAATGTTAACTATAAAAAGTATATACTTCATGAGATGTCACTAATATTTAATTAATGGCACAAAACATGTAACATGACATAAATTTAGCACATAAAGATTAATATGATCATATCATCAAAATTAATGAGTGCATATCATAAAATCATCAAGTAGCTCATATGACTAACATTTATACATATGACACTTTATCAAAAAAATTCTCAAATGACATTTTCGTCTCAATTTAATATACGATAAGGTCATGAATTAATATAAAATCATTAATTACAAATATATGTCTAAGTGTAACACACAACGATTATGAATTCTCATCTCTAAAGATTATCATCAAAATCTAGTGCATGTTTTACAACATAAAACAATCTAGAATAATAAATGTATAAATTAACATGTGATGTCTAAATCATCTAGAGCAAGCTTATATGAGTTAACAAATAATCTAAGTATGGAAATATATCATAAAATAAATCATCAACAAATATATGATTTTAAATTCATGAATGGTGTTCCTTACCACCTTACCAATACCAAAGATGTATTCATGAAGATTTCTTCCAAGTGTGGCATTTTCAACATTAGGCAATGATACTTGAAATTTGTAATATGACCAAATCATATGCCTTGAAAATCCACATTCCATCTCAAAATGCAACCTACACAACTTTAAAGATTTTCTCTTTTCCATCCAAGAATGTGTTAGGTCCATAAAGCAATATTAAATAGAAAATTTCAGAATTCATTTTCTTATCAAAAATTCAAGCGTACTCATAATAAAAGATAATCATCGCGATCAATAATGATACTCAACTTATACTAGAATGTAAGTAACAAATAATAATCATCAATGTCAATTTTATCATGTACTAAAATTTTCATTAATCCATATACAAAGAAATAATTTAATATCCATAGCATTTTTGACTTAAAACAAATTATTCACATTTTCAACCATTGAGATTAATAAGAAATAAATCAAATTTTAAATCCTTAATCACAAAACAAATATTTTCAAGTGATGAATGGTGTCAAATTCAAATAAGCATACAAGGTGTAAGAATCTTATGAAATAATCTTTCACGAAACTAAGCATATTAAATATGAAAACAATATATCACAAAATTTATCGAGAAAAGAAATGTGTTCAACAACAAAAATCTAACACTAATTGAATTCTCATAATTTTTTTGTTCAAGTCCCAATACCGGTTTTGCACCTAAAAACTTTATCTTTTGGAACCCAAAAAGAGTGTGGCAAACTACGGTTAGCATACATAATTGTTTCTTTCAGAATCCAAGCTAATTTTGTATTATATTTTCTTTTCTAAATTTACAAAATTTAGAGTAATGTGTATGTCTACCACAATATGAGCATAAAGAATTAGAATGACTAGATGAGGCATCATTTCGAAATAAATTAGAATAATTCTTTTTCTCATTTTCTTCCTCATATCCTATACCATTATTATTAAAACGAATTCTTTGTTTTTCAATAATTTTATGAAAATAATCATTTCCTTTAGTAAAGGTATCTAAAGATTTCTTTAAATATTCAATTTCCTTTTTTAACTCAATATTTTCAGATTCAAAAGAATTAGGGACACTAACATATTTTTCTTTTTTCAAAGATTTAATTTCATTCTTTAAAGATTCATTTTCTAATTTCAGATTATCAAAATGTTTTGAAATAAAATCACATTTAGCATGAGTCTTTTTAAGTGCAATGAACTTCTTTCCAATATCTTCATATTTTTCATACAACTCATTAAATGCATCTTGTAATTCATCATAATCATCAACAGTATCATCTCCAATATCATGATTTGCACTATAAGTAGAATATGATTCATCATTACTAATGCAAGGGTTAGATTGTACCTCTTCATTACCAATTTCCATGAGACAAGGAGTAATAGATTCTTCAACGCTTGATTCATCAATATTAGCATATAGGCAAGGGGTGCACAAATTTTTACTAAGTGCATCAAAATCAGAATTTTCAGGGAAGTTTTCCTTCAAAATAAAGTTGGAAACATTTGTTCCACTGCACATCCATTTTCTTTTCATATAATGAAATAAGGAGTAGCTACAAGAGATCAAACATTTTAGCATACAAATAATAAAAATGTAAAGTGCAATATTTAAAATAAATACAGAATAGTTTGTCATGATCTTTAACTCTATGATTGTTAAATCAAAATAAATAAGAAGAGCACTAGCTCTGATACCAATTGTTGCCCAGAAAAATACTCAAGAGGGGGGGTGAATTGAGATTTTACAAACTTTTCGGGTTATATTAATATTTCAGAAAATATTTAATTTAAAACACTTAATACAAATTTCAGATTAAATAAATCTTAAAAGGTTAAACCAATAATGCTTAAATAAAAGTTACCAATAAATTTAAACAATTTAAAACAGAGTTTGAAACACACAATAAATAAATTATCAAATAAATACTTTCAATTGATTAAACAAGAGAGTACAATAACCAATAAATAAATAATCAATTTTCGTATTTTATATTCTGGATTTAATCAAAAGAGATTCACACAAGAATATCAAATAATATCACCAATTAATTTAAACAAGATAAATCACAGATTTGAACACTCAAATAAATATTTAATAAAAATTAATGTTCTGAAATAATTAATTATTACGAAAATAATTATTTTTGTCTTAAAATAAAATTATCAAATTTTCAGAATTAATTCTATTGTAAGTGTAAGTGCTTAAAATAAAGATAACCAATCACACACAAGCAAATAAATAAATATAAGTGCTGAAAATAAATGACACCGTATTTTAACGTGGTTCGGCCAAAACCCGGCCTACGTCCACGCGCCAAGAGAAAGCTTCCGTCTCCGGCGCTTCACTAGTCCTGATCCACTTGTACGGTAGGATCAAACCACCATTTACAGACACTTGAAGCAAATACCGGCTCCAAGAACAACCGAAGCTAAAATCCCAGCTTCAAACAAATCTGAATGTTGAATATAAAGTTTGAATGTTGAAACTCTCTAAAATACAAATTAATCTGAGTTTCTTCTTGAGTGAGACTTCTCTATAAATCTAATTTTTGGCACTAGTCTTCTTCTTGAAATTTTTGTAGCAGAATAATGATTCTTATGCTCTTCAAATTTCCTCTTCAACAAATATTGATTGTTGCTGTCCCAAATATGTAGAGCTGAATAAATTTCTGTTTGCTCTCTTTTAGATATTTTCGTGTGTCCTAACTTTTACAAAAACTTGGTCTGCTTTTGTAGCTTGAAAAAAAATAATGACCGTTGAAGAAAGCTTTTTTTTTTTTTTGCTGAACTCATCATCAACTTGGAGCATTAATGAACTGATAGAGAGAGATGGTGAGGTGCAATAAATGCTCAATATCCTTGAAATGCAGATCGTATCTGATGAACTTTTTTTTTTGTTGTCTAAAATAATGTTAGAGTGATAGAGAGAGTAAAATATAAAATGGGGTCTTTTGCAAGCTGTCCATCAATCACCATAATTATATGAAAGGTATACATATATATATATTAAAAAAAATATTTCTCGAACTGATATATATATATAGAAAATAATTCCTGATCTCAAAAAAAATTTCTGACTGATATTTAAAAAATATATTTGCGAACAGATATAAAAAATTCGGACAGTAAGGAAAATTTCGAACAGATATTTTATATAAAAAAAAATTCCGAACTGATATATAAAATAAGTCTCTGATAGATAAATATAAAAGAAAAATTTCCGAACTCATACATATAAATAAAAAGATTTCGAACACATATACATATCTTTGATAAGGGCAACCACAATAAAGGTACACGCACGCAGTATGTCCAATTGCTTTGGCAGTGAGCTAGACAAGGACTCCAACTTTATGTCTTGGCAATAGATAACGTGTGTCAGAAGTGGGTAGGACAACACAAGGTTTTGTGCATAAGGTTTTGTATACAAACATATATGTATGCGTCAAAATGAATGTATAAAAAAAAATCGGAACAGAATTTTTTCGAGAGAAAAAAAATAAACTTGAACAGATATTAAAAAATATTTCGGACGAAAAGGAATTCGAACAAATATTTTTGAGAAATATATTTCAGATTTCGGTCAAAGAAAAAATATAATAGATTTCGTATATATATAAAAAAAATCCGGATAAATATTTATAACTGATTTTCGTTAAAACAATTTCGGATATAAAAATTTTCGGATAAAAATTTATAACAGATTTTCGTTAAAAAAGTTTCGGATATATAAAAAATATAACAGATATATATATTAAAGATTTTTTTAACGGATATAAACGTTAACTGAAATATCATTTTGGAGTACATAAATGAATCTCCTTTATTTAAAAATCCAATGATGTCATAGCCAAGACTACACGCATCCATAACAATTGACTAACACGTAATATAAAGAAATGCAAGTTCAAAAAAAAATCATGTGAAGTCCAGTACAAAAACAGATTTGCGCAAAGGACAAATCCCATAAGATGTGTAGCAGTGGTCACAGACTGCAAAAGAAAACTGGCGACGCGCATTTAATGAGATGAACAAATCAGAACACTATAAACTGCTATATGAGACGCAGGGCCCAAGAGAGTTTGCAAATCCATACATGCATATGTATAACATTCCAAAAAAAAATATTTTAAACTTAAAAAAAATTATTACGTAACTTTTATAAAAATATATAGTGTCAGCTTATTTTAAAAAAAATAATTTCATTTTAAAAAAATGTTTCGGCTCATAATTGATTAGTCACACAATTAAAATCATAAATCAAGAAATATGTATGTGTGCCTAATGTGTCAAGTGCAAATGTGCACCACACGTGAATACCTTTACTCGGATATGTCGTTGTGTAAAGTCAAGGTATGTAGAGTCGGAAATAAACAGGATAATACCATAATAAATATTTATAGAATGACTTAATAAAAATGTGTTTGGAATCATCAAATTCAATATATTAAGTTAAACTAAAATGTACATTAATTAAACTAATTTAATTAATTAGGGATAAAATATATTTTCGTTAACAGGAAAGCATTTTTTTCAATGATAATAAACAGCAACTACAAGTGAAGTTCAATAAACTCCTTGAGTTAAGTTGAGTCGTGGCGTGAAAAAGGTGAATCACAAGCTTATTGAAAAGCCGAATTTGTATTAAACTGAGAAAATTTATTTGAGGTAGATTTAAGAACAAATGATTAGTGTTAAGGATCAATAATTTACTCTTATTAGGAAGTTAAAAGAGGGGGCAAAAAATATTGAGCTCACATGAAAAGTTTAATACCTTGAAATTTTCTCTCATTGAGTTGTAACGTGCATATGAGGTGCTAAAGGAACAATGAGGAAAGCTGAAGAAAGATTTTTAGAGTCTAACAAGGTTAGACTTGACCTCTAAGTGTCTTAAGAAAAGTTAGAGAATATGTTCCTTGCATTATCTCAATCCTTAAGGAGAAAACAAGTCTCGACTATGATGGCGTGTGATGGTCGAAGCTAAAGAATGAGATCATGTTTGTCAGAGTGTCACCAAACACACCTCCTCTTATTCCCCCGATAATTACTCCTAAGGAGAAGAAGGTGGATCCTACACAATAGTACTTCTGCACTTAGTGCAAGATGAAGACTGACATTATAGACTATTACCACCATCTTGTACAAAGTGGGTATGTTCCTCCACGATTAAACATAGATTTCTAAGAGATCCAATAACACGTTGAGTGTATAATAATCATATCATATCTAGTTTAGGATTCTATCTCTCACGTTTAAATGATGTCTTAGAGTGTACTAGTTTCTTTTTTTGGGGTTTTATATTTTTTGAAAATTAAAAAAATATTTTAATTTTTTTTGAGAAAATTTGAAAATATTTTGTTTTATTTCTTAAAATCATAAAACCCCAAAAGGTTTTTTGTCTTTGTGATTTTTGTGATTTTTTATATCTAATAATAGAGGATGAAGGAACAACATCATGTGACCTGCCTCCCTTTTATAGGTTTTTTGAATTTCCAAGGATAATATGATCTTAAAGTAAACATCACTTAGTCATTATCTTTGGGGATATCCCAGAAACAACCTATAGCAATCGTGTCTTAGGGCCCATTTGGTTCGCTACTCAGAAAACTCGATTTAAACGATATTTTTAAATACATTTTTTGTGTTTATAATTATTGATGTGCGTTTGGTAAAGTTTTTCTAAATACAGTTTTTTTAAAATTTGACAAAATTGGAAATCATGTATATTTATATTGTGTGTATATATATATATGTGTGTGTGTGTGTGTGTGTGTGTGTGTGTGTGTGTGTATAACATACATAAAACTTTAATACATACATAATAAATGAATGTATACATATATACATCATTAATTATATACATGTACATTTAATATCATGTACTTTTAGGTATATTTAATGTGTTATACACATGTACATTTAGTATCATGTATTTTTAGGTAGGAATACATATATGATACCTCATTAAAAATATTTAATGAGGTATTTAATGAGGTATATTGTATGTATACCTCACTAAATATACCTAACCTCATTAAATATATTTACTGATATTATGATGTATGTATGTATGTATGAATTCATGTATCATGTATGTATGAAAGTTTTATGTATGTTTATATATATATATATATATATATATATATATATATATATATATATATATATATAATATTGCATGTCTAATTCACTATAAAGTTATATACATATATGAATTGATAATATTTTTTAATATATATGTACTATATGTATATTTTATATTATTCCATGCGTTAAGAATACATGTATAAAGTTATATATAAGTATCATGTATCCATTGATAATATTATTTAACTTTATATTATTTCCTACGTAATTTTATGTACATGTACATATATATATTTTATTTATAAGAGTTACACACATATTAATGTATTATGTATGTATATTATATATTAAGGTATAACGGTATTAAACTATTAAGAATGAATGATTTTGAGTTGAAAAAAAAAACAAGAAGTTACAAAACACCCTAAACCCGTTTTCTTAAAAACTTGATTATAACACAGAAATATTATAATTATGTATTTAAAAATAGGTTGCCAAACACAAATTTTTATCAGAATTGTATTTAAACACAAAAAACAGAATTATAATTGCAAACCAAACAGGCTGTTAGTCTTTACCATATCGCACATCGACACAAGAGCTTCTATGCCACACATTTTCACTCAATCGAATCATAGTTTTTTCGTTATATTTTTAAGTGTTCTTGTAAGAACCATTACTTGTGAGTTTATTTAAATAATGATGATAGAATCTTTAGTAAGATCAGTCTAAAAAGGTTGATAGATACCATTGATAAAAAACTTAAACAAATATTTCTATAATTAAGAGAAATAGAATTCAATATTGATGCAATTGAATATTTTCAAAAGAAAAAAAAATCTTAAAAATCACAAATGGAGGGTGGTTAGCTTTAGAGCTTTATCGAAATAACTTAACCCTTTTAAGTATGGTTTATTAGTGTTAGAAATTAATCAAATAGGTTGGTTAGGGGGTTTGTGTGGAGTTTATATAAGAGCCACTATCTTTTTGGGTCCTTTAACCATTCCCATTCATTTTAGGTTAGATTTGTAGGGTTTCAAAGTTTAAAATCGTTCGGTGCGAAGTGTCATTCGTTTTTCCTTTTTTGTTTTCGTTCTATTTTTCTTTTTTAGTGCTTGTCAACAAGGGTTTGACATTTATTATCCTATGTTTTTTGCTGAAGGAGAGCAGTTGGTGCTCTCATTCGAACAAGTCCAAGTGGCTCAAATAAAGATATGTCGTTTAAAAATATTTTGTGTTCACCGAGTGTCTTTTTTACTTCTCACAGTCTCAAGCCTCCACAATACTAATTTTTAAGTAAGCTAGACCTATAAACCTCATTCTCCTTACACATTTCACAAGCCAAATGTTGGATTTCGGGTTTTTAACCGTGTAGATTGCGTTTACAACATCTATCTTTTGTTTTATCTCATAAATATAAGGTCGAAATACAATTAGAAATAAAAGTAAAAGACAAAAAAGAAATTCCGGTTCATGGTCTCAGAAATTCATAAACATAAATGAGATCTGTTGAGCTCTTACCTTTTTTACTAAAAATATCTCATGCGATTCAGTCAACAAATATCGAACCGAATGCCACCACTTACAGATTTCTAGTATGCTGAGAGAGTCGTAACATTCGAGACGAAGTGGGTTTTTGATGGGTTAAAATGCGTTAGAAGCGGAGAAAAAAAGGGAAATCGATTTGGCACCTAAAGGAGATGTGGGTTTAGTTGTGGGATATTTAGTTAAAAGAATGGCGGTTACTTTTCAAAAATTAACTACAGTACATCTTTAATTGTAAAACTAAGGGTGTGTTTGATAAATAAGATGAAAAATAAGCGCTAAGAGTCAATTTTCATGGAATTAAAAATTTGAAAATATTTTTCATGGAAAAAATTTGTTGGTGTTGTTTGATTGCAATTATTTTTAAGGTGAAAAATGTTATATTTTCCATCTTTTGTGTTTGATTCCCAATATTTTTCATGGAAAAAAAGTAAAAAATATATATATATAAATTAGAAAATTAATAAAAATCCCAGAAAATTAATAAATAAATAAATCCAAAATGTGAATAAAACCCCCAAAATAAGGAAAAAATCCATAAAATGAATAAAGACCCAAAAATAATGAAATAAAAAAAATATGAATAAAAACCCAAAAATAATGAAAAAAATTACAGAAAGCGAATAAAAATCCAAACCCAAAAATAATGAAAACAAACATAGAAATTGAATAAAACTCCAAAAATAATGAAAAAAAATCCAAGAGATGAATAAAACCTCAAATGTAATGAAAAAATTTCAAAAAGTGAATAAAACCCCCAAATAATGAAAAAAATACAGGATATTAATAAAAACCCCAAAAAAACGAAAAAAAATCCAAAAAGTCAATAAAACCCAAAAAAACGAAAAAAATACAGAAAGTGATTAAGACCCCAAAAATAATGAAAAAAAATCCAAAAAATGAATAAAAACCCAAAAATAGTGAAAACAAAATCCAGAAAGTGAATTAAAATCCCAAAATAATTTAAAAAAATACAAAAAGTGAATAGAATAGCAAAAATAATGAAAAAACTTTTTGTATTTTTCATTATTTTTGGAGTTTTATTCACTTTATGTATTTTCTTCTTTTTTTTCATTTTTTCGTATTTGTTTTCATTATTTTTGGACTTCTATTCACTCTATGCATTTTTTCATTATTTTTGGCGTTTTTTCATTTATGGATTTTTTTCATTATTTTTGGAGTTTTATTGACTTTCCGTATTTTTTCATTATGTTTTGGATTTTATTCATTTTCTTTATTTTTTTTCATTATTTTTGGGGTTTTATTCACTTTCTGGATTTTTTCATTATTTTTGGACTTTTATTCACTTTCTGTATTTTTTTTCATTTTTTGGGGGGTTTTAATCACTTTCTATATTATTTTTTTCATTATTCTTGGGTTTTATTCACGTTATGGAATTTTATTTTTATTATTTTTGGATTTTTATTCATTTTCTGTACTTTTTTCATTTTTTTTGGAGTTTAATTCACTTTTTGTATTTTTGTCATTATTTTTGGTGTGTTTTTTACTTTTTTTGGAATTCTTTCATTATTTTGGGGGCTTTATTCACTTTCTATATATTTTTTAATTATTTTTGGGTTTTTAATCAATTTCTGGATCTTTTTCATTACTTTTGGATTTTTATTCATTTTCTAAATTTTTTCATTATTTCTGGGGTTTTAATCACTTTCTGGATTTTTTCATTATTTTCGGGTTTTTATTCATTTTCTGTATTTTTTCATTATTTTTGGAGCTTTATTCACTTTGTGTATTTTTTCATTATTTTTTGTTTTTCTGAATTTTTTTCATTATTTTTTTGGTTTTATTCACTTTCTGGATTTTTTGTCATTATTTTTGGTGTTTTATTCTCTTTTTGAATTTGTTTTAATTATTTTTGGGTTTTTATTCATATTTTGGATTTTTTTTCATTATTTCTGGGTTTTTAATGAGTTTTTGGATTTTTTTATTATTTTCTGGTTTTTATTTATTTTTGTCAATTTTTTAATTATTTTTTGGCTTTTTATTTATTTATTTCGTTATTTTTGGAGTTTTATTCACTTACTGCTTTTTTTTCATTATTTTTGGGTTTTTATTTATTTTCTGGATTTTTTTCATTGTTTTAAAGAAATCAATTCCATAGAAAATTTTGTTTATCGAGCATCCAAAAGATGAAAAATGACTTTATATATTGCATTTTTCATGAAAAATTAGTGTTATCAAACAAATCTTAAAAATTATACTTTATTAGGGAAAAAAATTATTCGTACACAATCGTACTTCTGCACTTAGTGCAAGATTAAGACTCACATTATAGACTATTACCACCATCTTGTGCAAAGTGGGTATGTTCCTCCACGATTGAACATTGATTTCTAAGAGATCCAAGAACACGTTGAGTGTATCATAATCATATCATATCTAGTTTAGGATTCTATCTCTCACGTTTATATGATGTCTTAGAGTGTATCAGTTTCTTTTTTTTTTGTATTTTTTGAAAATTAAAAAAATATTTTTTTTTTTTTTTTGAGAAAATCTGAAAATGTTTTGTTTTTTTTCTTAAAATCATAAAACCCCCAAAAGATTTTTGTCTTTGTGATTTTTGTGAATTTTTATATCTAATAATAGAGGATGAAGGAACAACATCATGTGACCTATCTCCCTTTTATAGGTTTTTTGAATTTCCAAGGATAATATGATCTTAAAGTAAACATCACTTAGTCATTATCTTTGGGGATATCCCTGAAACAACCTATAGCAATTGTGTCTTAGGGCCCATTTGGTTCGCTACTCAGAAAACTCAATTTAAAAGATGTTTTTAAATACAGTTTTTTGTGTTTATAATTATTGATGTGCGTTTGGTAAAGTTGTTTCTAAATACAGTTTTTTTAAAATTTGACAAAATTGGCAATCATGTATATTTATATTGTACACACACACACACACACACACATATATATATATATGTGTGTGTGTGTGTGTGTGTGTGTGTGTGTGTAACAAACATAAAACTTTAATACATACATGATACATTAATGTATACATACATACATCATAAATTATATACATGTATATTTAATATCATGTATTTTTAGGTATATTTAATGAGGTATATACATGTACATTTAGTATCATGTAGTTTTAGGTAGGAATACATACATGATACCTCATTAAAAATGTTTAATGAGGTATCATGTATGTATACCTCACTAAATATACCTAACCTCATTAAATATACCTAAAATTAGATAATATGCATGTATTTTTAGGTATATTTAATGAGGTATACATACAGGATACCTCATTAAATATATTTAATGATATTATGATGTATGTATGTATGTATGCATTCATGTATCATGTATGTATGAAAGTTTTATGTATGTTTATACATATATATATATATATATATATATATATATATATATATATATACACGCAATGATATTCCGTGTCTAATTCACTATAAAGTTATATACATATATGAATTGATAATATATTTTTAATATATATGTACTATATGTATATTTTATATTATTCCATGCGTTAAGAATACATGTATAAAGCTATATATAAGTATCATGTATCCATTGATAATATTATTTAACTTTATATTACTCTATACGTAATTTTATGTACATGTACATATATATTTTTTATTTATCAGAGTTACACATATATTAATGAATTATGTATGTATATTATATATTAAGGTATAACGACATTAAATTATTAAGAATGAATGATTTTGACTTGAAAAATAAAAAAAAGAAGTTATAAAACACCCTAAAACCGTTTTCTTAAAAACTCGATTATAACACAGAAATATTATAATTCTGTATTTAAAAATAGGTTGTCAAACGCAAATTTTTATCAGAATTGTATTTAAACACAGAAAACAGAATTATAGTTGCAAACCAAACAGGCTCTTAGTCTTTACCATATCGCACATCGATACAAGAGCTTCTATGCCACACATTTTCACTCAATCGAATCATAGTTTTTTTGTTATATTTTTAAGTGTTCTTATAAGAACCATTACTTGTGAGTTTATTTAAATAATGATGAGAGAATCTTTAGTAAGATCAGTCTAAAAAGGTTGATAAATACCATTGACAAAAGACTTAAACAAATATTTGTATAATTAAGAGAAATAGAATTCAATATTGATACAATTGAATACTTTCAAAAGAAAAAAAAAAGAAAATCTTAAAAATCACAAATGGAGGGTGGTAAGCTTTAGAGCTTTATCGAAATAACTTAACCCTTTTAAGTATGGTTTACTCGTGTTATAAATTGATCAACGAGGTTGGTTATGAGGTTTGTGTGGAGTTTATATAAGAGCCACTATCTTTTTGGGTCCTTGAGACCATTCCCATTCATTTTAGGTTAGATGTGTACGGTTTCGAAGTTTAAAATCGTTCGGTGCGAAGTGTCATTCGTTTTTCCTTTTTTGTTTTCGTTCTATTTTTCTTTTTTAGTGCTTGTCATCAAGGGTTTGACCTTTATTATCCTATGTTTTTTGCTGAAGGAGAGCAGTTGGTGCTCTCGTTATAAACAAGCCCAAGTGATTCAAATAAAGATATGTCGTTTAAAATCATTTTGTCTTCACCGAGTGTCTTTTTTACTTCTCACAGTCTCAAGCCTCCACAACGCTATTTTTTAAGTAAGCTAGACCTCTAAACCTCATTCTCCTTACACATTTCACAAGCCAAATGTTGGATTTGGGGTTTTTAACCGTGTAGATTGCGTTTCCAGCATCTACCTTTTGTTTTATCTCATAAATATAAGGTCGAAATACAATTAGAATTAAAAATAAAAGACGAAAAAGAAATTTCGGTTCACGGTGTCAGAAATTCATAAACGTAGATGAGATTTTTGACTTCTTACTTTTTTTACTAAAAATATCTCATGCGATTCAGTCAACAAATATCGAACAGCCACCACTTACAGATTTCTAGTATGCTGAGAGAGTCGTAACATTCAAGACGAAGTGGGTTTTTGATGGGTTAAAATGCATTAGAAGCGGAGAAAAAAGGGAAATCGATTTGGCACCTAAAGGAGATGTGGGTTTAGTTGTGGGATATTTAGTAAAAAGAATGGCGGTTACTTTTCAAAAATTAACTACAATACTTCTTTAATTGTAAAACTAAGGGTGTGTTTGATAAATAAGATGAAAAATAACCGCTAAGAGTCAATTTTCATGGAATTAAAAATTTGAAAATATTTTCCATGGATAATATTTGTTGGTGTTGTTTGATTGCAATTATTTTAAGGGTGGAAAATGTTCTATTTTCCATCTTTTGTGTTTGATTCCCAATATTTTTCATGGAAAAAAAGTAAAATGTATATATATATATATATATATATATATATATATATATATATAATAATAGAAAAATAATAAAAATTCCAGAATATTAATAAATAAATAAATCCAAAATGTGAATAAAACCCCCAAAAGAAGGAAAAAATCCATAAAATGAATAAAGACCCAAAAATAATGAGAAAAAAATCCCGAAAGTGAATAAAAACCCTAAAATAATGAAAAAAAATCCAGAAAGTGAATAAAACCCCAAAAATAATGCAAAAAAATAAAAAATTATGAATAAAACCCCAAAAATAATGAAATTTTTTACATAAAGTGAATAAAAACCCAAACCCAAAAATAATGTAAACAAATGTAGAAATTGAATAAAACTCCAAAAATAACGAAAAAAAATCCAAGAGATGAATAAAACCTCAAAAGTAATGAAAAAAAATTCAAAAAGTGAATAAACCCCCCAAATAATGAAAAAAAAAATCTAAAAAGTGAATAAAAACCCAAAACAAATGAAAAAAATTATAGAAAGTGATTAAGACCCCAAAAATAATGAAAAAAATCCAAAAAATGAATAAAAACCCAAAAATAATGAAAACAAAATCCAGAAAGTGAATTAAAATCCCAAAATAATTTTAAAAAATACAAAAAGTGAATATAATAGCAAAAATAATGAAAAAACTTTCTGTATTTTTCATTATTTTTGGAGTTTTATTCTCTTTATGTATTTTCTTCTTATTTTGTTTTTCATTTTTCGTATTTTTTTTTCATTATTTTTGGACTTTTAATCACTTTATGTATTTTTTTCATTATTTTTGGGGTTTATTCATTTCTGGATTTTTTTTCATTATTTTTGGAGGTTTATTCACTTTCCGTATTTTTTCATTATTTTTTGGATTTTATTCATTTTCTTGATTTTTTTCATTATTTTTGGGGTTTTATTCACTTTCTGGATTTTTTCAATATTTTTGGTCTTCTATTCACTTTCTGTATTTTTTTTTCATTTTTTGGGGGGTTTTAATCACTTTCTATATTTTTTTTTCATTATTTTCTGGTTTTTATTTATTTTGTCAATTTTTAATTATTTTTTTCGTTATTTTTGGAGTTTTATTCACTTACTGTGTTTTTTTCATTATTTTTGAGTTTTTATTTATTTTCTGGATTTTTTTCATTGTTTTAAAGAAATCAATTCCATAGAAAATTTTGTTTATCGAGCATCCAAAAGATGAAAAATGACTTTATATATTGCTTTTTTTATGAAAAATTAGTATTATCAAACAAATCTTAAAAATTACACTTTATTAGGGAAAAAAGTGACTTGAGAGCTATATGTCGAGCCTCCTTCTATTGAATGCATTTTTTTTCTTAGTTTGACATTTTATTTTTCTTCTAATATCAACTAGCGAGAGATGGTGACACTATGTAGACCCAGTCCTTTTGAATAATACACAAAGTCAAGCGTTTCTCACATAGCTATATATTTCGACATTGAAAACGAATGGTTGCAATAAACAATTAATTAAATGACAAATTACTGCGGTAAGCAAGTCTCCAAGGTTTATCAGAATGGTATTTTCTAATATTGTTCACACCAACCAACCTATATCTTCACACTATAAATAAGACCGTTAGTTATGTCTGATTCCTCACACCAAGACGCCCCTTGCTTATAAACCAGTACCTTTCTCTCCCTTAGTCTTTTTCTTGTGACTGTTTTTTTCGTGAGCATCATTTCATACTAGAAAAACAACATGGTTGCTATCACCTACGATATGGAGGTGACTTCCTCAATCCCACCAGCCAAAATGTTCAAGGCCTTTGTCCTTGATGCTGACAACCTCATCCCCAAGATCGTTCCACAAGCTATTAAGAGTGTTGAAATTCTCCAAGGTGATGGTGGTGTTGGAACCATCAAGTTAATCTGTTTTGGTGAAGGTACGTATTTACACCGTTGCTTTGAGGTCTCCTGATATTAAAACTATACTTATATTTCATAATCATATAACTTATACACTCCAAAAATGTGAAGTAATATTTTCTCATGATATGCAGGCAGTCAATTGAAGAGCGCAAAGCACCGGGTCGATGGGATTGACAAGGAGAATTTCAGCTACAGTTACAGTATCATCGAAGGTGACGCTTTAATGGACGTAATGGAATCAATCTCTTACCATATGAAATTTGAACCATGTGATGGAGGATCTGTATGCAAGAACAGAAGCATCTATAACACCAAAGGTGACTTCCAAATCACAGAAGAGCAAATTAAGGGTGGGAAAGAGAAGGCCATGGGAATGTTCAAGGCTGTTGAGGCCTACCTCTTGGCAAATCCCGATGCCTATTAGTTGATGCCACTTCAGGGCACATACTTGGTACATGATTGAAAATGAGCATAAGCTTTGGCTTGGCGGCTTTTGTTTAATAAGTGGACTTCGAGTCCCATATCTTCCCTACAGCGTGTAATGTGTTTGTGTGTCCTATTGTTTGTAATTTGTCATGAAAAGTAAACTTTTGAGTTTGTACTAAAATTTACTAGTGAAATTGTCTCTTTGAAACATAATCCACCATCATCATATATGTTCCATTCTACAACATTAAATTACTGATATAAGTAACTTTTGACATCATACAGCTAGTTAGAAATCAGGTTCAGTTGTTCCAAGTGAAATTGTACATAATTATCTTATTCACGACATCAAATTAGTGAATTGATTCATGCTTCCTATTCCAAATGCCAGGAGTAGGTCGCATGGTTTAGCAAAGGGCCAAGATGGTGGAAATTATTAGTAACCATTTTCTACCAATAATGTTTTAGAAAATCGACACAAAATTCAAAAGAGTTTGAACTATTTGCAGTAATTTAGATATAAATGATATTCAGTAACTAATTTAAAAACATAATTTTAACTTTGATACAAAACAACCAAAATACTTTTCACTGAGGGATAATATTTCCCACTCTGAATTATACAGAGCCCAATTGATTCCGTGACATAACATGGGTCTCAGGTAGCTCTCATCTTCAATTTCTCAGAATTGTCATTAGAGTTCCCTTGACATTGTTTGAATTTTTGAGGTTTTTTGAAAAGAAAGAGTTTCAATGGCTTCTTTTCATTGCTCCAAAACACAAATATGTCATAAAGAAGTATAATTAAAGTCCCTATAAGTTTATTAAGAAACTCATCATCATAGCAAGGTGGTGTAATCAATTTATATATTCTTTGTATCCACTGAACTGTAAAACAGCATAATATTAATCAAGAATTCATTAATTTAATCAAATTTTAGGATGCAGTTATTCTTAATAAAATAATCTTGAATCTTCATTTTTGACAAAATATGCCTAAAAAATGGGACAAGAGGATTACCTTCATCCGATGCTTTGATCCAATTTATTGTAGAAATCCGTTTTGAATTATCTTAATAATTCGGCATAACCTTCATGAGTTTCACAAAAAAATATTAATGTTGGAATATTTTGATTTCTCTCCCTTGCCCTATAACTTCAGCGTGTTACATTAAGTGCAGATTGTTGATGGAATATAACCTAATCTACATAGGGAGAAGAAGAAGAAATTTTTCAAGTCCGACTAGTGTTGGTGTCTAAAATTGGTATGATGATTAAGACGAGTCTTAACTGAGTTATATCAATTATTATCAACCACATATAAAGGGAGAATGATATTAGCTAGCGAGAGATGAGAGATAAAGAAAGAGACGAAGGATTTTTTACGTGGTTCAACCCAGTAATGTGCTTACATCCACGGGTACAATGTCACCAGGTATTAGGATTTTAGTACAAGCCTTTAGTGTTTAGGATAAACTATTTTTCAGTTGCCCCTTAACTGAGAGAGGTAGTGAGATATTTATAGTAGGAGGAGGATGAAGAGGTGGAATACCTTTTTATATTCGACATTTACACCTTTACATTACAATTAGAAACTGTGTATTTATCCACATGCGTGTGCATTATGACTGTTGAGATCCTCATCTGTGTCTGTTCACATTACTGTCTGTTTATATTCCTATGGGTGGTTGGCTAGTACGATGACCAGGGAAATAATTCAGCTCACCACTTCTACCTATTGTCTTTGGGCCCACTGAGTATGATGATATGTGTCACATTTTTATTGGTCTACCTAGCCGTGTTATTCTAGGTCACAACAAAAGTTCTCATTACTTCACTCTTGATTGGAGTGGTTTAGTGACTGAAAGGATGGAGTATTTTCTTTAGTATTTGCTCGGTTCTGTCGAAGCATCTTGTCGGGTGTCGACTTCTGGGAGTTGTAAATTTCTGAATGTCATTGTTTGGCGAGTGGAAATTTTGTAAATACTCACAAAAATAGTGAACCATCTGGAGGTACACTGGTCATTTGGATTCCTGGGGAACTGAGACGTCGTCAAAAGGCAAAATGATGGTACTCTTAATCATTTCATTTTGTGTAGCTCGAGGGATGTTATAGAGTCCTATAAAACACCATTCCCCCCTTGTTCTGCTCATCTTGAATTTCAAGCTCTTTTCCTCCTTCTCAAGTTATTATTCTACCATTTGTGAGAGTTGATGTTTTTTCTGTTTTGCTATAAAATTCTCTTCTTATTTATCTTTCCGCTTTGTCAAAAAATGGTGTATGTTGTGGATGAGGGTTCTTTGGAGGTATTTAGGGCAACCCATAAGATTCATGAATGGGTAAAAACCGAGTTGGTAACAGGACCTTGTGACCTTTGGGCACTAAAGGAGGGTCACTGAATTCCCACCATATTTGTTATTGAGTGTGGGGTGACATTCCCTCCAAATCGTTTATTTCTAGAATTTTGTTAGTATTTTTATGTGTTCCCAGCCCAAGTAGCTCCCAATACTTGGAGGGTAGTTAATGGCATGATTCATATTAATGAATGATTTGGAACCAATATAGGAATAAAGGAGTTAATCTACTATTATAGTTGGAGGACCACCAATGATTACATTATTATTTGAAGACAAGATCCTACAACAAATCTTAAGTAGTAAATTTGCCTGATTCTAATAAGGATTATTGGGATTATGGATTGATTGTGAAAGATTTGCATTTTACCCCTCTTGCTGAGGGTAAGGAATACAATTGGGCCCCTTTGCCCTTAGGGGAGTCAAGGCGTATGTTGGCATTTCCTTATTCTTATACAATTTTCCTATTTTTTAGTCTTTAAACTAGTTTTGTTACTGACTACTTTTTTATTTTTTTATTTTGTAGAGAATAAGAAGAAGGATATACCTCGTTCTTTAGAGGTTGATTTCGTCGACCTAACATTTGTTTGGTTTATCCAGTAGAGGATAAAAGAAGCTTATCCCCGTTCGGCATTTGTTCTACTCAGTTACCAGAGTTCAATCACTTCTTTTATTGCACGCCCCACTGAAGACATTCAATTGAGCTCCATTAATTTGGAAGACCCAACATCTTCCTCCTCGGCTGCTGAATCTGAGTCCTCACTTCAAACAGAAGGGAATTTCTCTAAAGGGTGAAATCTTCACCTTTTTAATCATTAGACCTCGCTCTTGTGCCGATCAACATTTCTTCTTCAGAAATGGTTAAGAGAAATATTCCCAACCTTGAAAGAGTTGGCGCTTGCGTTCAATTAAGAAATCATATAATAACTGCCATTTTTAACCCAAATTAATCCTAAGCATGCAACTAGGTGTGATTGAAACAATATGAAGTCATGCACAAGATATTCAACACACAAAGTTACGGAAAAATCCCCCATAGGGGCAAAACCATTTGTATATCACTCTAATTTGTAAAAGACAGTTTACAATCGGATTACAATGAAATACAGATTGACTAAGAATTACCCTCAGGTATCGGATTCTGTAGTCGCGGCTGGAATATCCCTGTCCAGTAGAGCTGCAATGAAGAGGAAGGAACGGTCCACTTCACAAGGGTTGAACAACAGCAATGGTGTTCTTGGGTTACCAAACTTGATTCACAAAGATATGGAAGATGTGTGAATCTAAAAACCTAGAATCATAGGACTCAATAGGTGAAGACTTTAGGGTTGATATGCTCTGAAAATCGTGTGAAAGTCTTAATAAAACCAACTACTGATCGTGGTTTAAATAAGGGATCGAAACCCTACAAAATCGGTTGCACGATCTGGCAGTGTTTATCCTCGCCGGATCGGTCCGGTCGATTAGACGGATCGGTCCGGTTAAGTCGGATCGGTTCTTTTTCTGAACTCGAATCGGTCTGGTTGGCATCGGATCGGTCCGGAACATTTGCCTTCATCGGTTCGTTATGGATCCGGGGTGTACTGGACTTAGCTCAGCAATCGGATCGGTCCGGTCCCTTTAGCCGGATCGGTCCGGTGAACGGGATCGGTTCTTTTATCTGATCCGGATCGGTTCGGTCCGCAAAAATCAGATTCCTTCTTCTTTTGATCTTCGGATTTTGTTGATGACGATGTGATCTTTTCAACTAGCATTCTTGTAACGGCGTATGACATATCATCTACATAAGGATGGACAAAATGTCCTTACAAATCTCCCCCTATGTCTATGCCGGAACAAATATAAAAAATCCGAATTATCAATTATGAAATTTCCTATACAAATCTACCCTTCCATGAACCCAAAACTGAAAGAGTACAAGTGAATAAGGCTGCATCGTTTGATCTTCAAATCTTCAGGAATCTTCACGCTTTTCTCATCAGGGTGTGTATCATGGGATTATCAAGGATGTACCTACACACATGAGATAAAGCAAATACCAAGTGACGTATCGAGTGTGAAATGAGATAATAAACATATGCATATATACCAGATTTATGATGAACCTCAAATTTCAAAACTCCCCCATAATCAGATAATTCATTCTCCCCCTTTTTATGATGTCCCCAAATAGACAAATGAGAGAAATAAATCAAGAAATCAAGTACCGGGGTGACACAAGGTATAAAATCACACCATGAATGAACATAAAACAACCAAGTCGGTGATAGCGTAAAAGAATGGGTGTGATCAAAATTCGATAGGAAAATCAATGCATACAAACATGACATATGTGCACGATGAATATTGGATATTCCTAACGAATGAACTTAAATACTTCCTTTGGTGTAAAAGAGTGGAAAAATAAGATATTGACTCAATCAAATCAACAAATTAAAGCTCAAAATGATTTTCACAACAATAACGTCCAAAATGATTTTATGCTTTTTCAGGACTTTCAAGGAAGTGCAAACCCGTTTAGATTGTCCAACCAAACTCCCTCAGATATTGAATTGAATAGAGGCATTCTAAATTCTCAAACTTTGGAGAATTGATGGTGAAACCTAAGTGTCCCATATTTGGCATGAATTGCTTTTTATTGCCTTTAAATTTTTTCGGGCTCTTTTAACCTCTTTGGACCTCAGATATTAAAATTCCTCCATTTTTTAGGTCCTTTTTAACGGTGGCTTTTGCGCAAAGGATAGATAATTACCTTTCGCAGCCCCTCCCCGTTATACAAAAACACACAGTCTCACCAAAACGGTGTTTACATGCATTCCAATCTTGTCAAGTTTTATCGCATATTGTACATTGTATAGACATGATTGAGATGAAAACACGCAAGCCAACATGAGATAGACAAGTGCAATAATCAAATATATCCGTGCATGTGTGCAATAAAGGATATAGGAGTCAAACATGTAGGAAGATATCACTAATTACATCTCAAAGACTCCAATCAATGTAAAGCACATGGATGAAATGATGTAGCCTCTCAAATCTCTATCAAACAGTCACATGGATAAATGGAATGAAGTTGTGACTTGGCTATCTTACATGCTCATCCATAAAAGAAGCAAAATACAAAAATCTTTTTGGATTTTTTCAAAAACTTGGAAAAAAAGAAATAAAATCTTTTTGTGCTTTTCTCAAAATTTTTCTTAAAGGAAAATCTTTTTGTATTTTTTTTAAAAGAAATATAAAAAGAAAAAGGAATAAAACAAAGTTGTACAACAAAGTAATGGTACATATAAAACAGACTAGCAGTAGGAAGCATATGATATGAACATGAAGAAGCATCCTATTCTAGACATAGACCAACCCCTCAGTCAACTGTGCAAATCCCTAAAGATTTCCTAAGACTCTCAAATCTAAGGGCATCTAAAGGTTTCATGAAAATATCGGCTAACTGACGGTCGGTAGGAACAAAACTCAGGGATACGACTTTCTCTTCAACTAACTGACGAATAAAGTGCTCACGTATCCTGATGTGTTTTGTGCGCGAATGCTGAACTGGATTGCGGGATATGTGTATCGCACTCGTGTTATCACAGGAAATGGTCATGGTGTCCTGTGAAATCCCATAATCCTCCAACATTTGCTTCATCCACATGAGTTGCGTGCAACAACTCCCGGCGGCGATGTACTCAGCCTCCGCAGTGGACAAAGAGATGGAGTTTTGCTTCTTGCTCAACCAAGAGACAAGAGCAGAACCAAAATAAAAACACCCACCAGAAGTGCTCCTACATCCATCTACGTCTCCGGCCCAATCAGCATCCGATTAGGCATACAAACGGTCATCGGTATCAAAGGAATACCAAATACCGTATGAGAGAGTCCCACTCACGTATTTGATAATACATTTTAGAGCGAGTAAGTGTGACTCTTTAGGAGACGCCTGATAACGCGCACAGACTCCAACACTAAAGGCAATGTCGGGACGACTAGCAGTCAAGTAGAGAAGACTGCCTATCATACTCCGATACAAGGTTTGCTCTACGTCCTTGCCTGAAGTGTCCTTACTAAGCTTGGTAGTGGTACTCATAGGTGTACGAGCATGCTTAGCGGAGTCTAAACCAAATTTCTTCACTAGGTCTCTAGCATACTTGGATTGAGAGATGAACATCCCATCCTCTAGCTGACGAACCTAGAGACCAAGGAAGAATGTAAGCTCACCTACCATGCTCATCTCAAACTCACTTTTCATCTCCTCCTCAAAGTGGTGAGCATGCTGGGAGCATGTGGATCCTAAGACTATGTCGCCCACATAGACTTGGACAACCAAAATAGCACCGTCATCTCTCCTGACGAACAACGTCATATCTACTCCCCCTCTCTTGAAGCCACGAGCTAAGAGATAGGAAGTAAGCCTCTCGTACCAAGCACGGGGTGCTTGCTTCAAACCATACAAGGCTTTCTTCAGATAGTAGACGTGCTCAGGGTGCTGAGGGTCTTCAAACCCTTTTGGTTGTTCCACATAAACCTCCTCCTGTAGAATGCCATTCAGAAAGGCACTCTTGACATCCATCTGATATACTTTGAAGTGCAAATGACATGCGATGGCGAGTAGTAAGCGGACGGACTCAAGCCTCGCAACAGGAGCAAATGTCTCCCCAAAGTCTACACCCTCTATCTGTGTGTAGCCTTGAGCGACCAACCTAGCCTTATTTCTGATTATGGTACCATTTTCATCCATTTTATTCTTGAAAATCCACCGGGTACCAATAACATTAGTATCACTAGGTCCGGGGACAAGTTCCCATACATTGTTCTTCTTAAACTGAAGCAACTTATCCTGCATAGCAGATATCCAGTGTTCATCTTTGAGTGCTTCTTTGTGGTTCTTGGGCTCGACTTTGGACGTGTAGCAATGATGACTAACAACGTTCTCTAGTTGAGCACGAATCTTGACCCCTAGAGTGGGATCGCCAACAATGGTTGAAGGATCATGACTCTTGCGAACCCAAGCAGGTGTGTCCCCTAAAACAGGAATAGGGTCCACAGAGTGTGAGAGAGGAACAGGTAAATCACTGTCAGAACAGTCCTCATCTTCACACTGAAGGTTAGGATCAATAACCGTTGAAGGTTCGTCATCTTACACGGTGACGTTTATTGATTCCATAACCTTAGAGCTCTTCAGGTTAAAAACCCGGTATGCTCTACTATTCGATGAATATCCTAGAAATATTCCCTCGTCGCTCCGGGAGTCGAACTTTCCTAATTGCTCTCTATCCCGTAGGATGTCGCATTTACTCCCAAAAACACGGAAATATGCTAGATTGGGCTTCTTGCCAGTCCACAACTCATAAGGAGTGTGAAGTGTGTGTGGACGCAGATACACCCTATTCACCGTATGGCATGCAGTAGACACTGCCTCTGCCCAAAATCTCCTAGAAATTTTACGACCTAGAAGCATAGATCTAGCCATCTCTTGGATCGTTCTATTCTTTCTCTCAACAATCCCATTTTGCTGAGGAGTTCTCACAGCAGAAAACTCATGTTTAATCCCAAGGCTATCACAGTACAGATCCACCTTTGCTTCCTTAAATTCAGTGCGGTTGTCACTACGTATTCTGTTAATAGTGACTCCGTGTTGATTTTGCAGGACACGGCAATTGGTCGTTAAAAATTCTACAGCATCGGATTTCTCTCTCAGAAAACCTACAATGGAGTACCTGGAGAAATCGTCCACCATCACGAGAATGTATCTCTTACCACCTAGACTCTCCGTGCGAGCAGGACCCATAAGATCCATGTGAATCAACTCAAGAACATGTGAGGTGGTAATGGAATTCAACTTCCTATGTGGGCTACGGATTTGCTTTCCCAACTGACAGGGTCCACAAATCATGGAAGTTGGCTTTCCAAGTGATGGTAAGCCACGTACTAGGTCCTTTTTGACCAATCGAGATAAGTCTCTAACGTTCACATGACCTAGACGTTGGTGCCACAGATCCATAGGAGTGATCGTGGCGCTGTTGCAGACTAGTGAGGATGTGGGCTCAGTCCCATAGCAGTTATCCTCAGTCCTCACCCCTTGCACTAAAAGTTTACCGACTTGATTATAGACCTTACAAGCTTTCCGGTCAAACTTCACTGCAAAGTCATCGTCGCACAGCTGGCTGATGCTAAGAAGGTTTGCTTTCAAACCTTTGACGTACAGTACGTTCTCTAGCTTTGGAAATCCTGGTAACTCTACTGTACCTCGTCCAACTATGCTAGATTTGCTACCATCGCCAAAGGTGACTCTCCCATCATTATAATCCTCAAGATGGGTAAAATATGAGGCATCACCTGTCATGTGTCTGGAGCATCCACTGTCAAAATACCACTGAGAGGTATTATGTGCTTTGAGAGCAACATGAACAACAAGGGCCTTTTTTTCTATCTTAGGAACCCAAGAGTAGGTACCTTTTTGTATTCCCTTGTTGTTGTTGGTTTTAGCCGGAATGCGGGGCGCATTCATTGATGGTAAGGTCATCCGTCAGAATTCCTCCATCAAACTCTGTGATGTGGCAGCTAGGAACTCAACACGCTCTCTTAGACTGGCAAACTCATCAGTCTGATGTGGTGGAGCAAACGTTCGTCGTGTCCGACCCAACTTATAGCAATCACCCCTAAGGTGTCCATTTCTTTTGCAATGGGAGCAAAAGGGCACAGTATTAGGAGGACCTTGGATTGCTTTTCTTGGTCGAACTCTCCTTCTTGGTTTTTTATGACGGCCATAAGGAGTTGTAGTAAACTCAGGAATTGGTCCGGGTGCAGTTTGAGACGTGGAGGCACCATCAAAACCTATTCCTTGCCTGTCACCAAAACTTAAAGCGGGACCGAGGAGCATCTTTCCCATCTTTCCAGATCTGTCCTCGATTTGTACCTTGACTTTCCTAGCTCTCTCAAGGTCATGAGTAAGTTGGTCAACAAGGGCTTCAAGTTTCTTCCGAGTCTCTAGGGAGGAATGGAGCTCACTCGTAAGACTAGACACTTGTTTAGTCAAGTCTGCTTTCTCTTTCTCAAAGATGCTCTCTCTCTCTTTAAGCAAATTCTCTTTACTAAACCAGGCAGATTCTCTCTCTCTCATGGCGGTACAGGTGGAGGACTCTCTCTCTTTCGTCTTTCCTAACTCTTCTTCTAACGCGGTGATCCTAAGAACTAGCGCTTTGTAACGTTTTTTTGTTTTGAAAGACTCATCATATAACTCGGCGTAGGCGCGTTGAAGGCTACTCTCGTCCTCACTACCTTCCTCCTCTCCCTCACTCTCTTCTCTCTCACTGTCAAGGTGTCCCTGTGAAGTAGCAATCTCATCGCCGTGAGATGCACTAGGATTACTCACTTGGCTGGCCATGAATGCGGTGAAGTTACACTCATGCGGTGACTCATCTCCAGAATCCACCGTCTCGACCTCACTGTCGTCACTAAGGGTAGCATTAAGGACATCTTTCCCTTTCTCTCTATTCAGATGGTTGGCACACTCAAAAGCTCTATGACCCCTACCATCACACTCAAAACATCTCTCACTTTCTTTCAGAGAAGGATTTTTGGAAACTTTTTCATTTTTCTTTTCAAACTTATTTTTCTCAAATTTCTTTTTATCTTTAAAATTGCCATTTTTCTTAAATTTGAGAATCCTCTTGAAATTTTTTGCGAAAAGAGCCAAATCATCTAAGTCAAAATTGCACTCAGAATCTGACGTGTCAGTCTCTCTCTTTCTAGATGACTCTACCCTCTTTCTAGCTAACCCCTCACTCCTTCTCTCTTGGGCTTTGAGGGCAATTCCCTTATCTTTTGGTTTGGCAGATTTAGGAAACATGTCTATTTCATAAGTTTGTAAATCTCCTACCAGTTCTTCCAATTTTAGAGTATTTAAATTACCCAAGGAATTCAGCACAGTGACTTTAGGTATAAAACGCTTAGGAAGGGAACGAAGAATCTTTTTAACAACTCTAGCATTAGGAATATGTTCACCAAGATTATAGCTAGTATTAACAATGTCAGAAAGCCTAGCATAAAATTCATCAAAACATTCATTTTCATGCATGGTGATGGTTTCAAATTGAGTTGTTAAATTTTGCAATTTTGACTCTTTAACAGCATTCGTTCCTTCATGGGTAAGTTGCAAAATATCCCATGCTTCTTTTGACGTGGTGCACGTCATTATGCGTTTGAACTCATCAGGAGTGACAGACCCAGAAATAGCACTTAGACCCTTAGAGTTAAAAGATGACCATTTAAATTCATCATCAGTCCAAGTGATGTCAGGTTTCAAGTTGGTCACATTATCAACAGTCACGGTTGGAGGAGTCCACCCTCGTTCAACCAAAATCCAGACACGTTCGTCAATGGCTTTTAAAGCCGACCTCATACGGGCTTTCCAATAGGCATAATTCGACCCGTCAAAAATAGGCATTTTATAATATGACTTCTCCATATGAACACGCTCTTTTCAAAAATCAATTTATTTCTAAAATTGATATCTTTAGAAAAATTTTGCGGAAAATAGGAATACGCGATAGATTAGCATAACCTGCTCTGATACCAATTTGAAAGAGTTGGCGCTTGCGTTCAATTAAGAAATCATATAATAACTGCCATTTTTAACCCAAATTAACCCTAAGCATGCAACTAGGTGTGATTGAAACAATATGAAGTCATGCACAAGATATTCAACACACAAAGTTACGGAAAAATCCCCCACAGGGGCAAAACCATTTGTATATCACTATAATTTATAAAAGACAGTTTACAATCGGATTACAATGAAATACAGATTGACTAAGAATTACCCTCAGGTATCGGATTCTGTAGTCGCGGCTGGAATATCCCTTTCTAGTAGGGTTGACGGCTGGAACTATCCCTGTCCAGTAGGGCTGCAATGTAGAGGAAGGAACGGTCCACTTCACAAGGGTTGAACAACAGCAATGGTGTTCTTGGGTTACCAAACTTGTTTCACAAAGATATGGAAGATGTGTGAATCTAAAAACCTAGAATCATAGGACTCAATAGGTGAAGACTTTAGGGTTGATATGCTCTAAAAATCGTGTGAAAGTCTTAATAAAACCAATTACTGATCGTGGTTTAAATAAGGGATCGAAACCCTACAAAATCGGTTGCACGATCTGGCAGTGTTTATCCTCGCCGGATCGGTCCGGTCGATTAGACGGATCGGTCCGGTTAAGTCAGATCGGTTCTTTTTCTGAACTCGGATCGGTCTGATTGGCATCGGATCGGTCCGGAACATTTGCCTTCATCGGTTCGTTATGGATCCGGAGTGTACTGGACTTAGCTCAGCAATCGGATCGGTCCGGTCCCTTTAGCCGGATCGGTCTGGTGAACCGGATCGGTTCTTTTATCTGATCCGGATCGGTCCGGTCCGCAGAAATCAGATTCCTTCTTCTTTTGATCTTCGGATTTTGTTGATGACGATGTGATCTTTTCAACTAGCATTCTTGTAACGGCGTATGACATATCATCTACATAAGGATGGACAAAATGTCCTTACAAACCTCCTTACTGGTTTAAATTCTTCACCTCCTTCTGAAAATAATAAGTCTTATGATGGGGGTTCCAAACACTCCATATTGATTGATCCTTATAGAATGAAAAATATGTAATCTCAATGAAAGGATATCATCATAAAAGGAGGTCAAATGAATTTTCATAGATTGTTGCAATTATTATGACTTTCGAATCAAATTCATCCTTGGATCACATACGATTTTATAAGGGTGGTAATATAGGTTTGGGGTTAAAGATATGAAAGAAGGGGATATGTACGGATTCAAATGTGTTTGGGCATGAAACACTTGGGATAATGAAAAATTGTGGGTAATTTCAAAATTGAAATATGATTTCCATAACAAGCATTGGATATAACATTGGAAAGAGATAAAGATTATTGAACACTATATACAAAATTTAAATACTTTCTCTTTCTTCTCTTTTCTTCTTTTTTCTCTTGTTTTATTTTGTTTTCTTTTTCACCTTTTGTATTCTTTTTTTCACTCATTTATTTTTCTCATACTCTCACAAGATCAATTCCAACCACATCACAAGAACAATACTCAATCCCAAGTATCATTCCAAAAAAATATATGGAAGGTAATATGTATGGTTTATAACTCCAATTTGGAGTTGATTATGGCCTTTTGGGTTATGAAACGAAATTTTATATTTAGGCTCAAAAGGGTTGACGAGAAAAATTATTTTAAGATGAGGTTAAGGTCAATATGGGTGATATAACAAAGAGGGCCTATGATCCTTTCCTAAAGTTTACGTAAATTCTTGAGTCAAAATAACTTTAAAAATCATGATCAACACATTTCATAAATGAACTCAAATAATAAACGACGAAATATAAGAATAGTGAGATTACCAACAAATTTAATATTTTCCAGGAGGAAAGAGTAATATATAACACTCGCATCTGACGAAAAGACCAACTCTCACTTAGTGTAAGTATATATAATACAACAAAATATTATCGAGGGCCTTAAACCAAATCAATTGAATAAGAAAAGCGCATGTGCCCATATGTTTCAAGATTAATTCAATAAGTTTCTCATAATATGAATTATTTGAGGACTAAAGTTTCATAACTTCTAAAATCGAGAGCATGCATAATTGAATTACCTATTGGATTAGGCATTTATTGAAATTTTCATCGAAAACAAAGGCAAAACATCCAATAAAGGAGAAAAAAGAAAGAAGTATTTTTAAAAATTTTCAGTTTTCAACAAAGGTATGCTTGGAACAAACATGTGATTAAATCAACGAAACTAAATAATGAATGGGAAGAATATCCCACACCCCATAACTTAAATGTTGCATTATCCTCAATGTAACTCAAGAACACAACATAAAGAGAGGAAAAGAAAGATATTACCCAGAATGGATCGATCTCTAGTAAGTACAAGTCCAAAGATTCTACAAAATATGTTAGTACCAACATAAAAAAAAGAATAAAAAAATAAATAACTACATTAAACAATAAATAAAAGGAAAAAAATCAACCTAATATATACAACCTAAAATTTTAGCTTCTAGCTAACAATATACTAGAAGTTGAAATTTTTGATGATCGACCCCAAATATGATTTGACTTTGAGGAATTTAAGGTGGCCCCTCACTTGCAAACATACCTTCAGAAAAATAGGAATTCCTTTTGAACAATGGAAGGTATGTGTAATGCGAAAGAAAAGAATCATCATCAATTAAAAGTTTTATGTGGATGACTGGGGGTTTGGATAAAAATGGGGACAAAACCAAATTGGTCCTAAGAAAATAAAAATCACATCCTGATGGTTTTTCAATTCAAATGGGAGGTGGAGAAAGTGAAAATGAATAAACCATAAGATGAAGCATCCCAAAGTAACAATCATGTTCAAGAATTGGGTCTAAGTTCTCAATACTTTCATTCGATTCCTGTGATGTATTTAATGTTTCGATAATGGCGGGAAACAAATAAAATGAATGAACTTCAATTTTAATAGAATATGAAATATTGATAAGTGGTTTAAATTTGAAAGAGCTTGGATCTCTCTCAATGATTTCTTCTTCAAAAAAGGGTGGAGGAGAAATACAAGTTTCAACCTCAACTCAGCTTTTTAACGAAGAAATATTCTCATCGAGTTGGGCATTTATTTCTAAAGACCAAGCATTAAAACTCTCAACTTTGCTCATTAAATTCCTTTTCCGCTAACTAATGATCAAACAAAAAAGAAGACATAACATCTTCATGTGGGGTTTGCTCATAGTTAGACGATTCCCCATTTTGAAACGCTTCCCAAGACGATGAATGATTACATAAAAATTCTTGAATTTCATGTTCAATTCTTTCATCTTCAAGAACTTTTAGGCATTTATGCATTGTCTTGAAAGCACAACTTTAAGAAACATTATCGTAACAATTAACACTATCTAAAGAGTTAGAATGAGACATTTCAAATTGGAAAATTCAAATACGTGACAAGAACCATAATTTCAAATGTCTCGAAACAATTTACTACATGTCAAAAAGTAAGTAAAGAGAATATAAAATATAAACACAAAGTACTAAAATAGTAAAATCCTGGAATGAAACGCTCTTCTGCAATGATGCCATTTTTATGAGACGTAAACTTCGTAAGTAAAATATATGTCTTTGGGTGTTTACACCCTATTAAAAACAAATACCACAACATGGCATGCTATATATGAAAGTGTGTTGACAAGTAGGGATCGAATCCACAGGGAACGATTTTTAGGATTAAATTGATTTAACACTTAGAAAAGGGGAAAAAGAAAAGATGATATGGTGAGAATATAATTAACACTAGGCAATATGTAAAAAAAATTAAACCAGTACCTTTCTCTCCTTTAGTCTTCTTCTTGTGACTGTTTTTTTCATGAGCATCATTTCATACTAGAAAAACAACATGGTTGCTATCACCTACGATATGGAGGTGACTTCCTCAATCCCACCAGCCAAAATGTTCAAGGACTTTGTCCTTGATGCTGACAACCTCATCCCCAAGATCGTTCCACAAGCTATTAAGAGTGTTGAAATTCTCGAAGGTGATGGTGGTGTTGGAACCATCAAGTTAATCTGTTTTGGTGAAGGTACGTATTTACACCGTTGCTTTGAGGTCTCCTGATATTAAAACTATACTTATATTTTATAATCATATAACTTATACACTCCAAAAATGTGAAGTAATATTTTCTCATGATATGCAGGCAGTCAATTGAAGAGCGCAAAGCACCGGGTTGATGGGATTGACACGGAGAATTTCATCTACAGTTACAGTATCAACGAAGGTGACGCTTTAATGGACGTAATGGAATCAATCTCTTACCATATGAAATTTGAACCATGTGATGGAGGATCTGTATGCAAGAACAGAAGCATCTATAACACCAAAGGTGACTTCCAAATCACAGAAGAGCAAATTAAGGGTGGGAAAGAGAAGGCCATGGGAATGTTCAAGGCTGTTGAGGCCGACCTCTTGGCAAATCCCGATGCCTATTAGTTGATGCCACTTCATGGCACATACTTGGTACATGATTGAAAATGAGCATAAGATTTGGCTTGGCGGCTTTTGTTTAATAATTGGACTTCGAGTCCCATATCTTCCCTACAGCGTGTAATGTGTTTGTGTGTCCTATTGTTTGTAATTTGTCATGAAAAGTAAACTTTTGAGTTTGTACTAAAATTTACTAGTGAAATTGTCTCTTTGAAACATAATCCACCACCATCATATATGTTCCATTCTACAACATTAAATTACTGATATAAGTAACTTTTGACATCATACAGCTAGTTAGAAATCAGGTTCAGTTGTTCAAAGTGAAATTGTACATAATTATCTTATTCACGACATCAAATTAGTGAATTGATTCATGCTTCCTATTCCAAATGCCAGGAGTAGGTCGCATGGTTTAGCAAAGGGCCAAGATGGTGGAAATTATTAGTAACCATTTTCTACCAATAATGTTTTAGAAAATCTACACAAAATTCAAAAGAGTTTGAACTATTTTCAGTAATTTAGATATAAATGATATTCAGTAACTAATTTAAAAACATAATTTTAACTTTGATACAAAACAACCAAAATAATTTTCACTAAGGGATAATAGTTCCCACTCTGAATTCAAAAGAGACGAAGGATTTTTTTATGTGGTTCAGTGTGCTTACATCTGCAGGTACAATGTCACCAGGTATTAGGATTTTAGTACAAGCCTTTAGTGTTTAGGATAAACTTTTTTTCAGTTGCCCCTTAACTGAGAGGG
The DNA here is from genome assembly GCA_949130495.1 of Sambucus nigra. Taxonomy (NCBI): domain Eukaryota; kingdom Viridiplantae; phylum Streptophyta; class Magnoliopsida; order Dipsacales; family Adoxaceae; genus Sambucus; species Sambucus nigra. The sequence goes on along the minus strand of OX422209.1, from coordinate 458,285,521 downwards.
GTAGTGAGATATTTATAGTAGGAGGAAGATGAAGAGGTGGAATACCTTTATACATTAGGCATTTACACCTTTACATTACCATTAGAAACTGTGTGTTTATCCACATACGTGTGCATTATGACTGTTGAGATCCTCATGTGTGTGTGTTCACATTACTGCCTGTTTACATTCCTATGGGTGGTCGGCTAGTACGATGACCAGGGAAATAATTCAGCTCACCACTTCTACCTATTGTCTTTGGGCCCACTGAGTATGATGATAGGTGTCACCTTTTTATTGGTCAACCTAGCCGTGCTATTCTAGGTCACAACAAAAGTTCCCATTACTTCACTCTTGATTGGAGTGGTTTAGTGACTGAAAGGATGGAGTGTTTTTTGTTAGGATTTTCTCGGTTCTCTCGAAGCATCTTATCGGGTGTCGACTTCTGGGAGTTGTAAATTTCTGAATGTCATTGTTTGGCCAGTGGAAATTTTGTAAATAGTCGCAAAAATAGTGAACCATCTGGAGGTACCCTGGTCATTTGGATTCCTGGGGAACTAAGACATCGTCGAAAGGTGAAACGATGGTACTCTTAATCATTTCATTTTGTGTAGCTCGAGGGATGTCATAGAGTCCTATAAAACACCATTCTCCCTTGTTCTACTCATCTTGAATTTCAAACTCTTTTCCTCATTCTCAAGTTATTATTGTGCCATTTGTGAGAGTTGATGTTTTTTCTGTTTTGCTATAAAATTCTCTTCTCATTTATCTTTCCATTTTGTCAAAAAATGGTGTATGTTGTGGATGAGGGTTCTTTGGAGGTATTTAGGGCAACCCATAAGATTCATGAATGGGTAGAAATCGAGTTGGTTACAAGTCCTTGTGACCTTTGTGCACTATAGGAGGGTCACTAAATTCCAACCATATTTGTTATTGAGTGTGGGGTGACATTCCCTCCAAATCGTTTATTTCTAGAATTTTGTTAGTATTTTTATGTGTTCCCAGCCCAAGTAGCTCCCAATACTTGGAGGGTAGTTAATGTCATCATGTGACACCCCGCTTAATTAAATACCGGGCGATCAATCATTTATTAAACTAAAATCAAGGTGAACAGTTGGTTCATTCTTAGCATCACTGTCGTAAAAATAAAATTTTCAAATGTAAACACCCTAAATAATTAATCTAAGTGTCAAAACAATTTAAAACTTTATTTCCATCTTTATTAAATTCCAATTTGAAAACCTTTTAAATAACAAATAGTTTAAGAATCACATAAATGCTACGGATAGCAATCAACACAAAAGAATTAATCCATCTAGATTAACCAAACCAAATTTAAACTATAAATGTGTAACAACCCGAGGTCTTGGAGACAACAATTTATTTATTTTGGGAGAAATAAATAATATTTTATTAGAGAAATAATTAAATTGGCAATTGAGGTCAAAATTTAGAGTCGTTAGAAAGAGACTCGAATGGAAATTCTGAGGGTACCATAGTGTCTGGAAGGGTTGAGAAAGTCAAAATGACTGTACTTGGGATCTATTTGGGTTCCGAAATAAATTGGGCCCGTTTGACTCGAATTAAAGCCACCGAGTCATTTAAAGTGTGTATTATCATTTAAAGATGTGTATCTTGGGAGAGTAGGCTAAATTAGCCTACGGGAAAAATAATTCTCCAAAGAGAGAAATAGAAAGAAAGAGAAGAAGAAAGAAGAAGAAAAGGAAGGAGAAAAAAGAGGGAGAAGGAGGATTTCTGGGCAAATACGCGATCTCAAGGCGGATTCAGACCCTACGAACCCGAGGCAAGTGATTAAACTTACTAAATAATTGTTGTGTACCAATTATTGCATGATTTGTGGATTGAATTTTGGGTTTTTGGTTTAAATTGTTAAAACCTAACTTTTGGGAAAAACCTTAGATTTGTAGTGTATAAAATGGATTTAAGGTTAGAAATTAGTTTATAAGTATTCTAGAATCAATATTAATGTTATATATTTGATTGGGTTGGACGAAAATGGTTGGAAGATGATTAAAATGATTTTTGTGTATTTTGGGTTAAGAAGAAAATTGCACATTTCGTAGCTTGCTGCAGTTGGCGAATCGATTCGCCCCTACCGAATCCATTCGGTCTGTTGCAGATTGCCAAGGTCTTCAGGGCCGAATCGATTCGCCCCTTGCGAATCGATTCGGCATGTAGCAGACTCCTAGGTCCTTTGGACCGAATCGATTCAGATGGGCTGAATCGATTCGTTTCTGGGCCCGAATCGATTCGGAAACAAGGGGAATTTTTGGAAGATGTTTTGTAGGGATAATTTCATCCCGTTTTGTTCGAGGTTATAAATTTGGGGCCTCTATATGAGACATTTGGAGTACGTTTTGGAGACTTTTAGAGGGTTTCCATCATACGAAATTATGGGAGTCATATTAATTAAAGTTGAGGATTACCGATTAGAGATTTTGGTATTTTCTAAGTGGGGAAACCCACCTTGATTTGGAGATTCGACTTGGGGATGATAATTACAATTATATGAATAAATGAGTCAAATTTAGAGATAATGGATTTTAGAATCAAATCCCAAATGGGATAACTTTAAAAAGGTTCATAAACTGAATTGAACCCTATAATGGATGGAGAATCATAAATGCTATTAGATGGGCATACGGATATAGAAATATCCCTATTGATGATTGATTTGGGAGATATCTCACACAATGAGAAATGCTAATTGAGGTGCATTAGGATATAGAATATCCTTAACTTAAATAGAATTGAAGGATAATTCATATTAGAAGCGACATGAGAGCTTCAAGCGAGAATTAGTATAGCATTTACTAAGTGGGGTAAATGTGTGAGTATTGACGATTGGTGTATCATGAGAGAGATATACTAAACAATGATGTTAATCAAATTGCGCCAAAGAGCGTATAATGAATATGAAAATGATTGTTACCGGTATACCTTATATAATATTAATGGTATATCTTTATTATGTGGGATGTATGTATACCTTATATGATGGTTTATATACATGTTAACCATACCCCCTCCTTGCTATCATTGGGAAGTTTCGTGCGTAGAGGATGAGCATCCTGACAAATAACGCAGGGTGTGGATATTCCCCAGGTCATAATCATCCCTTGTGGTCAACAAATGACATTTATGATATACATTTATTTATTTTGGGGGTGAGAGGTCGGGGGTATGTGTCGCTCTCACTTGCCGGTTAGGAACTATGATCGCTTCCCGGACGTTGTGTCCGTGAGTAGATCACGAGGTGGGTGTCGTTGAACCCCACCAGGTGGCCTCAGTTTGCTACGTATATGGGCTGCTGGAAGATGATAGCATGTGAGCCTGCGTCCTTCGAGTTATAGCTCGGTTGGATGGTTATTATTGTTTGTGTTTGTACTTGGGTATCAAGGGCATAATGGACCTCAATAACCTACATTGCCAGGATTAGTGTATCAAGGGGGTTCCTTATTTGGATTTCGCCTCGGCGAGACATCCCACGCACGAACCGCAGTGTAATGTTGGAACTTGGGGATAAGTTTAGTCCTTAATTCTCATAATTATTTATATATATATCACCTATCCCGACAATCGACAGTGCCAGGAGTAGTGTAATCGGGGGGTTCCTTATTTGGATTTCGCTTCGGCGAGACGTCCCACGCATGAAACGCCGTGTACTGTTGAGAATTGGGAATATTCATTAATTAAAATTGGAAAATAATTTGGGTTACATGCATCATGAATTGAGGGCATAATGAGCCTCGAGGATTAATACGGTCAGGAGTAGTGTAACGGGGGGGGGGGGGGGGGGGTACATTGTTTGGATTTCGCTTCGGCGAGACGTCCCACGCACGAAACGCAGTTCCGTGTTGAAAATAGGGAGGAGTTTAGTCTTTAATATTCATGACGCTAATAACTCATATATATTTACTATAATAATTATATATATGGTTTCATGCCTTATAAGGGCATCACTAGAATACAAAAATTCTAGTAAATGAGATTGTTGATGTATTGTGATGATGTGGACATGATTGGATCATGTAACTTTATATGTTCAACAAATGAACATTATAAAGATAACTGTAACTATTACATTAAAGTTAAAGCATTTAACTTAAAGATAATTGAGATAAATGTAGATTGGGATATAGGCTAGACGGTTTACTTAAATACTTCTTTTGGTTTTAAGCTAGAATCCTCTTACCTAAATAGAATCGGGCATCCATTTGGAGATCACGTGCATACGCTTAGTGCGCGCTTTAGTTGAGTGGTGAGATGGTTTTTATAAGAGCTCGATTCCAACTAAATCATGTAATAATGCATTTATAATTATTATGTATTTTAATACACTTGCTATAAAATGTTTTTCAAACTCGGGCTCTGACCCGTTTAGATTTTCTTCCTCCATGTATATATTGTATTACTTCAGGTGTTCCTCCGCAAGGACGCCTTTGATGTTCCTCCATCCAGGGTATTTGTGGAGCTGTGGCAGTAGCGGACTGTTTCGGCACTTTGCTTTAGTCGACTCCTATCTTTGTATATCTAGATTAGGATTCAGTTTGTATATTGAGTTAGTATTCAAGTGTTGTAGATTAACACTTTCATATTTCATTATCAGATTATTGTATTGTCTGTTACCCGACAACATATTCGGGTATTTCATTGTTGAGATTTTGTAGTACAATGTATTGTACTCTTTCATTATTGGGCATGCACACTTCACTCATCATAGTTAGATGTATATTGTTGGTTGAGTTGTATTATTGGTTTTGTTGTTGTTGTTGTTAAATGTAAAAGTTTTAAAATGTTGACAATTCGCACTTAACGATTTCGGGTAGTTAGTCTTATATTATAGTGTTTAGTAGTTGATGTTAAGACTGTGCCATCTGAGAAACCTGGTTTATTATAGTATAGGGCTGGCCACCCGTTATTATATGGAGCGGGTTGTCACAGATGGTATCAAAGCATCAGGTTCTAGTGTCTTTAGGATCTGTGTGCGTTACTACGATCTTCCGTAAGCGTTCTTGATGTAGAGCCTTACTATTAGGATGATTACATTCATACGTCCATATTTTTTTGTGATTCAAAAATATTTGAAACGCGTGCTGATACAATTGTTCTTGTTTCAGATGCCACCGAAGGAAGGTCGTTCAGTGAGGGCAAACAAAGGGCAACCCCAAATGGCTCAAAGGAACATGACTACGGATGATGTTGCCAATATTGTGGCACAAGCGGTCACTGCTGCCGTTTCTACGATGGCTCAGCAATCTATCTCACGAGCAGCCCCACCCCATTTAGGATTGTCTTTATGGGAGAGAGTGAAGGAATATTTTAGTAAGGGTCATCCTCCCTAGTTTGCTGGGGAGTTGATGTAATGGATGCAAGTAAATGGAAGAATAGTATGCAAAGGCACCTTCGTATGGTTGAGTGCAGTGAGGTGCAGAAACAATTTTTAGCCACCTTCAGGTTATCGGGTACTGCTCTCCATTGGTGGAAGTCTGTCACCACATCTAAACAGAGATATAATTTACCTATACAAGAATTTGGGGAAATTTTTTATCAAAGGTATTTGCCTTCCTCGATTCAAAATATGGAGATTTTTCAAGGTAATTGAACGGTGGCTGAATATGAAGAAGATTTTTCTAGATGGGCGAGATTGGTACCTAATGAGGTAAATACGGAAGGGAAACGTATATTAAAGTTTTTTCGAGGTTTAGATTGGAAAATCCAACAACATTTGATAGAGAGTCCTAAGATAATGACTTTCAATGAGGTAGTGAATGCGGCACTACTAAAGTGTCAAGAATATTACTTTCGTTCGCAAGAGAGTAAGAACTTTGGAGATTCGAGCTCATCAAGTGAGTTTGGCAAGGAGAGTGCCAGTAATACGAGTGGGCAGAAAGAATTTGTGGGTAAGTGTTTCTTTTGTAAAGAAATAGGTCATAAAAAGAGAGATTGTCCTAAAAGAGGTAAAGGACTACGTTTTGATGAAATTTTTGAAGTGCAACCCCTACAACAAATTTAAGGTCGTTTTAGACCGAGGGACTATGTTTGGGAGCCCATTGATGAGGATGGGCAATCAGATTAGAGATGAATTATGTAAGTTAATTTTCCTTTATAAATAGGATAATTAATATGTAAAGTTTTAGAATATCGTATGGGAGATATTGTGAATGGGTAGTGATATAGCCCTATTATGTATGTAATGACCCTAAAGGGAATTTTGAGACAAATAGGCTCTTATTCTATGATTTTGTAAAAGGATAGATGATTTTGCAAGGTGCTTAAAAAGAGCCTTAAATCTTGTAGTAAATGTAAGAATGGAAATGGAGATAAGTAGTTATGATAAAAGCTACTTTTTTTTATTAGTCATGATGGACTATTATAATTGTGGTATTCCAGATATGGATGTGCCTTATTAAAGGCTATATATTGAAATGATGTAAGATGATGTTATGTTTGAAACTTGAGGTTGTGGTTTGATGAGACGTAGGTAAAATTTTAGCTCATGGGTATGATAATATTTGTGAGCTACATGTTATAATAGATGATTATCTAAAAAGACCTTGTGTTGGACATAAGGCATTTTATGTTATATTATAATATATAAACCGTTTTCAAAATAAAAAATTTATCTGCCTTCGGGCCCCTTTCAAAATAAATTTTTCCACCAAAACATTTTCAAACTTTAGTCCGGATTTAACAAACTCTCAATCCCCGACGTCGCCACACAGTAGTGTATTGGGAGGGTTCCTTGTTTGGATTTCGCTTTTGCGAGACGTCCCCCGTACGAAAGTGGCGAATGTCACTAATTGAGAGGAGTTATTTCTTTGGACCATTCAAGTTTTTTTATCCTTAAAATGTTAATATATTCTATATTGATGGAATTGTGGAACTTTGGAGGCAAATAAAGCCTCATTATGATTGGTACGAGTGCTAACTCGAATATAAAGGGTGTATGGGAGCCCTAGTTGTGGAAATTTGTTGTACATAACTCATAATCAACATAAATTAAATAAATTCGTCGTGGGAAGTTAGAAGTTTGGAGATAGGATTAGTGAGTTTGGGTATATTAGATCTAGTTGGGCTTTGGAGAATTAGGCTTAGCTAAATTTTGAGGACAAAATTTTTGTAAGTGGGGAAGTTTGTAACAACCCGAGGTCTTGGAGACAACAATTTATTTATTTTGGGAGAAATAAATAATATTTTATTGGAGAAATCATTAAATTGGCAATTGAGGTCAAAATTTAGAGTCGTTAGAAAGAGTCTCGAATGGAAATTCTGAGGGTACCATAGTGTCCGGAAGGGTCGAGAAAGTCGAAATGACTGTACTTGGGGTCTATATGGGTTCCGAAATAAATTGGGACCGTTTGACTCGAATTAAAGCCACGGAGTCATTTAAAGTGTGTATTATCATTTAAAGATGTGTATCTTGGGAGATTAGGCTAAATTAGCCTACGGGAGAAATAATTCTCCAAAGAGAGAAATAGAAAGAAAGAGAAGAAGAAAGAAGAAGAAAAGAAAGGAGAAAAAAGAGGGAGAAGGAGGATTTTCGGGCAAATACGCGATCTCAAGGCGGATTCAGACCCTACGAACCCGAGGCAAGTGATTAAACTTGCTAAATAATTGTTGTGTACCAATTATTGCTTGATTTGTGGATTGAATTTTGGGTTTTAGATTTAAACTGTTAAAACCTAACTTTTGGGAAAAACCTTAGATTTGTAGTGTATAAAATGGATTTAAGGTTAGAAATTAGTTTATAAGTATTCTAGAATAAATATTAATGTCATATATTTGATTGGGTTGGATGAAAATGGTTTGAAGATGATTAAAATGATTTTTGGTTATTTTGGGTTAAGAAGAAAATTGCACATTTCGTAGCTTGCTGCACTTGCCGAATTGATTCGCTTCTATCAGATCGATTCGGTCTATTGCAGATTGCCCAGGTCTTTAGGGCCGAATCGATTTGCCCCTTACAAATCGGTTCGGCATGTAGCAGACTCCCAGGTCCTTTGGACCGAATAAATTCGGATGGGCCGAATCAATTCGTTTCTGGGCCGAATAGATTCAGACGGGCCGAATCGATTCGGAAACAGGGGAATTTTTGGAAGATGTTTTCTAGGGAGAATTTCATCCCGTTTTTTTCGAGATTATCGATTTGGGGCCTCTATATGAGACATTTGGAGTATGTTTTGGATACTTTTAGAGGGTTTCCATCGTACGAAATTATGGGAGTCATATTAATTAAAGTTGAGGATTACCGATTAGAGATTTTAGTATATTCTAAGTGGGGAAGCCCACCTTGATTTGGAGATTCGACTTGGGTATGAAAATTACAATTATATGAATAAATGAGTCAAATTTAGAGATAATGGATTTTAGAATGCAATCCCAAATGGGATAAGTTTAAAAAGGTTCATAAACTGAATTAAACCCTATAATGGATGGAGAATCATAAATGCTATTTGATGGGAATACGGATAAAGAAATATCCTTATTGATGATTGATTTGGGAGATATCTCACACAATGAGAAATGCTAATTGAGGTGCATTAGGATATAGAATATCCTTAACTTAAATAGAATTGAAGGACAATTCATACTAGAAGCGACATGAGAGCTTGAAGCGAGAATTAGTATAGCATATACTAAGTGGGGTAAATGTGTGAGTATTGACGATTGGTGTATCATGAGAGAGATATACTAAACAATGATGTTAATCAAATTGCGCCAAAGAGCGTATAATGAATATGAAAATGATTGTTACCGGTATACCTTATATAATATTAATGGTATATCTTTATTATGTGGGATGATATGCCCAAGTATGACCTCGGCCTAGTGGAACATACCTCGGCCGAGATGAGAGCTGAGACGTTAGCCGACCCACCGGTGCAGGGGGGCCCATGATATCTTCCCTCGGCCAAGGTAACCTCGGCCCAGGCCGACACTAAGATATGCACTCCCCCCCCGGGACACTTCTCATATCACAGATAACATCAACTCCAGGTGCCAAGGAATAGCAACCCCGGTCAACAATAGGCCAAGATAACAAGAAGCTAAACACGCCTTCAGCATGAACCCTACCTCGTAGGAGGCCGAGGTTACCATGGCGTACTTATCATCAGCACGATAAATGGCTCGGCCCAGGCCGATATATGAGTTTACCTCGGCTAACATGAAGCCGAGACAGCGCGTGACACACCGCGAAGGGGTCGGACGACCTAACCTTATAGCTCGGCCTCTCCTAGGCCGAGGCCATTCACCAGCACGACTGTCAAAGTTTCCGCAAGCATTTGGATAAGGACACCTGGGCCAAGATCAGTTACAACAAGATTATTCCCCACATGTGGGGGGAGGGGGAATATTTCATCATCATCACTTACATGTGGACCTAACAGCTGGCACACCCTCATTGGTGAGGAAACTACACACATGCACATTACATGCATAGGGGGTACATTAAACCCCCTAGGCATTATATAAAGGGATCACCCCCTACCAAGCCAAGGGAACAGTGATAAAAACCCTAGCTAAAACTCTGTCTAAATATACAGTAGAGAGAGAGAGAGAGAGCTTGAGTGAATTGTATCCATGGCCATTAGTGCCTTCATTCAGTGATATTACTCACACACTCACAGTGGACGTAGGCCAGATTGGCTGAACCACTCATATTCCGGTGTTGACTCCTCATATCCTCACCTCCTTCTCTTATCTCTTTATATACCTGTGCTGCCATTGTTATTCGCGTATTGAGCTTGGAAACACCTTACCTGGTGGTGCTGATTCTTAGCATCATCATTTTGGCGCCGTCTGTGGGAACCGAAAGGCTATCCCATCCTTATTTCCTGCTTTACCTCACCGGAGACTCTGGTGGTGAACCAGAAACCACCCCTTGTGTGGAGCTGTTTCACCATTGAAAGAGGTCCTTCCAGGTATTAAGCTCCCCTGCAACCAAGACTCTATACAGTTTAACACATGGCACCAGACTTGCCGCCGCCTCTTCCGCCACCCGGAGGTGGGGGAGCTAGCTCCAGTCAGGTTCCTCCCCAGTCCGAAATGGCGGAGGTGGCAGCTGCCTTGAAATCTTTGGCTGCAACACAACAAGCGATGAAGGAGCAATTTGCACAGCTCAGCCAAACCATGATGATGAGACCACCTGGAGTCTCACCGGACCTGGTCACCCCGGCGGCAGTTCAACCCCAACCGGGTGCCAGGGGACCACCCCAGGCACCGATGAAGGACCAACCTGCACCCCAGCGGAGAAGGGACGTTGCTGACCCTAGGCGTTTGCGCCTGGGGAGGCAAGGAAACCCTTGCCCGGAGGACAGGTACGATGACATAGGAGTGGAAGAGGCCCCAGAAGACTGCTGGGAGCCATATGAGGTTACCGATGGTACCGTACGACCTCTTCGGCAAAGCCAAGGATGTGTCGGTCGAAGAAGAGATGAGGCCCAGCAGAGAGGGTCGGCCTTCAACAGGTTGAGCAGAGGCTCGGCCTTCGAGAGGCTGGGACCAGTTAACGACCTAAGACACAGGCTATCAAGGTCAAGGAGCGCGGCAGGCTCCCAAAGAGGGGCTCGGCCAGACCAAGGCCGACCCATGGATGGAAGAGCAAGGGAACAGGAAGAGGTCAACAGTCAGAGGGTCATGGCTGGGGAACCTTCTGTCCGTCGCAGAGAAGTGGCAGGGGACAACCTCGGCCAAGTTGACGAGAGGAGACCGTGGAATGACTCGATCCAACGTCTCGAGGAGAAGATAGGGGACCTCATAAAGAGCAAGGACCCCTTACAGAGGGGCTACATTGAGGGCTCACCATTTGTGGCTAAGATAGTGGGGTTCCCAACCCCAGCAAAATTCAAGCCTCCTGTAGTGACTCCTAAGTACGATGGCAGCACTAACCCTGTGCACCACATCGAGATGTATCAGTCGGCGGCAGATATTTACTCGATACCTGATGAGATGAAGTGCAGGGCCTTCTCGGGCACCCTAACAGGGGCTGCGCACAGCTGGTTCACCTCTCTTCCAAAGAATTCAATCGAAAACTTCAAGGGATTGGCCGAGCAGTTCATCCACAACTTCTGCTTTGGGGTAAGGCCCCAAAAGAAGACCACCCACCTCCTATACGTCAAACAGGCTAAGGGTGAAAGCCTAAGGGACTATATAGCAAGGTTCAACAAGGAAAAGCTGGAGGTGGAGGATTACGAGGAGAGCATAGCCATGACCGCCCTTATAGGAGGTCTTCAGAAGGGAAAGCTACTATGGAAGCTGGCGGAAGACCCCCCCAAGTCTATGGCGGAGCTGTTGTCCACTGCAGGAAAAGTAATGAATGCAGAGGAGGCGATGGCCGCCAAGTACGAGGAGGAGAACCGTGGTAGTGCTGGGAGGTCCCAGGGCAAGAAGGAAGGAAGGAAGCGTTCAGCCGATGACAAGTTCTCCCATTACACTCCTCTGACTGTGAGCTGTGAGAACATCCTTAATGAGATCAAGACTGACCGGGCTCTGAGGTGGCCAGAGAAATTGAAGGCCCCACCACATAAGAGGGATAAAAACCTCTGGTGTGAGTTCCATCAGGATCACGGCCATATCACAGATAGATGCTTCGCTCTGAAGGATGAGATCGAGAAGATGCTGAAATCCGGGAAACTGAGAAAGTATGTGGATGGCAAGGCCCCAAAGGGCGGCAGAGAAGACCCTAGGAAGAGAAGAGACGACAAGTGCCGTGGTGATGTCCCGGCTAAAAGGCATGATGATTCAGATGGCAATGATGGAGATGACCCAGATCTCCCACCTAGAGATGACAACACCCCAGTGAAGAGGGTAGGAATGATCTCCTTTAGTGTTAGCACCATATGTGGGGGATTCGCAGGGGGTGGATCTGAGGTAGCCGATAGAAAGTCTCATGTCGCGGAGGCCAAGTCGGTAGTCAGGCCAGAGGTTGTGAACCTGACGTCTTTTGACGCTGTGCAGAAAAGAACGAAGGTGGACATGGACACCCTGGTGGTGGGTTTCTCCCGGCTCGACTTCAAAGGCATCTTAGCCCCCCATGATGACCCCTTGGTCATAACGACAAGGGTGCATGGGTGCGACGTAGGGAGAATCCTCATAGATGGGGGAAGCTCAGCAGATGTAATGTTCTGGCCTTGTTTCAAGAGCTTGGGTCTCAGCAGATCAAGATTAGTGCCATACCACCATCCCTTGATAGGCTTTAGTGGTGAGAAAGTGCACCCGTTAGGCATGTATGAGATGGATGTGCGTATGGGGGATGAGTGGCCTAAGAGGCTGACTAAGAAGATAAACTTTTTTGTGATGGACGAGAATGTCTACTCTGCCTACAACCTCATCGTTGGAAGAGTAGCCCTCAAGGAGTTTGAAGCCGTGCCATCAACGGTCCATCAAATACTAAAATTCCCGACCCCTTACGGGGTAGGGGAAGTGCAGGGGGATCAGACCACGGCACGGGAGTGTTACTTCAACTCAGATGAAGAGAAGGAGGCCCATAAGAGAGCAACCGCCACCTACAGCATAGACACTCTTGATCCGAGAGATGAAACGAAGCTGAAGAAGGGCGAGGCCGCGGAAGAGGTAGAATCCATCGTCCTCAATGAGGACGAGCCGAAAAAAACCATCCAGGTCGGGAAGGCCCTTGAAACAAAGATTAAGGAAGAGCTGGTAAGCCTTCTCAGGAAGAGGCAGAGTGTCTTTGCCTGGAGCCACACCTACATGCCTGGTATAGACCCCGAGGTCATGACCCACAAACTCAACGTGGACAGGGATGCCAGGCCAATCAAGCAGAGGAGGAGAATTTACTCCAGAGAGAAGTATGAGGTCATTCGAGAAGAGGTGAAGAAGTTGGAAGAGGCCGAGTTCATACGAGAGGTCACCTATCCAGAGTGGCTCTCAAATGCAGTGATCGTGCCTAAGGCCAATGGAAAGTGGCGGATGTGTGTGGATTTCACAGACCTGAACAGGTCCTGCCCGAAGGACAGCTATCCCCTACCTAGGATAGACCAGATGGTGGACGCAACAGCAGGGCACGAGCTCATGAGCTTCATGGATGCTTATTCGGGTTATAACCAAATATTCATGGACGCCGAAGACTCTGAGAAGACAGCCTTCATCACTGACAAGGGGACATACTGCTACAAGGTAATGCCCTTTGGTCTGAAAAATGCGGGGGCAACATATCAGCGTCTCGTCAATAGGATGTTTGAGGAGCAGATAGGTAAGACCATGGAGGTGTACGTGGACGATATGCTAACGAAGAGCCTGAGGGCATGTACTCATGTGGCAGACCTTGAGAAGACCTTCGATGTCATGGACTCGTACAGAATGAAGCTCAACCCGGCTAAATGTGTCTTCGGGGTAGGAGCTGGGAAGTTCCTGGGGTTCATCGTTAATCAAAGGGGGATTGAGGCAAACCCAGAGAAGATCAAGGCATTGATTGACATGAAGACTCCTAGGAGTATCAAGGATGTCCAAAGACTCACGGGAAGAGTGGCAGCCCTGAACAGGTTTGTTTCCAGAGCAACCGATAAGTGTCTTCCATTCTTCAGGGTCCTAAGGAAGGCCTTCCAGTGGGATGAAGAGTGTGAAAAAGCTTTTGATCAGCTCAAGTCTTACTTGGGGTCTCCCCTGCTGCTGTCCCGGCCCATTGCGGGAGAAAGGTTGTTTGTGTATCTAGCCGTCTCTGAGTCGGCCATTAGCGCGGCCATCATACGAGAAGAGGGTGGAGTTCAGAGACCTGTGTACTTTAACAGCAAGGCCCTACAAGGGTCTGAACAGAACTATCCCCGGATGGAGAAGTTGGCTTATGCTCTTATCCATGCTTCAAGGAAAATGAAACCCTACTTTCAAGCTCACTCTATGACAGTCCTCACGGACTCCCCCTTAAGGCAGGTCCTGCACAAGCCTGAGAAGTCTGGAAGATTGATGACCTGGGCCATTGAACTAGGGGAGTATGATCTTACTTACCAGCCCAGGACAGCCATTAAGGGACAGGCCCTTGTTGACTTTGTCGCAGAGTTCACTTGGATAGAGACTGGGTCAGAGAATAGCTTGGAAAGCGGCAAAGGTGTTTCCCGAAATTCGGGAGAGATAGACCCTTACGTCTTCCAGGGCCGAGGAGAGGTTATATCAGGCAAGCCTCGGAGGAGAGCAGAAGAGAATGAAGAGGATCGATACCTCTTCGAAAAAGGAGTGATGAGAGAAGGGGTCTTCTCTTCAGAGGAAGACGTGTGGAGCCTCTTCGTGGATGGATCCTCCTGTGAAGGTGGAAGCGGCGCGGGGCTGGTACTCTCGGCTCCGGATGGAGCCAACATTGAGTATGCCTTAAGATTCAATTTCCAGGCCTCAAACAACGAGTCTGAGTATGAGGCCATGATAGCGGGCCTCCTATTGGCAACAACTCTGCGGGTAAAGCGGCTTCTACTATATAACGACTCAAGGTTGGTTGTCAACCAAGTATTGGGGGCGTACGAAGCCAAGGATGAGAGGATGGCCAGATACCTAAAAAAGGTAAGGGGATTGCTAGAATTTTTTGAAGAGGCCAAACTGAAAAGAGTGCCGAGATTGGGCAACAATCACGCCGACGCATTGGCAAGGCTGGCCTCGGCAATGAAGACAGACTTGGGAAGAACCATCCCAATTGAAGTCCTGGGAAAGGCAAGCATCGAGGAGGACGAGGTGCGCAGCCCTTGTCACAACGTGAACGTAGGGGACTCTTGGATCGACCCGCTCGTCAGGTACTTGAGAGAAGGGGAGCTACCTAAGTCCAAGCTGGAAGGAAGAAAGTTGAGGTACAGAGCTGCCAAGTTCTCTTTAGTAGGGGATGTCTTGTATAAAAAGGGGTTCCTCTTGCCCCTCCTCAGATGTGTGCATCCCATGGAGGTAACCCGGGTCTTGCAGGAGGTTCATGAGGGCTCTTGCTCTAGCCATATAGGAGGAAGACCCCTAGCCAAGAGGATCATCACTCAGGGATATTGGTGGCCAACCTTGTCGAGGGACGCCGCTGACTATGTGAAGAGGTGCGACAAATGCCAGAGGTTCGCCACTATCCCTCACCAACCCCATCAGCCTATGACATCAATCTGTTCGCCATGGCCGTTCGCAGTATGGGGAATTGACTTGGTAGGGCCTTTGCCGAGAGCAGTCAACAACTATAGATTTTTGATAGTTGCCATTGACTACTTTTCAAAATGGGTAGAAGCTGAACCCATGATAACAATTACGGAGCAGAAGACCTTTCAGTTCATCTGGAAGAACATCATATGTAGGTATGCCCTCCCAAACACGCTCATCTCAGATAATGGGACCCAGTTCAAGAACGCCTCCTTAGAGAAGTACTGCCAAAGTGTGGGGATTAAGCAGTTCTTCTCGTCTCCTGGTCAACCCCAGGCTAATGGCCAGACTGAAGTCACAAATAGGACAATCTTGGATGGAATCAAGAAGAGGTTAGAAAACGCGAAAGGGAGATGGATAGAAGAGGTTTACGCTGTGCTATGGGCTTACAGGACAACAGCAAGGACACCCACAGGAGAAACCCCATTCATGCTGGCACACGGTTCAGAAGCTGTCATACCAACGGAGATAGGCCTACCAACTCATCGGATTCAGACCTATGATCCGGACAGCAATGGGGAAAGGAGGAGGTTAGACTTGGACCTCATTGAAGAAAGAAGGGAAGACGCGGAGGTCAGGAAAGCAGCCTACCAGCAGAGGGCAGCAAAGTTCTACAATCAAAGGGTAAAGACAAGACCCATTGCGGTAGGAGACCTAGTACTTAAGAAAACCCTACAGAAGGCAAACAAGCTACACCCGAACTGGCATGGCCCCTACAGAGTAACGGAAGAGGTTGTTCCTGGCACATATAGGCTAGAGAACCTAGAGGGAGAACCCTTCACCAACCCGTGGAATGCCGACCACCTAAAGAGATATTTCATATAATGTTGCATCCATTGTCAATTGTAAAAGTACTATCTTATTGAGAAGAGGTTGTGAATAAAGAACAGTTTCCATGGCAAATTCTTGTCTCATTTAAACATCATTAATTTGGTGAAAATTTTTGTGGGGCTTACCTCGGCTCAGGTGATGACCTCAGACCCTCATAACACCACTCGGGGGTGATGAGGTCTGAGTTCAGATACATCGGCTATAGGGCTTCAGACTTTAGACATCATTAATTTGGTGAAAATTTTTGTGGGGATAACCTCTTAGGTGAGGGCCTCAGACCTTAAACATCATTAATTTGGTGAAAATTTGTGGGGATAACCTCTTAGGTGAGCACCTCAGACCTTAAACATCATTAACTCGGTGAAAATTTTTGTGGGGCTTACCTCGGCTCAGGTGATGACCTCAGACCCTCATAACACCACTCGGGGGTGACGAGGTCTGAGTTCAGACACCTCGGCTATAGGGATTCAGACTTTAAACATCATTAACTTGGTGAAAATTTTTGTGGGGCTTACCTCGGCTCAGGTGATGACCTCAGACCCTCATAACACCACTCGGGGGTGACGAGGTCTGAGTTCAGATACATCGGCTATAGGGCTTCAGACTTTAGACATCATTAATTTGGTGAAAATTTTTGTGGGGATAACCTCTTAGGTGAGGGCCTCATACCTTAAACATCATTAATTTGGTGAAAATTTGTGGGGATAACCTCTTAGGTGAGCACCTCAGACCTTAAACATTCATTCGGTGAAATTTATCGTGGGGATAACCTCTTAGGTAAGGACCTCAGACTCTTAAGTAATGGTCATGACACCACATCCAGTAATGACTACAGAGGGTGCATAGCATCCATGAACATTCACAAATAAAGAGGAAGAGACACTTGCATTCAACAAAAGCTTGACATTGCAAAATATTTAAGTGTGAAAGAATTACATGCGAAATTACAAGTCAAAATAAAAATGGAAAATACAAGTTAAACAGCTGAATGAGGAACGTCTGATTCCTCTTCAGGGTTGGCCTGCTCGATATTGGTCACCTCGGCTACTTCGTTTGCAGGGTCAGTGTCCCCGAGGTCTGCCCCTTCCAGAGTGAAAGTTTGACCAGGGGCAGCAGCTTCATCCTCTATCTCCTGCAAGGCTTGGGCAAATTGGGCATCGGCAAGGCCGAGGCCCACAAAATATGAGGCCTTAATGATGCCAACCTCGGCCTCCCTTACCTCGGCCCACTTGGAGGTGGCCTTGATACCTCTTTCAAGGTACTCCAGGCCAAAACCTACAAACTCCTCAGAGACCTTATAGTCGGCAATTATTGTCTCCGAGGCGTCTGCAAGAGAAGCCTTCACCGCAGCATCAACTTTCCTCTGCAAAGCATCGTCCTTGTCCTTCAGGGCCTTGGTATGACTCTGAACAAGTGCAGAGATGTCCTTCTCTAGGGATTGGGCCTTATTTTCAGAGGTCTGAGCCTTGGTCTCAGCCTCCTGTAACTCTTTCCTCAGACGAGCAACCTCAGCCTTCAGGGTGCCCTCCACTTTCTCCGCCTCCTGGCCCTTCTGAATGAGAGGCAATTTCCTCAGGGTCCAGTTAGATAGCTGATACATGGCTGCCGCACCCTACATAGTAAATGAAGAAGTTAGATAAAAGCAAGATCAGATATTGCACTTCGAACAAAGGGACAAGTTATACCTGAACTACTCTGTGAAGGCCTAATTCAACCATCGTAGAGGTTTCCATGGCCCTGAGGAAACGCTTGTCGGCCTCTGTCATCATGTTGTTAAGAGCGTCCATGGCTTGTCGGCTGTGGCCGAGCACACTGTCAGAAAGTTTTAACAGGTCCAGACGAGCCGATAATGTGTCGGATGTGATGGGGATCGCAGCATCTGGGGTCCTCCTTGTCCTGGAGCTCGGCCTCTGATCCTCAGGAGGAGGGACCTCAGGTGCCCTCTTCTTGGACTTATATGTTGAGGGAGCGGGTGGAGGAGCATTTAGACCGGTCTTCTTGACAAGCCTAGCTAAGCTTGGCGCTGCCATCTCCCACAACTCTTCTGAAATCTCTGGTGGCTTCTCTGCAAAAGTGAAAAGATAATGAGTCAGAAATAAAGCACGTAAGATAAGAGGCTACACTTGGGGTCAAAATAAAAGTCCTTACCAAAGTCAGCTAGGGGACTTCCGCCCAGGCTCGTCCCCGAGAGATACTGGGGGGTCAGCAGATGTTCAAATTTGACAAACATCCCATGGGCCCCTTTGGTCCTGCAGGGCCTTCACCCTCTTGCCGTGTTGCACACTTAGTCCAGGGCCGGCCCTGGTAGACATGGAGACTTTGCCCCATTTCGTCGGTATTCTTGGCTCGAAGATGGAAGAGGGAATAGAAGAACCAAATTCCCAAGGCCCTGAGACGAAAAAGTACCTGGGTTTCCAATTATGGTTGGAGGTCTGAGTGACCAGGAGCATCTTTTTCTCAGGCCTCCGAGCCACAAAGTGATAGTAGCTCGGATGATTCTTGGCCGAGGTAGGGACGTATCAACCAGCAAAGACCTGCACTGGGAGGTCAGAGTGGTGAACCGCCCTCCACAAGATGGTTGCCCCTATAATGACCCTCCAGGCATTGGGAGAGAGCTGCGAGGGGGCCAAGTTAATGAATGATATAATGGTCCTAATGACGGGGTGGAAGGAAAGGCGAAAACCTAACTTGAACATCTGCTCGTACAGGCAGATTTCACCATCCCTGCCATGGTAGGCTCTCTCTTCCCTCAGAGGTCTCCTTAAGTGGATAGAGGGGCTAATGGAATATAAGTACCGGAAGTGCAGTAAATCCACCTCGGTAATGGTACTCTCGTACTCGTCTGCCTCAGACGTGTCAACTTCACTTTCGGCATCCTCATCATCGTCAGACTCAACGTCGGCTGGAGCAGACGTTGACGGGTTACTGGGGAACCTTTGAGCAAACTCGGCCTCGGTTACGGCCGACAGGGGAATAGCATTTAGGATGCCAGGCGCGGCCACACTTGGCTCTACAAGTTCAACCTCTGAAGAAGAACTAGAGGTGCTTGTGCCATTATGAGACGAGGCACGACTGGAGACCTCGGCATGGTCAGGGTTCTGGTCAGCCTGAGTAGTGAAGTCCATGGCCTCTTGGAAAGAGTCCACTGACATCGGATCAGAGGTAGAAGACTCAGACTAGGACATCGGCAAGTTATTGGCAGAGGCGTCTGTCTGGTAAAAATTTTCTGGAGGACGAGGGTACACCACCTTGAGAGGAGGAGGAAAGAGGGGTCTGATGGGGGACTCTTGCGACCTACAAGCTTCTTCCTGAGCTCTCTCTATTTGTCTAATTTTATCCAAGGTCTTCTCCGCTAGAGATGGAAAGTCTTCAAGAAGTTGGTACAAGGGTCTGAGCATCTGGGGACGACACAAGGTTTCTTCAGACCTTAAACTTGGGAATATCCTAAAAACTACAAACAAAGATGGCTTGAAAAGTTAAGGGAATTTTAGATCCAACTAAGGAACCTATGCAGGAAGCCTGCTCCACCGGAAAACTCAAGGTCTAACCGGAAATCCCAAGAACTCACCGAGAAACTCAAGATCTAACCGGAAAGTTCAAAATTAAAAATATCAAAAACGAAGGAGATGGAGAGGGAAGATACCTGAAGGTGAGGTTGGTGAAGAATGCGGAGAGTATCGCGCAGGAAAAGTGGTATCCCTCAGCGGAACAATCGCTGGAGCAGAGGATAGCTTCGGAGAGAAAATCGCAGAAAACAGGAGAGTAATCGCTTGAACAGGAGAGAAATAAGGAAGAAGAAGAAAAAGGAGGGTTTTAGCCTTTAAATATTTGGGCACGATTCCCAAGGCTCATCATTGCCTTGGGAAGCCAAAGGGGACAATTGACAGCATATGCCAACCAAGTGGGCACGCCTTAGCAATGGACAAGTGTCATGCGGGTATTGACTTTGGGGTAAATAGACCTCGGAGACAAGAACCCCTTAGCCACCACTCTTCGCAAATGACTAAGGGCTGGGGGGTGATTGATATGCCCAAGTATGACCTCGGCCTAGTGGAACATACCTCGGCCGAGATGAGAGCTGAGACGTTAGCCGACCCACCGGTGCAGGGGGGCCCATGATATCTTCCCTCGGCCAAGGTAACCTCGGCCCAGGCCGACACTAAGATATGCACTCCCCCCCCGGAACACTTCTCATATCACAGATAACATCAACTCCAGGTGCCAAGGAATAGCGACCCCGGTCAACAATAGGCCAAGATAACAAGAAGCTAAACACGCCTTCAGCATGAACCCTACCTCGTAGGAGGCCGAGGTTACCAGGGCGTACTTATCATCAGCACGATAAATGGCTCGGCCCAGGCCGATATATGAGTTTACCTCGGCTGACATGAAGCCGAGACAGCGCGTGACACACCACGAAGGGGTCGGATGACCTACCCTTATAGCTCGGCCTCTCCTAGGCCGAGGCCATTCACCAGCACGACTGTCAAAGTTTCCGCAAGCATTTGGATAAGGACACCTGGGCCAAGATCAGTTACAACAAGATTATTCCCCACATGTGGGGGGGGAATATTTCATCATCATCACTTACATGTGGACCTGACAGCTGGCACACCCTCATTGGTGAGGAAACTACACACATGCACATTACATGCATAGGGGGTACATTACACCCCCTAGGCATTATATAAAGGGATCACCCCCTACCAAGCCAAGGGAACAGTGATAAAAACCCTAGCTAAAACTCTGTCTAAATATACAGTAGAGAGAGAGAGAGAGAGCTTGAGTGAATTGTATCCATGGCCATTAGTGCCTTCATTCAGTGATATTACTCACACACTCACAGTGGACGTAGGCCAGATTGGCTGAACCACTCATATTCCGGTGTTGACTCCTCATATCCTCACCTCCTTCTCTTATCTCTTTATATACCTGTGCTGCCATTGTTATTCGCGTATTGAGCTTGGAAACACCTTACCTGGTGGTGCTGATTCTTAGCATCATCATGGGATGTATGTATACCTTATATGATGGTTTATATACATGTTAAGCATACCCCCTCCTTGCTATCATTGGGAAGTTTCGTGCGTAGAGGGTGAGCATCCTGATAAATAACGCAGGGTGTGGATATTCCCCAGGTCATAGTCATCCTTTTGTGGTCAACAAATGACATTTATGATATACATTTATTTATTTTGGGGGTGAGAGGTCGGGGGTATGTGTCGCTCTCACTTGCCGGTTAGGAACTATGACCGCTTCCTGGACGTTGTGTGCGTGAGTAGATCACGAGGTGGGTGTCGTTGAACCCCACCAGGTGGCCCCAATTTTGCTACATATATGGGTTGCTGGAAGATGATAGCATGTGAGCCTGCGTCCTTCGAGTTATAGCTCGGTTGGATGGTTATTATTGTTTGTGTTTGTACTTGGGTATCAAGGGCATAATGGACCTCAATAACCTACATTTCCAGGAATAGTGTATCGGTGGGGTTCCTTCTTTGGATTTCGCCTCGGTGAGACGTCCCACGCACGAACTGCAGTGTAATGTTGGAACTTGGGGATAAGTTTAGTCCTTAATTCTCACAATTATTTATATATATATATATATATATATATATATATCACCTATCCCGACAATCGCCAGTGTCTAGAGTAGTGTAATCGTGGTGGGTTCCTTATTTGGATTTCGCTTCGGCGAGACGTCCCACGCATGAAATGTCGTGTACTGTTGAGAATTGGGAATATTCATCAATTAAAATTGCTAAATAATTTGGGTTCCATGCATCATGAATTGAGGGCATAATGAGCCTCGAGGATTAATACGGTCAGGAGTAGTGTAACGGGGGGGTACCTTGTTTGGATTTCCCCTCGGCGAGACGTCCCACGCACGAAACGCAGTGCCATGTTGAAAATCGAGAGGAGTTTAGTCTTTAAGATTGATGACGCTAATAACTCATATATAATAACTGTAATAATTATATATATGGTTTCATGCTTTATAAGGGCATCACTAAAATAGAAAAATTCTAGTAAATGAGATTGTTGATGTATTATGATGATGTTGACATGATTGGATCATGTAACTTTATATGTTCAACAAATGAACATTATAAAGATAAATGTAACTATTACATTAAAGTTAAAGCATTTAACTTAAAGATAATTGAGATAAATGTAGATTGGGACATAGGTTAGACGGTTTCACTTAAATACTTCTTTGGGGTTTAAGCTAGAATCCTCTTACCTAAATAGAATCGGGCATCCATTTGGAGATCACGTGCATACGCTTAGTGCGCGCTTTAGTTGAGTGGTGAGATGGTTTTTATAAGAGCTCGATTCCAACTAAATCATGTAATAATGCATTTATAATTATTATGCATTTTAATACACTTGCTATAAAATGTTTTTCAAACTCGGGCTTTGACCCATTTAGATTTTCTTCCTCCATGTATATATTGTATTACTTCAGGTGTTCCTCCTCAAGGACGCCTTTGATGTTCCTCCATCCAGGGTATTTGTGGAGTTGTGGCAGTAGCGGACTGTTGCGGCACTTTGCTTTAGTCGACTCCTATCTTTGTATATCTAGGTTAGGATTTAGTTTGTATATTGAGTTAGTATTCAAGTGTTGTAGATTAACACTTTCATATTTCATTATTAGATTATTGTATTGTCTGTTACCCGACAACATATTCGGGTATTTCATTGTTGAGATTTTGTAGTACAATGTATTGTACTCTTTCATTATTGGGCATGCACACTTCACTCATAATAGTTAGATGTACATTGTTGGTTGAGTTGCATTATTGGTTTTGTTGTTGTTGTTAAATGTAAAAGTTTTAAATTTTTGACAATTCACACTTAATGATTTCGGGTAGTTAGCCTTATATTATAGTGTTTAGTAGTTGATGTTGAGACTGTGCCATCTGAGATACCTGGTTTATTATAGTATAGGGCTGGCCACCCGTTATTATTTGGAGCGGGTTGTCACATATGGTATCAGAGCATCAGGTTCTAGTGTCTTTAGGATCTGTGTGCGTTACTACGATCTTCCGTAAGCGTTCTTGATGTAGAGCCTTACTATTAGGACGATTACATTTATACGTCCATATCTTTCTGTGATTCAAAAATATTTGAAAGGCGTTCTGATACAATTGTTCTAGTTTCAGATGCCACCGGAGGAAGGTCGTTCAGTCAAGGCAAACAAAGGGCAACCCCAAATGACTCAAAGGAGCATGACTACGGATGATGTTGCCAATATTGTGGAACAAGCGGTCACTACTGCCGCTTCTACGATGGCTCAGCAATCTGCCACACGAGCAGCCCCCCCCCATTTAGGATTGTCTTTATGGGAGAGAGTTAAGGCAGATTTTAGTAAGGGTCATCCTCCCGAGTTTGTAGGGGGAGTTGATGTAATGGATGCAAGTAAATGGAAGAATAGTATGCAAAGGCACCTTCGTATAGTTGAGTGCAGTGAGGTGCAGAAACAATTTTTAGCCACCTTTAGGTTATCGGGTGCTGCTCTCCATTGGTGGGAGTTTGTCACCACATCTAAACAGAGAGATACTTTACCTATAAAAGAATTTTGGGAACTTTTTGATCGAAGGTATTTGCCTTCCCCGACTCAAAATATGGAGATTTTCAAGGTAATAGAACGGTGGCTGAATATGAAGAAGATTTTTGTAGATGGGCGAGATTGGTACCTAATGAGGTAAATACGAAAGAGAAACGTATATCAAAGTTTGTTCGAGGTTTAGATTGGAAAATCCAACAATGATAGAGAGTCCTAATATAATGACTTTCAATGAGGTAGTGAATGCGGCACTACTAAAGTGTCAAGAATATTACTTTCGTTCGCAAGAGAGTAAGAACTTTGGAGATTCGAGTTCATCAAGTGAGTTTGGCAAGGAGAGTGCCAGTAATGCGAGTGGGCAGAAAGAATTTGTGGGTAAGTGTTTCTTTTGTAAATAAATAGGTCATAAAAAGAGAGATTGTCCTAAAAGAGGTAAAGGACTACGTTTTGATGAAATTTTGGAAGTGCAACCCCAACAAAAAATTCAAGGTCGTTTTAGATCGGGGGACTATGTTTGGGAGCCCATTGATGAGGATGGTTAATCAGATTAGAGATGAATGATGTAAGTTAATTTTCCTTTATAAATAGGATAATTAATATGTAAAGTTTTGGAATATCGTATGGTAGATATTGTGAATGGGTAGTGATATAGCCCTATTATGTATGTAATGACCCTAAGGGGAATTTTGAGCAAAATAGGCTCTTTTTCTATGATTTTGTAAAAGGATAGATGATTTTGCAAGGTGCTCAAAAAGATCCTTAAACCTTGTAGTAAATGTAAGAATGGAAATGGTGATAAGTAGTTATGATAAAAGCTACTTTTTTTTATTAGTCATGATGGACTATTATAATTGTGGTATTCCAGATATGGATGTGCCTTATTAAAGGATATATATTAAAATGATGTAAGATGATGTTATGTTTGAAACTTGAGATTGTGGTTTGATGGGACGCAGGTAAAATTTTAGCTCATGGGTATGATAATATTTGTGAGCTACATGTTATAATAGATGATGATTTAAAAAGACCTTGTGTTGGACATAAGGCATTTTATGTTATATTATAATATATAAACCGTTTTCAAAATAAAAATTTTATCGGCCTTGGGGCCCCTTTCAAAATAAATTTTTCCACCAAAATATTTTCAAACTTTAGTCCGAATTTAACAAACTCTCAATCCCCGACGTCGCCACACAGTAGTGTATTGGGAGGGTTCCTCGTTTGGATTTCGCTTTAGCGAGACGTCCCCCGCACGAAAGTGGCGAATGTCAGGAATTGAGAGGAGTTATTTCTTTGGACCATTCAAATTTTTCTATCCTAAAATGTTAATATATTCTATATTGATGGAATTGTTGAACTTTGGAGGAAAATAAAGCCTTATTATGATTTGTACGAGTGCTAACTCAAATATAAAGGGTGTATGGGCGCCCTAGTTGTGGAAATTGGTTGTATATAACTCATAATCAACATAAATTAAATAAATTCGTCGTGGGAAGTTAGAAGTTTGGAGATAGGATTAGTGAGTTTGGGATATTAGAACTAGTTGGGCTTTGGAGAATTAGGATTAGCTAAATTTTGAGGACGAAATTTTTGTAAGTGGGGAAGTTTGTAACAACCCGAGGTCTTGGAGACAACAATTTATTTATTTTGGGAGAAATAAATAATATATTATTGGAGAAATAATTAAATTGGCAACTGAGGTCAAAATTTAGAGTCGTTAGAAAGAGTCTCGAATGGAAATTCTGAGGGTACCATAGTGTCCGGAAGGGTCGAGAAAGTCGAAATGACTGTACTTGGGGTCTATTTGGGTTCCGAAATAAATTGGGACCGTTTGACTCGAATTAAAGCCACCGAGTCATTTAAAGTGTGTATTATCATTTAAAGATGTGTATCTTGGGAGATTAAGCTAAATTTGCCTACGGGAGAAATAATTCTCCAAAGAGAGAAATAGAAAGAAAGAGAAGAAGAAAGAAGAAGAAAAGGAAGGAGAAAAAAGAGGGAGAAGGAGGATTTTCGGGCAAATACGCGATCTCAAGGCGGATTCAGACCCTACGAACCCGAGGCAAGTGATTAAACTTGCTAAATAATTGTTGTGTACCAATTATTGCATGATTTGTGGATTGAATTTTGGGTTTTAGGTTTAAATTGTTAAAACCTAACTTTTGGGAAAAACCTTAGATTTGTAGTGTATAAAATGGATTTAAGGATAGAAATTAGTTTATAAGTATTCTAGAATAAATATTAATGTTATATATTTGATTGGGTTGGATGAAAATGGTTGGAAGATGATTAAAATGATTTTTGGGTATTTTGGGTTAAGAAGAAAATTGCCCATTTCGTAGCTTGCTACAGTTGGCGAATCGATTCGCCCCTACCGAATCGATTCGGTCTGTTGCAGATTGCCCAGGTCTTTAGGGCCGAATCGATTCACCCCTTGCGAATCGGTTTGGCATGTAGCAGACTCCCAGGTCCTTTGGACCGAATCGATTCGGATGGGCCGAATCGATTCGAAAACAGGAGAATTTTTGGAAGATGTTTTCTAGGGAGAATTTCATCCCGTTCGAGGTTGTCGATTTGGGGCCTCTATATGAGACATTTGGAGTATGTTTTGGAGACTTTTAGAGGGTTTCCATTGTACAAAATTATGGGCGTCATGTTAATTAAAGTTGAGGATTACCGATTAGAGATTTTGGTATATTCTAAGTGGGGAAACCCACCTTGATTTGGAGATTCGACTTGGGGATGATAATTACAATTATATGAATAAATGAGTCAAATTTAGAGATAATGGATTTTAGAATCAAATCCCAAATGGGATAACTGTAAAAAGGTTCATAAACTGAATTGAGCCCTATAATGGATGGAGAATCATAAATGCTATTTGATGGGCATACGGATATAGAAATATCCTTATTGATGATTGATTTGGGAGATATCTCACACAATGAGAAATGCTAATTGAGGTGCATTAGGATATAGAATATCCTTAACTTAAATAGAATTGAAGGACAACTCATACTAGAAGCGACATGAGAGCTTGAAGCGAGAATTAGTATAGCATATACTAAGTGGGGTAAATGTGTGAGTATTGACGATTGGTGTATCATGAGAGAGATATACTAAACAATGATGTTAATCAAATTGCGCCAAAGAGCGTATAATGAATATGAAAATGATTGTTGTAGGTATACCTTATATAATGGTATATCTTTATTATGTGGGATGTATGTATACCTTATATGATGGTTTATATACATGTTAAGCATACCCCCTCCTTGCTATCATTGGGAAGTTTCGTGCGTAGAGGGTGAGCATCCTGACAAATAACGCAGGGTGTGGATATTCCCCAGGTCATAGTCGTCCTTTGTGGTCCACAAATGACATTTATGATATACATTTATTTATTTTGGGGGTGAGAGGTAGGGGGTATGTGTCGCTCTCACTTGCCGGTTAGGAACTATAACCGCTTCCCGGACGTTGTGTGCGTGAGCAGATCACGAGGTGGGTGTCGTTGAACCCCACTAGGTGGCCCAGGTTTGCTACGTATATGGGCTGCTGGAAGATGATAGAATGTGAGCCTGCATCCTTAGAGTTATAGCTCGGTTGGATGGTTATTATTGTTTGTGTTTGTACTTGGGTATCGACGGCATAATGGACCTCAATAACCTACATTGCCAGGATTAGTATATCGGGGGGTTCCTTGTTTGGATTTCTCCTCGGCAAGACGTCCCACGCACGAACCGCAGTATAATGTTGGAACTTGGGGATAAGTTTTGTCCTTAATGCTTATAATTATTTGTATATATATCACCTATCCCGACAATCGACAGTGCCAGGAGTAGTGTATTCGGGGGGGTTCCTTGTTTGGATTTCGCTTCGGCGAGACGTCCCACGCATGAAACGCCGTGTACTGTTGAGAATTGGGAATATTCATTAATTAAAATTGGAAAATAATTTGGGTTACATGCATCATGAATTGAGGGCGTAATGAGCCTCGAGGATTAATACGGTCAGGAGTAGTGTAACGGGGGGGGGGGGGGGGGGGTTCCTTGTTTGGATTTCACCTCGGCGAGACGACCCACGCACGAAATGCAGTGCCGTGTTGAAAATCGAGAGGAGTTTAGTCTTTAATATTCATGACGCTAATAACTCATATATAATTAATATAATAATTATATATATGGTTTCATGCCTTATAAGGGCATCACTAGAATACAAAAATTCTAGTAAATGAGATTGTTGATGTATTATGATGATGTGGACATGATTGGATCATGTAACTTTATATGTTCAACAAATGAACATTATAAAGATAACTGTAACTATTACATTAAAGTTAAAGCATTTAACTTAAAGATAATTGAGATAAATGTAGATTGGGACATAGGTTAGATGGTTTCACTTAAATACTGCTTTTGGGTTTAAGCTAGAATCCTCTTACCTAAATAGAATCGGGCATCCATTTGGAGATCACGTGCATACGCTTAGTGCGTGCTTTAGTTGAGTGGTGAGATGGTTTTTATCGAGAGCTCGATTCCTTCTAAATCATGTAATAATGCATTTATAATTATTATGCATTTTAATACACTTGCTATAAAATATTTTTCAAACTCGGGCTCTGACCCGTTTCAATTTTCTTCCTCCATGTATATATTGTATTCCTTAAGGTATTCCTCCGCAAGGACGCCTTTGATGTTCCTCCATCCTGGGTATTTGTGGAGTTGTGGCAGTAGCGGACTGTTGCGGCACTTTGCTTTAGTCGACTCCTATCTTTGTATATCTAGATTAGGATTTAGTTTGTATATTGAGTTAGTATTCAAGTGTTGTAGATTAACACTTTCATATTTCATTATCACATTATTGTATTGTCTGTTACCCGACAACATATTTGAATATTTCATTGTTGAGATTTTGTAGTACAATGTATTGTACTCTTTCATTATTGGGCATGCACACTTCACTCATCATAGTTAGATGTATATTGTTGGTTGAGTTGCATTATTGGTTTTGTTGTTGTTGTTAAATGTAAAAGTTTTAAATTTTTGACAATTCGCACTTAACGATTTCGGGTAGTTAGCCTTATATTATAGTGTTTAGTAGTTAATTTTGAGACTGTGTCATCTGAGATACCTGGTTTATTATAGTATAGGGCTGGCCACCCGTTATTATTTGGAGCGGGTTGTCACTAAATGAAATCATCATGACAAGAGTTAATACCCAAAGATGATCGAATACTGAAAATAAATGAACATACATCATTGACAAATCTACACTTAATGGAAAATGGGCGACACATGCCCTAAGTATGAAGAATTATAACAAGAACCGAATCAGTGAAGAGGTCGTCCAAAACGAAGGGCTGCAACTCCCACATATGCTACAACGCGTCCAATCCAAAGAACCTATGCATGACCCCCCTGTGGCTGGGCACCTGTAATATATACAAATATATACAAGAGAGAAGAGATAACAAAAATGGGTCAGAGCCCGATTGCAAAACAGTTTGAAAAATTGTTTAGCAAGTATTTAAAATGCTTACCTGCTAATGCAACAACCATGTTAGTATGCGACACTCTCTTGAGAATTCTCACCTCTCATCTAGTGTGCACGCTTACTGTACTAATGAATCTCATAATTCTCTCTAACTTATTCTCCATAAGATTTTATCACTTGAAAATAAGGTTATGATATTCAATTAGAAAATCAATCTCTGTAAGATTTATTACGTTATTTAGAATAACTCTATACCGTTATAAAGTTTCCGAATACTTATAGCGGAGTTGAATAATTTATTCATTACTTAACTACTATTACGCACAGTAGAAAGTCCTCATATAGATATACGTATATATATTAGTTACACATATAATATATATACTAACGACACCCCACATAAATCTATGGCGCAAAGTTTCCATATATAAGCAGATATATATATACCAATCACTCATATATATATATATATATATATATATATATATATATATATATATATATATATATATATATACTATCTGCACCCCACATACAATCTATGGTGCTGACATACTCTGCTATCAAGTCCCCGTATCGCTCATACTAAGGGAAATACTAGTTTGGAATCACTCTCGAACTGTATTAACACAAAACACATACAAATGGAGGCGAAGCATAGTTCCGGGTCCTAAGAGGTCAGTACATGCCCTCACGTCTCTTAGGACCATCGGACTATCACTCAGATATCCTGTAATCAAGGATACTATCTTCTAGGCTACAAGTCGTTATCCCTCATAAAGGTCCAATCAAGATAAGCCTGTCCCGGTGCGAAAACCCTCGTGATAGCAAGTAGCTCGGGTACAATTTTTTTACACAGATATATAATATATGCACAATCACACAGTCATATTTATATAAATATTCATATTCCTAAATTAGGTGTGCTCACGACCCATAATCATAATTATCCGTTATTAGCACTTCTTCACTCGATTATTACGCATAACAGACTCGTTATTTTTATTCTCATTTATAATGCACTTCATACTCACTTCTCCTCTCTCAAAGCATTCTACGTATAATTTCAGTACTCATTCACTCACTTACATTCTGGTCTAACTCCCTTACGAGTCCCGATCTTTTTATTAAATATATGCATGATTTCTTATACGCGTGAATAATTCCTCGTTAACCCAAAATCCCATCCTACACTAAAATGTTACTCAACGGGGTCTACCTAGGCCCTACTGGTATTCTCTATATCCCATTACACTCCAACAACAACAATCAAGGGTTCCCATACATCTTAATCTGATAAAACAGACGAATGAGAAATAGGCAGTTTTCCAGGAGTAGTCGATCGATTGATGGCAGGGGGTCGATCGATCGATCAGTCGATCGATCGTTTGCAATTGGGTCAATCGATCGATCAGTCGATCGATCGTTTGCAATTGGGTCAATCGATCGATCGATCAAGTAGTTCTTGCCCATAAACTACAAATTAAACCTTCGAGTTTCATCTTCCAATTTCTCCAAAAACGTCATTAACAAGTCTATAATTCTCAAATAATGATGCTACAAGTTCTATATACATATATACAAGATTTCCTATGTGAAACATGTATAAATACGTCAACTATATCGAATTAATGAGGTAAAATCAACATAATCTTCAAGAACCCTAATTTTGGAAGAATTATCCATTCCTCTAATTATTTCCCAGATTTCTTGTTTCTAAACTCATAGTAATTCGCGGGTAATCCTCTACATGTGATGGGTATATCCAGAATATTTTGAATCTCTCTAAACATGTGATTTAAAGTTTATAAATTAACAATTTCTTTCGTAAAACATGATCTTGGCAAACCTAAACTAGTATTGGTGAGGCATTAACCAAAAACAAAGCAAGATAGATAAATGCCTGAAATTCAAGGTTCTGATTTCGTGGATGAAATGGTATGGTTGTGTTCTTCGTTGCGCGATCTACGTTTTGGTGGTGGTGGCGGTGCAACCGGATGAGTTCTTGGCCTTGGATTGCTTGGAAAGCTTCCTACCTTCTTCTCTAATGGTCGTTCTAAGGTTTTGAGTTTGCTAACCCTAAGAGACAACTCCAAATGGCTAATTTAACCTAATTAAATTTGTGGGTTTAATTTCCCAAAAATACAAGATGTCTATAATACCCTCCCGGGATGTCAAATAGGCCTAAAAATGGCCCGAGACCCAAGCTAAACCCCCAGGTAAAATTTTCTGACTATCTCGACCCTTTCGGACACATTGACGCACTCAAAACGACCATACGAGCAACTTATAATTTATTCACTTTATATAGTAAAAAATTAGTCCTGACACGACACAGGCACGTCCCGACTTAAATTTCCGTAATTGCCATTTCATTCACTCGTGAAAATTTTCATAACATCAATCTTATATATTACTTTAATCATCAAGTAATATTCAACAATTTCAATAATTACTAACTCTTGTCACGCTAGTAAACATTTAAAATAAAATTTTGAATTAATATTAAATTAATATCTCAATTTCAATTAATAAATCCCCAAATTTAAAGTCCATAAAAATACGGGGTATTACACATGATTCATATTAATGAATGATTTGGAACCAAAATGGGAATAAAGGAATTAATCTACTGTTATAGTTGGAGGACCAGCAATGATAATATTGTTATTTGAAGACAAGATCCTACAATAGATCTTAAGTAGTAAATTTGCCTGATTCTAATAAGGATTATTGGGATTATGGATTGATTGTGAAAGATTTGCATTTTACCCCTCTTGCTGAGGGTGAGGAATATAATGGGTACCGTTTCCCTCAAGAGGGTCAAGGCATATGTTGGCATTTTCTTATTCTTATACAATTTTCCTATTTTTTTGGTCTTTCAACTAGTTTTGTTACTGACTAATTTTTTATTTTTTTATTTTGTAGAGAATAAGAAGAAGGATATACCTCTTTCTTTAGAGGTTGATTTCTTCGACCTAACATTTGTTTGGTTTATCCAGCAGAGGATAAAAGAAGCTTATCCCCGTTCTGCATTTGTTCTACTCAGTTACCAAAGTTCAATCACTTCTTTTATTGCGCTCCCCACTGAAGACATTCAATTGAGCTCCATTAATTTGGAATACCTAACATCTTCCTACTTGGCCGCTGAATCTGAGTCATCACTTCAAACATAAGTGAATTTATCTAAAGGGGGGAAATCTTCACCTTTTGAATCATTAGACCTCGCTCTTGTGCCGATCAAAATTTCTTCTTCAGAAATGGTTAAGAGAAATATTCCCAACCTCCTTACTGGTTTAAATTCTCCACCTCCTTCTGAAAACAATAAGTCTTATGCTGGAGGTTCCAAACACCCCATAGTGATTGATCCTTATAAAATGAAAAATATGTAATCTCAATGAAAGGATATCATCATAAAAGGAGGTTAAATGAATTTTCATAGATTATTGCAATTATTATGACTTTAGAATCAAAATAATCCTTGGATCACATACGAGTTTATAAGGGTGGCAATATAAGTTTGGCGTTAAAGTTATGAAATAAGGGAATATGTACGGATTCAAATGTGTTTGGGAATGAAACACTTGTGATAATGGAAAATTATGGGTAATTTCAAAATTGAAATATGATTTCCATAACAAGCATTGGATATAACATTACAAAGAGATAAAGATTATTGAACACTATATACAAATGGAAATACTTTCTCTTTCTTCTCTTTTCTTCTTTTTTCTCTTGTTTTATTTTGTTTTCTTCTTCACCTTTTGTATTCTTTTTTTCACTCATTTATTTTTTCTCATACTCTCACAAGATCAATTGCAACCACATAACAAGAACAATACTCAATCCCAAGTATCATTCCAAACAAATGTATGGAAGGTAATATGTATGGTTTATAACTCCAATTTGGAGTTGATTATGGGCTTTTGGGTTATGAAACGAAAGGCTATATTTAGGCTCAAAAGGGTTGACGAGGAAAATTATTTTAAGATGAGGTCAAGGTCAATATGAGTGATATAACAAGGAGGGCCTATGATCCTTTCCTAAAGTTTACGTAAATTCTTGAGTCAAAATAACTTTGAAAATTATGATCAAGTAACACATTTCATAAATGAACTCAAATAATAAACGATGAAATATAAGAATAGTGAGATTACTAATAAATTTAATATTTTCAAGGAGGAAAGAGTAATATATAACACTCGCATCTGACGAAAAGACCAACTCTCACTTAGTGTAAGTATATATAATACAACAAAAAATTATCGAGAGCCTTAAACCAAATCAGTTGAATAAGAAAAGCGCATGTGCTCATATGTTTCAAGATTAATTCAACAAGATTATCATAATATGAATTATTTGAGGACTAAAGTTTAATAACTTCTAAAATCGAGAGCCTGCATAATTGAATTACCTATTAGAATTGGGAATTTATTGAAATTTTCATCGAAAACAAAGGCAAAACATCCCATAAATGAGAAAAAAAAGAAAGAAGTATTTTTAAAAAATTTCAATTTTCAACAAAGGTATGCTTGGAACGAACATGTGATTAAATCAACGAAACTAAATAATGAATGGGAAGAATATCCCACACCCCATAACTTAAATATTGCATTGTCCTCAATGTAACTCAAGAACATAACATAAAGAGAGGAAAAGAAAGATATTACCCAAAACGAATCGATCTCTAGTATGTATAAGTCCAAAGATTCTAGAAAATATGTTAGTACCAAACATAAAAAAAAGAATAAAAAAATTAACTAACTACACTTGACAATAAATAAAAGGAAAAAAATCAACCTAATATGTACAACCTAAAATTTTAGCTTCTAGCTAACAATATACTAGAAGTTGAAATTTTTGACGATCTACCCAAAATATGATTTAACTTTGAGGAATTTAAGGTGCCCCTCACTTGCAAACATACCTTCCAAAAATAGGAATTCCTTTTGAACAATGGAAGGTATGTGTGACGCGAAAGAAAAGAATCATCATCAATTAAAAGTTTTATGTGGATGACGGGGGGTTTGGATAAAAATGGGGACAAGACCAAATTGGTCCTAAGAAAATCAAAATCACCTCCTGATGGTTTTTCAATTCAAATGGGAGGTGGGGAAAGTGCAAATCAATAAACCATAAGATGAAGCATCCCAAAGTAATAATCATGTTCAAGAATTGGGTCTAAGTTCTCAATACTTTCATTCGATTCCTGTGATGTATTTAATGTTTCGATAATGGCGGGAAACCAATAAAATGAATGACCTTCAACCTCAATAGAATATGAAATACTCATAAGTGGTTTAAATTTGAAAGAGATTGGATCTCTCTTGATGATTTCTTCTTCAAAAAAAGGTGGAGGAGAAATACAAGTTTCAACCTCAACTGAGCTTTTTAACGAAGAAATGTTCTCATCGAGTTGGGCATTTATTTATAAAGACTAAGCATTAAAACTCTCAACTTTGCTCATTCAATTCCTTTTCCGCTAACTAATGATCAAACAAAAAAGAAGACATAACATCTTCATGTGGGTTTTGCTCATAGTTAGATGATTCCCCATTTTGAAACGCTTCCCAAGACGATGAATGATTACATAAAAATTCTTGAATTTCATGTTCAATTCTTTCATCTTCAAGAACTTTTAGGCATTTATGCATTGTATTGAAAGCACAACTTTAAGAAACATTAACGTAACAATTAACACTATCTAAAGAGTTAGAATGAGACATTTCAAAATGGAAAATTCAAATACGCGACAAGCACCATAATTTCAAATGTCTCGAAACAATTTACTACAAGTCAAAAAGTAAGTAAAGAGAATATAAAATATATACACAAAGTACTAAAACAGTAAAATCCTGGAATGAAACGCTCTCCCACAATGATGCCATTTTTATGAGACGTAAACTTCGTATGTAAAATATGTGTCTTTGGGTGTTTACACCCCATAAAAAACAAATACCACACCATGGCATGCTATATATGAAAGTGTGGCGACAAGTAGGGATCGAATCCATAGGGAACGATTTTTAGGATTAAATTGAGTTAACACTTAGAAAAGGGGAAAAAGAAAAGATGATATGGTGAGAATAGAACTAACACTAGGCAATATGTAAAAAAAATAATTACAAAAACGAGATTAGGATCACATCCCCACCATGGGACAATAATACGCAATGAAGAAATTTGAATCGAAAACATTTAACTGAGCATGCTCAATTGATTATAAATATCAAACATGAAGAAATATAATTCAAAGATGAAAGATTAAAATTTCAAAATGGTCACAAATGGATTGAGGTCACAATATCGCTATAGACACTAACGTTGCATGACAAATGAAGTTAAATGCATAATATCCAGACTTCAATACACAAGGTTTTGATCAAAAGTCATTTGAACCAAACCCTAGATTTTAAAGCTCAATACCCATCAATGGTGAAAATATGATCCCAAACTCTAAACTAGGTACTACACATGGTAAGAACAATGAAATAACTAATTAACTATTAAAAAAAACTAATTAACAAACAACAACTAATTATCAAAGCGATTAAACTAGATAACAAAGATTTAAATAAGAAAATGGAACTATATTAATGCAGAAGACAATACAAAAGTATCTTTACATACATATGGAACCCAAAGTGGGAGAAAGTAAAGATCCTAAACTCATAAAACCTACTCTAAACTAAAAATTTGATGTCCCAAACAAATGAGAGTAAAAATCTATTTAAAAAAACCCTAGGGGTAAAATTGAAAATGAAAAAGTCAAAATCTACAGGGCCAAATGGATTTTGGCTAAGGGTCAAATAAATTCTGGTATAGGCGTAATTCGATTATAGTTCAATCCGAATCGATTCTCCCCAGGTGGATGAATGGCCTCACCCCTTTAGGTTTGGATTCTTCTTCCCCTACCAACATACGAAAAACACCGTACTTTCTTCGTTATAAATTGGAATTAGGCACAGTTGGAGGCTACGCGAAGCTAGCTCAGAGGGATACAATTCCATAAAGATTTTGGGACATAATGTAAATAATGAAATTACTAAAATGCCCTTCAATATGTGCTTTATGATGGAACTTTATCGGAATGCGACCAAATTTCACGCTTAGCACTTTTATACTTATAAAATCTCAATTATACCTCGCAAAGCATAAAATCATACACAAAAGAGGGTGTCTAGTTGTAGAGCATAACATAGGTATTAAGGTACACGGAGGGGGATAGAATTCATAAGTATAAAGGGTAAATAAATTCAATATTCAATACAAATCACCTTGCTTGCGGGCTAATTGCAGCGGGAGTCCTTCCAGCCAACGAGGATTTTGCTACTGCTCTTTTTCGAGCAAGGTTGGTCGAGTGTGCCAACTATGACTTGGCTCTGGTAAGTGTCATTTATCATTTACTTATTGTCATATGTCAGTGTAATTCACTTACTAATAATTATGAATGGTGGTTTTTTTGCAGTTCTTGGTTGATTATGACCAATTGCATAGGAGGGACGCATAACTGATGGGGTTCTATACAGGTGTAGAGGCATCTTTTAAAGGTATGTGTGAGTCCTTGGAGGCTATAAAAAAATCCCTTAAGAAGTATAAGAAGAAGTTTGAGGGTACCATCAAGGAGTCAGAGGATGGAAAAAATAATGCTGAGAAGGTATTAGGGGATACTGATAAGAAGTTTGACCAAGCCATGAAGTCTTCTAAAGAGGCTAAGAAGGTGGAAAAAGATTCCAAGGGCCAGATTAGTGAGTTGAAGTCCAAGGATAAAAAAGATAAAAAGGATGCCTACACTTTTGGGTGGGATAAGTCATTCCCCAATGCTTTTGTTCAAGTGGAGTACTTGAAGAAATTTTCCTTCAAGGAAGGAAGGGATGCAACCCTCACAAAGGACGAGATTGTTATGGGTTCTTACATTTTCCTTTAACACAATCCAGGCCCTCCTCTAAAAATTGAGGATAAAGTTTATGATGAAAAGGGGATAGTTGAGTCCTCTGTGCCTCAAGAGTAGACAGTAGTGGTGGCACAACCAGAGGAGGGTGTGAATCAAGATAGGGATAAGGTGTAATGAATATGGTCCTTATATTTTATTTTTATGATTTTGTTGATGTAGATGATCAATTTCCCTATTTGTAATACCCTCATAGTCTTAATAAAATTCCTCCTTTTCCAGTCATGTTATTGTCTAGCTTTGAGAAACTTTTTCTTTCTTTATTTATGTAATATCCTATTCATTTCAGAGCACTAGGAAGGTTACATTGGTTACTATTGAAAGTGAATTGTTTCAGAGGAGTAGAGAACTATTTGGGGTTGGACATAAAGAGCATGTTAAAGAAGAGATGGATGAGGTGCTAGGCTTAGCTGTTTGTAACCAGGATAAATATGCTTACCTCCATATGAATAGGATATTTCACCAGGCCGTGGTGACTAACGCCTCTTGCTATAAGATAATTCTTCAGATCCAACAAGATCATAAGGATACGGTCACCAGGCTATCGACAAATTAAGAGAAGAAAGTTTGCTATTCTTCAGAGAGATAGTGGATTTGATAAGAAGCTGCAAGAATTATCCTCAACATTTTCTAAGAATGAGTTTGTGTTGCATTCTGAGGTGAAGAGCACTCAGGAGGTGTCCAGTATCTTTGAATAATAGAATACAATATTGAGGGATGAATTAGAGGGTATTAAGAGGGCAACCACTATTGGCCAAAGTGAAGGCGCATAATTCTTGGAGCAGGAAAATGCTCGGCTAATCGAGGAGTTAGAGAAATGGAAGAAATGAAAGGGAGGTCAATCTTCTCGGCAGGTAGTTATTACTCGCCCATCAGTATACGAGGAAAGAACAAAGAATACTTTGTTCAATCAAGCAAATCTCATACAGAACCAGTCGGCTAATATTAAATGGTTAAATGAGAAATTGATCGGCTCACTAATCATTTTTACAAGTCGTATCACACCATATGGATGAACGGTTATGATGAGGAATTGGCACATTTGGGAGATAAACGTGAGCAATCCCATAAAGAAGGTTACAAGTGGGGATGGATCAACGCCCTTACTGTGATCAAGATGCCAAAAAAGGATAATCTGTGGTACTGGCATGACCATGGATGGTTAAACCAGTCTACTCCTCCATTCAAGTTTGATACTTTATGGATTCCTACTTATGTAATCCCCATTAGTTTCATCAAAAAATATCTTAGGGATGATGTCCTTAGTCAGACCTTTCACTTGGTGGATAAAGCCAATTCTAGTAGTTAGTCTAGGCTTTGGGAATTGAGAATAATAGTTTGTCACACCCCGCGTAATTCCGGCATCGGCCGCCACCAAAATTATGTCAGGCATTAACTAAATAAATACCATTATTAGCATGTGACAGATATGAGAAATAATAAAATTCATTCCACATGATAATAATTTAAATCAATCCAAAAAATGAAGCATCAACGCAATATAAAATCCATAACCATGGTAAAATTCAATAATACCCAAATCCTAAATTAAATAAAACTCCAATAAACTGAATCCATAATGATAAATCAAAATAAAATCGTAACAACTATGGAACCGAACGGCCCACTAAATCCATAAACTGAGTCTCATAACAAATGTGAATGAATAGAAACTAAACTAACAACAAAGCATAGAATAAATAAACTCCCACTGCACTTCCAAGCTATAACTCTTATAATCATGTGCAGCTACTCCATCACTAATACCTGAAAAAGGTTATCAAACACATAGGGTAAGATCCCCAAGCATGAATACACACAACTCCCCTCAATTAGGGTCTAATAATTCACATTATTATATCATTACTCCCGCCTCTGGCGGCACTCCCACCAAAATGCATTAATATAGCGGTCCTCCCGCCTCTGGTAATAGTCCCACCAAATATATTATTATAGCGGTCCTCCCACCTCGTGTGGTACTCCCACCAAAATAGACATTACCCTCGTCAATAGCCCGATGATCCGTTTAAATTGCCGATCCCGCAATATGATGAGGTTCCACACATGAAATGACATAAACACGAATTGACTCATTTAAACTGTCGGCCCCCCAATATTATGTCGCTAATATATTTTAATACACGTATTTTCTTATGCATTAATTCTCAATTATTTATCCTTCTCATATTTATTTTGCAAATTATCCCACCCTTGTTATCGATGTGAGATCCTCAAAACACCATTAGTCCCATACCTAAGGGTCCCCAATACATAAATACTTCATAACTTCGTTATAGGATGGATTTATATTAATAAATCTTCTCAGTCTTATACATAGGCTAGCGAACCGACAACGCGACCTAAAAATTAGCCCCACCCTAGAATCACCCATCCGTAAAAATCTACAATCACTAGTCCCATACCTAGAAAGCATAAATCACAACTAAGGCCAATCCACTACTCCTATACCTAGCAAGTATCCTAAAATATATGTGAGGAAATACTACAAAAAAAATCCCATAGTCCATGCGATGATAAATATCAACAAGAACAAATCACATAGTCCAACAACACATATAAACAATATCACAAATTTGTTATCAATGGCACAATTTAATTTAATTTAATTAATAATACTGTCATCATTGTTGATACCAAATTTAGTCTGCTGACATGGCTCAATTGGGTGAAGACATGTGGCAATCTACATGGCAACGATAAACACTTACAAACAACACCTCGACTCCGAGGAACCATACTACAACGAGGAACTCTGCTTCCCCGATCAACTCAGACGCTCCGACCTAAAAGAACTCTCCGAGTAAGTTTTGAGTACCGAGGAACTTTGAGCACCGAGGAGCTTAGGCGGTCCGAGCTGCACCTCGAACAAAGCATTAATAGCAAGATAACCCAATAGTTTGACTGCGCATTAAATGCTTATTATCATACAAATGTATACGCTTAAGGGGCATTTAATACATTAGCCTTTCACATTACAGCCTTAGGGCTATAAATACATGGTATTATCCTCATTGTAAGGGGACCGAAATTTCTTGAGAAAACTTGTAATCGAGAATTCCCAAACAGTCAGCAATAACAGAAACAGTGGACGTAGGCCATTCTTATAAGGCTGAACCACTTTAAAAGTTCTTTGTCTCATTTTATTTATCTGTGATTAAATAATTAGATATAATCTAATTTTTTACATCAACAGTCATTATAATTCTTAACACTAATATTTCCATCCAATAATTTTTAGATTATTCGACATGCAAGTTTATGAAATATATCATCACTGTCCGATTTCATTAACAACATAACATTCACACGTTTGAATAAGTCCCGATTTTATTTAAATAAGCCCCATAAAATTCTACATGCGATCCTACACCCATAATAACCAAAACCCACGACTCTCTCCTATGCACCCACGGGTTTTAATCCTTAATCTCTATTAAAAAATTTCATCAAAACTGTACCAAATTTAGTTTTCACTTTTTGAATTTAAGTTGCTAAATTATTTTAAGAAAAACCAGTCATTAAGGATTTAGGCGACACTTAAAACACATCGTACTAAAGGAAGATAATAGAGTATCCTTGCCTGAGTAAAAAGCATTTACAAAATTTGAGTAAACGGTTGGAATCCTCTTGGAGAATTATGAAAGATTGTTTCTTGAACCAACATGAGAAAACACCAATTGAACCTTCAAATCTTGAGTTAAAACTTGATAACTTTGGGGATAGGGTTTGTATGAGTAAGAAGATGAACAAAATAAAGAACTACTATTAAAATTAAAGCAGTTCGCCCATTAGTCACGGTTCACAACCGTGAATTTTTTTTTAAGAGAGTTTTATGTTATAAGGACTATTTTAGAGAGTTTTATGTTATAAGGACTCTTCGAAACAACCCAAGACTTATATATAGTCATATTAGGAGACATTTAAGGTATCTTTTCGAGTTTTGGATAAATTTAATGAATTACAGAATAAAATTACGAGTTGTTACATACTTCCCCATTAGCACAGGAATTTATTCCTCGACATTCGATAAAGCGTAAATGCACAAAATAAAAATAAATATCATCTATGCCTATCCAGGAATGCCACGATTAGGTGCCTTACACCCCATCCTGTACGCACATCCTCCACGATAAAAAAAATACAATATACATATATATATATATATATATATATATATATATATATATATATATATATATATATATATATATATATGCATAACTATGAAAATAACGGCGTACCACGCACTCTCGCGAATTATCTCCAAAAGTCAGCAAAATGCTAAAGTCCTCAAATCAATTTACATCTCCAAAATCGATCTTTACCATACCTAAATTCTGCACTAATAATCTCCTAATTATATCTCGTCTCCCAATAATCACTTCTAAGTATCCTCACATAAAAAGTTACTAGTTTTAACTTCAATTCCTATAACATCCTTATCACAAAAATCCTATCTCTAAGAAATGCAACAAACACGTATACTAGACCCAATACCTAAAGGAGTATAAATCGACAAAGGGGATCGAAGATCGGTAATGCGAAAGATAAAATGGACTCACAACCTATGAAACGTAAGACCATGCTCTAATACCATCAGTAACACCCCGCGAAATTCTGATGTCGGCCGCTAACAATATTATGCCGGGCATTAACTAAATAAATACCATTCTTAGCATGTGACAGATATCAGACATAATAAAATTCATTCCACAAGTTAATAATTTAAATTAATCACAAAAATGAATGATCAATATGATATAAAATCCATCACCATGCTAAACTCCAATAGTACCCAAATCCTAAATTAAATAAAACTCCAATAAACTGAATCCATAATGATAAATCTGAATAAAATTGTAACAACTGTGAAACCGAATGGCCCACTGAATCCATAAATTGAGTCTCATAACAAATTCAAAGGAATAGAAACTAGACTTACTACTAAGCATAGAATAAATAAACTCCAGTTGCACTACCAAGATATAACTCTAATAATCTTGTGCAGCTACTCTAGCACTAATACCTGAAAAAGGTTAGCTAATGCACAGGGTCAGAGCCCCGAGCATGAATACACACTACTCTCCTCAATTAGGTTCCTTGAACCAAGACAGTAGCATTATAGATAATAAATATAATAATAGAATAATTTAAATTAAATGAGATATGATTAGGCGCAATAACAATAAATCACTGTATAGGCAAAATAATTCTTATTAAAAAATCCAACCAATTTATTTTAAATATCCAACAGTATCATATTGTTAATTTAATGAAATTAACCCAATTTACCATTCTTCTCAATTTATAATCATCCATTGCAATACTCTCGCATAAAATTCTTACTCTGATAATTCACATTATTATAGCGGTCCTTCCGCCTCGGGTGATGCTCCCATAAAAATATATTATTATAGTGGTCCTCCCACCTCGAGTTGTACTCCCACCAAAACAATATC
This sequence comes from Sambucus nigra, assembly GCA_949130495.1. Taxonomy (NCBI): domain Eukaryota; kingdom Viridiplantae; phylum Streptophyta; class Magnoliopsida; order Dipsacales; family Adoxaceae; genus Sambucus; species Sambucus nigra. The sequence goes on along the minus strand of OX422209.1, from coordinate 458,243,088 downwards.
ATATCTTACTAGACATTACTATAAAGTTGTAACCAAGACAATATCATACTCGTATATCACATCACTAAAATGAGTAATCTCAATCAAGTATATAACGTTATTAATACACCCATTCATCCTCCGCGGATAGCACTAAGGATAGTTCCTCTACACTAGGGAAAATATTAACATAATAATAATTTTTATAGTTATATGCACTAAACTCGTCTCACATGATAATCTAGAAATGAACAAAATATGGTGACTCGCTCGTGTCAAATAAAACACGACTCATCCTCCGAGGATAAAACTCCTACTTCTACCTTGCCAATCGTCTTGACTGCACAAATGGTCCCCGAACGTAACACGCCTGTCCAAACCAAAATTAAAACTACTTTAATTATTGTCCTTTACTAGGCATCCTACTCTTGTCCCTTTACTCACTTCGGGAATGCTTTAATGCATGTGATTTCACTCTCCACAAAATACCTCTACACATAATCCACTTATCACCTGACATACTAACCATATTAGGATTGTCCTTATCGGACTTTGGTAGGCTAGATTCCTAATGGATACCCCCGTTGTTCCCTTAGCTTTGTTGGCCCTAAAAAACATGCTACTGGCTTCCATAGCCCTTATTGAATTCACCATCGCTTGGTAGGAATTCAGATAGACGAATCATTTAAATGAGCCCCCCCTGATGGGTCTCCCCCTTGCGGTGTTTTACTAACTACTTTTCATCTAGACTCGCTCTCCACTAAATCTTTCGATTACTTTAGCTCCCTTCATAAGAGCATTAACATCTTTACGGACAATGTGTGACATTGTCACCATATGGATCGACTGTCCAACAGAATTCTCTTTAAGTGTTGTCAATCTTTCCTCACGAGTCGATTTCCCCTTTGAAATCTTCTCTACCATTGGTATCCACTCCTGCTTATACAAGATTTGCTAAAAGTCTAAATCCATTTACAAATGGACCCCTGTCCGTCCCTTCCGTAATGGGTTCAGAACAACGTTCATATCTTATTCTGAACAACTGCTGAAATAACGTGCTGTTAAACTGTACCTAATGTCCTTTCATTGACGCAACATTTCACTACTAACGGTGGTGGTTACCTCCCACTATTGTAACTTTGCTCTGCTGAGTTAAGAAAAATTTTACCCCAAATTTTCACTTCTAGTTAACCACCCTCCACTATATCTCCAAGCCTTTGAATATATTACCTTTGTTGGGTAACACACACAATTCCCGCATGTCTAGAATTTCCGCTGATGACTCTCCTCAATTTTACCTTTCGACCCTCTCCCAAGCACACCATGTTGGGTGGGTCAAATTTGTCCTTGCTTTCGACTATAGAAGCACTTGGAATTTGTAGGCTGCGTCCCACCCTCCTTTACTGTCCTGGCCTCTCGTTCACTGATAGGGGGTGACCTTGACTACGATCATCATCCTCAAATATACTTTACAACCTCAACTGAGCCCTGCCTCCTGATGTCCGCCTAACGGTCCTCATCTGACATCCTTCATCGCTCGGTACACGCACACATACGAACGCAATTAAAATTCACTAATATACATAAGTTATAGCAGGAGGACGAAATCTCACCATATAAATCAAAAATCCTAAACATAGGGCTCGATGCCAAATAAAGAAACGTTGGAAGCATAATAAGTCGCACAGATCCTAAAGGACACTAGAACCTGATGCTCTGATACCACATGTAACACCCTGCCTAATTAAATACCGATTGATCAGTCCTTTATTAAATTAAAAATCAAGGTGAACGGTTGGTTCATTCTCAGCATCACTGTCGCAAAATAAAATTTCGAATTTAAATGCCCTAAATAATTAAGCTAAGTGTCAAAACAATTTAAAACCTTAATTCCAATTTTATTAAATCCAAATATGAAAACCTTTTTAATAACTAACAATTTAAGAATTCAGAAATACTAAGGATGGATAATAGCACACAAGAATTTAAATAATCTAGATAAACCAAACCAGTTTAAAGCTATAAATGAAACCATCCTGACGATAATTAAATCCCAAAGAATATCAAATACTGGAAATATAAATGAACATAAATCTCTGACAAAAATCCAAAATAAATAGAGGAACGTGCGACACATGCCCAAACTAAAAAGGTCTAAAAATAAAAGTAGAGTCAATCAATGAGGCTGTCTAAGCAATGGCCTGCGACTCCCACATAAACTGCAGCACGTCCGTTATAAAGAATCTAAGCATGACGCCCCGGTAGCTGGGCACCAATAATATATACATATATATACAAGAGAAAAGAAATAACAGGAAACAAGTTAGAGCCCGAGTGTAAAACAGTTTAAAAATAGTTTAGTAAGTATTTAAAATGCTTACCGACTAATGTAACAACCATGTTAGAATGCGACACACTCTTGAGAAATTCTCACGTCTCTTCTAGTGTGAACGCCTACCGTACTATTAACCTCAAAAGTTTATTTTAACTTAACTTTCCCAAAAGTTTTCATTCCGAAGAATACTATGGCTAAGATATTTAATTTATGAAAATTAAGCTCTCTCATATATCTTATGTTATTTAAAATAACCCAGTGATGTCACAAAATTTCGAAACACTTATAGTAAAGTTAGAGTATTTATTCATTACTTACCTAATTTTATGCACAGTAGGTAGTTACCATACACAAGTACATACATACATACATACATATATATATATATATATATATATATATATATATATATATATATATATATATATATATATATATATATATATATATATATATATATATATATATACTATCTGCACCCCACATAAAATATATGGTACTGGCATACTCTGCTATCAAGTCCCCGTATGTACTAAGGGAAATACTAGTTCGGAATCACTCTCGAACTGTATTGTATGTAATTAATGGATTTAATTAGCCAAAATTGTCAAATGTCTATAATACCCTCATGGGATGCCAATTAGGCCTAAAAATACCTCGAGACCCAAACTAAACCCCCAGGTACATTATTCTGAGTATCTCGACCCTTCCAGACACATTGGCGCACTCGAAATGATCATACGGGCGACTTATAATTTATTCACTCTAAATAATAATGATTTAATCCCGACATGACACCGGCGCGTCCCGATTTAATTTTCACAATTATCAAATTACACACTCATGATAATTTTAATAAATTAGATTATACATATTAATTTATCCATTAAGTAATAATGAACAAATTCTAAATAATTACTAACTCTCATCACCCTAGTAAATATTTAAATAAATTTTTGGGGTATTACACCAAAATACCCAAGAATGTTTTTTTGCCGGGAGCAAGCCCTTGAACTTCCAGCTTTGAGCTAGCGGTGGTAGAACCCGCAAGCCCTCATTGAACTTCTTGTGGAGTTCTATCCTCATTGTAGGGTTGTTTAAATCTAGTAAATCACGGTTCACACTCTAATATGAAAGGTAAAAGTCTTATAAATAAATTGCTACTAAGTCAAGTACTTGTAGTATCATGACACTGAAGGTCTTCCATGCTTGCATATGGCTGTAGGTTTTCCTGGTCCACTCTAAATAGGTGAGTCCAATGTTTTTGGGGAGATTCTTCCTTATTTGAAAAAAATAAGATAAAAAAAGTTTGAATGTTGAGATCGTACTTAATTTATCTACAAGTAAGTATATGAGAATACACCCTAATCAAGAATGTTCCATCTTCAGGTGAGTGCTCTCAACCTTCAACAAAATGTTCTCAGTCTTCAGTGAGGCCATGGCCTCGATGGTGGTCTGCTTCTCTCGCTCATAGGCCTGCTTGGCCTAGGCTATGACCTCTTAAATTTTTTACAGTTCCTAGTTAAACTCATGAATCCACTGGAACTGATTGGAGTGACCATCTAAGAGGCTCGTGAACTCTGCCACAAACTGTGAAATAAAAGAATAAATAACAAATGTTAGAGATATTCATGAATTATAGCCGAGCAGACCAAGATTAGATATAAAGAAAAATAAGATCCTTACTAGTGGAAAAGTTTGGAAAGTATGGATAGAAATATGGTCAGGTTCCATCATCTTCAACTGCTCGCGATCACCAGCGAGCACTGGCCCCATTAGCAGAATAGGGTCCCAAGAGGGATTATGGGGTACGAATTAGGCATGAGGGACATGAGAGAGGTGGGGGGAGGGGCTTCATTCTTCTTCGAGGAAGGAGGGGCCACGAGAGACTTCTTCTTCTTATTTTTCTTCTTCTTCTCCTCCTCCTCCTCCTCCTTCGTCTCATCTTTTTCCTCTTCCTTATTTTTCTCCTTGATGACCAAACATTGATTGACAGTTCTAAAGGACTCACCCTCAACCTTCTTCTAGGAATTAGCCTTGGGGAAAGAGGGAAATCATCATCATCATCCAACATAAGGATTATATTCTTGGTGGGAGCCATAGAGTCCTCTTCATGTGACAATATGGAACCGACGTCATGAGATTCAAAGGACGGAGAAGCTTCCTCATCAAGGAGTGGGAGCTCAGGAATATATTATATCGGGCGAGCAGTAAAGATACCGATAGTATTGGTGTACTTAAAAATAAATAAGGTTGATCTTGTGTTCTCACCATAAAGAAGGTAGTCTTTCACCCTCCAAGCCTTCAACAAGTCAACACAATTGATGTTTTCCAGGGAAGGCTCCTTGTTCATCCCGCGAGTTTCTCAAAGGCACAAATAAAAGGCATTGTCAGCAATAAGACAACATAATGATAAGAGAATATAAACAATTAAAGGAGGAATTGTCACCCTATATCAGCCCCCCCCCCCCCCCCCCCCGGCAATTTGGACACAGTAACCCTGTGTATTCTTCTCCCTTAGGGAGCGGTGGATGTTGCCAATTTCTGGCAATAAAACCCTGATGCCAATTTCGTTTGTTAGAATCAGGGATATGACTAACATTTTATCGGCCTTCTTCACCTTCACGTAAAAATAAGGCCATCTATGGTATGAGACCATGTGTAACAAGACCTGATTTCTAGAATACCTAGGTTGGTCCTATAAAGATCACTTATGAGATTCAACAGATTGACTATGCACCAAGTATTAGAGGCACATTGAGATGGGGCTACCCCGAAGAACTCAAAAAATTCTAAGAATAGATGTCTTGGGTGAAAATTCAATCCTCTAGAACAATAGTAAGGGTGTGAATCTAGTGTCCCCATTGATGGCTCTGACATCTCTGGACATAGGGGCACAGTGAATTGTGACCCCATAAGGAATGGAGTATGTTTTCCTAAATTCATCTACACTTTTTCCATGGAGATTGTTCAAAATTTTCAGAAGAATTGAGTACTGCAACTGAAGACAGTAGAAGGGAAAATAGGAATGTTATAAAAATAATAGATAATGAAATATATGATATAGACTTGCAACGAAAACTGAAGAATGGAAATGACTAACTTTGGAGCCCTTTGTTAATAGGAGATTAAGATCAAAAGATGATCATGGTATCAAGTGTAGAGGCAAAACACAGTTTCAAATAACGTGCATAATCTTGAGGTATAGGGACCGAAGAGATTTTTGGTGCTTCATTCTCCTATCGGACTAGCATACCCTCATAACATTCGCTTATTTACAAGAATGACCTGCTGGTTCAAATTCATTAAAATGGATTGAAAGAACTTAGCCTTTGAAAATAGTAAAATCCACTGTCCTAGGAACGCTTGACCCAAAATTTTAGGGGCAATTGTGGGCACCAAAATATAATTAGGCCCAATTCAGACTGGGAGACCAAGTCCAATGACATTAGGGGCTCTCCCGACCCAACTTACCCATAAAAAGGATTATTACCAACATTTATCATGTGTATAATTACAAGGTAATCACGATTGGCTCATATAGGTTAACCAAAATCTCGTGCGAGATATTTGAGGTATTACCACACGAGTTTATCCCAAGCCAAAGGAGTTCATTGGCTTATTCAACCACTAGAGTTTTAAACAACTATAAATACAACCCACACCCCAGGGTTAAACGGGTGTAATTTTGAAACTTTAAGAGAAACTAATAAGAATACAGTGACCTCATTGTGAACGTAGGTAATTTGCCGAACTATATTTGTATGTTGGGCCATTAGCATTTTTATATTCATCTTTTGATTACTGTCTGGAATTTCTTAGTTGTGATTAATTTGCACTCAAAATAACTATTTATAGTCCCCCAATATTAACATATTTCACCATTAATTTCAATCTTAAACTCATCAAATATGAAGTATTATTCTTTATATTTTTCATATTAAGAATATTTTTTTTATCTACTGGCTCACTGTAACACCCCATAATTTTATGCATTTAATATTTAATTAATTTAGAAAATTTTAAATTACTTGTGTGTCGTAATTTTAATTAAATTAATTACGGAAATATTTATTTAAATATGAATCAAAGAGCGAATGGTTAATATTTAGGGATATTTAATTACTAAGTGAATAGTAATAATTTATTTACCTCATTACGGGTATTAGTGACGCGACATTTATTTATCTCAGTCGGGCGTCGGTATAGACTGATTTGGGTGTGAGATAAGGATTTTTATAAACTAATTTGGATGCCAATTCTGAGTGTGCGGTTGAGTTCGGATCGACCGAAATAATCAGAAAAGTGTACCCGGGGGTAGTAAACGGGTCACGGGACATTTTTGGGTCACTTGGGCTTGGCCCATTAGGCTAAAAATGGGATTAAGCCTAATTACTTAATTAAAAGGAAAAGGGGAACGGATGATTTGAGATTGGAAAACATATTGTGGGAGAGAAAACCATAAGGAGCAGTTAAAGGCACTAGGAACCCATTTGGGGGACAAAGAAAGAACCAAAGGGGGGATTTCATCATCAACCTTGAGAACCATAACTCCGGATCAGACCCTACGAAACCATAAGGCAAGTGGTTAACTTGTTGTAACATTTATTTTTGTTTTCAATTCATATTTATGTGATGTGAATACCTAACATTCGTTTTGGGGATAAACGGGTACAAAGATGGGGTTTTTGTAATTGGAACATAAAATGGAAATTGGTGTAGGAATTTATGGTGTTACATGATTATAAACAAATATTCACCTTAGTTGTGATAAACCCAGACGAATTATGAATGAAATTGAGTTGGAAATCTAGTGTTGTGACTGATTTATGAATAACTCGGGTTTTTACCCCAATTTAGAAAAACAGTAGAGAACGAAAATTAAATGGGGTTTGGGGACTTTATGGGGGTTCCTTATGATGTTCTAGGGGTGATATATTGATGAGAGGACTTGGGTTAGGCTATAGAAGGAGTTGGGATTTTAAGGTTTTCGTCCATGGAAAAACAAACCTGCGGAGAAGAAGAAGACAGGTTCGATCGATCAATCGATGACTAGGATCGATCGATCGATGGTTCGGGATTTTTGACAGTTCCACCAGTTTTAATATATAAGAGAAATTAATTAAAAATTCTCCCTTATACTTTAGTTAGTGATAAATAAGTATGGAGCATTAATTCCTAATAATTATGAAGGAAAGTAATTGGGGTTGGTAGGAACTTATGTGTGACACGCTGTGGTAAATTTTGGGGAGAAATATTCAAAAATAATTTAAGACGGATCGAGTGGGCGAGTCCGGGTATGTGGGTTGAGCGATACCAAGGTGTTAAATTAATTTAGGTGTAAAACTAATTAGATTGGAGTCAGAAATTTAGACTCGGGTTTTATTTTATTTCGGGCCATGAGAGCGAGTCCGAACATATTGGTTGAGCGACACCAAAAGTAATCTAATTAATTAATAATCAGAGTTGGACCACAAACTCATGATAATTTGTATAGGCTTGTGTTACGGACTTAGTACACGGGATGGCCGGGGTATTATATATATATACAGTGCGCGATAGTATATATATATATATATATATATATATATATATATATATATATATATATATATATATATATATATATATATATATGGTGTGTGCATTAATATCACTGGCTAGATATTGTTATTATATATACTTTAGTGCTATCAGGGGAGGTTGTACGTAGAGGGTGAATCCCCTACCTTGAGGAGTAGGGAGAGTATATCCCCAGGTCATAGCATCGATTATATGGGTGAGGGGCATCTCACTTTCAGGGAAGGAATATGACAACCTCCAATATTTATGTTATTAACCAAGTTAGTGAGCGATTCTGACTTGGGTAACTAGGTTATGTGAATACACCTAGTGGGATAGCACTTTAGAGAATATACAACCGATGAGTTATTACTCGGGAGGATTTTCATCATTAATTACTATTTCAACATATGTGTGATTGTTGTAATATGAATATAGGTATATAATGGGATAAATAATTATATACGAGTAAATTCATATAGGTCGGGAATTGTATTATATGTATAACGGGTGTGGAAGTTATATGAATTTAAGAAGGGGAATGATTAATTAAGTTAATGTTGATAATAACTTAGAAATCATAATTTCGGCATACTCGGTTAGAGTAGGGTGGTCACAAGGCGTTATATCGATTATCTTGTTTTGGGATAAATAACTAGGGAAATTAATTAAGGCGTTAGTAGTGCACATATTAGAGGAGGGGCGAGGATATCCTCAAGGGAGTCGACACTAACTAAAATATGAAGAGCGTGCATACATATTTATTACTGCAAGTTAATCAATTGTTAAATATTTTCCAAATGTTTTGGGTTCTAACCCTTGTTATAAATATTTTAAAAAAAACTTTTAGGTGTCCAGCCACAGGGACGCCAGACTCAACTCATTCCAGGGATTCTTTGTTGCAGCATATGTGGATGTTGCAAGAGTTTGATAGGTGCCTCGTTCTTTTCATTTCTAGTGTAGAAATTTCTATCAGTTACTCGAGCATGTCACTCAGAGCTCTATTTAGAAATTATGTCAGTCTTATGGAGATTTTTATAATCTTCCTTTACATTTGTTTGATTTGAGCCGATTATTTATTAGGTCAGTTTATTTAGATGTGATTGGTTGATTTCAGTTAATTGTGATTTTTTAAATTATTATGATTCTGCATGAGTATTTTTCTTTGAAGTAAAGCAAGATAAAATTTGGCACCAGTTTAATTTTCTCACTTAGGTGGTTAGTAATTAAAAAGGCGACAGTGATGCTAAGAATGAACCAACTGAGAAACCTGTTCTAATTTAATTTAGGACTGATCACCCGGGGTTAATTAGGCGGGGTGTCACAGATGGAATCAGATAATCAGGTTCTAGTGTCCTTAGGATCTATGCGGCTTACTATGTTTCAGCGTAGCATTCGGTTGTTATGAACCCTATTATTAGGACTGTTGATTCATTTTCCGCTTTTGAGATATTGTATTTTTGCTATTAGATTTTTGTATAAATTGTGTACTTATATGCTTCGATCTATTTTTAGATGCCACCAAAGAGATAGAGAGGGGAGAGGGATGAGGCTAGGGATGAGTTCAGGGAGGCTCATCAGGAGCAAGAGGTACGGCCACCCCCACCCCCACCCGAGTTAATCTCCACTACTCAAGTGGAAGTGATAGTGGCCCAGGGAGTTGAGACATTGATGCAAGCTATGGTAGCTCATTTCCCATAGCCCCAGGCACCGCCTCCAGTGGCACCGATAGTTCAGGCTCTAGTAGGTCTACCTTATTGGCAGTGATTTAGGGAGGCCTTTCAGAAGGCTCACCCACCAGATTTTTGAGGTAGCACTGATGAAGTAGAGCAATGTGATTGGAATAAAAGTATTCAGCGACATCTGTGTATGTTGGAGTGTACCGATGTGCAGAAATAGATGCTTGCTACCTTCTATCTGTTGGGGGCATCCTTATAGTGGTGGGAGTCAGTTACCACCGCTGAGGAGAGGGATTTGATGATGATATCCGAGTTCTGGGTGTGATTCGACAGCAAATACTTTCCACCGGAGGTATAGGAAGAAATGAGGAAGAAGTTTAGCGAGTTAGTTCAGGGTGACCGTTCAGTGGCAGATTGTGAGGAGGAGTTCATCCGTTTGGCAAACTTTATGCCAAATGAGGTGAGCGAAGAGGAGCGAAAGATGTTGAGGTTCATGGATTGCCTGGCCTGGAGGATCAGGCAGCACTTGATTGGTGATCCGGCATTGGTGACGTATACAGATGTCGTTAATGCCGCTCTTATACATTGCCAGGATCATCGCTTCCGTGAGAAGGGAAGCAAGAGGGTAGTAGAGACAAGCTAGCAGAGAAAGGTAAGCCAGTTATTGCTGGTGACACAAGTGGAACTCAGCAGCAAACTAACAGTTAGCAAGGGAATCAGGCTAATAAATTTAGGCCTGGTGGATTCCGACTGGGAGGACATGGATTTAGGCAGGGTCAGCCAAGCCCAAATCAGCAGCAGCAGGTTCCTCAGGGCCGTTAGGGCTAAGGGAACAATGGGGGAGGCCAGCAGGGCTAGCCACATCAGGGCCAGCCACGTCAGGTCCAACGATAGGGGGACGATCAGAGATGTTGTTTCTTTTGCGTCCAGACCGGACACTTCAAGAGGGAGTGCCCACAGAGGGGAAGAGGCTAACAGCAGGGTGCCCAATAAGGGAAGTAGGGACAGATGCCTCCAGCAGAACTGACTCCACCAGCCCTACAGTAGCAGGGGTAAATGCACTACGGGTGTGTGTATAACGTCCGGTATGTTCCCAATCCTCCAACAGAGCAGGCGCCGCCAGCGATTGAGGGTATATTTCTCATCCATGGTCATAAGGCTAAGATACTTTTTGATACAGTAGCATCTCATTCATTCATTAAATCAAAATTTTCTAAATGGGTCGGGTTACTAGAGACCGCAGGTAGTCTCTGTATGTGTGTAGAATCGCCAATAGGCAGCGGGGCGTTGATCCACTCGATTTGTCAGGATGTAGACATTTTGATTGGAAGGCTTAGTTTAACGATGGACCTCTTAGTGTTAGATATAGTGGGGTACAATGTTATCCTAGGTATGGATTGGTTGGCAAGTTATCGATCGACTATAGCTTTTTACGAGAGGATAATCGTGTTCTCCATTCTGGGACACGAGATGTTCCTAATAGCGATGCCTCTACCAGAGGGAGGGCCGTGCACCCACTTATATTATATCGAGGAGGATACCTCACAGGAGTTGGTAGTTATGTTGGATTCAATTCCGATAGTGAGGGACTTCGAGGATGTGTTCAGGAAATACCAGGGTTGTCACCTAGTAGGGAAATCGTGTTTGTGATCGATTTAGCACCGGGGATGAGACCGATTTCTCGAGAACCTTACCTTATGGCCCCTTCAGATATGCATGAGCTGAGAGAGCATATTCAACAGCTCCTGGGACAGGGTTTCATTCAGCGGAGTACATCATCGTGGGGTACACCGGTGTTATTTGTTAAGAAGAGGGATGGTTCTTATCGGTTGTACGTGAACTATAGGGAGCTGAACAGGGTGACGATACGGAATAAGTACCCATTTCCTAGGATTGAGGATTTATTTTACAATTGAGAGGGGCGTTTTACATCTCCAACATCGATTTGAAGTCAGGGTATCATCAGTTGCGTATCCGAGAGGAGGATGTTCCTAATACCGCTGTCCTGTTGCGGTATGGATCTTACGGGTTCATGGTGATGCCATTTGGTCTCACCAATATGCTAGAAGTGTTCATGGATCACATGAATAGGGTTTTCAGAGAGTATCTCGACCATTTTGTCATCGTGTTCATTGATGACATCCTGATTTACTCGTGCAATGAGGGGGATCACACAGAGCATCTTCGTATGGTTCTACAGACGCTGCGGGATCACCAGCTTTATGCCAAGTTCGGGAAGTGTGGATTTTGGCTACGGGAGGGACATTTCCTTGGTCATGTGGTGTCAGACCGAGGTATCGAAATGGATTCGATTAAGGTATCAACAGTGAGGGAGTGGGGGTAGCCCACGACACCAACTGAAGTGTGTATCTTCCTAGGACTGGCAGGTTATTACACACGATTCATTAAGGGGTTCTCAAAAATTGTATGCCCTTTGACGAATCTGACTCGAAAAGGGGTGCCTTTTATTTGGAGTGATCATTGTCAATTATCTTTTGACGAGTTAAAGGACAAGTTGACATCATCACCCGTACTTGTTTTGCCGAGGGGAGGACTAGAGTATCGGGTTTACAGCGATGCATACTTACAGGTACTTGAGGGCGTGCTTCAGCAGGAGGAGAGGGATATAGCTTATGCGTCTAGAAAGCTAAAGCCCCACGAGAGGAATTACCCCACTCATGACCTAGAGCTCGCAGCGGTCATTTTTGCCTTGAAGATATGGAGACATTATCTGCTGGGAGAGAAGTTCACCCTATTCACGGATCATAAGTCACTTCGGTATCTCTTCACACAGATCTAAATATGAGCCAGAGGCGGTGGCTAGAATTCGTGAAAGATTACCAGTTTGATATTCAGTATATCATCCTGGTAAGGCTAATGTGGTGGAAGACGCATTGAGCCGGAGACCAACTGGGCAAATATGAGAAGTCTAGAAAGTGAAGTGGATAGAGCTTCGATATGAGGATGATGTAGCCAGGGCCTGCATGTCAACTTTATCCATCACACCATAGATCATTATGCGAGTGGTGAGGGCTCAGGCGGAGGACCAGATCTGCCTGGATAGGGTACGCCAGTTGTTAGCTGAGGGAGCGAAGGGTTACTTGATCAGCTCGGAAGGTTAATTGTGCCAGAGGATGAGGAGTTGAGGCACACTATTATGACAGAGTCCCATGTTTCAAGATTTGTGGTACATCCCGTCGGGGATAAAATGTACCAGGATATGAGGAGACGATATTGGTGGGCAGGAATGAAACGGGACATAGAAGAGTTTGTCTCGAAATGTACCACGTGTCAGCTCGTGAAAGTTGACCATCAGAGACCTCTAGGAATGCTACAGCCACTAGATATTCCTGTGTGGAAGTGGGAGAGCATCTCCATGGACTTTATTACAGAGTTACCCATATCGCAGAGGGGTCATGACTCCATATGGGTCATTGTGGATTGGTTGAACGAGGTGGCCCACTTCCGGCCGGTTCGAACACACTTTTAGACGATGCGCTACGCGCAGCTATTCATAATGGAGATTGTTAAGCTACACGAGGTACATTTCGAGGAGCTACATAGGCGCAGAGCTTTCAGGAGGCCATAGGCGCAGAGCTACGTTTGAGTACAACTTATCACCCACAGACCGACGGACATACTGAGAGACTCAATCAGATGCTAAAAGACATGCTCAGAATGTGAAGTTTACACTTTTGGGGAGGTAGGGAGAGATATCTTCCTTTGGTAGAGTTCGCGTATAATAACTCTTACCAATTCACGATTGGCATGGCACCGTTTGAGGCACTGTACGAGAGACCTTGTCGCTCACCCACCAGTTGGTTAGAGGTAGGGGGAAACAGGTTATTGGGGCTGGAGATTGTCCAGGAGACGTATGCCAAGATAAAGCTGATTCGAGGGAGGATTCGAATAGCTCAGGATAGGCAGAAGAGTTATGTTGATGCTTCGCGGAGATATATGGAGTTAGGGGTTGGGGATCAGGTATTAGTTCGGGTGTCCCCTATAAAAGGGTGATGAGGTTCGGCAAGAAGGGTAAATTAGGACCGAGTTATGTGGGACCCTTCCCTATTATTGAGAGGGTGTAACCAGTAAAATATAGACTGGGATTTCAAGAGCACCTTTAGCGGATACACGACGTGTTCTATATGGCATCGCTAAAGAAATATCGAATGAGCGAGAGGGCCTTCTGGCACATTCCACTCAAGGAAATTTATTTATAGCCAGACATCTCATATGAGGAGAGACCGGTGGCTATTCTAGACCGTAGTGAGCGGAAGTTACGATTCAAAATTGTTCCACTAGTTAGAGTACAGTGGGGTCATCACAACGTTGACGAGTCTACCTGGGAGTGGGAGGAGGATATGCTGGAACAATATCCAGAGCTCACCACAGGCAAGACCTAATTTTGGGGACGAAATTACTTTGTAAGGGGGGGAGTATATAACACCCCCTAATTTTATGCATTTAATATTTAATTAATTGGGGAAATTTTAAATTACTTATGTGTCGTAATTTTAATTGAATTAATTATGGTAATATTTATTTAAATATTAATCAGAGAGCGAATGGTTAATATATAGGGAAATTTAATTACTAAGTGAATAGTAATAATTTATTTACATCATTACAGGTATTAGTGACGGGACATTTATTTATCTTAGCCGGGAGTCTGTATAGACAAATTTGGGTGTGTGATAGGGATTTTTATAAATTAATTCGGATGTCAATTCTGAGTGCACGGTTGAGTCTGGATGGGCTGAAATAGTCAAAAAAGTGTACCCGATGGTAGTAAAAGGGTCACAAGACATTTTTAGGCATAGCTGGGCCCACACGGGGTTATTTGTGTCACTTGGGCTTGGCCCATTAGGCTAAAAAGGGGATTAATCCTAATTACTTAATTAAAATGAAAAGGGGAGCGGCTGATTTAAGATTAGAAAACACATAGTGGGAGAGAAAATCCTAAGGAGCAGTTAAAGGCACTAGGAACCAATTTGGGGGACAAAGGAAAGAGCCAACGGGAGGATTTCATCATCAACCTTGAGAATCACAACACCAGATCAGACCCTACGAAACCATAAGGAAGTGGTTAACTTGCTGTAGCATTTATTTGTGTTTTCAATTCATATTTATGTGATGTGAATACCTAAAATTCGTTTTGGGGATAAACGGGTACAAAAATGAAGTTTTTGTAATTGGAACATAAAATGGAAATTGGTGTAGGAATTTATGGTGTTACATGATTTTGAACAAATATTCACCTTAGTTGTGATAAACCCAGACAAATTATGAATGAAATTGAGTTAGAATTCTGGTGTTGTGACTGATTTACGAATAACTCGGATTTTTGCCCCAATTTAGAAAAACAATAGATAACGGAAATCAAACGGGGTTTGGGGACTTTATGGGGGTTCCTTATGATCTTCTGGGGGTATTCTATTGATGAGAGGACTTAGGTTAGGCTGTAGAAGGAGTTGGGATTTTAAGGTTTTCGTTCAAGGAGAAATATACCTCCGGAGACCTGTTCGATCGATCGATGGCTGAGATCGATCGATTGATGGTCCGGGATTTTTGACAATTCCGCCAGTTTTAATATGTAAGGGAAATTAATTAAAAATTCTCCCCCCATACTTTAGTTAGTGAGAAATAATTATGGAACATTAATTCCTAAGAATTATGAAGAAAATTAATTGGGGTTGGGAGGAACTTATGTGTGACATGCTATGGTAAATTTTGGGGAGAAATATTCCAAAATAATTAAATACGGATCGAGTGGGCGAGTCCGGGTATGTGGGTTGAGCGATACCAAGGTGTTAAATTAATTTAGGTGTAAAGCTAATTAGTTTGAGGTCGGGAATTTAGACTCGAGTTTTATTTTATTTCGGGCCATGAGAGCGAGTCTGAACATATTGGTTGGGCGACACCAAAAGTAATCTAATTAATTAAGGTGGAAATTAATTAATAATCAGAGTTGGACCATAAACTCATGATAATTTGTATAGGCTTGTGTTACGGACATAGTACACAGGATAGCCGGGGTATTTTATATATATATATATATATATATATATATATATATATATATATAAAGTAGGAAACTTATGTATGTCACAAGTTGAAACTATGATGTCATCGGATGAATTTTTTCTTTCATTTCCTATTTTGCCCCTTAAATTTTAACTTCCCCCTTGTTTTTCTTCTAAAATTTTACTTTAATTCATATATAAAGGGTATATTTGTAATCTGCATAAAGTTGAAGATTCAAATACGAAATCAAGGGCTCAAATTATTTTTTTACATAAGGAGATCTTTTCTAATCTCAGCATTCAATGCGTATGGTCTCTCTCTGAATTCTCAACTAGACTGTTATCCACTCACCCGTCTCTTTCTCCCTATCTCCTCAAACTCTCACTCTGAACTCAAACGTAATCTCTCAGATCTGACCCATTTTTTTGTATTCCTCTTCTACTTTAGATATGTGGAAGGTATGCTTCTAGATATTTTAGATCTGAAATATCCTCTCTCACGTTTTTTTGTGTTTTCAATTTAGGAGCCCGGATCTACTAGGTATGCTTTCTTCAGATGGGTGTGGGTTCAACTCGGTGTTTGAGGCGGGAAGATCCCGACCCAAGATGAGTCCCAACGATGGTTGTGGGGAGGTAGGGTTGCTGGGACGGGTCTAGGTTCATCTCTGTGGTTGAGGCATGGGATTTGGATGTATGTTTCAATATGTGTATTTATGTTGTTTGTTTATGGAAAATGGGGTTTTCATTTTTGTTCTTTAGAGATTTGAACAAAACTCAATATCCCTACCTCTTCACATTCAGATTTTGAGATTCGGGGTTCAGCACTAGTAGATCAAGCGCTATATTGCTTCTCCATGTCACTATTTCTTGCAGTGCCCCTGTGAAGTTTCTGTATGAGATCTAATGGGTACCCATCAAATTAAAGGAAACAAAGGGATAGACGGGTGGGGAGGGGGCTCGGGATGGAGCGGCGCCATGTATTCTAGGCCCCCAGATTGTGAGAACTAGGTATAAAATTGTTGTAACAACTCTCTTCCAGGCCCCAGATTTAGAGTACAAATTCATTCATCAACTCAACTGTCATGTATTAGAGTGTTACACTATGCAACATTACAATTTAGAATATTTATTCCCGTATTACATCATTTGGTTAATGAATTCTGAGATAGAGTTAAAACTTATATCATTTTCGTTCAATTTATTATAGGAGGGCTATCCCCACACTCCTCTCATCTTGCTTCACACCTTTTGAGTGATAAATGATATATGTGCTCTTATGTTCACCCCTATCATCTTTCCCCACACCCTTTGGGTGACAAATGACATTTGTGCCCTTATGTTTATATAATTTAAATGTTTAATTTTTTTCGCTCCAATTAAAATAAATATATTTAATAAGAACAAATAATTATATTTTAAATAAAAATTGTTTTTTATTAAAAAAACTACTTATAAAACGCAAAATCTTATCTATTTTTTCTTTACAAATTTTATTTTTGGTTAAAACTGTTTTTTTGTACAATTTTAAAAATAATCTTGACTATTTAAAAAAAATATGGTCCGTGAGAGCATTATGTATAGGCGGTTAGACCACCTATACATACCGCTGGCGCGGACCTTTTTTTTAAATATGTTGGTCCGTACTAGCGGTATGTATAAAAATGAGGTTTTTTATTATTTTGAAAAGTCGTTAACAATATTTTGGATGTATTGCATTGTATAAATCTTGGATAAATAGCCCCAATGGCTTTATACATGAGGTGACGACTAATGGGACTAGACATATGAAATAAATAGCAATAGAAGAAAAATAAGACAAATCTCACGCCTCTCAATGACAGAGAACAAAGGAACAACTTTTTTTTAAAAAAACTCTTATAAAAATGACCTAATCATTAAAACAAATGATAGACCAAACAACTTTCGGCTATGGATAAATTAATATTTCACATTAAATTGACATCGAGAATTGGAAAATACTTCATAAGGCAGTCATGATTGTTTGGTCACTTATAAACGCAGGGATTTAGGCGATACTTAGTAATAGATTGTAATTAGTTGAGATGGACAACGGGTGGCCCAATAGGCATGTCAACTGACAAAAGTACAAAATGGCTATCAAAGATGACTGTTGCGTGGCTCAAATTTTTATAAATATAAGAAATTTTGTTTCAATTTTTAATGTCCAATTTTTTAAAATTACATTTTGTTTTGTTTGGGAACAATTTTTTTGTCGTTTTGCAATTATGTACTTTGAAAATTTTTGTCATTTTGTAATCATGTATCTTGAAACTTTTTACCGTTTTGTAATTATGTACTTCGAATTTTTTGTCGTGCCTTCAGGCACGGGCATACACGTGCTTACCCCCATATATGAAAAGGCTTCCCCCGTGTCTCGAACCGTAGACTAATCATAGCTTTGGTGAGGTAACTTGCCATCGCATCAAGGCACGACTTAATGCTTTTCAAAATTATCAACGTGCCTTCAAGTACGGGCATACCCTAGTATATATACATATATACATATGGTGTGCGATAGTATATATATGGTGTGTGCGCATTAATATCAGTGGCTAGATATCATTATTATATATACTCTAGTAATAATAGGGGAGGTTGAGCATAGCGGGTGAATCCCCTAGCTTGAGGAGTAGGGCGAGTATATCCCCATGTCATAGCGTCCATTATATGGGTGAGGGGCATCTCACTTTCAGGAAAGGAATATGACCACCTCCAATATTTATTGATATGCCCCAAGTGTTACCTCGGCCCAGAGACACCAACCTTGGCCGAGATTATGGCTGAGATACTGATCGACCCAAGATAATCCATGGGCCCACGATATCATCCCTTGGCCAGACCAGGGTTGGCCTAGGCCGACACAACCATCTACGCTCCTATTGGACACTACGCGCATCACAGGAATCAACAACATTATCATATACCTGGGTATGGCAACCTCAGACGAGTGTAGGCCGAGGTGACAAGAAGCCTTCACCTTCAACATGGAACCAGTCCAACCTCGGCTTGGGCCGAGGTCACAAGAAGCCTTAGTAATTGTCAGCATGGAATCATTCCTACCTCGGCTGGGGCCGACCCAGCATAATGACTCGGCTGAGACCACGCTGAGACTCCCTATGACACCTCGAATTGAACGAATATCAAGCCTCTACAGCTCGGCCTCTCCCAGGCCGAGGTCATCCCTCACATATTACAGCCGAGCATCTGTTGAACATTTGGATAAGGACACCTGGGAACAAATCAGTTGTAACAAGATTATTCCCCATATGCGGGGAGAATATTTCATCATCATTACTCACATGTGGCAGCGACAGATGGCAATCCCCCATTGGTGAGGCTACCACACACATGCACATTACATGCATGGGGGGGGGGGTACATTACACCCCCTAGGCACTATATATAGGGATCATCCCCTACCTTGCAAAGGGATCCCAGCTATTCAACCCTAGCCTAAAACTCTGTCTAAAGATACAGTAGAGAGAGAGAGCTTGAGAGAATTGTATCCATGGCCATTAGTGCCTTCATTCAGTGATATTACTCACACACTCACAGTGGACGTAGGCCAGATTGGTTGAACCACTCATATTCCGGTGTTGATTCCTCATTTCCTCACCTCATTCTCTTATCTCTTTATATAGTTGTGCTGCCATTGTTATTCATATATTGAGCTTGGAAACACCTTATCTGGCGGTGCTGATTCTTAGCATCATCATTTTGGCGCCGTCTGTGGCAACGAGAAGCTATCTCTTCCTCCTTTTCTGCTTAACCTCATCGGAGACTCTGGTGGTGAACCAGGAACCACCCCTTGCGTGGAGCTGTTTCACCTTTGAAAGAGGTCCTTTAAGGTATTAAGTTCACTTGCTACTCAAGCTCTATACAGTTAACATATGGCACCAGAATTACCACCGCCTCTTCCGCCGCCCGGAGGTGGAGGGGCTAGCTCCAGTCAGTCTCCTCCCCAGTCCGAAATGTCAGAGGTAGCAGCAGCCTTGAAATCTTTGGCTGCAACACAACAAGCCATGAAGGAGCAATTTTCCCAGCTCAGTCAAACCATGATGATGAGGCCACTTGGAGTCTCACCAGACATGATCACTCCGGCGGCAGTTCAGCCTCATCCTGACTCCAGGGGACCACCCCAGGCGCCCATGAAGGACCAACCTGCACCCCAGCAGAGGAGGGATGTTCCTGACCCTAGGCGCTTGCGCCTGGGGAGGCAAGGAAACCCTTGCCCAGAGGGCATGTATGATAACCTAGGAGCTAAAGAGGCCCCAGAAGACTGCTGGGAGCTGTATGAGGTATCAGATAACACCATATGACCTCTAAGGCAGAGTCAGGGATGTGTCGACCGAAGAAGAGAAGAGGCCCAACAAAGAGGGTCGGCCTTTAACAGGTTGAGTAGAGGGTCGACCTTCGAGAGGCTGGGCCCAGTTAATGACCTAAGACACAGGCTATCAAGGTCAAGGAGCGCGGCAGGCTCCCTAAGAGGAGATAGGCAGGCTCGGCCAGACCAGGGCCGACCCTGTGAGAGAAGAGCCAAGGAGCAGGAAGAGGTCAATAGCCAACGGGTCATGGCTGGGGAACCCTCTATCCATCGCAGGGAGGTGGCAGGGGATAACCTCGGCCAAGTCGCTGACAGAAGACCCTGGAATGATTCAATCTAACGCCTTGAGGAGAAGATAGGGGACCTCATAAAGAGAAGGGACCCATTACAGAGGGGCTACTTAGAGGGCTCCCCATTTGTGGCTAGGATAGTGGGGTTCCCAACCCCAGCTAAGTTCAAGCCTCCTACAGTGACTCCCAAATATGATGGCAGCACTAACCCTGTGCACCATATCGAGATGTATCAGTCGGCGGCAGATATTTACTCGATACCCGATGAGATGAAGTGCAGGGCCTTCTCGGGAACCTTGACAAGGGCAGTGCACAGCTGGTTCACCTCTCTTCCAAAGAACTCGATCGAGAACTTCAAAGGCTTGGCAGAGCAGTTCATCCACAACTTCTGCTTTGGGGTAAGACCTCAAAAGAAGACTACCCACCTACTATATGTCAAACAGGCTAAGGGTGAAAGCCTAAGAGACTACATAGCAAGATTCAACAAAGATAAGTTGGAGGTGGAAGACTATGAAGAAAGCATAGCTATGACAACCTTTATAGGAGGCCTCTAGAAGGGGAAGCTACTGTGGAAACTGGCGGAAGACCCTCCTAGGTCTATGGCGGAGTTGCTGGCAACCGCAGGGAAAATGATGAATGCGGAAGAGGCAATGGCCGCCAAATATGAGGAGAAAAACCGCGGTAGCACTGGGAGGTCCCAAAGTAAGAAAGAGGGGAAGAAGAGGTCAGGAGATGACAAGTTCGCTCATTACACTCCTCTGACTGTGAGCTGTGAACACATCCTTAATGAGAATAAGACTGACCGGACTCTGAGGTGGGCAGAGAAGCTGAAGGCCCCACCACATAAGAGGAATAAAAACCTCTGGTGCGAGTTCCATCAGGATCACTGCCATGTCACAGATAGATGCTTCGCTTTAAAGGATGAGATTGAGAAGATGCTGAAATCTGGGAAGATGAGAAGGTATGTGGATGACAAGGCTCCAAAGGGTGGAAGAGAAGACCCTAAGAAAAGAAGGAATGACAGGTGCCGTGGCGATGTCCCGGTCAGAAGGGACGATGACTCAGAGGGAGATGACTCAGACCTCCCGCCAAAGGATGACAACACCCCGGTGAAGAGGGTAAGAATGATCTCCTTTGGTGTTAGCACCATATATGGGGGATTCGCAGGAGGTGGCTCTGAGGTAGCCGATAGGAAGGCTTATGTAGAAGAGTCCAAGTCAGTGGCCAAGACTGAGGTTGTGAATCTGACGTCTTCTGATGCAGTGCAGAATAGGAAGAAGGTAGACCTGGACACCCTCGTGGTGGGGTTCTCCAGACTCGACTTCAAGGGAATCTTAGCCCCCCATATTGACCCTTTAGTCATAACAACAAGGGTGCATGGGTGCGATGTAGGGAGAATCCTCATAGATGGGGGAAGCTCAACAGATGTGATGTTCTGGCCTTGTTTCAAGAGCTCGGGTCTTAGCAGGGCAAGGCTGGTGCCCCACCATCACCCGTTATTAGGCTTCAGTGGTGAGAAGGTGCACCCATTGGGCATGTATGAAATGGATGTACGGATGGGGGATGAATGGCCTAAGAGGCTGACCAAGAAGATCAACTTTTTTGTTATGGACGAAAATGTCTTCTCGGCCTACAACCTCATCATCGGAAGAGTGTCCCTCAAAGAGTTTGAAGCCGTGACGTCGATGGTCCATCAAATGCTAAAATTCCCGACTCCTTATGGAGTAGGGGAAGTGCAAGGGGATCAGACCACGGCGCGGGAGTGTTACTTCAACTCGGCCGAAGAGAGAGAGGCCCATAAGAGAGAAACTGCCACTTACAGTATTGACACTCTTGACCCAAGAGATAAAACAAAATTGAAGAAGGGCGAGGCCGCGGAAGAGGTAGAATCCATCGTCCTCAATGAGGACGAGCCGGAAAAAACCATCCAGGTCGGTAAGGCCCTAGAGCCAGGGATCAAGGAAGAGCTGGTAAAATTCCTCAGAAGAAGACAGAGTATCTTCGCATGGAGTCACGCAGACATGCCTGGTATCGACCCTGAGGTCATGAGCCACAAGCTCAACGTGGACAGAGATGCCAAGCCGATCAAGCAGAGGCGAAGAGTCTACTCCAGGGAGAAGTATGAGGTCATCCGGGAAGAGGTGAAAAAGTTGGAAGAGGCCGAGTTCATAACAGAGGTTACCTATCCGGAGTGGCTCTCAAATGCAGTCACTGTGCCTAAGGCCAATGGAAAGTGGCGAATATGTGTAGATTTCACAGACCTAAACAAGTCTTGCCCGAAGGACAGCTATCCCTTACCTAGGATAGACCAGATGGTGGATGCAACAGCAGGGCACGAGCTCATGAGTTTCATGGATGCTTATTTAGGTTATAACCAAATCTTCATGGACGCTGAAGACTCTGAGAAGATAGCCTTCATTACTGACAAGGGGACGTACTGTTACAAGGTGATGCCCTTTGGCCTGAAAAATACGGGGGCAACGTATCAACGTCTTGTCAATAAGATGTTCGAGGAGAAGATAGGTAAGACCATGGAGGTGTATGTGGACGATATGCTAACGAAGAGCCTGAAAGCCTGTACTCACGTAGGAGACCTGGAGAAGACCTTTGATGTCATGGACTCATACAGAATGAAGCTCAACCCAGCGAAGTGTGTCTTCGGGGTAGGAGCCGGGAAGTTCCCGGGGTTCATCGTTAATCAGAGAGGGATTGAAGCAAACCCTGAGAAAATCAAGGCATTACTCAACATGAAGATTCCTAGGAGTATCAAGGATGTTCAGAGACTCACTTGAAGAGTGGCGGCCCTTAACAAGTTTGTTTCTAGAGCCACGGACAAGTGTCTTCCATTCTTTAAATTTTTTAGAAAGGACTTACAGTGGGACAAAGAGTGTGAAAAAGCCTTTGACCAACTCAAGTCTTACTTGGGGTCTCCCTTGTTGCTGTCTCGGCCCATCACGGGGGAGAGGTTATTTGTGTATCTGGCAGTCTCTGAATCAGCCATCAGCGCAACCATCATACGGGAAGAGGATGGAATCCAGAGGCCTGTGTACTTCAACAGTAAGGCCCTTCAAGGGTTTGAACAAACTATCCCCGAATGGAGAAGTTGGCTTATGCCCTTATACATGCTTCAAGGAAAATGAAGCCTTACTTTCAAGCTCACTCCATGGTAGTCCTTACAGACTCCCCGCTAAGACAGGTTCTGCACAAACCTGAGAAGTCCGGGAGACTGATGACCTGGGCCATCGAGCTAGGAGAGTATGATCTTACCTACCAGCCCAGGACAGCCATCAAGGGGCAGGCCCTCGTAGACTTTGTCACAGAATTCACTTGGGAAGAGGCCGAGACAGAGAAGGGCTTGGATAGCGGCGAAGAGACGAATCGTAGTGTCTTCCGAGATTCGGAAGAGACTTCCCCGAACGTCTTCCGAGGCCGAGAAGAGGTTGTCCCAAGCAAGACCCAGAGCAGAGTAGAAGAAAATGAAGAGGAACGATACCTCTTCGAGAGAGGGATTATGAGATAAGGGGACTTCTCATCAGATGCAGACGTATGGAGCCTCTTCGTTGATGGCTCTTCCTGTGACAGTGAAAGCGGCGCGGGGCTAATACTCTCGGCTCCAGATGGCGCCAACATTGAATACGCCTTGAGATTCAGCTTCCAGGCTTCAAACAACGAGTCTGAATATGAGGCCATGATAGCAGGTCTCTTATTGGCAACAACTATTCGAGTAAAGCGGCTCCTACTCCATAGCGACTCAAGGTTGCTTGTCAATTAAGTATTGGGGGTATACGAGGCCAAAGACGAAAGGATGGCCAAATACATGAAGAGGGTCAGAGGGTTGCTAGAGTATTTTGAAGAGGCAAAACTGAAGAGAGTGCCCCAACTGAGCAACAATCACGCTGATGTATTAGCAAGGCTGGCCTCGGCAATGAAGACAGATTTGGGAAGGACCATCCCAATCGAGGTCTTAGGAAAAGCAAGCATCTACGAGGATGAGGTATGTAATCCTTGTCACAATATGAATCTAGGGGACTCGTGGATCGACCCGTTCGTCAGATACCTAAGAGAGGGGGACCTACCCGAGTCCAAGCTGGAAAGGAGGAAGTTAAGATATAGGGCTGCCAAGTTCTCATTGGTAGGAGATGTCTTATATAAAAAGGGGTTTCTCTTGCCCCTCCTCATATGTGTACATCCCATGGAAGTATCCCGGGTATTACACGATGTTCATGAGGGATCTTGCTCTAGCCACATAGGGGGAAGGCCCTTAGCCAAGAGGATAATCACTCAGGGATACTGGTGGCCTACCTTGTCTAAGGACGCTGCAGACTATGTGAAGAGGTGCGACAAATGTCAAAGGTTCGCCACTATCCCTCATCAACCCCATCATCCTATGACGTGAATCTCTTCTCCATGGCCATTTGCAGTATGGGGAATTGACTTGGTAGGACCTTTGCCAAGAGCTGTCAATAATTATAGGTTCTTGATAGTTGTCATTGACTACTTTTCAAAGTGGGTGGAGGCAGAACCAATGATAACAATTACAGAGCAGAATACCTTCCAGTTCATCTGGAAAAACATCATATGTAGATATGGCCTCCCAAACACACTCATCTCGGATAATGGGACCCAGTTCAAGAACTCCTCTTTAGAGAAGTATTGCCAAAGTGTGGGGATTAAATAGTTCTTCTCATCTCCTGGTCGACCTCAGGCCAATGGCCAAACCGAGGTTACAAACAGAACCATCTTAGATGGAATCAAGAAGAGGTTAGAAGACGCGAAGGGGAGATGGGCATAAGAGATCTACGCAGTGTTGTGGGCCTACAGAACTACGGCTATGACACCAACAGGAGAAACCTCATTCATGCTAGCACATGGCTCAAAGGTTGTCTTACCAATGGAAGTAGGACTACCAACTCATCGGATTCAGACCTACAACCCTGACAGCAATGGGGAAAAAAGGAGGCTAGACCTAGATCTTATCGAAGAGAGAAAGAAGACGCAGAGGTCAGGAAAGCAGCCTACCAGCAGAGGGCAGCAAGATTCTACAACCAGAGGGTGAAGTCAAGACCCATTACAGTGGGAGACCTAGAGCTAAAGAAGAACCTACAGAAGGCAAATAAGCTACACCCAAACTGGCATGGCCCCTACAAAGTAACAGAAGAGGTTGTGCCCAACACTTACAGACTAGAAAACCCAGAAGGAGAACCTTTCACTAACCCATGGAATGCTGACTACCTGAAGAGATATTACATATGATGTTGCATAGAATTTGTAATTTGTAAATGTACCATCTTATTGAGAAGAGGTTATTAATAAAGATCAGTTCCATGACAAGTTCTTGCTCCATTCTTAGATCAGAGATATTATATGGGGATAACCTCTTAGGTGATGACCTCAGACCATTATAACATCACTCGGTGGTGACGAGGTCTGAGCTCAGACACCCTGGTCAGAGGACCTCATACCCTTAACATCATTAATATGGTGATACTTATTATGACGCTAACCTCTTAGGTGATGACCTCAGACCCTCATAACATCACTCGGTGGTGATGAGGTCTGAGCTCAGACACCTTGGTTGGAGGACCTCAGACCCTTAACATCATTAATTTGGTGATACTTATTGAGAGGCTAACCTCTTAGGTGATGACCTCAGACCCTCATAACATCACTCGGTGGTGACGAGGTCTGAGCTCAGACACCTTGGTTGGAGGACCTCAGAACCTTAACATCATTAATTTGGTGACACTTATTATGAGGCTAACCTCTTAGGTGATGACCTTAGACCCTCATAACATCACTCGGTGGTGACGAGGTCTGAGCTCAGACACCTTGGTTAGAGGACCTCAGACCATTAACATCATTAATTTGATGACACTTATTATGAGGCTAACCTCTTAGGTGATGACCTCAGACCCTCATAACATCACTCGGTGGTGACGAGGTCAGACCTCAGACACCTTGGTTAGAGGACCTCAGACCCTTAACATCATTAATTTGGTGATACTTATTATGAGGCTAACCTCTTAGGTGATGACCTCAGACTCTCATAACATCACTCGGTGGTGATGAGGTCTTAGCTCAGACACCTTGGTTGGAGGACCTCAGACCCTTAACATCATTAATTTGGTGACACTTATTATGAGGCTAACCTCTTAGGTGATGACCTCAGACTCTCATAACATCACTCGGTGGTGACGAGGTCTGAGCTCAGACACCTTGGTTAGAGGACCTCAGACCCTTAACATCATTAATTTAGTGATACTTATTATGAGGCTAACCTCTTAGGTGATGACCTCAGACCCTCATAACATCACTCGGTGGTGACGAGGTCTGAGCTCAAACACCTTGGTTGGAGGACCTCAGACCTTTAACATCATTAATTTGGTGACACTTATTATGAGGCTAACCTCTTAGGTGATGACCTCAGACCCTCATAACATCACTCGGTGGTGACGGGGTCTGAGCTCAGACACCTTGGTTGGAGGACCTTAGACCCTTAACATCATTAATTTGGTGAAACTTATTGAGAGGCTAGCCTCTTAGGTGATGACCTCAGACCCTCATAACATCACTCGGTGGTGATGAGGTCTGAGCTCAGACACCTTGGTTGGAGGACCTCAGACCCTTAACATCATTAATTTGGTGACACTTATTATGAGGCTAACCTCTTAGGTGATGACCTCAGACCCTCATAACGTCACTCGGTGGTGACGAGGTCTGAGCTCAGACACCTTGGTTGGAGGACCTCAGACCCTTAACATCATTAATTTGGTGATACTTATTATGAGGCTAACCTCTTAGGTGATGACCTCAGACACTCATAACATCACTCGATGGTGACGAGATCTGAGCTCAGACACCTTGGTTGGAGGACCTCAGACCTTTAACATCATTAATTTGGTGACACTTATTGTGAGGCAAACCTCTTAGGTGATGACCTCAGACCCTCATAACATCACTCGGTGGTGACGAGGTTTGAGCTTAGACACCTTGGTTGGAGGACCTCAGACCCTTAACATCATTAATTTGGTGATACTTATTGAGAGGCTAACCTCTTAGGTGATGACCTCAAACCCTCATTACATCACTCGGTGGTGACGAGGCCTGAGCTCAGACACCTTGGTTGGAGGACCTCAGACCCTTAACATCATTAATTTGGTGACACTTATTATGAGGCTAACCTCTTAGGTGATGACCTCAGACCCTCATAACATCACTCGGTGGTGACGAGGTCTGAGCTCAGACACCTTGGTTAAAGGACCTCAGACCCTTAACATCATTAATTTGGTGATACTTATTATGAGGCTAACCTCTTAGGTGATGACCTCAGACCCTCATAACATCACTCGGTGGTGACGAGGTCTGAGCTCAGACACCTTGGTTGGAGGACCTCAAACCTTTAACATCATTAATTTGGTGACACTTATTATGAGGCTAACCTCTTAGGTGATGACCTCAGACCCTCATAACATCACTCGGTGGTGACGAGGTCTGAGCTCAGACACCTAGGTTGGAGGACCTCAGACCCTTAACATCATTAATTTGGTGATACTTATTGAGAGGCTAACCTCTTAGGTGATGACCTCAGACCCTCATAACATCACTCGGTGGTGACGAGGTCTGAGCTCAGACACCTTGGTTGGAGGACCTCAGACCCTTAACATCATTAATTTGGTGACACTTATTATGAGGCTAACCTCTTAGGTGATGACCTCAGACCCTCATAACATCACTCGGTGGTGACGAGGTATGAGCTCAGACACCTTGGTTAGAGGACCTCAGACCCTTAACATCATTAATTTGGTGACACTTATTATGAGGCTAACCTCTTAGGTGATGACCTCAGACCCTCATAACATCACTCGGTGGTGACGAGGTCTGACCTCAGACACCTTGGTTAGAGGACCTCAGACCCTTAACATCCTTAATTTGGTCATACTTATTATGAGGCTAACCTCTTAGGTGATGACCTCAGACCCTCATAACATCACTCGGTGGTGACGAGGTCTGAGCTCAGACACCTTGGTTGGAGGACTTCAGACCCTTAACATCATTAATTTGGTGACACTTATTATGAGGCTAACCTCTTAGGTGATGACCTCAGACCCTCATAACATCACTCGGTGGTGATGAGGTCTGAGCTCAGACACCTTGGTTAGAGGACCTCAAACCCTTAACATCATTAATTTGGTGATACTTATTATGAGGCTAACCTCTTAGGTGATGACCTCAGACCCTCATAACATCAGTCGATGGTGACAAGGTCTGAGCTCAGACACCTTGGTTAGAGGACCTCAGACCTTTAACATCATTAATTTGGTGACACTTATTGTGAGGCAAACCTCTTAGGTGATGACCTCAGACCCTCATAACATCACTCGGTGGTGACGAGGTCTGAACTCAGACACCTTGGTTGGAGGACCTCAGACCCTTAACATCATTAATTTGGTGATACTTATTGAGAGGCTAACCTCTTAGGTGATGACCTCAGACCCTCATAACATCACTCGGTGGTGACGAGGTCTGAGCTCAGACACCTTGGTTGGAGGACCTCAAACGCTTAACATCATTAATTTGGTGACACTTATTATGAGGCTAACCTCTTAGGTTATGACCTCAGACCCTCATAGCATCACTCGGTGGTGACGAGGTCTGAGCTCAGACACGTTGGTTAGAGGACCTCAGACCCTTAACATCATTAATTCGGTGACACTTATTGTGAAGCTAACCTCTTAGGTGATGACCTCAGACCCTCATAACATCACTCGGTGGTGACGAGGTCTGACCTCAGACACCTTGGTTAGAGGACCTCAGACCCTTAACATCATTAATTTGGTGATACTTATTATGAGGCTAACCTCTTAGGTGATGACCTCAGACCCTCATAACATCACTCGGTGGTGACGAGGTCTGAGCTCAGACACCTTGGTTGGAGGACCTCAGACCCTTAACATCATTAATTTGGTGACACTTATTATGAGGCTAACCTTTTAGGTGATGACCTCAGACCCTCATAACATCACTCGGTGGTGACGAGGTCTGAGCTCAGACACCTTGGTTAGAGGACCTCAGACCCTTAATATCATTAATTTGGTGATACTTATTATGAGGCTAACCTCTTAGGTGATGACCTCAGACCCTCATAACTTCACTCGGTGGTGACGAGGTCTGAGCTCAGACACCTTGGTTGGAGGACCTCAGACCTTTAACATCATTAATTTGGTGACACTTATTATGAGTCTAACCTCTTAGGTGATGACCTCAAACCCTCATAACATCACTCGATGGTGACAAGGTCTGAGCTCAGACACCTTGGTTGGAGGACCTCAGACCCTTAACATCATTAATTTGGTGATACTTATTGAGAGGCTAACCTCTTAGGTGATGACCTCAGACCCTCATAACATCAGTCGGTGGTGACGAGGTCTGAGCTCAGACACCTTGGTTGGAGGACCTCAGACCCTTAACATCATTAATTTGGTGACACTTATTATGAGGCTAACCTCTTAGGTGATGACCTCAGACCCTCATAACATCACTCGGTGGTGACGAGGTCTGAGCTCAGACACCTTGGTTAGAGGACCTCAGACCCTTAACATCATTAATTTGGTGACACTTATTATGAGGCTAACCTCTTAGGTGATGACCTCAGACCCTCATAACATCACTCGGTGGTGACGAGGTCGGAGCTCAGACACCTTGGTTAGAGGACCTCAGACCCTTAACATCATTAATTTGGTGAAGTCGGTTATGAGAACAACATATTAGGTAATGACTTCAGAGCCTAATAGTATTCAGAGGCATTCAGATATAAAAATAAAAGAAGTGATTCGTATTCAGTAAAAAGAAGAGATTACATAACATTCAGAGGTGTTACAAATTACAAGTTCAGTTACAAACTACAAGTTAAAAATTACCGGTTACAAAATACAAATTTGTTAAAAGTTAATGGTCTGAGGGGGGAACATTGACAGTCTCGGCTGGGGTGACTTGATCTGCGTTGGTCACCTCGACGACATCATCACCAGGGCCAGTCCCTCCGAGCTCAGTCCCTCCCAGAGTTGCAGTATCGGCTGGGGCAGTAGACTTGTCTTCTACCTCTTGCAGTGCCTGGGTAAATAGAGGGTCGGCAAAGTCGAGGCCCACAAAGTCGGAGGCCTTCAGAGTGCCTACCTCCTTCTCTCTGACCTCAGCCCATTTGGTACTGGCTTTGATACCTCTTTCGAGGTATTCAAAGCCAAAACCCACGAAATCCTCCGAGCCTTTATATTCAAAAATTATTTGGTCCGAGGCATCTGCAAGGGCAGCCTTCACAGCCACGTTGACCTTCTGCTGCAGAGCATCATCTTTATCCTTCAGGGCCTTGGCATGATTTTGGACGAGCACTGAGATGTCTTTTTCCAAACCCTTGGCCTTATTTTCAGAGTTCTTGGCCTTATTTTCAGAGTTCTGCAACTCTGACTTCAGGCGGTCAACCTCGGCACTCAGGGCGCTTTCAACCTTCTCAGCCTCCTGCCCCTTCTGGATGAGGGGCAATTTCCTTATAGCCCAGTTAGAAAGTTAGTACATGGCAGTCACACCCTGCACAGTTAATGAAGAGGTTAGGTGGGAGTAAAATCAGACGTTGCACTTGTAAAATTCTGACAAAGGAACAATTCATACCTGGACAGCTCTGTGAAGGCCGAACTCAACCAACACGGAGGTGTCCATGGCTCCGTAGAAACGCTTGTCTGCCTCGATCATCACAGAGACGAGTGCGTCCATGGCCTGTCTGCTATTGCCGACAGCGCTGTCAGTTAACTTCAACTGCTCCAGACGAGCCGTCAGAATATCAGCCGAAGAAATTGGGATCGCAGCGTCTGAGGTCTTCTTTTGTCTTGAGGTCGGCCTCTGATCCTCAGAGGTCGGGACCTCAGAGGCCCTCTTCTTGGAGGCCTGGGATTTGGATGTAGTGGGAGCTGGAGGAGGAGCGTTCAGACCAACCTTCTTTGCAAGCCTTGCCAAGCTAGGAGCTTCCATCTCCCACAATTCGTCTGAGACACCTGGTGGTCTCTCTGTAAAAGTTAAAAGATATGAGTTAGAAATTAGATATGAATGAGTTCAGAGGTTAAACTAAAAGAAAAATCCTTACCAAAGTCGACAAGGGGACTCCCACCCAGGCTCGTCCCCGAGAGATACTGGGGGGTCAGCAGATGTTCAAACTTGAAAAACAGACCATGTGCCCCTTGGTTTTGCAGGGCCTTCACCTTTTTGATATTCTGAAAACTTAGATCGGGATCGGCCCTTACAGACATGGTGACCTTACCCCATCTGAGGGGTATCCTCGGCTCAAAAGTAGAAGAGGGAACAGATGAGCCGAATTCCCATGCCCCTGAGGCAAAAAAATATCTGGGCTTCCAATTGTGATTTGAGGTCTGAGTCACCTGGATCATCTTCTTCTCAGGCCTCCGAGCCACGAAGTGATAGTAGCTCGGATGGTTTATGGCCGAGGTAGGGACATAACAACCAGCAAAGACCTGAACTGGAAGGTCAGAGTGGTGGACTGCTCTCCACAAGATGATGGCCCCTATAATGACTCTCCAAGCATTGGGAGAGAGCTGCGAGGGGGCCAAGTTGATGAAAGAGATAATGGATCTGATGATGGGATTAATGGGTAGGCGAAACCCCAACTTAAACATCTGCTCGTACAAGCAGATTTCTCCATCTTGGCCATGATAGGCCCTCTCTTCCCTCAGATGTCTCCTTAATTTGATTGAGGGGCTGATGGAGTATAAATATCTGAAGTGCAATAGATCCACCTCAGTCATTGTGCTCTCGTACTCGGCTGCCTCAGAGATGTCAACATCACTTTCAGCATCCTCATCATCATCATCAACCTCAATGTCGGCTGGAGCAGACGTGGATGGGTGACTAGGAAATCTCTGAGCAAACTATGCCCCAGTAACGGTCGACAGAGGGTTGGCATCAAGAATGGGTGGCACAGCCACACTTGGCTCGAAAAGTTCAACCTCTGAAGAAGAATCTGAGGTGCTAGAGCCACTTTGGGATGAAGCTCGGCTGGATACCTCGGCCTGATTAGGGTCCTGATCAGGCCGAGGTGTAAAATCCATGGCTTCTTGGAAGGAGTCCACAGACATGGGGTCTGAGGAGGAAGACTCAGACTCAGACATCGACAATGGGTTGGCAGAGACGTCTGTCTGATAGAAGTTCTCAAGAGGATCAGGATATATCACCTTGAGAGGTGGGGGAAAGATGGGTCTGACAGGAAATTCTTGTGACCTACGAGCTTCCTCTTAAGCTCTCTCTATTTGCCTAATCTTTTCTAAGGTCTTCTCTCTAAGAGAAGGGAAATTCTCAAGAAGCTGGTATAGGGGTCTGAGCATCAGAGGACGACCCTAAACTTTAAGGAAAACTCCTAAAACTACAAACACGATTGACTTATAAAATAAAGAAGTTTAAAATCAAACTTAGAAGTTTTCAAGAAAACGCAGTTCGCCGGAGTTAATGGAGCTCGCCAAAAAACTCAAAAACACACCGAAAAATGCAAACCAAAATACCAGAAAGAAAGGAAATGGGAGAGGAGAAGTACCTGGAAGTGAATCGACGAAGAAAATGAAGAAAACTCGCAAGGAAATCGACAAAGGCCTCTGCAGATGAGTGCTAATCGAAGAAGTTCGAGAGGGAAATTTGCAAGAACAGCGTGTGCGGGAAAGAAATGAAGAAGAAGAAAGAGAAAGGAAGGGTTTAAACCCTTAAGTACTTGGGCACACTTCCCAAGGCCCATCATTGCCTTGGGAAACCCAAGGGGCAACTAACAGCACACGCCAGCCAAGTTTGCACGCCCTAGCTTGGGACAGGTGTCATGCAGGTATTAGCCTTGGGACGAACAGTCCTCGGAGGTGAAGCGCCACTGGCTCTCGCATATGACTAAGGGCTGTGGGTGATTGATATGCCCCAAGTGTTACCTCGGCCCAGAGACACCAACCTCGGCCGAGATTATGGCCGAGATACTGATCGACCGAAGATAATCCATGGGCCCATGATATCATCCCTCGGCCAGACCAGGGTCGGCCTAAGCCGACACTACCATCTACACTCCTATTGGACACTACGCGCATCACAGGCATCAACAGCATTCTCATATACCTGGGTATGGTAACCTCGGCCGAGTGTAGGACGAGGTGACAAGAAGCCTTGACCTTCAACATGGAACCAGTCCAACCTCGGCTTGGGCCGAGGTCACAAGAAGCCTTAGTAATTGTCAGCATGGAATCATTCCTACCTCGGCTGGGGATGACCTAGCATAATGACTCGGCTGAGACCAGGCCGAGACTCCTTATGACACCTCAGATTGAACGAATATCAAGTCTCTACAGCTCGGCCTCTCCCAGGCCGAGGTCATCCCTCACATATTGCAGCCGAGCATCTGTTGAACATTTGGATAAGGACACCTGGGCACAAATTAGTTGTAACAAGATTATTCCCCACATGTGGGGAGAATATTTCATCATCATTACTTACATGTGGCAGCGACATATGGCACTCCCCCATTGGTGAGGCTACCACACACATGCACATTACATGCATGGGGGGGTACATTACACCCACTAGGCACTATATATAGGGATCATCCCCTACCTTGCAAAGGGATCCCAGCTATTCAACCCTAGCCTAAAACTCTGTCTAAAGATACAGTAGAGAGAGAGAGCTTGAGAGAATTGTATCCATGGCCATTAGTGCCTTCATTCAGTGATATTACTCACACACTCACAGTGGACGTAGGCCAGATTGGCTGAACCACTCATATTCCGGTGTTGATTCCTCATTTCCTCACCTCATTCTCTTATCTCTTTATAAATATTTATGTTATTAACCAAGTTAGTGAGCGATTCTGACTTGGGGTAACTAGGTTATGTAAATACACCTAATGAGATAGCACTTTAGAGAATATACATCCGGTGAGTTATTACTCGGGAGGATGTTCATCATTAATTACTATTTCAACATATGTGTGATTGTTGTAATATGACTATACGTATGTAATGGGATAAATATTTATATACGAGTAAATTGATACAGGTCGGGTATTGTATTATATGTATAATGGGTGTGAAAGTTATATGAATTTAAGAAGGGGAATGATTAATCAAGTTAATGTTGATAATAACTTAGAAATCATAATTTCTAAATACTCGGTTAGAGTAGGGTGGTTGCAAGGCGTTATATCGGTTATCTAGTTTTGGGATAAATAACTAGGGAAATTAATTAAGGCGTTAGTAGTGCACATATTAGAGGAGGGGTGAGAATATCCTCAAGGGAGTGCGACACTAACTAAAATATGAAGAGCATGCATACATATTTATTACTGCAAGTTAATCAATTGCTAAATTTTTTCCAAATGTTTTGGGTTCTAACCCTTGCTATAAATATTTTTTAAAAATCTTTTAGATGTCCAGCCACAGGAATGCCAGACTTGACTCATTCTAGGGATTCGTTGCTGCAGCATATGTGGATGTTGCGGGAGTTTGATGGGTGCCTCATTCTTTTCATTTCTAGCGCAGAAATTTCTATCAGTTACTCGAGCATGTCACTCACAGCTCTATTTAGAAATTACGTCAGTCTTATGGAGATTTTTATTATCTGTCTTTACATTTGTTGGATTTGAGCCGATGGTTTATTCGGTCAGTTTATTTAGATGTGATTGGTTGATTTCAGTTAATTGTGATTTTTTAAATGATTATGTTTCCGCATGAGTATTTTTCTTTGAAGTAAAGCTAGATAAATTTTGGCACCAGTTTAATTTTCTCACTTAGGTGGTTAGTAATTAAAAAGTCGATAGTGATGGTAAGAATGAACCAACTGAGAAATATGTTCTAATTTAATTGAGGACTGATCACCCAGGGTTAATTATGCGGGGTGTCACACTCACTTAATATAAGTCTTATTGGGTCATCAGTGTTTAAAGATTTCAAATAAGTCATACTTTGTTTAATGATATATGCAATTCCCCTTATTTTAGAGGACATAACCCATCTCGTCGCTAGGGTCAAATACCCTACTAAGAAGTTGTTGACAAAGATAAGGATGGAGGGAGTATGCGATAAATAAAATATTATTTTGATATACAACCAACTTGCGACGACAAGATCATCCAATGTCATTTATACAAAAGGTGTTCGTTACCCCCCTTTGCCTTCTTGATGGCATTTTTTGTAAGAAAGCGAGTTGCGCATAAAAATGGAGTTTTTAAGGTGTGCATAAAATGACCATGTCTCTCCAAATGCTACATAGAGATGCTCTGCCGATTAAATTGACGAGTATGTACGAATTTTAGATAGTAGTGCCATTAAAATATTGAGGAGGTTTTGAGCCTCAATGTAATGCTCCACTATGATTTTATGAGTAAATTGTGATATTTTCATGGCAACATGTAGTATTTTACATATGAAGTCTAGCTTTGTT
Organism: Sambucus nigra; assembly: GCA_949130495.1. Taxonomy (NCBI): domain Eukaryota; kingdom Viridiplantae; phylum Streptophyta; class Magnoliopsida; order Dipsacales; family Adoxaceae; genus Sambucus; species Sambucus nigra. The sequence goes on along the minus strand of OX422209.1, from coordinate 458,207,413 downwards.
TAATGTCATATGTAATTCCCTGTCTTTTAGAGGTCAAAGAGGAACATGACCCATCCTGTTGCTGGGGCCATATACCATGCTAAAAGTTGTTAACATAGATAGGTAGGAAGGGCATTTGATATTTATGAAATATTATTTTGATGTACAATTAACTTGCGATGCCAAGATCTTCCAGTGTCGTTTCCATAAAAAGTTGTTCATTATGCCTTTGTATTCTTAATGAAATTGTTTTTTCATAAAGCGAGATGGGCGTAAAATTGGATTTTCTTTGTGAGCATAAAATGATCGCGTCCCTCTGAATGCTTATATAGAGATGCTCTGCCTATTGAATTGACGAGTATGTATGAATTTCAAAAAGTATTGCCATTGAGATATTAAAGTGGTTTTGTGCCTTGGTGTAATGCTCCACCATGATTTTATGAGTAACTTGTGAAGTTTTTGTGGCAAGATATAGTATTTTTCACATGTATTTATTTAATTGCAATCATCATTGACGAATTGAAAAATAAAAGTTTTTATTTCATTCTTGGGTCGCTATTATATAAAATAACAAATGAAAAGTTTAAATTGATCATCCTACAAAAAATTGTCCCACTTTGAAGGCATCCAATGTATAAGTGTTAGTTGCGTTGAACGATGACTGGCGATGGAGCGGGCATATCCTCATCATTCACACAGTAATAGAAAGATGGGTCCATTTTAAACTCGGGACGCTTCCACCAGTCGGTGACTCTCATGTAATGTTGAACACGTTTACATGCATGTTGAATTTTTTTAGATGCTCCATTTGGTGTACCCATAAATTTACGAAACAACTTTGCTAACATTGTTGTAAATTCTGAGGCAGCTTCTTTGAAATCAATGTATAACTCGGCTCATTGCCTAATGTGAAAAAAATTGGTCAAATATTTGATTGGTGGTAATAAGTGAAGAATGAGAGGAGAATAAATAGGTTTAATTCAATCATTAATGGCGCAACATCTAGCACCATAGTGGTTTATATGTTAGCATCTCTCCGACCATACTTGGTGTGACAAATCTAGAAGCAAAATTATCTCAAATTAATCACATTTTTTGAAAATAAAATACTATTTTAATTAAATTTTTAGAGTGTCATTTCTCCCTAATTAGTCGTGCAAAACATAATGATAAAAAACTTTATATTTATCATTGTCAACAAAAATGTCAAAATACTATTCCTGGAACCATTTTTTCAACAACCGACGCATATGGAAACATAATTGCAAAAATACTATTCCTGGAACCATTTTTTCCTCTCTCGCATGGAATAATTTTGATTCGGTCAACAAAAAGTATCGTTCCTTAAAAAATGTTTGCCTGAGTTTATGTTACTGAGATAGTAGTACCTTCTTGCGCCAAAGATAGATAATTCCAATAAACCATAAATGCATCTGTTTAAGATTGATCAATAAGCATCAGGATTTGCCAAGAGATAGGCCTCAACAGCCTTGAACATTCCAAGGGCCTTTTGTTTTCCTTCCTTAATTTGGTCTTCTTTGAGCTCCACGCCGTTTTTAGTGTGATATGTGCTGCTGTTCTTGCACACAGATCCTCCATCAGCAGTAGGTTCAACTTTGATCACGTTTGAGATTGATTCAATTACGTCCATCAAAGCATCACCTTCGAATATGCTGTAACTATAGGTCAAGTTCTCCTTGTCAAGCCCATCAACCCGGTGTTTCACGCTCGTGAATTGGCTACCTGCAATTTTAATTAAAAAAAAAATACCTGTTAGTTTTTTGGGGGGTAGCAAATTCAAGCTAATAAATACCTGCAAAAGTGAATTAAAAAGGGAGACTAACCTTCGCCAAAAGTGATAAGCTTGATGCTTCCGGGGCCTCCATCACCTTCAATGGTTTCAACACTCTTAATAGCCTGTGGTAAGATTTTGGGAATGAGTGTGTCGGAGTCTAAGACAAAGGCTTTAAACATTTTAGAAGCTGGGATTGAGGATGTGATCTCCATTTCATAGCTAATGATACCCATGATATCTGTGAAGGAGTTTGAAATTGATCAAGAAAGAAGAACAAGAAGGATTTAATACAGAGCTTGTTGGGAAGTTGTGGTGTAAGAAAATGTGAGGACTAGATCAGGCATTTATAGAGTTAGTCTATAGACTATTCCCCCCCCCCCCCCCCCCCCCCCCCCCACACACACACACACACACAAAAAAAAAATGTGAGACTATTTTCCAGTTGATCCCAGATGGACCAAAATCTATTTATTTTGACTATTTTCCAAAAAAAAAATAATGATCAGGTGGGAAAACCTTGAGCGTGAGCAATTGGGTCAAGAGTTCTATTTAGTATCAAACCTTGAATGATCCAACCTCTGTAGGCCGCTTTTTGGGACCAATTGAACATATGTTAAATATTTATATGGGGGTTAATATCACGTTATTATGATTGGTTTAAAAATAAATGATTTCATAATGGACTCCACATTTTTAATTAAATTGTCATGTTATGATAAATCACATTCTTACTTAAAAGGGTCAACAAATTTGGACTCCTCTACATAATTCTATCTTGAGGTGTCTTCCTTATCTCACGTGTCAAAATATTTTGTTAAAATTTCTCTGTGATTTTATAACATTCTTCATATTAATAAAAAAGTTCTTAAAAAATATTTTTAGTGGTGTTATTTCTATAAGAATTTCTATCTTATGTATCTAGTAACAGAATATGTTTAAATGCTGTGTTGATTCAACTATCTTATGCATCTAGTAACAGAATGTGTAAATGCTGTGTTGATTCAATAAGTCCATGTCATATAGAAATTATTCTTAGAATTTTTTGCACATAAATTTCTAATTGAAATTTCTATGCATTAACCTTCGATGTTATATGGGGATAACCATAGAAAATTCCATTGGGGAAAGTTCATAGCTAATGATACCCATGATATCTGTGAAGGAGTTTGAAATTGATCAAGAAAGAAGAACAAGAAGGATTTAATACAGAGCTTGTTGGGAAGTTGTGGTGTAAGAAAATGTGAGGACTAGATCAGGCATTTATAGAGTTAGTCAATAGACTATTCCCCCCTCCCCCCCCCCCCCCCCCCCCCCCCTCCAAAAAAAAATGTGAGACTATTTTCCAGTTGATTCCAGATGGACCAAAATTTATTTATTTTGACTATTTTCCAAAATAAAATAAAATAATGATCAGGTGGGAAAACCTTGAGCGTGAGCAATTGGGTCAAGAGTTCTATTTAGTATCAAACCTTGAATGATCCAACCTCTGTAGGCCGCTTTTTGGGACCAATTGAACATATGTTAAATATTTATATGAGGGTTAATATCACGTTATTATGATTGGTTAAAAAATAAATGATTTCATAATGGACTCCACATTTTTAATTAAATTGTCATGTTATGATAAATCACATTCTTACTTAAAAGGGTCAACAAATTTGGACTCCTCTACATAATTCTATCTTGAGGTGTCTTCCTTATCTCACGTGTCAAAATATTTTGTTAAAATTTCTCTGTGATTTTATAACATTCTTCATATTAATAAAAAAGTTCTTAAAAAATATTTTTAGTGGTGTTATTTCTATAAGAATTTCTATCTTGTGTATCTTGTAACAGAATATGTTTAAATGCTGTGTTGATTCAACTATCTTATGTATCTAGTAACAGAATGTGTAAATGCTGTGTTGATTCAATAAGTCCATGTCATATAGAAATTATTCTTAGAATTTTTTGCACATAAATTTCTAATTGAAATTTCTATGCATTAACCTTCGATGTTATATGGGGATAACCATAGAAAATTCCATTGGGGAAAATTTATATAACTATCAAAGTAATTTTTATAGATAGAAATAACAATTGAAGAAGGCCTAATTGCTAATATCTCTTGCTTTCAAGAGGCTCCATTATTCTAAGTTATAAGTAGAAATTGGTAATAGTTAGTGACTTCATCCCGAATTAAGAGTTTTCTTTATCTTTTTACTCTCTTGAATAAAGGTTTTCATATTAAACGATAATATATAAAACAAAGTGAGATTCCAAAATTGCTCATCCCAATATGAGTTGCCTTTCCATAGTTGAAATATTATTATAGGCACTATCTCCATTTTACTCGCGGTCAACTTTGATATTTTGGGATACTTACGCGAACTCTTAAGTGGGGACCCTTATAGTTGGCAAAAAATAAAAATTTATGAAAAATTTCATTCAACAACATAAAAAATGTGTAAAACACACAAATAAAAAGGCACCATGACATTACAATTACAAACGTAAATTAAAAATAATCAATCACAAAGTTGAGCTTAAAGAATTAGTTAAAATGTGCACTTTTGTGTTTTAAGATGCAAAATTCTCAATTAATTTATCAAAATCAATTTTGTAAACAACCTGTTTTTAATTAAAAACACGTATAATCCATTTAATCTTTGTTGTCAGGTAGAACGAAGTTTAGATTTTACGAACTTTATGTTTTAAAAACCTTTTTTAGCATAGGCAACAGTAGTGGCAGTAGTTAAAATTATTCAATAAATAATCCAAGCGTTTGGAAAATAATAATTCATGCTTTTAATTTACTCTAACACTTCCGTTGTTTCTTCAACTTCTTTTAGTAAATTTTCTTTAAAATTTTGAAATTCTCAAAAAAATCATTTCCATTAATGTCTTAATCGTTATTTGTATCACTATCTTCTTTACCAATTTGTCACACTCTACTTTTTGGTATAAATGAACAAGAAGTACATATAAAGCGATCAATTAAAGCTAAGGTGGAATAACATAACTTTATTCATTATTAAGTAGGTTTACATAAGGTTGTACCACTGCAAGAGTGAGTTTCAATCTTTTAGTAAACTATAATGTTATTTTTTGCCCACGCAGTCACATACGCAAATAGGTGGCCACTTTCTATCTCTAATAAGCAAGAGGTATTATCCTCTTTCTCCGGGCTCATCTGGAGAAAAAAGGAATTAGCACAAATATACTAAGTAGGTTATACATGTTCTATAACAAGTATATATGTATAAGTGAGAGTTAGAATGTGTATAGAATCAGTGTTTAGCAATGCTAAAAAATAAATAAACTGATAATTCCATACTTATCAGGTTAAAAAAATAGCAACAAAGTTTCGGAACTAATAATCCCATACTTACTAGTCCATTTAAGAAAATGAGGTTTATTACTAGTTTATTTAGGATCATTTAAAGAAAGCCACGTATTCTTGAACTAATAATCTCATACTTACCAGTTCACTAAAGGGTATAGAAGCAATTAAGTAATCAGTTAACCATAATAATAATAAATAATCAACCCAAAACTTTTGGGTAAAAATAATCATCTACGCACACAATTAAAGTGGCACTCATACGTATGTAGCAATCATATGAGACCAGTAGGCCAAGTGGCACTGATACGTATGCACACAGTCATTTTTCCATAACTTAGGCTAGGTGTATCAAAATATGGCCTAACTTATATTATTTTGTCCAGAAAAATAAAATAAAAAAATGAAAAAATAATTCAAAATTTTTTGATTAGCCATGCGCCTTCACGAGGTTGGTCAAAGTTTCTGTTGAAAGTCTTCATCTTTAACCTTTCGACTTTGAATTCTAAGGTTTCAGAATTTTGATCTCGATTTTTTCCTTCATTTCAATACCATTTAAGATGATTCCTTAATCAACTTATCCTAATTTTTTATGAGGAATCCCAATATATAAGTTTTATGGATTGAGATGTAGTGTATCTCAAAATCTAAAACAGTGTGTTTTGTCAAAATTTTGACCTAACATTCGTGGATTTCTAGATCATGGAAAGGTTTATGATGAACTTATGTAGGTTTATGATATATATAGGAGTAGTTCGGTTTTATTTTCAAAGATTAAGATGGATTATACATGGAGAATTTTAATTTTTTTGATTTTTGAGTTCAAAATACATTTTTGATCGATTTGATCTTAATAGATACATTCATGGCTTTTAACCATTAGACTCGATATCCATAGGTTATAATGAAGTTATATGTAGCTTCAAACCAAACTTTAGAGATTTATGTCAAGTTTCACCATTGAAGCTCAAGATTTAATGATGCTTGTTCATATTTTTTTTATCCTAAGATGTTCTACACATAAAATCTTGCATATTATTATTGTTCTAAGGATACTAACTACATAGAAAATAAATGGGATCGAAAGAACTGAATATTAATCATAAAATCACATTCTAAGTGGTTTTAGTGGATTTTTGAGCTTTTGAACTAAACTGTGAGGTTTGTCTTTACCACTGAATTATTGGGGGTATTTGTATTGCATACTCAAAGGATTCGATTGGTGTAATAGGGTGGTGGATTTGACCTGTTTTATATAGAGTCTTCAAGGTTGGTAAGTGTGGTTCACATGTGTATATGATAAGTACATGTGCCTTTTAACTTCTAGTGCTGATGTGGTGCACTAGGTGGTTATGGGTCTAATTTAAATTAAAGAAACTTGGAGGTTTTGTCCTTGATTGGTTTTATAATTACTTTTACAGCCTTAAAAGTATACTTTTTGTAAAGTATATGGGTACTTTTTAATTTTAGAAAGTTTCAAGGGATAAAATTAGGATTTATGTTAATTAGGATCTATAGGATTAATTTACTGTAAAGTTGTGATTTAGAGGCAAAATATACATCAAGTTATCTTACTTTGAAATTTTCAGGGGCTATTTTGTAATTTATTAAAACTTTAAGGGATCTAAGTTAATTCAGCAGAAGTGTAGGTTTCTAAGTGTAGTTTCTTTCTTCTTCAGAAGACTTTTGATTTTGAACATATAACCCCTCTAAAACTTTGAGTTAGAAACTTTTCTGATGCCCAAGAAATAGAAGAATATCTCATTAAAGTCACTAAAGAATGCTACCTCTATCTCGGATGACGATTCCAATGCTAACGAGGTGACCAATCGATTCAAGAAGCTTCTTAAATCCAGTACTTAAATTTTCATATCTAATAAGAACATAGTAGGGAATAGTAAGGCCAATATGGTAGACTAGTCTTCGAGTTGACGTGACAGTAAGTCCCAAGCTAAGGAAAATTCGAATGATGACTCTGGGAGGTACTTCAAATGCAATGATTTTAGGAATATAAAACGTGAGTGTCCTATCACGTTGAAGAGGATAATTTATGTATAACACTTTTAGCGATAATGTCACGATCCCAACCCAATAGTAGTAGGAAATGAGTGTCTTGACATGCCACCAAGGCATTCAATGTCATGGACTTAAAATACTTCTTAAAATAAATGCAACGGAAATACATTCACATGGTCATGAATCGTAAACTATTGAAAAAAAATGGAATTACGTCATCAGAGCTTTCTAAAAGGGAAATTCGTATATATTAAAGTATGAACGGATTACAACTTATGCCAAAATTAAAAACTTATTACTAAAGAGCCAAACATGCTCTATCTCCTAAAAATAAACGTTATATTTAAAAGTATAACAAAAGAGATCCTTAAGCTAGATCTTCAACATAGTCCTTCTACACTCCATCCTCCAGTCTAATTATTTCCTGAAAAATCGTTATTTATACAACGTCAGCTAAAAGCTGAATAAGATTTAATCTCCTGACATTCCAAGGTTTTTAGAAAATAGATACATATTCAAGTCAAAAGAGAAGGCATATACATATATGGATAGGAACTTGTAGTAAATAGATATATATTTTGAAATGATAGTATATATATCACAATTGGATAGCTCAGAATAAGAAGAATGCAACAAATCAAATGTGATATCTTTTTCTTTCAATCATATCATTTTAATGGCTAAGTACACTCTAATACCTTGTTCTTCTATCGTATTATACCCTGGTAGTTGAAGGTCAATCGAACATGTTCGTAATAACGCCTTATTTAGGGCACACCAGCGATAACCTAGCTGGGAAGGTCAATCAGTAAAGAGGTCCCTTAGGCCGAATCTTATTTCCAATATTCAGTCTCATTTTCAATACTCATTTCAATCAGTATGTCTATATGGAGAGATATAAACATATCACAAATGAATCCATCATTGGTATCAAATGAATTTTGAGAATAAAAGCATTTCACAAAATACATAGTTTGCATAATATCAAATAATTTAAATGTGCAAGAAATGACATAGCGTACTCACCTAAAATAGAGACTCAAAAATATAGATATTGAGTCTTGGATCATACGTTAATATAATAAATACAATAAAGGTTTAAGTATGTATTCTAAATAAAGCCCAATTCTAAATATTGTGTTTTAATCCTAAAATATCTTGCTGAAAAAGGTTACTAAAACCATTTTCTCAATTTTTAATATTCATTCATCGTATTTAAAGAATTCAATTCATAGTTCTTCCTAATCAGTCGGTTCCCATTAGAGATGGAGGGTCACAGGGGCACCACTTAAATACCATCTCATCTAGACAGAACATTTCCGAATTTATTCCCAGTAGAGATGGAGGGTCACAGGGGCACCACTTAAATACCATCTCAACTAGACAGAATTTCAACGGGACTGAATTTGGAATTACTTAAATGAGATTCCATAATACTAGCAATTTCTTACAAAAATCATTTTAAAAAGCGTATATATATATTTTTCAAACAAGATGACATATTTTAAAAAGAAAATCAATTTAAATTGTTTCCCAATTTTAAGTTTTGATTAGTAAAGTCTTTAGTGTATTTTACCAGCATAACTACTAAGTAAAGCTATAAAATGAGAAATTAAAACTACAAAAATGAATTATAACATTTAAATAAAATCATACCTACAAAATGAATTCTTTCTTCGAAATTATAGAACTCATTCTTAAGATATTTCCCAAGCTTTCTATCACTCTTTCTTACTATAATTCTCAAGGAATTGGTGTGAGTTTCAAATAAACCCTAAGGCCCTATTTATAGGTTTCCAAAAGTATTACGGTGTTGGCATGTGTCTAGGTGATCAAGCATTTACGGTGACAAGTCATCGTTTGGGTGTCGCATTCCGGGGTAGTCTTGCAGTATTTACATCACCAAATGATGAAAAGTGTTTTAGCTTTCTCTCAGAAGACGACATGTGTAAGGTTGAGGTGACCAGCACGTGGTGGAAAGGTGATAAGGGTATAAGGGTCATTTCACACATGTAGGGTATTCTGGTAATTTCACACAATATATTTTTAATATTTCTTAGAGGTCCTTGAAAATATTTTATTTATAAAATGGCCATTTTTGTATTTTTATTTTAGTCCCTAAAGTTTCATAAAATTATATTTTCTACCCCAAATCTTATTATATACCTTAAGATATGTCTTAAGACTTCGATTTGATCCTATTTACGATTGATTCTTCATATTTAAAAATGGGGTTTGTTATATTGATAGACAATAACACCACATATCTAATAATACAATATTTATAAGATAGTAAGTATCATATGTGTGTAAAAAAACTATATACATATGAGCACATAAAAGTGGGGTCATTATAGATAATGACACCGACTTAGATAATGAGTACTTTATTAAAAGTAACTTACCACGTTCACCGCCATTGCAAAAGCATTTGGTCCTCAAACCTACGTTGATGTAGAAAAGGTTAAGAAAGATGGTGTTTTGTCTAAATCAAACAGCGATGCAGTGGTAAAGGAAAGAATTTTTGTTCGAATGAGACTAGATAGCAACTACAAGTGAAGTTCAATGAACTCCTTGAGTTAAGTTGAGTCGAGGCATGAAAAAGGTGAATCACAAACTTATTAAAGAACCTGATTTGTATGCGAGTGAGAAAATTTATTTGATGTAGATTGAAGAACAAATTATTAGTGTTAAGGATCAATAATTTGCTCTTATTAGGAAGTTGAAAGAGGGGGCTAAAAATATTGATCTGACATGAAAAGTTTAGTACTTTGAAATTTTCTCTCATTGAGTTGACACGTGCATATGAGGTGGTAAAGGCACAATGAGGAAATGTGAAGAAATATTTTTAGTGTCTAACAAGGTTAGACTTGACCTCAAAGTCTCTTCTAAAAAGTTAGAGAATACGCTTGCATTAAGGACAAAATGAGTCTCGACTATGATGGCATTGGATAGTCGAAGCCAAAGAATGAGATTATGTTTGTCAGAGTGTCACCAAACACACCTCATCTTCTTCCCTCGAGAATTACTCCTAAGGATAAGAAGGTGGATCCTATACAATCGTACTTCTGCACTTAGTGCAAGATGAAGACTCACATTATAGACTATTACCACCATCTTGTGCAAAGTGGGTATGTTCCTCCACGATTGAACATAGATTTCTAAGAGATCCAAGAACACGTTGAGTGTATAATAATCATATCATATCTAGTTTAGGATTCTATCTCTCACGTTTATTTGATGTCTTAGAGTGTATCAATTTCTTTTTTTTGGGGTTTTAAATTTTTTGAAAATTAAAAAAATATTTTGATTTTTTGATTTTTTTTGAGAAAATTAGAAAATAATTCGTTTTATTTCTTAAAATCATAAAACCCCAGAAAGATTTTTGTCTTTGTGAATTTGGTGAATTTTTTTATATAATGATAGAGGATGTTGGAACAACGTCATGTGATCTATTTCCCTTTTATAGGTTTTTCAAACTTCCAAGGATTGCATGATCTTAAAGTATACGTCACTTCCTCATTATCTTTGTGGATATCCCAGAAACAACCTATAGCAATCGTGTCTTGATCTTTACCATATCTCACATACATTGACACAAGAGATTATATGCCACACATTTTCACTCAATCGAATCATCATTTTTTCGTTACATTTTTAAGTGTTCTTGTAAGAACCACTACTTGTGAGTTTATTTAAATAATGATGAGAGAATCTTCAGTAAGATCAGCATAAAAAGGGATATAAATACCATTGATGAAAGACTTAAAACAAATATTTGTATAATTAAGAGAGATAGAATTCAATATTGAAGCAATGGAATACTTTCAAAAGAAAAGAATAAGAAAATCTTAAAAATCACAAATGGAGGGTGGTATAAGTCGAATATCAATGGATTATCATATTTATATCTACTACATGATTTCTTTTTGGCGTAATTTAACTATTTGATGTACATGGTAAGCTTTAGAGCTTTATCGGAATAACTTAACCCTATTAAGTATGGTTGAATCATATTATAAATTGATCAACGAGGTTGGTTATGGGGTTTGTGTGGAGTTTATATGAGAGTCGCTATTTTTTTTTGTTCTTGAGACCATTCCCGTTCATTTTAGGTTAGATGTGTAGGGTTTCGAAGTTTAAAATCGTTTGGTGCGAAGTGTCATTCGTTTTTCCTTCTTTGTTTTGGTTCAATTTTTCTTTTTTAGTGTTTGTCTACAAGGGGCTTGTTATTTATTATCCTAGGTTTTTTGTTGAAGGAGAGCAGTTGGTGCTCTCCTTCGAACAAGCCCAAGTGGTTCAAATAAGGATATGTCGTTTAAAAGCATTTTGTCTTTACCGAGTGTCTTTTTTACTTCTCACTATTTCAAGCCTCAACATCGCCATTTTTTAAGTAATCTGGACCTCTAAACCTCATTCTCCATACAGATTTCACAATCCAAATGTTGGATTTGGGTTTTTTGACTGTGTAGATTGCGTTTCCATCATCTATTTTTTATTTTTATCTCATAATATAAGGTCAAAATACAATTATAAATAAAAATAAAAGATGAAAAAGAAATTTCGGTTCATGGCGTCAGAAATTCATAAACATAGATGAGATTTTTGATTTCTTACTTTTAACTAAAAAAATCTCATGTGATTATGTCAACAAATATCTCTTGTTGGTTTAAATGAAATATCGAATATATTGCCACCACTTACGAATTTCTAGTATGCTGAGAGAGTCATAATGTTCAAGACGAAGTGGGTTTTAGATGGGTTAGAACGGATCAGAAGCGGAGAAGAAAAGGGAAATTGATTTGGCACCTAAAGGAGATGTGGTTTTAGTTATGGGATATTTGGTAAAAATAATGGCATTTACTTTTCAAAAATTAACTACAATACTTATTTAATTGTAAAACTAAAAGTTACACTTTATTAGGGAAAAAGTCACTTGAGAGCTACATGTTAGCCTCCTTCTATTGAATGCATTTTTTCTTAGTTTCACACCAGCGAGAGATGGTGACACAATCTAAACAATTAATAAACAAAGTCAAGCATTTCTCACATAGCTATATTTCGACATTCAAATAGTGATGCAATGGTAAAGTAAAGCATTTTTTTCAATGATACTAAATTGCAACTACAAGTGAAGTTCAATAAACTCCTTGAGTTAGGTTGAGTCGTGGCGTGAAAAAGGTGAATCACAAGCTTATTGAAAAGCCGAATTCGTATTAGACTGAGAAAATATATTTGAGGTAGATTTAAGAACAAATGATTAGTGTTAAGGATCAATAATTTACTCTTATTAGGAAGTTAAAAGAGGGGGCAAAAAATATTGAGCTCACATTAAAATTTTAATACCTTCAAATTTTCTCTCATTGAGTTGTAACGTGCATATGAGGTGCTAAAGAAACAATGAGGAAAGCTAAAGAAAGATTTTTAGAGTCTAACAAGGTTAGACTTGACCTTTAAGTGTCTTAAGAAAAGTTAGAGAATATTTTCCTTGCATTATCTCAATCCTTACGGAGAAAACAAGTCTCGACTATGATTGCGTGTGATGGTCGAAGCCAAAGAATGAGATCATGTTTGTCAGAGTGTCACCAAACACACCTCCTCTTATTCCCCCAATAATTACTCCTAAGGAGAAGAAGGTGGATCCTACACAATCATACTTCTGCACTTAGTGCAAGATGAAGACTCACATTATAGACTATTACCACCATCTTGTGCAAAGTGGGTATGTTCCTCCACGATTAAACATAGATTTCTAAGAGATCCAAGAACACGTTGAGTGTGAAATAATCATATCATATCTAGTTTAGGATTCTATCTCTCACGTTTATATGATGTCTTAGAGTGTATTAGTTTCTATTTTGGGGGTTTTATATTTTTTGAAAATTAAAAAAATATTTTAATTTTTTTTGAGAAAATCTGAAAATATTTTGTTTTATTTCTTAAAATCATAAAACCCCAAAAAGATTTTTGTCTTTGTGATTTTTGTGAATTTTTATATCTAATAATAGAGGATGAAGGAACAACATCATGTGACCTGTCTCCCTTTTATAGGTTTTTTGAATTTTCAAGGATAATATGATCTTAAAGTAAACATCACTTAGTCATTATCTTTGGGGATATCAGAAACAACCTATAGCAATCGTGTCTTAGGGACCAATTGGTTCGCTACTCAGAAAACTCGATTTAAACGATATTTTTAAATACATTTTTTCTGTTTATAATTATTGATGTGCGTTTGGTAAAGTTGTTTCTAAATACAGTTTTTTTAAAATTTGAAAAAATTGGCAATCATGTATATTTATATTGTATATATATATATATATGTGTGTGTGTGTGTGTGTGTGTGTGTATAACATACATAAAACTTTAATACATACATGATACATGAATGTATACATATATACATCATTAATTATATACATGTACATTTAATATCATGTACTTTTAGGTATATTTAATGAGTTATATACATGTACATTTAGTATCATGTATTTTTAGGTAGGAATACATATATGATACCTCATTAAAAATATTTAATGAGGTATCATGTACGTATACCTCATTAAATATACCTAACCTCATTAAATATATTTAATGATATTATGATGTATGTATGTATGTATGAATTCATGTATCATGTATGTATGAAAGTTTTATGTATGTTTTTATTTATATATATATATATATATATATATATATATATATAATTGCATGTATAATTTACTATAAAGTTATATACATATATGAATTGATAATCTTTTCTAATATATATGTACTATATGTATATTTTATATTATTCTATGCGTTAAGAATACATGTATAAAGTTATATATGAGTATCATGTATGCATTGATAATATTATTTAACTTTATATTATTCCATACGTAATTTTATGTAGATGTACATATATAATTTTTATTTATAAGAGTTACACACATATTAATGTATTATGTATGTATATTATATATTAAGGTATAACAACATTAAACTATTAAGAATGAATGATTTTGAGTTGAAAAATAAATAAAAAAAGTTATAAAACACCCTAAACCCGTTTTCTTAAAAACTTGATTATAACACAGAAATATTATAATTATGTATTTAAAAATAGGTTGCCAAACACAAATTTTTGTCAGAATTGTATTTAAACACAGAAAACAGAATTATAATTGCAAACCAAACAGGCTCTTAGTCTTTACCATATCGCACATCGACACAAGAGCTTATATGGCACACATTTTCACTCAATCGAATCATAGTTTTTTCGTTATATTTTTAAGTGTTCTTGTAAGAACCATTACTTGTGAGTTTATTTAAATAATGATGAGAAGATCTTTAGTAAGATCAGTCTAAAAAGGTTGATAGATACCATTGATAAAAGACTTAAACAAATATTTGTATAATTAAGAGAAATAGAATTCAATATTGATGCAATTGAATACTTTCAAAAGAAAAAAAAATCTTAAAAATCACAAATGGATGGTGGTATGCTTTAGAGCTTTATCGAAATAACTTAACCCTTTTAAGTATGGTTTATTAGTGTTATAAATTGATCAACGAGGTTGGTTAGGGGGTTTGTGTGGAGTTTATATAAGAGACACTATCTTTTTGGGTCCTTTAACGATTCCCATTCATTTTAGGTTAGATGTGTAGGGTTTCGAAGTTTAAAATCGTTCGGTGCGAAGTGTCATTCGTTTTTCCTTTTTTGTTTTCGTTCTATTTTTCTTTTTTAGTGCTTGTCAACAAGGGTTTGACATTTATTATCCTATGTTTTTTGCTGAAGGAGAGCAGTTGGTGCTCTCATTCGAACAAGTCCAAGTGGTTCAAATAAAGATATGTCGTTTAAAAACATTTTGTGTTCACCGAGTGTCTTTTTTACTTCTCACAGTCTCAAGCCTCCACAATACTATTTTTTAAGTAAGCTAGACCTCTAAACCTCATTCTCCTTACATATTTCACAAGCCAAATGTTGGATTTGGGGTTTTTTGACCGTGTAGATTGCGTTTCCAGCATCTCTCTTTTATTTTATCTCATAAATATAAGGTCGAAATACAATTAGAAATAAAAATAAAAGACGAAAAAGAAATTCCGGTTCATGGTCTCAGAAATTCATAAACATACATGAGATCTTTTGAGCTCTTACCTTTTTTACTAAAAATATCTCATGCGATTCAGTCAACAAATATCGAACCGAATGCCACCACTTACAGATTTCTAGTATGCTGAGAGAGTCGTAACATTCAAGATGAAGTGGGTTTTTGATGGGTTAAAAAGCGTTAGAAGCGGAGAAAAAAAGGGAAATCGATTTGGCACCTAAAGGAGATGTGGGTTTAGTTGTGGGATACTTAGTTAAAAGGCGGTTACTTTTCAAAAATTAACTACAATACTTCTTTAATTATAAAACTAAGGGTGTGTTTGATAAATAAGATGAAAAATAAGTGCTAAGAGTCAATTTTCATGGAATTAAAAATTTGAAAATATTTTCCATGGAAAAAATTTGTTGGTTTTGTTTGATTGCAATTATTTTCAGGGTGAAAAATGTTATATTTTCCATCTTTTGTGTTTGATTCCCAATATTTTTCATGGAAAAAAGTAAATATATATATATATATATATATATATATATATATATATATATATATATATATATATATATATATAAAATAGAAAAATAATAAAAATCCTAGAAAATTAATAAATAAATCCAAAATGTGAATAAAACCCCCAAAATAAGGAAAAAATCCATAAAATGAATAAAGACCCAAAAATAATGAAAAAAAATCTCGAAAGTGAATAAAAACCCTAAAATAACGAAAAAAAATCCAGAAAGTGAATAAAACCTCAAAAATAATGCAAAAAAAAAAGTATGAATAAAAACCCAAAAATAATGAAAAAAATTACAGAAAGTGAATAAAAACCCAAACCCAAAAATAATGAAAACAAATATAGCAATTGAATAAAACTCCAAAAATAATGAAAAAAAATTCAAGAGACGAATAAAACCTCAAAAGTAATGAAAAAAAATTCAAAAAGTGAATAAAACCCCCAAATAATGAAAAAAATACAGGATTTTAATAAAAACCCAAAAAGTCAATAAAACCCCAAAAAATTAAAAAAATTACAGAAAGTGATTAAGACTCCAAAAATAATGAAAAAAATCCAAAAAATGAATAAAAACCCAAAAATAGTGAAAACAAAATCCAGAAAGTGAATTAAAATCCAAAAATAATTTTACAAAATACAAAAAGTGAATAGAATAGCAAAAATAATGAAAAAACTTTCTGTATTTTTCATTATTTGGGAGTTTTATTCACTTTATGTATTTTCTTCTATTTTTGTTTTCATTTTTCATATTTTTTTTCATTATTTTTGGACTTCTAGTCACTTTATGTATATTTTTCTTTATTTTTGGTGTTTTTTCATTTCTGGATTTTTTTCATTATTTTTGGAGTTTGATTCGCTTTCCGTATTTTTTCATTATTTTTTGGATTTTATTCATTTTATAATTTTTTTCACTGAGGGATAATATTTCACTGAGGGATAATATTTCCCACTCTGAATTATACAAAGCCCAATTGATTCCGTGACATAACATGGGTCTCAAGTAGATCTCATCTTCAATTTCTCAGAATTGTCATTAGAGTTCCCTTGACATTGTTTGAATTTTTGGGGTTTTTTGAAAAGAAAGAATTTCAATGGCTTCTTTTCATTGCTCCAAAACACAAATATGTCATAAAGAAGTATAATTAAAGTCTCTATAAGTTTATTAAGAAACTCATCATCATAGCAGGCGGTGTATCAATTTATATATTCTTTGTATCCACTGAACTCTAAAACAACATAATATTAATCAAGAATTCATTAATTTAATCAAATTTTAGGATGCAGTTATTCTTAATAAAATAATCTTGAATCTTCATTTTTGACAAAATATGCCTAAAGAATAGGAAAAGAGGATTACCTTCATCCGATGCTTTGATCCAATTTATTATAGAAATCCGTTTTGAATTATCTTAATAATTCGGCATAACCTTCATTAGTTTGACAAAAAAATATTAATGTTGGAATATTTTGATTTCTCTCCCTTGACCTATAACTTTGACGTGTTACATTAAGTGCAGGTTGTTGATGGAATATAACCTAATCTATATAGGGAGAAGAAGACGAAATTTTCAAGTCCGACTAGTGTTGGTGTCTAAAATTGGTATGATGATTAAGTTGACTCTTAGCTGAGTTATATCAATTATTATCAACCACATATAAAGGGAAAATGATATTTCCTAGAGAGATATAAGAGATAAAGAAAAGGACGAAGGATTTTTTTACGTGGTTCAGTGTGCTTACATCCACGGGTACAACGTCACCAGGTATTAGGATTTTAGTACAAGACTTTAGTGTTTAGGATAAACTGTTTTTCAGTTGCCCCTTAACTTAGAGAGGTAGTGAGATATTTATAGTAGGAGGAAGATGAAGAGGTGGAATACCTTTATACATTAGGCATTTACACCTTTACATTACCATTAGAAACTGTGTATTTATCCACATGCGTGTTCATTATGACTGTTGAGATCCTCATGTGTGTGTGTTCACATTACTGTCTGTTTACATTCCTATGGATGGTCGGCTAGTACGATGACCAGGGAAATAATTCAGCTCACCACTTCTACCTATTGTCATTGGGCCCACTGAGTATGATGATAGGTGTCACCTTTTTATTGGTCCACCTAGCCGTGCTATTCTAGGTCACAACAAAAGTTCCCATTACTTCACTCTTGATTGGAGTGGTTTGGTGACTGAAAGGATGGAGTATTTTCTGTTAGGATTTTCTCGTTTCTCTCTAAGCATCTTGTCGGGTGTCGACTAATGGGATTTGTAAATTTCTGAATGTCATTGTTTGGCCAGTGGAAATTTTTTAAATAGACGCAAAAATAGTGAACCATCTGGAGGTACACTAGTCATTTGGATTCCTGGGGAACTGAGACGTCGTCGAAAGGCGAAACGACGGTACTCTTAATCATTTCATTTTGTGTAGCTCGAGGGATATCATAGAGTCCTATAAAACACCATTCCCCCTTGTTCTCCTCATCTTGAATTTCCAACTCTTTTCCACCTTCTCAAGTTATTATTCTGCCATTTGTGAGAGTTGATGTTTTTTCTCTTTTGCTATAAAATTCTCTTCTCATTTATCTTTCCATTTTGTCAAAAAATGGTGTATGTTGTGTATGAGGGTTCTTTGGAGGTATTTAAGGAAACCCATAAGATTCATGAATAGGTAAAAATCGAGTTGGTTACAAGTCCTTGTGACCTTTGTGCACTAATGGAGGGTCACTGAATTCCCACCATATTTGTTATTAAGTGTGGGGTGACATTCCCTCCAAATCGTTTATTTCTAGACTTTTGTTAGTATTTTTATGTGTTCCCAGCCTAAGTAGCTCCCAATACTTGGAGGGTAGTTAATGTCATCATGTGACACCTTGCTTAATTAAATATCGGGCGATCAATCCTTTATTAAACTAAAATCAAGGTGAACAGTTGGTTCATTCTTAGCATCACTGTCGTAAAAATAAAATTTTCAAATGTAAACACCCTAAATAATTAATCTAAGTGTCAAAACAATTTAAAACTTTATTTCCATCTTTATTAAATTCCAATTTGAAAACCATTTAAATAACCAATAGTTTAAGAATCACATAAATGCTACGGATAGCAATCAACACAAAAGAATTAATCCATCTAGATTAAATAAACGAAATTTAAACTATAAATGAAATCATCATGACAAGAGTTAATACCCAAAGAGTACCGAATACTGAAAATAAATGAACATACATCATTGACAAATCTACACTGAATGGGAAATGGACGACACATGCCCTAACTATGAATAATTAAAACAAGAACCGAATCAATGAAGAGGTCGTCCAAAATGAAGGCCTGCAACTCCCACATAATCTACAACGTGTCCAATCCAAAGAACCTATGCATGACGCCCCTGTGGCTGGGCACCTGTAATATATACAAATATATACAAGAGGGAAGAGATAACAAAAACGGGTCAGAGCCGGATTGTAAAACAATTTAAAAAATAGTTTAGCAAGTATTTAAAATGCTTACCTGCTAATGCAACAACCACCTCTCTTGAGAATTCTCACCTCTCATCTAGTGTGCACGCTTACCGTACTAATGAATCTCATAATTCTCTCTAACTTCTTCTCCATAAGATTTTATCACTTGAAAATAAGGTTATGATATTCACTTTAGAAAATCAATCTCTTTAAGATTTATTAAGTTATTTAGAATAACACTATACCGTTATAAAGTTTTCGAATACTTATAGTGGAGTTGAAGAATTTATTCATTACTTAACTACTATTACGCACAGTAGAAAGTCCTCATATAGATATACATATATATATATATTAGTTACACATATAATATATATACTAACGACACCCCACATAAAATCTATGGTGCAAAGTTTCCATATATAAGTAGATATATATATACCAATCACTCATATAATATATATATATATATATATACTATCTGCACCCCACATACAATCTATGGTGCTGACATACTCTGCTATCAAGTCCCCGTATCGCTCATACTAAGGGAAATACTAGTTCAGAATCACTCTCGAACTGTATTAACACAAAACACATACAAATGGAGGCGAATCATAGTTCCGGGTCCTAAGAGGTCAGCACATACCCTCATGTCTCTTAGGACCATCTGATTATCACTCAGATAGCCTGTAATCAAGGATACTATCTTCTAGGGTACAAGTCGTTATCCCTCATAAAGGTCCAATCGAGATAAGCCTGTCCCGGCGCGAAAAACCTCGTGATAGCAAGTAGCTCGGTTACAATTTTTTTACACAAATATATAATATATGCACAATCACACAGTCATATTTATATAAATATTCATATTCCTAAATTAGGTGTGCTCACGACCCATAATCATAATTATCCGTTATTAGCACTTCTTCACTCGATTATTACGCATAACGGACTCGTTATTTTTATTCTCATTTATAATGCACTTCATACTCACTTCTCCTCTCTCGAATCATTCTATGTATAATTTCAGTACTCATTCACTCACTTACATTCTGGTCTAACTCCCTTACGAGTCCCGATCTTTTTATTAAATATATGGATGATTTCTTATACACATGAATAATTCCTCGTTAACCCAAAATCCCATCCTACACTAAAATGTTACTCAACGGGGTCTACCTAGGCCCTACTGGTATTCTCTATATCCCATTACACTCCTACAACAACAATCAAGGGTTCCCATACATCTTAATTGGATTAAACCAACGAATGAGAAATAGGCAGTTTTCCAGGAGTAGTCGATCGATCAATGGCAGGGGGTCGATCGATCGATCGATCAGTCGATCGATCGATCAGTCGATCGATCGATGCAATTGGGTCAATCGATCGATCGATCAATCAGTTCTTGCCCATAAACTGCAAATTAAACCTACGGGTTTCATCTTTCAATTTCTCAAAAAACGTCATTACAAAGTCTAAAATTCTCAAATAACGATGTTATAAGTTCTATATACATATATACAAGATTTCCTATGTGAAACATGTTTAAATACATCAACTATATCGAATTAATGAGGTAAAATCAACATAATCTTCAAGAACCCTAATTTTGGAAGAATTATCCATTCCTCTAATTATTTCCCAGATTTCTTGTTTCTAAACTCATAGTAATTCGTGGGTAATCCTATACATGTGATGGGTATATCCAGAATATTTTGAATCTCTCTAAACATGTGATTTAAAGTTTCTAAATTAACAATTTCTTTCATAAAACATGATCTTGGCAATCCTAAACTAACATTGGTGAGGCATTAACCAAAAACAAAGCAAGATAGATACTTTCCTGAAATTCAAGGTTCTGATTTCGTGGATGAAATGGTATGGTCGCGTTCTTCGTTGCGCGATCTACGTTTTGATGGTGGTGGCGGTGCAACCGGATGAGTTCTTGGCCTTGGATTGCTTGGAAAGCTTCCTACCTTCTTCTCTAATGGTCGTTCTAAGGTTTTGAGTTTGCTAACCTTAAGAGACAACTCCAAATGGCTGATTTAACCTAATTAAATTCGTGGGCTTAATTACCCAAAAATACAAGATGTCTATAATACCCTCCCGGGATGTCAAATAGGCCTAAAAACGCCCCGAGACCCAAGCTAAACTCCCGGGTACACTTTTCTGACTATCTCGACCCTTTCAAACACATGGGCGCGCTCAAAATGACCATACAAGCAACTTATAATTTATTCACTTTATATAGTAATAAATTAGTCCTGACACGACACAGGCACATCCTGACTTAAATTTTTGTAATTGCCATTTCATTCACTCGTGACAATTTTCATAACATCAATCTTATATATTACTTTACTCATCAAGTAATATTCAACAATTTCAAGAATTACTAACTCTTGTCACGCTAGTAAACATTTAAAAAAAAAATTTGAATTAATATTAAATTAATATCTCAATTTCAATTAATAAATCCCCAAATTTAAAGTCCATAAAAATACGGGGTATTACACATGATTCATATTAATGAATGATTTGGAACCAATATGGGAATAAAGGAATTAATCTACTATTATAGTTGGAGGACCACCAATGACAACATTGTTATATGAAGACAAGATCCTACAACAGATCTTAAGTAGTAAATTTGCCTGATTCTAATAAGGATTATTGGGATTATGGATTGATTGTGAAAGATTTGCATTTTACCCCTCTTCCTGAGGGTGAGGAATATAATGGGTCCCGTTTCCCTTAAGAGGGTCAAGGCGTATGTTGGCATTTGCTTATTCTTATACAATTTTCCTATTTTTTTGGTGTTTCAACTAGTTTTGTTAGTGATTAATTTTTTATTTTTTTATTTTGTAGAGAATAAGAAGAAGGATATACCTCATTCTTTAGAGGTTATTTTCGTCGACCTAACATTTGTTTGGTTTATCCAGCAGAGGATAAAAGAATCTTATCCCCGTTTTGCATTTGTTCTACTCAGTTACCAGAGTTCAATCACTTCTTTTATTGCGCGCCCCACTGAAGACATTCAATTGAGCTCCATTAATTTGGAAGACCCAACATCTTCCTCCTCGGCCGCTGAATCTGAGTCATCACTTCAAACAGAAGTGAATTTCTCTAAAGGGGGGGAATCTTCACCTATTGAATCATTAGACCTCGCTCTTGTGCCGATCAATATTTCTTCTTCAAAAACGGTTAAGAGAAATATTCCCAACCTCCTTACTCGTTTAAATTCTCCACCTCCTTCTGAAAACAATAAGTCTTATGCTGGAGGTTCCAAACACCCCATAGTGATTAATCCTTATAAAATGAAAAATATGTAATCTCAATGAAAGGATATCATCATAAAAGGAGGTCAAATGAATTTTCATAGATTATTGCAATTATTATGACATTAGAATCAAAATCATCCTTTGATCACATACGAGTTTATAAGGGTGGTAATATAGGTTTGGGGTTAAAGTTATGAAAGAAGGGGATATGTACGGATTCAAATGTGTTTGGGCATGAAACACTTATGATAATGGAAAATTGTGGGTAATTTAAAAAATTAAATATGATTTCCATAACAAGCATTGGATATAACATTACAAAGAGATAAAGAGTATTGAACACTATATACAAAATGGAAATACTTTCTCTTTCTTCTCTTTTCTTCTTTTTTCTCTTGTTTTATTTTGTTTTCTTCTTCACCTTTTGTATTCTTTTTTTCACTCATTTATTTTTTCTCATACTCTCACAAGATCAATTGCAACCACAGAACAAGAACAATACTCAATCCCAAGTATCATTCCAAACAAATGTATAAAAGGTAATATGTATGGTTTATAACTCCAATTTGGAGTTGATTATGGGATTTTGGGTTATGAAACGAAAGGTTATATTTAGGCTCAAAAGGGTTGATGAGGAAAATTATTTTAAGATGAGGTCAAGGTCAATATGGGTGATATAACAAGGAGGGCCTATGATCCTTTCCTAAAGTTTACGTAAATTCTTGAGTCAAAATAACTTTGAAAATTATGATCAAGTAACACATTTCGTAAATGAACTCAAATAATAAACGACGAAATATAAGAATAGTGAGATTACTAATAAATTTAATATTTTCAAGGAGGAAAGAGTAATATATAACACTCGCATCTGACAAAAAGACCAACTCTCACTTAGTGTAAGTATATATAATACAAAAAAATATTATTAAGGGCCTTAAACCAAATCAATTGAATAAGAAAAGCGCATGTGCTCATATGTTTCAAGATTAATTCAACAAGTTTATCATATTATAAATTATTTGAGAACTAAAGTTTAATAACTTCTAAAATCGAGAGCATGCATAATTGAATTACCTATTGGATTGGAAGTTTATTTAAATTTTCATCGAAAACAAAGGCAAAACATCCCATAAATGAGAAAAAAAGAAAGAAGTATTTTTAAAAAATTTCAATTTTCAACAACGGTATGCTTGGAACGAACATGTGATTAAATCAACGAAACTAAATAATGAATGGGAAGAATATCCCACACCCCATAACTTAAATATTGCATTGTCCTCAATGTAACTCAAGAACATAACATAAAGAGAGGAAAAGAAAGATATTACCCAAAATGAATCGATCTCTAGTAAGTATAAGTCCAAATATTCTACAAAATATGTTAGTACCAAACATAAAAAAAAAGAATAAAAAAATTAACTAACAACACTTGACAATAAATAAAAGGAAAAAAATCAACCTAATATGTACAACCTAAAATTTTAGCTTCTAGCTAACAATATACTAGAAGTTGAAATTTTTGACGATCTACCTAAAATATGATTTGACTTTGAGGAATTT
Source organism: Sambucus nigra (assembly GCA_949130495.1). NCBI lineage: Eukaryota > Viridiplantae > Streptophyta > Magnoliopsida > Dipsacales > Adoxaceae > Sambucus > Sambucus nigra. Next base: position 458,183,395 of record OX422209.1, on the reverse strand, counting down.
AAGCTGGCCCCTCACTTGCAAACATACCTTCCAAAAATTAGGAATTCCTTTTGAACAATGGAAGGTATGTGTAACGCGAAAGAAAAGAATCACCATCAATTAAAAGTTTTATGTGGATGACGGGGGGTTTGGATAAAAATGGGGACAAGACCAAATTGGTCCTAGGAAAATCAAAATCACCTCCTGATGGTTTTTCAATTCAAATGGGAGGTGGGGAAAGTGCAAATGAATAAACCATAAGATGAAGCATCCCAAAGTAATAATCATGTTCAAGAATTGGATCTAAGTTCTCAATACTTTAATTCGATTCCTGTGATGTATTTAATGTTTCGATAATGGCGAGAAACCAATAAAATGAATGACCTTCAGCCTCAATAGAATATGAAATATTGATAAGTGGTTTAAATTCGAAAGAGATTGGATCTCTCTCAATGATTTCTTCTTCAAAAAGGGTGGAGGAGAAATACAAGTTTCGACCTCAACTGATCTTTTTAACGAAGAAATGTTCTCATCGAGTTGGGCATTTATTTCTAAAGGCCAAGCATTAAAACTCTCAACTTTGCTCATTCAATTCCTTTTCCGCTAACTAATGATCAACCAAAAAAGAAGACATAACATCTCCATGTGGGTTTTGCTCAAAGTTAGATGATTCCCCATTTTGAAACGCTTCCCAAGACGATGAATGATTACATAAAAATGCTTGAATTTCATGTTCAATTCTTTCATCTTCAAGAACTTTTAGGCATTTATGCATTGTCTTGAAAGCGCAACTTTAAGAAACATTATCGTAACAATTAACACTATCTAAAGAGTTAGAATGAGACATTTCAAAATGGAAAATTCAAATACGCGACAAGCACCATAATTTCAAATGTCTCGAAACAATTTACTACAAGTGAAAAAGTAAGTAAAGAGAATATAAAATGTATACACAAAGTACTAAAACAGTAAAATCCTGGAATGAAATGCTCTCCCGCAATGATGCCATTTTTATGAGACGTAAACTTCGTATGTAAAATATGTGTCTTTGGGTGTTTACACCCTATAAAAAACGAATACCACACCATGGCATGCTATATATGAAAGTGTGGCGACAAGTAGGGATCAAATCAACAGGGAAAGATATTTAGGTATAAATTGATTTAACACTTAGGAAAGGGGAAAAAGTAAAGATGATATGGTGAGAATAGAATTAACACTAGGCAATATGTAAAAAAAAATTAAATTACAAAAACGAGATTAGGATCACATCCCCACCATGGGACAATAATACACAATGAAGAAATTTGAATCGAAAACATTTAACTGAGCATGCTCAATTGATTATAAATATCCAACATGAAGAAATATAATTCAAAGATGAAAGATTAAAATTTCAAAATGGTCACAAATGGATTGAGGTCACAATATCGCTATAGACACTAACGTTGCATGACAAATGAAGTTAAATGCATAATATCCCGACTTCAATACACAAGGTTTTGATCAAAAGTCATTTGAACCAAACCCTAGATTTTAAAGCTCTATACCCATCAATGGTGAAAATATGATCCCAAACTCTAAACTAGGTACTACACATGGTAAGAATAATGAAATAACTAATTAGCTATTGAAAAAAACTAATTAACAAGCAACAACTAATTATCAAAGCGATTAAACTAGATAACAAAGATTTAAATAAGAAAATGGAACTATATTAATGCAGAAGACAATACAAAAGTATATTTACATACACACGGAACTCAAAGTGGGAGAAAGTAAAGATCCTAAACTCATAAAACCTACTCTAAACTAAAAATTTGATGTCCCAAACAAATGAGAGTAAAAACCTATTTAAAAAAACCCTAGGGGTAAAATTGAAAATGAAAAAGTCAAAATCTACAGGGCTAAATGGATTTTGGCTAAGGGTCAAATATATTCTGGTATAGGGGTAATTCGATTATAGTCCAATCAAAATCGATTCTCCCCAGATGGATGAATGGCCTCATCCCTTTAGGTTTGGATTTTTCTTCCCCTGCCAACATACGAAAAACACTTTACTTTCTTCGTTATAAATCAGAATTAGGCACAGTTGGAGGCTACGCGAAGCTAACTCATAGGGATACAATTCCATAAAGATTTTGGGACATAATGTAAATAATGAAATTACTAAAATTCCCTTCAATATGTGCTTTATGATGGAACTTTATCGGAATGCGACCAAATTTCACGCTTAGCACTTTTATACTTATAAAATCTCAATTATACCTCGCAAAGCATATAATCATATAAAAAAGAGGGTGTCTAGTTATAGAGAATAAAAATAGGTATTAATGTACCTTAAGGGGGATAGAATTCATATGTATAAAGGGTAAATAAATTCAATATTCGATACGAATCACCTTGCTCGCGGTCTAATTGCAGTGGGAGTCCTTCCAACCAAAGAGGATTTTACTACTGCTCTTTTTCGAGCAAGGTCGGTCGAGTGTGCCAACTATGACTTGGCTCTGGTAAGTGTCATTTATCATTTACTTATTGTCATATGTCAGTGTAATTCACTTACTAATATTTATGAATGGTGGTTTTTTGCAGTTCTTGGTTGATTATGACCAATTGCATAGGAGGGACGAATAACTGATGGGGTTCTATACAGGTGTAGAGGCATCTTTTAAAGGTATGTGTGAGTCCTTGGAGGCTATAAAAAAATCCCTTAAGAAGTATAAGAAGAAGTTTGAGGGTACCATCAAGGAGTCGGAGGATGGGAAAACTAATGCTGAGAAGGTATTAGGGGATGCTGAGAAGAAGTTTGACCAAGCCATGATGTCTTCTAAAGAGGCTAAGAAGGTGGAAAAAGATGCCAAGGGCCAGATTAGTGAGTTGAAGTCCAATGCTAAAAAAGATAAAAAGGATGCCTACACTTGTGGGTGGGATAAGTCATTCACTAATGCTTTTGTTCAAGTGGAGTACTTGAAGAAATCTTCCTTCAAGGAAGTAAGGGATGCAACCCTCACCCAGGACGAGATTGTTATGGGTTATTACATTTTCCTTTAACACAATCCAGACCCTCCTCTAAAAATTGAGGATAAAGTTTATGATGAAGAGGGGATAGTTGAGTCCTCTGTGCCTCAAGAGTAGACAGTAGTGGTGGCACAACCAGAGGAGGATGTGAATCAAGATAGGGATAAGGTGTAATGAATATGGTCCTTATTTTTTATTTTTATGATTTTGTTGATGTAGATGATCAATTTCCCTATTTGTAATACCCTCATAGTCTTAATAAAATTCCTCCTTTTCCAGTCATGTTATTGTTTAGCTTTGAGAAAATTTTTCTTTCTTTATTTATGTAATATCCTATTTATTTCAGAGCACTAGGAAGGTTACATTGGTTACTATTGAAAGTGAACTGTTTCAGAGGAGTAGAGAACTATTTGGGGTAGGACATAAAGAGCATGTTAAAGAAGAGATGGATGAGGTGCTAGGCTTAGCTGTTTGTAACCAGGGTAAAGATGCTTACCTCTATATGATAAATCAGAATAAAATCGTAACATCTGTGGAGCCGAACGGCCCACTAAATCCATAAACTGAGTCTCATAACAAATGCGAATGAATAGAAACTAAACTAACAACTAAGCATAGAATAAATGAAATCCAACTGCACTTCCAAGCTATAACTCTTATAATCCTGTGCAGCTACTCCATCACTAATACCTAAAAAAGGTTATCAAACACATAGGGTAAGAGCCCCAAGCATGAATACACACAACTCCCCTCAATCAGGGTCCAATAATTCACATTATTATAGCATTACTCCCGCCTCAGGTGGCACTACCACCAAAATGCATTAATATAGCGGTCCTCCCGCCTCTGGTAATACTCCCACCAAATATATTATTATAGAGGTCCTCCCGCCTCGTGTGGTACTCCCACCAAAATAGACATTCCCCTCGTCAATATCCAGATGATCCATTTAAATTGTCGATCCCGCAATATGATGAGGTTCCACACATGAAATGACATAAACACCAATTTACTCGTTTAAACTGTCGGGCCCCGCATATTTTGTCGCTAATATATTTTAATACACGTATTTTCTTATGCATTAATTCCCAATTATTTATCCTTCTCATAGTTATTTTGTAAATTATCCCACCCTTGTTATCGATGTGAGATCCTCAAAGCACCATTAGTCCCATACCTAAGGGTCCCCAATACATAAATACTTCATACCCTCATTATAGGATGGTTTTCTATTAATAAATCTTCTTAGTCTTATGCATAGGCTAGCGAATCGACAACACAACCTAAAAATTAGCCCCAGCCCAGAATCACCCATCCGTAAAAATCTACAATCACTAGTCCCATACCTAGAAAGCGTAAATCACAACTAAGGCCAATCCACTAGTCCTATACCTAGCAAGTATCCTAAAATATATGTGAGGAAATACTACAAAAAAAACCCATAGTCCATGCGATGATAAATATCAACAACAACAAATCACATAATCCAACAACACATATAAACAATATCACAAATTTGTTCTCAATGGCACAATTTAATTTAATTTAATTAATAATACTGTCATCATTATAATTCTTAACACTAATATTTCCATCCAATAATTTTGACATTATTCGACATGCAAGTTTATGAAATATATCATCATTGTCCGATTTCATTACCAACATAACATTCACACGTCTGAATAAGTCCCCATTTTATTTAAATAAGCCCCATAAAATTCTACATGCGATCCTACACCCATAATAACCAAAACCCACGACTCTCTCCTACGCACCCACGGGTTTCAATCCTTAATCCCTATTAAAAAATTTCATCAAAACTGTACCAAATTTAGTTTTCACTTTTTTAAATTAAGTTGCTAAATTATTTTAAGAAAAACCAGTCATTAAGGATTTAGGCGACACTTAAAACACATCATACTTAAGGAAGATAATAGAGTATCCTTGCCTGAGTAAAAGTCATTTACAAAATTTAAGTAAACGGTTGGAATCCTCTTGGAGAATTATGAAAGATTGTTTCTTGAACCAACATGAGAAAACACCAATTGAGCCTTCAAATCTTGAGTTAAAACTTGATAACTTTGGGGTAGGGTTTGTATGAGGAAGAAGATGAACAAAATAAAGAACTATTATTAAAATTAAAACAGTTCGCCCATTTGTCACGGTTCATAACCGTTAAAAATGTTTTTTAAGAGAGTTTTATGTTATAAGGACTATTTCTAGAGAGTTTTATGTTATCAGGACTCTTCGAAACAACCCAAGACTTATATATAGTCATATTAGGAGACATTTAAGCTAGTTTTTCGAGTTTTGGATAAATTTAATGAATTACAGAATAAAATTACGGGTTGTTACATACTTCCTCATTAACACATGAATTTATTCCTCGACATTCGACAAAGCGTAAACGCACAAAATAAAATAAATATCATCTATGCCTATCCAGGAATGCCACGATTAGGTGCCTTACACCCCATCCTATACGCACATCCTCCACGATAAAAAAGTACAATATATATATATATATATATATATGCATAACTATGAAAATAACGGTGTACCACGCACTCTCGCGAATTACCACTTGATTTTATCTCCAAAAGTCATCAAAATGCTAAAGTCCTAAAATCAATTTACATCTCCAAAATCGATCTTTAACGTACCTAAATTCTGCACTAATAATCTCCTAAATATATCCCGTCTCCCAATAATCACTTCTAAGTATCCTCACATCAAAATTACTAGTTCTAACTTCAATTCCTATAACATCCTTATCACAAAAATCCTATCTCCAAGAAATGCAACAAACACGTTTACTATACCCAATACCTTAAGGAGTATAAATCGACAAAGGGGATCGAAGATCGGTAATGCGGAAGATAAAATGGACTCACAACCTATGAGACGTAAGACCATGCTCAAATACCATTAGTAACACCCCGTGAAATTTCGATGTCTGCCGCCAACAAAATTATGCCGGGCATTAACTAAATAAATACCATTCTTAGCATGTGACAGATATCAAACATAATAAAATTCATTCCACAAGTTAATAATTTAAATTAATCCCAAAAATGAATCATCAATATGATATAAAATTCATCACCATGCTAAACTCCAATAGTACCCAAATCCTAAATTAAATAAGACTCCAATAAACTGAATCCATAATGATAAATCTGAATAAAATCGTAACAACTGTGAAACCGAATGGCCCACTAAATCCATAAACTGAGTCTCATAACAAACGCGAAGGAATAGAAACTAAACTTACTACTAGGCATAGAATAAATAAACTCCAGTTGCACTTCCAAGATATAACTCTAATAATCTTGTGCAGCTACTCTAGCACTAATACCTGAAAAAGGTTAGCTAATGCACAGGGTCAGAGGCCCGAGCATGAATACACACTACTCTCCTCAATTAGGTTCCTTGAACCAAGACAGTAGCATTATTCATAATAAATATCACAATAGAATAATTTAAATTAAACGAGATATGATTAGGCGCAATAACAATAAATCACTCTATATGCAAAATAATTCTTATTAAAAAATCCAGCCAATTTATTTTAAATATCCAACAGTCTCATATTGTTAATTTAATTAAATTAACCCAATTTACCATTCTTCTCAATTTATAATCATCCATTGCAATACTCTCGCATAAAATTCTTACTCCAATAATTCACATTATTATAGCGGTCCTTCCGCCTCGGGTGATACTCCCATAAAAATATATTATTATAGCGGTCCTCCCACCTCGAATGGTACTCCCACCAAAATACCCAATCGCTTCGTCAATAGCCAGCTGATTCGTTTAAACTGTCAATCTTGTAATATGATGAGATTTCACACAAGACACGACATAAAAATAAGTTGATCTGTTTAAACTATCGGCCCCTGCACATTATGCCGCCAATATATTTTAATATACATATTTTTTTAGGCATTAATCCTCAATTATTTATCCTTCTCATATTTATTTTACAAATTACCCCGTCCTTGTTATTGATGTGAGATCCTCAAAACACCCATAGTCCCATAATTAAGGATCCCCAATAATACGTCCTACCTTAATTATAGGATGGATTTCTATTAATTACTCTTCATACTCTTATACCTAGGCCAGCGAATCGACGGCATGGCATAAAAATCAGCCCCATCCCGGAATCACCCCGCTGTAAAAATCTACATTCACTAGTCCCATACCTAGAAAGCTTAAATCACAACTAAGGCCTACCCAATATTCCCATACCTAGCAAGTATACTCAAATATAGGTGAGGACATACTACAAAAAAAATTATGTAGTCCCCACGATGATAAATATCAACAACAATAAATCACATAATCCAACAACACATATAAACATTATCACAAATTTGTTCACGATGGCACAATTTAATTTAATTTAATTAATAATACCGTCATCATAATAATTCTTAACATAATTATTTCCATCTAATAATTTGATATAATTCGAAATGAAAGTTTATGAAACATATCATATTGTCCAATTTTATTAACAACATAACTTTCACACATGTGAACAAGTAGTGATTTTATTTAAATAGCCGCCATAAAATTATACATGCGATCCTACACCCTTAATAACCAAAACCCACTACTCTCTCCTACGCACACAAGGGTTTCATGTCTTATTCCATATTAAAAATTTTCATCAAAACAGTACCAAATTTAGTTTTCACTTTTTCTAATTAAGTTGCCAATTTATTTTAAGAAAAACTAGTCATTAAGGATTTAGGCAAAACTTAAAACGCATAATTCTAAAGGAAGAGAATAGAATATCCATGCCTGAGTAGAAGTCATTTAGTAAATCTGAGTAGACGATTGGAATCCCCTTAGAAAATTATAAAAGATTGTTTCTTAAACCTACTTGAGTAAACACCAATTGAGCCTTCAAATCTTGAGTTAAAACTTGATAACTTTGGGGCTAGGGTTTGTATGAGGAAGAAGATGAACAAAATAGAGAACCACTACTCTTAAGATGTTTAAGAATTAGTTTTAAAAGGAATTTAAGTGGCATTATAATTTTATTAGAACTAAAACAGTTCGCCCATTAGTGACAGTTTAGAACCATGAATTTTTTTAAAGAGAGTTTTATGTTATAAGGACTCTTATAAACGGCCCAAGACTTATATACACTCATATTAGGAGTCATTTAAGCTTTATTTTCGAGTTTTGAATAAATGTAATTAATTACCAAATTAAATTTCGGGTTGTTACACAGTTCTTCCTTATGTACTAGACGTTCCTCCTGTTGGGATGCATAAAGCTCTAGAAAAATGCCCAGTTGATTAAGTAGTTTATCTTTATTATTGACTCCTCCCTTGTAATGATGAGAAAAGATTTGAAATATTTGAAAAAAAACTTTGATTGCTTTATTATGTTATTGTGGCCAACCTGCAGATTAGTCTTATGATTATGTAGTCGACGTTAAGTGGACTAATATGCTTTACTAGTTACCATCTTGGATGAACTCACTTTGTCTTGCCTTAGGTTCTACTAACGTTCTTTTATTAGTAGTTGATGAAACGGATCCTATTATTTTGACCAAGTGCTTGCGTAAGTTACCATTGGTGACTAAATGTTTTAGGAATTTTTCTTATTCGGTTTAGTAAGTATTCTTATTCTTAACAACAAGGAGTCATACATGAAGTTTTATGTTTGGAACTTCTTGTTCGTGACTTGTCAAAGAAGAAGTCATACATGATGTATTGATTTTAATTTTTAGGAGTACTGACTAGTTAGTTTTCCATTGTTGTTGATATTTAAGATTGTACATCTCCCTCTTTCAAAAAAATGAAAAAGAAAATAAGAAAAGAAAACCAACTTCTTATGAAACATGGTATTCTTTATTGAAAACTGACAATAAGTTATAGGAAATAGTAAGGGTTTACATTTCATAGGATTAGTGATAATCTTTTCGTAGATTCTCGGCATTCTACGGGTTCTGGAACTATTATCATTCCAAGTTTTTAAGTCGATAAGTGCTAATTTCCTTCTAATTTTTTTCTTTTCTAGAACACATTATTTAACCTGTAGTCTACTTCTTTTAGGTTGCTCGGTTTGACTCTCCTCTAGTAGAACCGAGTTGTTCGCTACTGGTATACTACCACACACATTGCTGTATTTTTTAACTTCCTCAACTTAGTCTAGATCTAACCCTCGTATGAGATCACTCATTAGGGAATTAAATTTAAGTAATCTATAACTGGGTAGACCAATTTATGTTGGGAAGACTACCTCTATCCGAAATGCCAAAATGTCAGGGGTCTGATCAGTGGTTGTCCTCGTCATGGTTCTGTAAGCCCAGAGTATATTTTTCTTCTCATTAATACAATTTACCTTGGTGTTATCTAACATTTTCTTCATTCCTTCGAGAAGAGTTTTGTTCGTCATCTCTATTTTGTCATTTCACTCAGGGTGTCTAAGAGCCAAATGAAACTTTTGTATTTTAGATTTAATACGGTAATCTTCAAATTCTTGGTTGTCAAATTATTTTCTATGGTCAGGGTTCAAGGCATACTATATACCATATCATCATATAATGTTCTCTTATATAAACTGGAAGACCTTCTCATAATACCTTTCCACTAACGATTCAGTTTCTTCCCACTTGGTGAAGCAAATCATCGTAACGACCAAGTATATAAACTTTTCACTCATCTTCGATAAGTGGACGACACGTAAATTACCCACATAGCAAACACTTTCTTGTCGTCATACCCACGTTGCAATTACCCACATCTTTGGTAAGGGGCCGACTGCGTTAGGGAATCGTAAGTGCTTGCTTGTTATCATAGATTATTTCACCAAGTAAGTTAAGGCAACACCACTGGCCAACTTTAGAGATACAGATAAGAAAAGATTCATCTGGAGGAACATCATAACTCAATTTGGGGTACTAAGAGCCATTATAACTGATAATGGCACACAATTCGAGTAGTTCTTTTCAAAACATTTGCGATGAGAACAAAGTCAAGCACCACTTCAGTTTAGTGTCGTATCCCTAAAGAAACGTCCAGGCTATGGACTCCAACAAAATAATGTCAATGGCCTTAACTAAAGGTTAGAGAAGGAAAAAGGTGATTGGGGGGGCGAACTTCCTCATGTTCTTCAGGAATACCGAACTACGCCTAGGTGACCAATCGGGGAAATACCATTCGTACTCACGTATGGACTAGAAGTTGTAATTACACTCGAAGCTAGTCTCCCGACCACAATAAAAAAGACGGACGAACAAGGGGGTCAAATCGAGGAATTTCCAAGTGATGTATTATGTCCTCAGGAAAATTCTCGGTAGTGCCATAAGTCCGTCAGACGACACGATGGGTCCCAACTAGGAGGGACCATTGAGAGTAATCAGAGATGATTTATAAGGAGCCTATGACTTAGAAACAGTGGAGGGAAGAGATATACCAAGAACATAAAATGCGACCAACTTTAAAAAGTTTTACTTTTAGTTATGAATAAAGGCCATTCTTTACCTATTTTGCTCAATCTTTTAATTATCTAGTTGATTTAAATTATTTTCGAAGTAACAGTCTCATAACTTGAATTAATCTTAGAAAGTGTCGATCAGGAATTAACTTAATTAAAATAGAAATTTGGCTTATTACAATGAAAATTAATGTCCTCAGGTCCTTATTATAATCAACATAGGTGATCTCATGACTTTCCCAAGAATGCTGAAATCCCTACGGGGGATCCCTAGGAAATAAACCAACTTTGTTTATTCAAATAAAATACTGAACGGGCTGATAGCCCATAAACCACATGCATTTTGCCATTGTCTCTTTTAGGCCTAAGGGAGTGTGACGACAAACCCTAAAAGGTACGAAGGCAAACATAACAGACGAAAGGCATAGAGGAATGGAAAAATGCATAAGAATTGGTATTGACTTAATTATTCAGCAAATGCCCGATTACAAAAGAAGCCAATTACAAAATAATTATAAGAGACACAAAAATTATTATTGCAGTTTACTGGTCAGTTGGCCAAAAACTTCTCGAGCGGCTTTCTCCGACTATTGTTAAGATCAGATCGGTATTCGACATCGCTATCATGGCCTTCTAAGTAACTCTTAACAAGCTAAAGAGGAATGTCGCCCAAGGGGACCCACATCTCATCTCGCCCAAAGGGAGGTCGTCACTATGTTGGGCACTCAATGTGGAACATATAATAGAGTTGGGAATCCTTTGGTTCTTTAACAACCTTAAGTGCATTCATCCAGCCATGCTTGTAAGACATATCTTAAGCTTCTTGTAGTTTCACACGGGTATCAATCCATCCTAAGCTGCTCGAGGACCCATTCTGAACAAGTAACGGATCTTCTTCACATCATGACTAAGACCCATAATCATGACATTTCTCCCCTGGACTTTTCCCTCTATAATGCCCCGCCCTAATATGTTATAATTTTTCCTGCATAAGTTGAAATAGTATGAGAACCTTTGAATTTGGATCATGTTGATCGGGTTTATATCCTTATTTGACTGTTTTGGGGTTCCTGATAATAATAGTTTGAAATTTTGTGAAAAATTGAGAAATTTGGAGAAATTAAAGGAGGGTCGTTCGAACGAGAATCATAAGTCGTTCGAAGTGAGGATCTAATGAGGTTCGAATGAGGTTCGTCTGTATAACATGTCTGGGATGTTCGAACGAGATTCCTTTCTCGTTTGAACGAGAGGCGATTCTCGTTCAAATGAGGTCGCATAAATTTTTATATTTTAGCTTGCCCTTATGTGTTGCCACATTTTGGACCCTTGGATCATTGAGGTTTTAAATTTTAAAGTGCTCGGATTGGGCAAGATGGTGATTTTGGTGTTTAAGGGCTTTTTATAAGGCTTGTTTGGGGTTTATTTTGGGGATTGAGAGTTAGAAGAAGAAAAAGAGAGGGGTGGGCCTTCCATCATTTTTATGCATTTATCGACCGATCTCTACTAAAAACCACCATGCCACCCCCATCCTTCTACCTTTTTCCACCATATTCTTCTATTATCCCACTATATCCATGCCCCACATACCCATTTCCACCATAGTTGAGTGGACCGAAGAATTTTGGAGGTGTCGTTGGGGATGTTTCGAGAAGATGCAGATGAATAATTTGTGAAGCTTAAAGAAGGTTTTGATGGAACTTTCATGGAGACAAGCTTGGTGGAGGTAGGCAACCTTTCTGAAGCCACCTTAGGAGGTGGGTTGTTTTCATCTTCTTGGACATTTCATTTCTTCCATTGTTGGAGCTTTACTTTAGGTGGGAAAATATACTCTTATTTTAAGACTATATTTGTGTATTAGTAGTCTTGTTGTTATAATTTAATAGTAGAATGCGTATGAATAAAATGATGGATTTCTAGTAGATCTGGTACTAAATATTTTTATGAAATAAAAATGTTGGTAAAAATGTTATTTTGTTAGAAATAAATGAAGAGCAAATATTTCAAAGTTTTCTTGAAATAAGGATTTGGAATTTTTATAAAAATGGTGTAAATTCATTGATTTGATGCTAAACATTGTATGGACTAAAATGTTTTGAAAATGATGTTGACCTTGCTAAAATATTTGATGAAATAATGTTCCAAAATTTCTTGCAAAAACGAATATTTTGTGAAAGTTGGACATTTGTGCAGTTTTGAAGATATAAATTTGTCCTTCATATCTTGATAGTGCTTTTTGAAAGTATAATGAATTTGTAGTATAAATTGTATGTTTAACCCATTTAATAAGATTTTTGAAATTAAAATCGATTTTCTCAAGTATATGAACTTGTAGTATTATGATGATAAACATAAAAATAAATTTAAATTAGGTTTTTTTGGATTTAAACATAAAATAAGAATAACAAAAATTCTAGTCTTCAAAGTCTGTGAAAACGGGTCGAAGGTGTGATAAATGTAAGTTGTAACAATTCATGTGTTAATTAAAGCAAATGAGATTTTATTATAAGATTAGTCTTTAAGTGTAATCAGATTTCTCGGATAAATAAAATACAGAAATTTCTAACTCTGGTTAAGTGGTTAATAAAAGTGTTGAATAAGTGTAAATGGTTAAAATATTGGGAAGCTAGTGTGTGTAACTCAATAATGTTTTGAAAGATTAACACTTATGAAATTAGAAGAGAAATAATTGAATAAATATGTTTCCCACTTGAAATAATATTACTCCAAATGTTAAAAGCATGTTAATGTGTTAAAAATACTTAAAAAGTTAGTGTGGTTAACTTAATGGTGTTTTGGAAAATAACACTCGTAAAAGTGGAGGAAATGACAAGTTTGGAAGTGAAAGGGGTGACATGGTAATTTTACGTAAAGTGGATATTTTTATTAAATAAAAATATTAGAAAGGTGCTACGCAAATTGGTCCTAAATGAACATTATTTTGGAATGAAATAAATTCTAAAATGTAAAGAAAATGAAATGATAATTTTCAAAGTGTAACACAAGTTGAGGTGTAACCCGAGTTTTTTACTTCGGCCAAGTAAAGAGGGAAAGTGAAATAATGCGGACATTTGTAAAATATTAAAATACATTAAAAAGGAACTCGAATGACACCAAAATAATTAAAGAGGGCCTGGAACAAAGCATATGGTGGCGTCGTCAGCTGTTCGAAGTCCGTTAAAGTACACAATTTTTTGAAAGATTCCAAAAAAAAGGCAAAGGAATAAGGAACATGTCAAGAAACGGGTTGCGTGGTGAAAATATAAAGGAGCAACCTATCTTAAATGGATTAATAAATGTTTCGGTAAAGGTTAAAGTGGACAAGGAATGTGAAAATTGATTAATGTCCAAAAAGTAAAGGAAAGGTAGAGTGTAATGAGTAAATGGGTCATGAAGCAACCTGAGAAGGTTTAACCATAATTGACGCAAGGTTGTATTTTTGAAAGGTTTTTAAAGGATAAATCAGTATTTTCTAACATAGTGTTAGAGTATGTTGAAAAGGTGATTTTTAATGAAAATACTAATGTGAATTGGTTTAAATAGAAAGGGTAATTTCGGTAAAGAACTGGCTGATATCACTGAAATAAGTACCAGAAATGAGGAACACTTTTAGGAAAGAAAAATATTGGAAAGGTGTTACACAGTTTGGTCCTAAATGAATATTATTTTGGAATAAAATAAATTCTAAAATGTAAAGGACATGAAATGATAATTTTCAAAGTGTAACACAAGTTAAGGTGTAACCCAGGTTTTTGGCTTCAACCAGGTAAAAAGGGAAAGTGAAATAATGTAAACATTTGTAAAATATTAAAATACACTAAAAAGGAACTCGAATGACACCGAAATAATTAAGGAGGGCCCGAAACAGAGCATATGGTGGTGTCGTCAGTGGTTCAAAGTCCTTTAAAGTACACAATTTATCGAAAAATTCCAAGAAAAAGATAAAGGAATAAGGAACATGTCAAGAAACGGGTTGTGTGGTAAAAATATAAAGGAACAACCTAACTTGAATGAATTAATAAATATTTCGGTAAAGGTTAAAGTGGACAAGAAATGTGAAAATTGATTAATGTCCAAAAAGTAAAGGAAAGGAAAATATAATGAGTAAATGGGTCATTAAGAAACCTAAGAAGGTTTAACCATAATTGACACAAGGGTGTATTTTTAAAAGGTTTTCAAAGGCTAAATAATTATTTTCTAACACAGTGTTAGCATGTGTTGAAAATGTGATTTTTAATGAAAATACTAACATGAATTGGTTTAAATAGAAATGATAATTTCGGTAAAGAAATGACTTTCGATTAAACAAAGCGTAGTTATTTCAAGTATTTAACTGTGGATTTAAATAAAGGATAAATGTTAAACTAAGATAGATAAAGAATTTTATAAGATTAAGGTAAATTAATCGGGATAAATAACATTTTCGGAAGGAAGATAATTTCTTGCATTAAGCACATATACATGTGTATATACATAAAGGAATTGCATGTTCACATAAGTATAATTTGTTAGAGTCTTCATTTTGTCGGTCGATTCCATATAACTGTTGATACAAAAAATAACCACCTTATGTGGACCAATTATAAACCAGCACATGTCATCCAATGTGGCATAAGTCCAAGTCAGAATGATACGAATACCTGATCAACAAGGCAACCCGACCAACTGAGAAGCTCGACCAACTCAGAAGATAGACAAACAAGGCAGCCCGACCAATAGAGAATACCAACCAACTCGGAAGACCGACTAACGACTGGAAATCCAACCAGTATAACCAATGAAACGACAACAGTTTTATATTTAATTCTCATTATGTATTGATGTAAATTCCTAACAAATAAAGGCATTCCATCCTTTCACATGACAACTATCAACACCCCTCTTGGGCTATAAATACATTGAAACACCCTCATTGCAAGGGAACAAGAACAAATCAAGGCAGTCAAGCAATACATAGCAGTGGACGTAGGATATTCATAGAGCCGAACAACTTTAAAAATCTCTTTGTCTTAATTATTTTTACTTATTTATCTGTGATCAATCAATTAGGCCTAGCCTAGTTTTTTGCATCAACATATTGGCGCCGTCTGTGGGAACGTATTGATGAATGTTTTTATGAATTCATCATACAAGGCTGATATCATAGAAACAACAACCAGAAATGAGGGAATTCCACCTAATTCCTCTTCCCCTCCTAATAATAACGAGTTAACTGGAATTTTGGCTAGCCTGGCCAAAGGTCAAGAGGCTATGCAGGATACTGTAAGACAATTGGCCCAAAATCTTCAAGCTGGAGTTCCTGCAGAGTCCAATCAAAGGAGTATGCCACCACCGCAAATAAGTAGTGTTGGGCATAGCCATTCCATAACTTCAAGGGATCATCTGTAACGTCCTGGAGCAACTTCTTCTATCAGGATTACGAATTCCTCTTATGGACAACCCCTCATTCCAGAAAGTTTGAGTGCTTTAAAAAGGCTAAGTAAGGCCTCCCTTTCAATAATTTGGGAACCAGGGGAAATTCCCTTCGAGTAGTGTCGAGAAATTATTGAGGACCAAGTGACTTGAAGGAAGGCTCAACCCAATCCAGATCGAATGCCTGACGAACTGCTCGATCCAGTCAAAGAGAAGGATCGCAAGAGTAAATCTCAGCACACTAAGTTGGTCAGCATAAAAGAGCTACCACCAATAGATCTGGTACTGGAAACGATTCTTAGAAGGGATCCATTCAGTGTTTGGAAGATAGATTGGGAGAAATGGCCAAGGCAAAAAATCCTCTCTAGAGAAGTTTTGGTAAGGGATCTCCCTTTGTGCAAACCATTGTTGATTTCCCTACACCAACCAAGTTTAAAGATCAACTAGTCACTCCTAAGTATGATGGCAAGGCTGATCCATTTCTTCATATAGAATAATACCAAGCAACAACTGATATCTATGTTGTTCCTATTGAGATAAGGTGCATGGAATTTTCGGGAACAATCACTACATCTGCTCAAATATGGTATAATAGTCTTCCTTGGGGGAAAATTTCTAGCTTCTAAAAACTCATCGAGTTATTCCTTGGTAATTTAGGCTTTAGAGCCAAAGCATTAAAGTGATTAGCTCATTTTCTTAGTGTGATACAAAAAGTGGGAGAAAGTACCGGGGATTACATCACTCGTTTCAATAATGAGAAATTAGAAGCTATTGATTATGAGGATAATAATGTCGTTATCCACCAATGTCCTTGCTACCAATACGTCTTTCAATGTGACTCTGGTCACTAAAGGATCCCCATGATGATACAATACTCCAGATAGATCGTTCTTGAAAAAGTCAATTACGAGCTTATCCTTGTTGACTTTCGTTGGTCGGTCTTGTTCTGCAAGGTTGATTTACTGGATATAGGAACAAGATTTAGCCTCTTTGAGGTAATCCTTCCTTAAAGCTCTATGATAGGTCTGGCTTGACCTACGCCTTTATCACTGATCATGGCACACAATTTGACAACAACGAGTTTGCTGCTTATTATGCCCAATCCAATGTACAATCAATCCACTCTGCTCCTGGCCATCCTCAAAGCAATGATGAAATAGAGGTAATGAATGGAACTTTATTGAATGGGTTAAAAAAAAGGTTGGAAAATGCTAAAGGGAATTAGATCAATGAATTGCATTATGTCATGTGGGCCTTCCGAACAACCGCTGGAACAGCTACTGGAGAATCTCCCTATATGTTAGCATTTGATACTGAAGCTGTAATTCATGTCGAGCTAGGATTAACTACTCACGGAGTTATTAATTTAAATACCTTAGTCAGTGATTTGATGAGAAGGCTGGACTTAGACATGCTGGAAGAGGTACGTGAAGATGCAACTTTAAGGAATTCAGCCTATCAACAACGGACTGCACATTTCTACAATAAAAGGGTGAAGCTGAGCAACTTAAAATAAGGTGATTATATTTTGAAGAAGGTGATTCAGAAGAAAAACAAACTTGAAACCAATTGGCACGGGCCTTATCGCATTACAACAGTTATCCGACCAGGTACATATCGAATTGAGACTTTGGAGGGTGAAGAATTCAAGAACCCATGGTATACATAATACCTGAGAAATATTATCAGTGATGTAATCATGTTGTACTCAGTTAATTTAAATATTAATGAGAATGTGATTTCCCTAAAATTATTAGTTTTTGGGAGTACTAGTGCAATGCACTACACTGCAAATGAGTCAACAAAAACACCAACAATGTTGGTCGGCATCAACAAAGGCACCAACAATGTTGGTTATTAACACAAACCACCAATGAAATGTTGGTCGGCATCAGTAAAGGCACCAACATTGTTGGTTGTCAGTACATAAAAACCATGCAAGGTAAAATTATAAGTCCCAAATGCTTAGTTAACGAACACCCGGATGAATAATTTTCATCTAAACTCGGCTAAAAGATGGACAAATGTTCCACTCACGCCTACGAACCAAGGTAACTAATGAAATTACCTAAAACCTTAGGTACATTAGTAGAACCATGGTGATGCATTGGTAATTGGTATAATACTTAGGGTAATCCTAAGGGTATCAATAGAACCAGTGAAAAACTACAGATTGGCAAATTGTCAATCCAAAATTAGAGATTGACTACGAGTTGATCCATTCATAGTCAAAGACTAAAAATACATTCATATATAGAGATCGACTACAAGTTTATCCATTCACAAGTAAAGATTGATAAAATAAAACTTTTTATTAATTCAATTAAATGATTACATATTGTTGCTTAACATGAAAAAACAAAATACAAAGACTTATTCTACAAGGCGTTTTCCTTCAGCCTTAGAGACAAGATCCATGCCTGTTGGAGGATCATACAAAGTAATAGGAGTGTTGATGAAGTTAAAATTCTGAAGTATCCTGGTATTGCTACTACAAGGACTATCAAGCAGATGAGGATGTTGGATGATCTCTAGTTCATCATGTTGCTCGTAATCTCCTAGGTATATTGAAATCAAGCACTGAGGATTACGATAAATAGGAATTCAGTTAACATCTAAATTGAAAGGAGGATTTTAAAGCTCAAGAAAACATGGGTTATACCATTCTCATAATGAACTGTTCTGATCTACCTTTATCACTGTTAAATCGTTTGTCCAACCCCATTTATAATCCTCATTCTTAGCTTGCTGAATCCTATCATCTAGATGCCCCAGATCTTCGTTATACCCATCCATCCAAACTTCCCTAGGTTTCTTATGGAATTGAAAGTTTAATTTATCAACCTTAGAATGAAGTTTCTTCAGTACTCCATCCTTAGCTTGTAATTGGGAAGACTGGGTAGATAATTGTTCAAAGAAAGTCTGTAGCTTCTGGGACATCTCAGCAATAGCTCGATCTTTAGATTTTAATTATGCAGCTTGATTGGCAAGGGCCTATTGGGTCCTAATTTCCTCCGCGGTTCCTTGGCCAGGCCTATTTCTTTCTTGGGAAGAGAATCCAGGCTTAATCCCTTTTAAGGCTTCCAACCAAGCCCTTAATGTTGCATTTTTAACTTCTAAAAAGGAGTACCCCTCATTATTAGTAGCAACAATAGCTCCAGAGGCAGACTTCAAAAGATTCAATTCGTCCCTAGAATTATTATTTTCCTCTTGTAGAAGTTTGGCAACAGTTCTAGTTTCTTCAACTTCAAGCTTAAGTAAAGATTCCTTTTAATTATAAATAGAAAAAAAGTTATAAAAACCCCGACCTACACTTAAGCTTCGATATTTCTGCTCGTAGCTTTCGTGCAACAGCGCAGTGGACTCTTTATACTGTTCTTGAAGTTCTTATATCATCTCATAGTAAGCAACATTATTTTCTACCGCCCAATCAAGTAAGTACTTCAAATATTTGTAGGCTTCTTTAGCTTGTTCTGATGCATCATCACCAAGCAACTTAATAATTTCTTCCTCGGATAAGTCTATATGACCTTCTTTGAAAAAAGCATTTTACTTCCTCAGTAGCTCGATATTATTAAAAGACAGTTGTTCCATATTCTCTATAAAACTAGAAAGAAGAAATGATCGCTAATCAATAACAAGAATAAAAAACACGCAAAATCAACAAGAGACAAAAAGGAATAAAATTTTTCTTTTATTAATAATGAAGAAGTTCAGATACAATAAATATAAAGAAAAAGAAACAAAAAAGAAAAAGGGAAAATACCGAACAACTTTACACCTTTTCCCTATCATTCTTAGCCTTCTTATCCTTCTCAAAAGAAGGGACTACAGAATGGAGTTTCTTAATTTTCTCGGTTGGAGGAAAAGAAGACTCAGTAATTTTAGGTTGGTCAGCAGCAGATTCAACCACTAGAGAAGACACTCCAGAACCTACTTCATCTTCAATCTCATCCTCAATGACAGGAGGAGGACCATGAGTATATCTATGAAAAAGTTCATAGCCTTCAACAATGTTTAACTCCTGAATAGCAGCAACCGAACCATCTTTAAGAAATTTTTGTTATGCATACTAAATCTCAGAAGAGGCAGCAGAAATGGCTTTGTATCAACCCTTGTCCTAACCAGCACTAAAGGATTCCTTTATAGTAGAATTTCTTTTAGATCTTACAGAGGTCACAAGATCCTCAATATTCTTAGGCCTGCGCTCAACTTTCTTTTCCCTGCACTCAGCTTCCTTTCCCTTGTGCTCAGTTTCCTTTGCCCTGCGCTCAACTTCAAGGGCATTTTCCTCAGACGTCTATCGAGCAGTTTAAGCTATCTTCAGTTTATTCGCCCAAGTAGTCTTCTCAGTCTCTAAGTCTTGCTGAGAATCGATCAAAGACTTCTTCAAGACAACAAAAGCTTCATCTATATCATTTGAATAAGAATCCCAAATTTCATCATCCTTCTCCAGCATATTATTGAAATGCACTAAGAATTGAAAGAGAAGAATATGAAGTTAGTACATGAGAAATATAAAAGACAACAGAACCAAGAATATGGAAATCACTAACTAATGAAAGGCTCTCCACAACCAATTCAGAAACCTTTACTCAGGGCAACGTGGCATCCACTCCCCTATGGTCCGGAAGATTATCAGACTTGATCAACTTCCTGGCCAAACCAGGAGTAATAACTGCTGGAGGACGAGCATCAGAAGAAGGTAATTCGACCAAGGTCTGTTGGTCGATCACCTGGTCGACCTGCTTCTCTGTAATCCCTCTCCTAAGTCTCCTCAAAGGAAGTTCAACTTCTTTGGGAGCCGTGTCTTTGGGTGCTGGGTATTTAGGGGCTGAGGGATCTTTCATAACATTCCCTATTTTCTTCTTGGACCCTTCAGTAGGTTTTTAGGATCCAGAAGTTCTACAACTACGAAGATCAGGAAACTTTCTCTTCTTTATGATATCAAAAAGAAAAGTATCTGAATCAGCATCAACTTCCTGATCAAGATCAATAACCAGAGCAGGAGAAGCTGCAAGTCTGGGAATAAAGGAATAAATGGTATTTCTGTTTTAAAGAAAATAAGTAGCAGACCTAATGTGGTCCTCAGCAACCGTCTTGTGAAGTCCCTAGATAAACATCAATTGTTTCAAGTTTACTTCGCTCTCTTTGGTGGATTTTCTCTTCTGGTCAACTGCAATCAAAATTACAAAGCAACAGTGAGTATGACATCTTATCAAATATAAATAACGAAAAATTACTAAAACACAAAACAACATATCCCGTTGCCAAAGAGAGGACATCTAGGTCCTTGATATTTAGCACCTTTAGCTAAGGGAGTATGTTGCCAATCTTTTACAACTACTCCGTGATCAAAATATTCCCTATTAGAATCAGGGAAGTTAACTACTAAAGCTTTACTAATTGCCCTAGTTTTCACATAATAATTGGTATCACTAGTTACCCATTTATAACAAAATATAATTTTTGGAATCTCGAGATGGTTTCCATCGATTTCATCTAACTTATATACTCCATTCACTACTCTCCATCTGTTAGGAGCTACTCTTACTGGTACAACATCAAAATAGTGACAAAACTATAGACACATGAGATTGGGAGGAAATATGAATCCATACTTAGTAATAAAGATATAAGGGAACCTATGGCCCTAAACAATAGAGAAAAATCAGTAGGAAAAGTGGGATCTTCCAGTATAACCTAAGATGGAATGTTAAAGTCACTCCTGAACTTATCAAGTAATCCAATAGAATAAATCATGATGAAGAAGCAAATAAGAAGAGAGAATAGTTCTTACAAGGGTTTAAGTATTCAACAAGAACTGAAGACAGAAAAAAAAAATGATCGCATAAAAGTTCAAAGAACACAACTGCAGAATCAAAAATGAAAGATAGAAGATGATCAAAGTTTTACTGCTATTTTTGTAAGTCTCCTTGAAAAGTGGTAAAAGTAATGATTAAAGTGAACGATGATTGTGTTTACGGTAGCTAACAAGAGAAAAGACGAAGATACCCCATATATGCTCACTAAAATTTGAAATATTTACGAAACTGCCATTCGCGCTAAAAAATTGTCAACTAACCAGATAAATTTCACAACTCTGGAAGGTCTGCAGCCGGACAAGCAGTCCGAACTACTGTTAAAGCATAATATTCCACATTTTTACAGCAGCTTCAAGTATGAAACATTGGAGGCATCTCCTGATACCAAAATTCACCACCTTATGTGGAACAATTATAAACCAACACGTTCCATCTAATGTGGGCATAAGTACAAGTCAACATGATAAAAATCTGACGCGACCACAAATGTGTCTAGTGTGCATTATATGTAGGATCAGGCGCAATCCTGTCGCTCAAGTAATAATCTGATAAGTCGGGTATTGATCCTCGGAGAAACATGACGAATGGAGTCGTGATGACGTTGGAAGGACGAGGGTAACCTAACTCTGACTCTAAAAAGAACGAAAAGGTGTTTTGAAAGTCGAAATAAGTACAACTAAATGCAATTTGAGAATGATTAACTAATGCAAATAGAATGAATAAAAGGAAACTATGCTAATTAAACGAAAAGCTGGTGACAAATGGACCAAAAGTTGAACTACGAAATGAGAACAATAGGTCGGGTTGCAATCTCCCACACCCTAGTAATTCACTTCGTAGGATACTAGATTCGGAATTATAATTTCAAATGAACCCGGTCTTTAGTACTAAGTATTACATATATGAGGGATCATAGTCCGCACATTATGTAAGAAAAGGACGAGTAAAGAGGTGTTGCATTAACCAATACGCGCATCGCACTCTTAAGCATCCTGGTTACCTTGGGCATACAAGATCAAAAGTCCTACGAAGGTTGCACCAGTTATACAACATGATTCATCCAAGATTTCAATTCAAAAGTCTCTTTCCACTATCGTGAATTACATCGGGTGGGGTTCATGCATCCCAACCCTTAAAAACATAGCCAGACATAATTAACTTAGAGAAATATATGATTTTTAAGGAAGAAAACATTAACTCTAAAGAAACTAATTGAGAAGATAATTTCATATTCAAAACCAGCAATTAAAATTAAGGAGCCATCGAAAATTAAATGAAAAGTGCTACTTGAACTGCAGAAATTAAAAGCATGAATCCTTACAGAAGAATCTTCTTATGAAAACTAGGGTTTTATTACTACAAAAAACCCTCTACTCCTACTTAGCTAACCTCAAAATCGAACTCCTATTTTTTGGGAACTAATCTGAATAAATAACCACAAGAAATACAAGAGTTTGACTCCATTACAACTCTAAGAAAGAACATTAAAATTTATGAAAATCCAATGCGGTCCAGACCGGTCGGGGTAGGCATTCCGGATCGCCCCCTATTTCGAAACAATGCTCCTTAGATTTAGGTAGTCCGAATCCTTTTTAAGAAAAAGGTCCGGATCCCCCCCCCCCCCCATTTATGAGACATAATGTATTTTCCAAAGCGGTCCGGATCATTTTTAAGAAAAAGGTCCGGATCGCCCCCTATTTTGGGACAGATTGTTTCTTATGATGCAGTTCGGATCCTTTTCCAATAAATGGTCAGGATCACCCTCCTTTTTCATCCAGGGGTCTTTTCCTTCTCAACTTCAACTCTTCGTAAATTGATCACCGAAACTCAAATTGACTTGCCGTTTCTTCCAAAGTTCTTGAAGTTTAATTCTCTTCAACTCTCCGAATGACGACTACAAATTTACGAAATCACCCTTTGACTTTCCTTCTTTAACTTCATTCGATGCTTCTCCAGTTTCTTTCTCCCTCAATGCTTTAAATACCTGCAAATGCATGGGAAATACATGAAACTAGATGCCCTTGTTAAAAGGAGTTAGTATCAAAGAAATGCGATAATTAAGCTCATTTTACGTTACTCAAGATACTAAAAGCCTCAAAATTAAAGGGGTAAATTCGGAAGAATTTTAGCTTAATCAAAATCCTCGATCAACAAGGCAGCCTAACCAACTGAGAAGCCCGACCAACTCAAAAGACAGACCAACAAGGCATGTCGACCAATAGGGAATACCTACCAACTGGGAAGACTGACCAATGATTGAAAATCTAACCGGTATAAGAAATAGAGTGACAACAGTATTATATTTAATTCTCATTATGTATTGACGTAAATTCCTAACAAATAAAGGCATTCCATCCTTTCACGTGACAACTCTCAACACCCCAAATGGGCTATAAATACATTATAACACCGTCATTGCAAGGGACCGAAAAATAAATTAAGTCAATCAAGCAATACATAACAGTGGATGCAGGCTATTCAATTGAGCCGAACTACTTTAAAAATCTTTTTATCTTATTTGTTTTTACTTATTTATCTCTGATCAATCAATTAGGCCTAGTTTAGTTTTTTGCATCAACAATAGCATTTTCATATATTTTTCACTGAGCATTTGGGTCATACCCTCATCTCTGTTACGAAAGGTTAGGTACAGCTTCGTATTTTGAGTGTTATACAGGTAAGTACTCTTTTTTGTTTTACGTTAGTAGCTCTGTATGCTTATAGTCCGGGGATGCTTCTCACGAGTCCTTCACATAGTTTAAAGTGAAAGTGATTACTCATGATAAATAAGTGAAACTTTAATTACAATAAAACCGGATTGGTAATATCATATTGCTTATTTCATTAAACTTAACACCTAACGCTCAGGTCGGATTGGGTTTACTATGGGTAACCCAAAAATCTGGTCTGGGGCATTAGAAATGGTATCTGGGCTCTAGGTTCAAGGTTCCTTTCGGGTCGGTAGTGGATTTATCGATGTCGATGTTAGTTTGGGTCGGTCACACAAGTTTTAGTGATGATACAATATGTGTCCTCGACGGTGAAGTTAAAGAGGTTAGCACAATAGGTGAATTATTGCCAAGTGGCATAAGACTAAGTTAGTTATCATTAATTCTTTTGCGCTTCTGATTAGATATATTAGTAATTTATGGGTTCCGTCCCAAGTCGATAGTAATAACATTGTGGTTTTTAGTTTGAGGTGGTTGTGTTGCAACCTTGGATGACGTAGTGTCTTTCGAGATATTAATAGAGGGAGATGAGGCCCATTGGTTAAATGGTTGAAATTGGGTATAGTCAGCTATGGAGATTGGTAATTAGGGTGCCATGACTATGTAATGATGGTTTGGGATTAGAATGCATATAATACTTGGGGTATAATTAGGTGCGACACTTATGAGTAGTCATTATCGATGATATAATTAGGAAAATCCTATACTTGTGGTAATACCATGACTGATGGGTAGTTCAATGAGCATGTAAAATTGCGTGGTTCAATACTTGTGGATGCTTACATTGAGTCTTGGTTGATAAGATGGCATTTTTGTGGGTGAGAGAATGTTAGGTAGCTCTGTTGGGGTAGTGTTGGTAAGGATGATTCAACGTTTGATGAATATATTCTTTAGCGACGTCAATGGTGTAAATCTAGAGATGTATCGGTTAAACACAATGTCATGTATCCTACCAAAATCCTTAGTAGTGTCAGCATGTGGTTCATTGCGTGGTACATAACATTAGTTGTTATGAGGAGGTCCTTGGATTATCCTTGGAATGAAAGGTTAACTTTTTATGATGCCTTGAGGTGTGAGGCGATTGTAACCAACTATATTAGAGAATTATAGAATTATAATTAAGGTGAGTGGACAACGATTGTTGAAGTGAACACTTAGAAACCATAGGACGTCATCTCTATATAGAAATCGTGGTCGATAAAGTCTAACGTAGTCTTTGGTGATAAATGCTTTGGCATACTTGGTGACCTTAGGGAACCAACCATGCTATATTTTATAGAATTTATTGTGTCCGGTGATAGGATGTGGAAAATTTGGTGATGACCTTAGATTATTGACTAAGTTGAAATGAATCACTTCATAGAGCCTTGGGTGAGGCTGCTAAGTTTAATGTAGATAGGTAGGGCAAACATCTAAGGTGAAATTAGGGGTTCATATCATGATTGATGATAGTAATCGCTGTCTTGAGGGGACCAATGTAGGGAGGGTCATGTGAAATTTTGATGAGTACTAACAATGCATTAGAAGTTTGGTCCAATGACGTTATAATTGAGGCCTTGTATATAGAAAATTTGATGGGGTGTTGCAGCATGACCGGTATGTGTTTGAATGACACTACTAGGGAAATGTGTACACCTTAGGTCGTCTTGTTTGAGTCATGTGAACACAATGGTGTATGTTCGAGTGGTACTTATTACCCTTATGGTGTTAATGGAGAGCGATTGGCTGTCACGTGGAGTGAATTGAATTGAAACCTGGGTTAGGCAACAATATCCTTATGACGATGATAGTTGTGATTGTGATGATGATAGTTGTGATAGGGTAAGTGTTTTTCCGTATCGGGTAGTACCTATGGAAATATTGGGCATGACTATTGTACGATAAAGTAATATAGTAATATAGGTGTATTAGATTGGTGACGCCATCACTGATGAGATGGACAAGATTGGTGTCGACAAGGGCGTTGATCGGAGTGGTTCATATATACCGATGGCATAAGGTGAAGGGCCTTACTCCTAAGGAGGGAGGTTTGGTGTTTGACTTCTCAGAGAACGACATGTTCATATGTTTCTTTGTCTTGTGAGGATGAATGGTTGATATCCGATTCATCACGGTTGGCGACTCAAGCCAGCGTATGTGCCTAGGATAGTACTCTATCAGAACGCATGTGATGAGTGATACGATTTCAAGCATGTATCATAGGTTTACTTTCTATAAATTATAGTCTGACGCGTATAAGTGGGATTTTCTTGGTACGATTGATTGTTCCTTCTGACTCCTGTGTGTCCCATTTAGTTTTAGTAATCGAGGATAGGTATTCCCATGTATATGGTAGCTCAGATTGGTACAATGTTATGGTACGGTGAGGTTGGGCCTAGTACAGTGCAGGTGGACCTGTCATGGTCAATGCAACTCGATAAATGGGTGGTCCCTATATGAGGTTTTATTTCTATTGCATAGCGTTCAGTATACTGGTGGATATGCTTTTAGCCAAATGATTTGCTCGTAGTATTTTTTTTCTTAGGATTAACGACCTTTCCACTGGCCGGCATGGTAGTCAGTGGATTTGGTTAAAAAGAGTGGGATGATGACTTGAGGAAATTTTATATTGTTAGAATTTAAGGAAACTTAGTATACAATGCGACCTTTCCACGATGAGTGGAATGGTGTGATGCGCCAGTGAATGCTTAAAAGTGAGACACTTAGAGTAATACTAAGGTCATCAGAGTGATGCATCGAAAGGTATCAGTCGAGTGAGGAATAATGATTGGACGGTGTACGACTCCTTGGAGTGAGTAATTAGAGATGGTAGGTTATAATCACGCTCAGGATAATTGTGTGATTAAAATAACTGAAACATTTATGGGGATGCAGGATATGTATTCCTAATATTGGAAGTGATTCTTAATGACGAATTTGATGATTGGTTGTATTACGGTTCATCTTTGGAAGAGTATCAATCACGAGAGGGTGTTTCCCAGTAGGGATATCGATATGCTTTAGCTATTAGCAAAGGTAGTCCTAAGGCTCAACTAAGCATGATCACTGAGAAGTGGAGATTTGAGGACTGTAGTTGAATTTGATGATTTATTCTTGGATGAATCCTATGAATTAGGGTAGAAATTGATTAACCACAAGATCTTAGTGATTGACGGATCGATAATTTTGAGGACAAAATTTCCTTTGGAGAGAAGAATGTAATACGCCGCCCCAATATTTTATTATTTTTCTTGCATAAGTAAAAATACTATGAGAACCTTGGAATTCGGATTATATTGATTATATTTATATCCTCATTTGATTTTTTGGGGGGTTATGATAATAAGCGTTAGAAGTTATGGAAAAATTGAGAAATTTGGAAAAATTGAAGGAGGGTTGTTCGAATGATTTCATAGTCATACGAATGAGAATCACAAGTCGTTCGAAGTGGGGATCAAACGATGTTCGAATGAGGACCATCTTCATAAAAGGTCTGGGTATTCGAAGGGAAATCAAACGAGATGCCTTTCTCATTCGAATGAGAGGCTATTCTCGTTCGAACGAGGTTGCACAGATTTTTATATTTTGGCTTGACCTTGTGTGTTGTCACATTTTTTACCTATGGATCGATAAGGTTTCGAATTTTGGCGTGCCTAAATTTGGAAAGACAGTAACTTTGGTGTTTAAGGAGTTTTTATAAGGCTTATTTGGGGTTTATTTTCCAACTAAGAGTTGGAAGAAGAGAGCGAGAGAAGGGTGTGTCTACCACCATTTTTATGCATTTCTCCACTTCTCTCTAGCATAAACCACTAAGACACCACCACCCTTCCACCATATGCCACCATATTCTTCTAGTATCCCACCATATAGAAGCCCTACATACCGATTTCCACCATTATTGAGTGGAGATATAAATTTTAGAGGTGTTGTTGGGGGTTTTGGAGAAGATGCAGATGGATAATTTGTGAAGCTTGAAGAGGGTTTTGATGGAGCTTTCATGGCGGCAAGATTAGTAGAGTTATCCAACCTCTGTAAGGCCACCTTAGTGTAATACCCCATATTTTTATACTATATTAATTGGGAATTTATTAAATTTAATGTGAATGATTTATTTAATAAACATCCGGAAATTAATTATGTTATAATTATTAACGTGACGAGAGTTAGTAATTATGGAAAAAATGGTTGAATATTACTAATGAGCAAATTAATATATTATATTAGTTATATTGAATGTCATGAGTGAATTAAATGACGATTTCGGAAATTTAAGTCGGAACGTGCTCGTGTCACGTCGGGACTAATTTTGTTAAATAAAAAGTGAATATTTTATAAGTTGCCTATATGGTCATTTTGAGTGCGCCAACGCGTCCGGTAGGGTCGAGATAGTCAGAAAAGTGTACCCGGGGGTATAGTTTGGGTCTCGGGGCATTTTTAGGCCTAATTAGTACCCCGGGAGGGCATTTTAGTCATTTTACATAATTGGGTAATTAAACCCACGAAATTCAGCAACCTATATCAGCCATTTAGGTTAGCTTTTAGGGTTAGAATATCCAGAAATCAAGTGACGGACATTGGAGAAGAGAGGAGAGAGTTCCAAGGCAATTCAAGGCCAAAAAGCCACCGGGTTGCACCGCCGCCACCACCACCGTGTAGATCGCGAGATGAGGAACGCAGCCATACCAAAATCAGCCATGAATTAGAATACCAAAAATCCCAGGCAAGTTTTTAACTTGCGTATTTTCGTTAATGCAATCTTCATATCGGTTTAGGATTGATTAGAGATGATAAATATGGAAGAACACCCAATTTGTGTTAGGAAAGTGCATGTAGAAATGATTTATACGAAATTCTGGAACCCTTGCCATGTAGAGGAAATAAACCACGAAATTTTGATGATCATAAAAAAGAAATTCTGGAGAAAGATTTGTTAGAAAACTGTTTAAGAAAATTCTAGGGTTCTTGATAATTGGAGATAAATTTTAGGTTGAAAATCCATGTTTAAATGATGAATATGTACATGCCTTACGTTAGAATCATCTGGTATATTGTTATAATGTTAGTAGTAGAATTCTGGGATGATTGGAACTTGAAAATATCGATTTGGTGTATTTTGGTGATGAAACCCGTAACAACATTCTGCAGAATTTTTCGCAGACCTGCTTGATCGATCGATCGAGCCTAGAGCTTCAATCGATCGAAGGTTCGATCGATCGATCCCCAGACCTCGATCGATCGACCCCTCCTGGCAGACTCTTATTTCCCTTGTTTACTTAGTTAAATTAAATTTATCGTGAAATAATTCTTGGGTATTCTTAATGAAATGTTTTGGGAGATAGGAAAGACCAGTAGGACATATGAATAAGTGTTGGGAACTTTATTATAAGACGAGAATCTTGTTTTTGGGATAATTATATAATGAACGATGAAATTACGTATTTCAAGTGAGAGATTGCGGCGAATGGCTACGATAGTAAATAGAGGTATACTTACTGAATTTCCCACTTGGAAGGATAGAGTCCACGAATGTCACGTATTAAGTGAGAAAACCCTTCGAGTTAAGGTTAGAGATGAAACCTTATATGTAATACTGATAATGTGAAATGTAGAATAAATGGTATAATTATGGGTGACGAGAAGAACCTATATTAATACGATAAAGTGGTATATTTATATGATTGTGTGTACATATATTATATACTTGTGAAAATCATGCCCACGCTACTTGCTATTCCTGAGGTTACCGTGCTGGGACAAGTCTTATCTCGATGGGACCTTTATGGGGGATATTGACTTGTACCCTAGAAGATAGATATCCTTGGTACAGGCTATCGATGTGATAGTTCAGACGGTCCTAAGAGACGCAGGCATGTACCATCCTCTTAGAGACTTGGAATCTATGCTTCGCCTCAATATTGTTTGTGTATTCATGTTAATACAATTCGAGAGTGATTTCGATTGTATTCCCCTTAATATGAGTGATATGGGGTTCTGGATAGTAGAGTATGCACGCACCATAGTTTTATGAGGGGTGCTGTTATTTTTTATATATTATACGAGTAGTTAATATATATATGAGATTTTGAAATTTGAAACTGCCTACTGTGATTTGATAAGTAGGACATGGTTGATGACTCAGATAGTGAGTACTTGTTACGTGAAAGTATAATATGTTACTGAGAAACTTTATAAATTAATAAAACCTAAAACGAGAGTTGTGCTGCTAATCTGTAAGTAACCTTTTTAAACAAAATATTGTTCGGTTTTGAAATCTTATGAGTAAGTTAAGATACGCTAAATTATTGGAAAAGGTTAGTACGATAAAATTGATAAGAAAAACTGTTGGGAAGGTTAATGCGATAGGTGTGCACATTAGAAGAGAGGTGAGTATTTCTCAAGAGAGTGACGCACTAATATGTTGTTGCATTGGCCTGTATCAATTTAAATACTTGCTAAACGTATTTTAAAATCAAACACACTTTCGGGCTCTGACCCGTTTCTTTCTCTCTCTCTCTCTTGTATATATATGTATATATTTCAGGTGCCCAGCCACAGGGGCGTCTTTCTTAGGATCCCTTGAGAGGAACGTGTTGCAGCTTAGGTGTGAGTTGCAGGTCACTTGCGTAGACGGCTTCTTTTATTGACTCCACTTCTAGTATTCTCATTTATTGGGCATGTGTCGCCCTTTCCATTATTTCATTGTTGTTGGGACATTTATATTTCAGTTGTTTCCATTTTTGTTCTATGGGATTTATTCAGTTTGGATTTGTGACTTTAGTTTTTATATGTTGACATTCGATTGGCGAATGTATTATATTATTTGGTTTACTGTGGTGTGATTCTTAATTGTAGAAATGTTGTTTTTAAATAAATAAATCTTTTTCTTTAATTAAAATTTGGAAAGTATGTATGAAAATGTTTTTGACACTTAGCTTAATTATTTAGGGTGTTAAATTGGAAAATTTATTTTTATCGACAGTGATGCTGAGAATGAATCAACTGTTTACCTTGATTTAATTTAATAAAGGAGTGATCGCCCGGTATTTAATTAGGCGGGGTGTCACACTTAGGAGGTGGGAGGTTGCCATGTTCTTTGACATTTCATGCCTTTCATTATTGGAGCTTCATTTGTGGTGGGAAAATCTGCTTTTATTTTAATACTCTATTTGTTTATTAGTAGTCTTGTTGTTAGAATTTAAGAGTAGAATGCATATGAATATAATGATGGGTTTCTAGTAGATTCGTTATTAAAGATTTTTATGTGTCAACAAAAATGTTATTTTATTGGAAATAAATAATGAGCAAATATTTCAAAGTTTTTTTTGAAATAAGGATTTGGAATTTTTATGGAAATGGTGTAATCCTGGAGATTTATGCTAAACATTTTAAGAAATAAATTGTTTTGAAAATGATATTGATATTGCTTAAATATTTGGTGAATTAATGTTCCAAAGTTTCTTGAAAAGATGAAGATTTTATGAAAGTTGGACATTTATTGATTTTTGAAGAAATAAAAGTGTCCTTTATGTCTTGAAAGTGCATTTTGAAAGAATTTTGAATTTCTAGTATAAATTGTATGTTTAACTCACTTAATAGGATTTTTGGAATTAAAATACATCTTCTCAAGTATATAAACTTTTAGTATATTGGTGATAAACATAAAAACAAGTTTAAAGAAGATTTTGTTCGGTTTAAACATGATATAAGTAAAATATAATTTTTTTGCCTCCGAAGTGTGTGAAAAATAGTTGAAGACGTGGTAAGTGTAATGTTGTAAGACTACATATGTTAATAAAAGAAAATGGAATTTTCTTATAAGAGTAGTCTTTAAGTGTAATTGAATTTCTTGGATAAAGAAAATAAAGAAATGTCTAACTGGAAAAAATGATTATTACAAGTGTTGAATAAGTGTTAATGGTTAAAGCATTGGGAACTTGGTGTGTGTAACTAAATAATATTTTCAAAGATTAACACTTATGAAATTGGAAGAGAAATAATGGAATAAATATGTTTCAACCTTGAAATAATGTTACTCTAAATGTAAAAAGGGCGTTGATGTGTTAAAAATAATTAAGAAGTTAGTGTGGGTAACTTTATGGTATTTTGGAAAATAACACTCGTAAAAATTGAGGAAAGGACAAGTTTGGATGTCAACGGAGTAAAATGGTAATTTTACATAAAGTGGAATTATTTTATGAAATAAAAATATTGGAAAGGTGTTACACAAATTGGTCCCAAATGAACTTGATTTTTGAATAATATCAATGCAAAAGTGTAAAGGATATGAAATGATAATTTTCAAAGTGTAACACATGTTGGAGTGAAAATCGAGTTTTTGGCTTCGACCGGGTAAAGAAGGAAAGTGAAATAATGTGCAAATTTGTAAAATATTCAAAAAAAAAATTAAAATGAACCCAGATGACAGGAGGATAACTAAGGAGGGCCTGGAGCCACAGATGAAAGACTCAAAATCATTGTCCAGAGCATATGGTGGTGTCGCCGGCGGTGTGGAGTCTGTTAAAGTATGAGGTTTGTTGAAAGATTCTCAGAAAAAGGTCAAGGAATAAGGAATATGTCAAGAAATGTATGTGGTGAAAATATAAAGGAACCACCTAACTGAATGAATTAATAAATATTCCGATAAAGGTTAAAGTGGACGAGAAATGTGAAAAATTTATTAATATCCAAAAAATAAAGGAAAGGTAAAGTGTGATGAGTAAATAGGTCATTAAGCAACCTAAGAATGTTTAATCCGTAATTAACACAATGGTGTGTTTGTGAAAGATTTTCAAAGTCTAAATAAGTATTTTGTAACACGGTGTTAGTGTATGTTGAAAAGGTGATTTTCAATGAAAATAATAATGAGAATTGGTTTAAATAGAAATGGTAATTTTGGTTAAAAAAATGGCTTTCGATTAAACAAAGTGTAGTTGTTTCAAGTATTTAACCATGTGTGTTAAATAAAAAGATAAATGTCATTTTAAGGAAGAGGAAGTCTTTTATAAGATTAAGGTAAATTAATCGGGATAAATAACGTTTTCGAAAGTAAGACGGTTTAATGCGTTAAGTGTGTGTGTGTGTATATATATATATATATATATATATATGTGTGTGTGTGTGTGTGTGTGTGTGTGTGTGTGTATGTGTGTGTGTGTGTGTGCGCATAAAGTAGTTTCATGTGCACCTAAGTATAATGTGTTAGAGTGTTCTTTCTGTCGTTCAATTCTATATGAATTTTTATATATTTCCCACTAAACCTTTGGCTCACACTGTCGTCTTTGTTACATGAGGTTGGGTGCATCTTCCTATTTTGAGAGAGTTATACAGGTAAGTAGTCTCATTTGTATTACGTTAGTATCTATATATGCTTGGACTCCGATGATGCTTTTCATGAGTCCCTCACTTGGTTTAAATTGAAATTTTATTCATATGCTAAATTAGAGAAATATTAATTAAAAGAAAACTAGATTAGTAACATTATATAGTTTGTTTAATTGCACTTCATACCTAACTCTCGTATCAGATTGGATTGACTTGACTATGGATAACCCATAAATCTGGGTCGGGGCATTACACCCTCGACCTCACCAAGCCTCTTCTTCAAATCAACATTATATGACTGGACTTGGGTGTCAACCTACCCAATGTCCTTGGCTTCTATAAGATGAACCTTTAGGTCATATATCTCCTTATGCATTGAGCAAAACACGTCTTCCAAGTCCGTTAGGTTGTCCTTCAGTTTGGTGACCAAGTTGGACTGGTTATTATAAGCCTTGATTCTTTTCTTTAAATCTTTACAAGAAGTTATATATACTTGGTGGGCTTGGTTGTTCACACCCCATCTGAGCACATTATCTAAGTTGTTGGGAAATGACGGAATTCCTCGGTATCACTACAATGAAAAAGAAAAGGAAAATAGAAGCAATAATTCATCAGCAATTCAACGAAGGCATTCGGAGTAATATAAATAGACTTGACTCAAAGTAATGGTAATACTATTTTCATTCACGAAGTTATTGGGATAGGCCGAACCATTACTATCCAACAATAAAAAGCGTACAAAGTATAAGAAAAAAATAGGAACTAAGGGCTTTATTTCACCTTCTCATCAGCCTCGACTTCCTTCCTCTCAATTGTCACCTCCTCGGCCTGATCGATAGGGTTGTTGGTTGATGGACCCTCATCAACCTTTGGAGGGACACCAGGGTGGGCCTCACCGAACAACTAAGACACGATGATGATTCTATTTTTAACTAAGGCTTCATACCATCCCTTCTTAAAACTAGCCTTGTGAGCATAGGCTATCTGGCCTTTTCCAAAACTGGCTGTAATATCCCGTATTTTTGGCTATATTTATTTTTGGTATTAATTAATTAAATGAGAATTAATTGGAAATTAATCCGGATAAAATACTAGCAAGATGTGAGTTGGTATTTGACTATATTGAGTATATATGGTGTTATATGAATATTGAATTATGAAAATTGTCATGAGATTGATATACGGCAATTTGGTCATTTTATTGGGGCGCGTGTGACAATCGCATCAGGACATAATTATTTTAATTATAAAAGTGAATTTAAATTTTATTAACCGTATGGTCGTTTTGAGTGCACCAACGCGTGCGGAAGGGTCGAGATAGTCAGAAAACACTAGCCGGGGGTTTAATTTGGGTCCCGGGGTATTTTTAGGCCATACCGGCAACATAAAGGGTATTTTGGTAATTTTGTATTTTTGGAGAATTAAAAGTGACGAAAATTAAGAGTTTTAATCTGATTGGGAATAGACCCACTAAACCCACTAACTAACCCTTATTGACCCAATAAGCTACGGAGGTTATCAAAATTAGGTTTCCAACTTTCCCAAAGAAAAACACTAGCCACCATAGCCACCTTTGGAGAAGAAGCTTGGAGAAAGAGAGAGAGAGGAAATTCTGCAGAAAGAGAGAGGAAATCATCATCAAAATCAGAGATCGAATCAAGGCAAGTGATTTAAATTAAATTCTTTATGCAGTAAATGTTTCTTCCATGTTAGATATCTTAATAATCATTTTTGTTTGAGAGATAAAGGAAAACCCATGAAATTGGAAGTTATTAGTTTAATTTTGGGTATAGGTAACGTTATTGGAAGATTGAATTCAGAAATTACATATTTATGTGATGTAAAAACGGATTAAATTCTTGGAATTGATGATGATAAAAATCTAGGGTTTATGTTCTTGAAAAATTGGGGAAAAATGTAGAGACTTGTGATTTAATGATGTTTAGGATGAATTAATTCCTTAAAACATGTTAGGAGGTGACTTTAATATGTTTAGGATTAATTAGAGACCCTAAAACGTTGTTGGGATGAACTTTGGAAGAGGTTTGAGGTGTTAAAATGGATGAAAAACGAGATTGGAGAAAATCTGGGCCAAAACTGGTCCCTCGTTAGAAGACCTCCCCAGGTCGTTCGAACGAGCTCATTCAAACGAGCTTCTAACGAGTTGACCAGTCGCTTCTAACGAAAGGGAACTTCGTTCGATAACTTCGTTCGAACGAGATCTCGTTAGAAGGTACAGTTCGTTCGAACGAACTGGAATCTCGTTCGAACAGCCTCGTTCGAACGAGACTTCTAACGAGCTGGCAGTTTAGGCCTTTTTGGCCTGTTTTGATTTTGGGAGCCCCGTAAACTTGTTCGAGGATATAGATGACATTACTTTGATGGGTATTAGTATACTTAGGACATTTGGGTTATAATGAGGAGTAAATTATATAAATGTGGATCAAATCAAATAGACGTTTGAGTCGAGACGTGAGTGCCTACTACGACGTGAGAATAAATTATGGTACGTATAAATATGGACCGGGATTATATATAAGCTGTATATATATTAGATTGGTACGAGAATGCGATAAGTACTACAATTAAACTACGGGATAACTAAGATGTGTGCTTACTTAGTATTGGTATATGATTTGTGTGTATGACATACCTACCATACTTGCTATCACGGGAGGTTTGCGTTCGCTTAGGGCCCTCTAATCCTTGTGTTGCCCGGATTTAGAATGGTTACCTCGATGAACATAGGTCAGAGAAAGACTTATTGGGATGTTAATAAGTCCGCTGATCGTGGGAGCGTAGGTATGTGCGTGACCCGTGTGATGTGACTGTGTTCGCCTCCATTATTTATGATGTTGTTATCAGTGAACTATTCCCGAGAGATTCGAAATATGTGATCCTTATGTATGTGATGTACCGGGATGGATAGCAGAGTATGTGTGCACCGCAGCTTAGTCTCGGGGTGCTTATATTGTATATTCATGTTGTGGAAAATATACGTTTAATAAACTGGGAACTTTCATATAGTATTGTGTGTATACCTATGGAATAACATAGATGGATAACCTATAACGAGTTGTATTACTTCTGTATGAAAATCTGAATTTACGTTAAGCCCTATTTAATTGAGATAGTTATAATGTTAATGGAACCGAGTAATAAGGGTAGGACCTATGACAGTCTACCTAGATATGATGTCACTTAGCTAGTGGTTTGTGTCGTTTTAGATGGGTACTTACGTTAGGAATGCACAGTTAGACGAGAGGTGAGAACATCATATGAGTGCACGTCCTAACATGTACTTTACATTTAATGTTTTAAATGTTTTTAAAGCACTTGCAGGTTTTTAAAATATCTCCACATTCGGGCTATGACCCGTTTTCTTTCAAATCTACTTTTTGTAAAACCATTTTTAGGTGCCCAGCCACAAGGACACCATGCATAGGATACTCATTCAGGTGACGAGCTATAGCTGTTTATGGAAGCTACAGGGATTTTCTTTTAGACGCTTCTATCATTTGGATTATGTATTCAATATTCTTCAGTTTTAGGGCATGTTGCCCAGTTCCATTAGAGACATCTTTCCATTTCAGTTTTTCAGACTTTGGCATGTATTGATTCAGCATTCAGTATTTAGTTACTTATTTCAGTTGTGGGATTTGTAGTGAGGAGTTTTCCTCCAGACTTTATTTACATTATGTGATGGTTATTCTATTTACTTTGTTATGGTGAATGGTGTTATATTTCTTCATTACACTTGTTTCATTTTAATCAGACTTTAATTAAAATTTGGCAACTTACTTTTTAAATACTAGGTGGTTAGTAATAATAAAATATTTTCGACAGTGATGCTATTAACTGGACCAACTTGGCATGTTGAATTAATTTAATAAAGGAGTATCTACCCGGTATTTAATTAGTCGGGGTGTCACAGGTGGTATCAGAGCATCAGGTTCTAGTGTCCTTTAGCATCTGTACGGCTATTATGTTTCCGTTAAGTTTCTTTGATAAAGAGCCCTATATTTTAGGACCGTTGTACTCTTTTTGTGTATGCTTCGTTCTTCAGCTATTTTAAGTTTATAAATAGTGAACTTATAAACTTTATTCTTATTTAAGATGCCTCCACGACGTGCACGACGAGTTCCCAGGGATGCAACGCCCGAACCCCAGCCCGCTCCAGTTCAGGGCATGATGAACGCCGCTGAGGTTGCAGCTATAGTAGCCCAAGCGGTAAATGCCGCAATTGCCGTAGTCCAGTAGGCACCACCTCAGGCTCCGGTTGCCGCGCCAGTACAGGAAAATCCATTCCCGTCTGCTTGGGAACGTGTACGTGACGCTTTTCAAAAAGCGCATCCGCCAGAGTTTGCAGGTAGCTCAGATGTGGTAGTCTCGAGCCAGTGGAGGAAGGATATGCAGAGGCACTTAAGGATGTATGAGTGCACGAACATTCAGAAGCAGGTTCTAGCTACTTTCAAGCTAGGTGGATCTGCACTGCAGTGGTGGGAGTCTATTACCACCATGGAGGAGAGGGATACTCTCACTATTCAGGACTTCTGGGTGCGGTTTGATCGCAAGTACTTTCCGTTAGCTGTTCACACGGAAATGAGGAGGAAATCGATGAATCTGAGGCAAGAGGGTAAGACTGTGGCCGAGTTCACAAATCTGTTGAATATCGTTCCGAATGAGATACCAATAGAGAAGAAGAAGATTGAGAAATTCACCGACGGGTTGACATGGAGTATCCGTCAGCATCTGTTAGGGAACCTTTCATTGGCCACGTATTCTGATGTGGTTAACGCTGCTTTGTTACACTGCCAGGACCACCATTTTCATATGGCTGAGGGCAAGAGGTCGGGAGAGTCTAGCCATCAGGGCAGGACAGGAGGACATGGTGCCGGTGGGGCACAATCTGTTCAGGGGCAGAGACAGGGTGAGCAGGGTTCCCAGCAGGGGGATCAGAAGAGGTTCAGATCTAGGAACTACAGACAGGGACAGGGAGGTTTCCGTCAGGGCCATCAGGGTCCAAACGGCCATCAGGGCCAATAAGGGCAGAATGGGCAGTAGTTTCAGCAGGGCCAGCAGGGCCAAGGGAGGAACGGTACCGGCCATCAGGGTCGGGGACCGCAGGGGCAGAGAGGAGGGAACTTCCCAGGGAAGTGTTTTGTTTGTGGCAAGACTGGCCATAAACGACAGGATTGTCCTGATAGGGGCAGGGCCCCACAGCAGCAGCAACAGGGTGCCCGCCATGAGCCGCAGAAGCCTATGTTTCTCGTTGCTCTCCCCGCACCGCCACAGATGGCAGCACTGCCACCCATTCCAGCAGTCCCAGTTCAACAGGGGCAGCTACAGTATGGACGTGTCTATAACGTCCACCAGGCAGTAGTTCCACAGGCACCGCCTGCGATTGAGGGTACGTTACCTATCCATGGCACTATGGGTCGGGTGTTATTTGATACGGGGGATACACATTGTTTTATAGCTACACATTTCGCGAAAGCCTTAGGATTGTTAGCTACGGCAGAGAGCACAGTGACGTGTGTCGACTCACCATTGGGGAGTGGGTCACTTATTTTCTTTATATGCCGGGGAGTGGGGGTAGAGATTGGTAGTTTGGTATTACCTGCAGACATGTCGGTATTAGATATGCATGTTCACGATGTGATTATCGGTATGGATTGGCTCGTAGCTTATAGGGCCATGATTGATTGCTTCAGCGGGAGCATTGTTTTTGCCATTCCGGGGCAAGAGATGTTCGTAGTGGCGATGCCTCGCCGAGAGGGAAGATCTACCGCTCATCTGTATTACATAGATGAGGATACCTCTAAGGAGGTTGTGATTCCTTTAGATTCGATCCCGGTTGTCAGGGAATATTCGGATGTGTTTCAGGAGATACCAGGCCTACCCCCCAGTCGAGAGATAGAATTTGTTATAGACCAATTGTCAGATACGAGACCTATAGCACGCGCACCGTACCGTATGGCTCCGGTAGAGATGCGAGAGATACGAGATCAGATAGAGCAGCTGTTAGGTCAGGGCTTTATTCGCAGGAGTACCTCACCTTGGGGCGCTCCATTTTTGTTTATGAAGAAGAGGGACGGTTCACTGAGATTGTGTGTGGACTACCGAGAGTTGAATAAGGTCACGATACAGAATAAATACCCGTTGCCTCGAATCGATGACTTATTCGACCAGTTGAGAGGAGCTTCTTTCTTCTCGAAGATTGATTTGAGATCGGGATACCATCAGTTGCGTATCAGGGAGGAGGATGTCTCGAAGACTGCGTTCTTGTCGAGATATGGTTCTTACGAGTTTCGAGTTATGCCTTTTGGTTTGACCAATGCTCCAGCAGTGTTTATGGACTTGATGAACATAGTGTTCATGGATTTTCTAGATCAGTTTCTCATTGTCTTCATTGATGATATTCTGGTTTACTCCCAGACAGAGGAGGAGCATGCTGAGCATTTGAGGCAAGTTTTGCAGACACTACGTTAGAACGAGTTGTATGCAAAATATGCGAAATGCGGGTTCTGGTTGAAGGAGGTCCAGTTTTTGGGACATATTATTTCCGACCAGGGAATATCTGTTGATCTGGGGAACGTATCCACGGTGAGGGAGTGGGGACAGCCCACGACACCGACTGAGATTCGTAGTTTCTTGGGCTTGGCAGGATACTACAGGAGGTTTATTCGGGGTTTCTCGAAGATAGCAGGTCCTTTCACACATCTGACTCGTAAGGGTGTGCCATTCATCTGGAGTGATGTCTGTCAGTTGGCATTCGATGAATTGAAGGATAAATTGACCTCAGCACCTGTGTTAGCATTGCTGAGATCGGGAGTTGAGTATTTGGTGTACACCGATGCGTCTTTGCAAGGGCTTGGAGGTGTATTGCAGCAGGAGAGACAGGCCATAGCTTATGCTTCCCGTAAGCTTAAGCCTCACGAGAAGAATTACCCCACGCATGATTTGGAGTTGGCGGCAGTGGTATTTTCCCTACGGATTTGGAGGCACTATCTCTTGGGGGAGAAGTTCCAACTGTTCACGGACCACAAGTCCCTACAATACCTGTTCACACCGAAAGAGTTGAATATGCGGCAGCGTAGGTGGCTTGAGTTTGTGAAAGACTACCAGTTCGATATTCAGTATCACCCAGGTAAGGCTAACGTGGTAGTAGATGCGTTGAGCCGTAGGCCAGCAGATGAGGTGGCAGAAGTGTGGAAGGCAAAGTGGAAGGAATTGGGACACCAGGATGCAGTGGCCCAATCTTTCATGTCTGTGATGACCGTTACACCGTAGATTGTCATGAAGGTAGTACGGGAACAGGCTAATGACTCGTTCTGTCAGGAGCAGATAGTTCGATTACTAGCAGAGGGAGCCGAATCCTTTACCGTTAGCTCAGACGGGGGATTACGCTTCAATGGGAGATTGGTGGTTCCGGAAGGGGAAGAATTGCTACATGAGGTGATGGCAGAGTCGCACGTCTCACGGTTCGTGGTACATCCCGGAGGGGACAAAATGTACCAGGACATGAGAAGGCAGTATTGGTGGAGCGGTATGAAGAGAGATATTGCTGAGTTTGTTTCGAAATGCGCCACTTGTCAGCTAGTAAAAGTGGATCATCAGAGACCGACAGGACTACTACAGCCATTGGAGGTTTCGGTGTGGATGTGGGAGAGCATATCCATGGACTTTATCACGGGGTTACCTACGTCGCAGAGGGGTCACGACTCCGTTTGGGTAATTGTGGACAGGTTGTCCAAAGTCGCTCACTTTTTACTCGTAAGGACTGACTACACTACGGGATAGTATGCCCATCTCTTAATTTCAGAGGTTGTGAGACTTCATGGTGTGCCCCTAAATATCGTGTCTGACAGAGACAAGATATTCGTTTCGAGGTTTTGGGAGAGTTTCCAGGAGGCCATGGGTACGGAATTGCGGTTGAGTACGGCTTATCATCCGCAGACCGATGGGCAGACAGAGCGCACAAATCAGATGTTGGAAGACATGCTACGCATGTGCATTATTGACTTTGGAGGTGGATGGGAGCAATACCTTCCACTGGTAGAGTTTGCTTATAATAACTCCTACGAGTTCACTATTGGCATGGCTCTGTTTGAGGCATTGTACGGTAGGCCTTGTCGTTCCCCAGCATGTTGGTTAGAGGTGGGGGATAACAAACTACTTGGGTCGGAAGTGATTCAGGATACTTCGGCAAGGATTGAGTTGATTTGGAGTCGCATTCGGGTAGCTCAAGACCGGCAGAAAAGTTATGCTGATGCGAAGAGGTTTTTCAGGGAGTTCCATGTGGGGGACCAGGTTTTTCTCAGAGTATCTCCTATGAAGGGGATTATGCGTTTCGGGAAGAAGGGGAAGTTGGCACCAAGGTATGTGGGGCCGTTTCCTATTATTGAGCGGATCGGACCGGTTGCGTATAGACTTGGGTTACCAGAGCATTTGCATCGGATTCACAATGTGTTCCATATTTCCTCGCTAAGGAAATACCTTAGAGATAATTTGGCTCATTCTCACATTGCTGTGGAGGACATCGATCTCCAGCCGGATAGCTCCTACGAGGAGGGGCCGATTACTATTTTGGACCGAAATGAGAGGAAGCTGCGGTCAAACATAGTTCCGTTAGTGCGTGTTCAGTGGCGACATCACAATGTCGAGGAGTCCACACGGGAGCGCGAGGATGAGATGCGCGAACGTTATCCAGAGTTTTTTTTAGCAGGTACTTTGTAGTTTCGAATTTCGGGACGAAATTCAGTTATTAGGGGGGAAGTATGTAATACCCCATATTTTTGGCTATATTTATTTTTGGGATTAATTAATTAAATGAGAATTAATTGGAAATTAATCCGGATAAAATACTAAGAAGATGTGAGTTGGTATTTGACTATATTGAGTATATATGGTGTTATATGAATATTGAATTATGAAAATTGTCGTGAGATTGACATACGGCAATTTGGTCATTTTATTGGGACGCATGTGACAGTCGCGTCAGGACATAATTATTTTAATTATGAAAGTGAATTTAAATTCTATTAACCGTATGGTCGTTTTGAGTGCGCCAACGCGTCCGGAAGGGTCGAGATAGTCAGAAAACACTAGCCGGGGGTTTAATTTAGGTCCCGGGGTATTTTTAGGCCATACCGGCAACATAAAGGGTATTTTGGTAATTTTGTATTTTTGGAGAATTAAAAGTGACGAAAATTAAGAGTTTTAATCTGATTGGGAATAGACCCACTAACCAACCCTTATTGACCCAATAAGCTACGGAGGTTATCAAAATTAGGTTTCCAACTTTCCCAAAGAAAAACCTTAGCCACCATAGCCACCTTTGGAGAAGAAGCTTGGAGAAAGAGAGAGAGAGAGGAAATTCTGCAGAAAGAGAGAGGAAATCGTCATCAAAATCAGAGATCGAATCAAGGCAAGTGATTTAAATTACATTTTTTTATGCAGTAAATGTTTCTTCCATGTTAGATATCTTAATAATCATTTTTGTTTGAGAGATAAAGGAAAACCCATGAAATTGGAAGTTATTAGTTTAATTTTGGGTCTAGGTTTGCATGTAGAAACGTTATTGGAAGATTGAATTCAGAAATTACATATTTATGTGATGTAAAAACGGATTAAATTCTGGGAATTGATGATGATAAAAATCTAGGGTTTATGTTCTTGAAAAATTGGGGGAAAATGTAGAGACTTGTGATTTAATAATGTTTAGGACGAATTAATTCCTTGAAACATGTTAGGAGGTGACTTTATTATGTTTAGGATGAATTAGAGACTCTAAAACGTTGTTGGGATGAACTTTGGAAGAGGTTTGAGGTGTTAAAATGGATGAAAAACGAGATTGGAGAAAATCTGGGCCGAAACTGGTCCCTCGTTAGAAGACCTCCCCAGGTCGTTCGAACGAGCTCGTTCGAACGAGCTTCTAACGAGTTGACCAGTCGCTTCTAACGAAAGGGAACTTTGTTCGAACGAGATCTCGTTAGAAGGTACAGTTCGTTCGAACGAACTGGAATCTCGTTCGAACAACCTCGTTCGAACGAGACTTCTAACGAGCTGACAGTTTAGGCCTTTTTGGCCTGTTTTGATTTTGGGAGTCCCATAAACTTGTTTGAGGATAAAGATGACATTCCTTTGATGGGTATTAGTATACTTGGGACATTTGGGTTATAATGAGGAATAAATTATATAAATGTGGATCAAATCAAATAGACATTTGAGTCGAGACGTGAGTGCCTACTACGACGTGAGAATAAATTATGGTGCGTATGAATATGGACCGGGATTATATATAAGCTGTATATATATTAGATTGGTACGAGAATGCGATAAGTACTACAATTAAACTACGGGATTACTAAGATGTGTGCTTACTTAGTATTGGTATATGATTTGTGTGTATGACATACCTACCATACTTGCTATCACGGGAGGTTTGCGTTCGCTTAGGTCCCTTTAATCCTTGTGTTGCCCGGATTTAGACTGGTTACCTCGATGAACATAGGTCAGAGAAAGACTTATTGGGATGTTAATAAGTCCGCTGATCCTGGGAGCGTAGGTATGTGCGTGACCCATGTGATGTGACTGTGTTCGCCTCCATTATTTGTGATGTTGTTATCAGTGAACTATTCCGGAGAGATTCGGAATATGTGATCCTTATGTACGTGATGTATAGGGACGGATAGCAGAGTATGTGTGCACCGCAGCTTAGTCTCGGGGTGCTTATATTGTATATTCATGTTGTGGAAAATATACGTTTAATAAACTGGGAACTTTCATATAGTATTGTGTGTATAACTATGGAATAACATAGAGGGATAACCTATAACGAGTTGTATTACTTCTGTATGAAAATCTGAATTTACGTTAAGCCCTATTTAATTGAGATCATTATAATGTTAATGGAACCGAGTAATAAGGGTAGGACCTATGACAGTCTAGCTAGATATGATGTCACTTAGCTAGTGGTTTGTGTCGTTTTAGATGGGTACTTACGTTAGGAGTGCACAGTTAGACGAGAGGTGAGAACATCATGTGAGTGCACGTCCTAACATGTACTTTACATTTAATGTTTTAAATGTTTTTAAAGCACTTGCAGGTTTTTAAAATATC
Source organism: Sambucus nigra (assembly GCA_949130495.1). NCBI lineage: Eukaryota > Viridiplantae > Streptophyta > Magnoliopsida > Dipsacales > Adoxaceae > Sambucus > Sambucus nigra. The sequence goes on along the minus strand of OX422209.1, from coordinate 458,138,544 downwards.
TCCACATTCGGGCTATGACCCGTTTTCTTTCAAATCTACTTTTTGTAAAACCATTTTTAGGTGCCCAGCCACAAGGACACCATGCATAGGATACTCATTCAGGTGACGAGCTGTAGCTGTTTGTGGAAGCTACAGGGATTTTCTTTTAGATGCTTCTATCATTTGGATTCTGTATTCAGTATTCTTCAGTTTTAGGGCATGTTGCCCAGTTCCATTAGAGACATCTTTCCATTTCAGTTTTTCAGACTTTGGCATGTATTGATTCAGCATTCAGTATTTAGTTACTTATTTCAGTTGTGGTATTTGTAGTGAGGAGTTTTCCTCCAGACTTTATTTACATTATGTGATGGTTATTCTATTTACTTCGTTATGGTGAATGGTGTTATATTTCTTCATTACACTTGTTGCATGTTAATTAGACTTTAATTAAAATTTGGCAACTTACTTTTTAAATACTAGGTGGTTAGTAATAATAAAATGTTTTCGACAGTGATGCTATTAACTGGACCAACTTGGCATGTTGAATTAATTTAATAAAGGAGTAGCTACCCGGTATTTAATTAGTCGGGGTGTCACACTGGCGTCCTTAGCCGAAGGGATCTTGGCAACCTCCACAGATAATCAATAATTTTTAATCTTCAGGTGAGTGCTCTCAAACTTTAACAAAATTTTCTCAGTCTTCAGCGAGGCCACGACCTCGATGATGGTCAGCTTCTCTAGCTCATAGACCTGATTGGACCAAGCCATGACCTCCGAAATTTTTTAGAGTGCCTTGTTTAACTAGTCAGTGCGACCATCTAAAAGGCTCATGAACTCTGCCACAAACTGCGAAACAAAAGAAGAAATAACAAATATTAGAGAAGTTCACGAATTATAGTCGAGTAGACAAGGATTATATATATAGAAAAATACGATCTTCACTAGTGGTAAAGTTTGGAAAGAACACATAGAAATCTAGTCATGTTCCATCATCCTCAGTTGCTCGTGATCACTAGCGAGCACTAGCCCCCTCAGCAGGCTAGGGGACAAAAAGGGATTATGGCTTACGGATTGGGCGTGAGGGACCGGGGAGAGGGGGGGAGGGACTTCATATTTCTCTAAAGAAGGAGGTTCCATGAGAGCCTTCCTCTTGTACTTTTCATCATTCGTCTTCTTGTTCTTCTTCTTGTTCTTCTTCTTCTTCTTCTTCTTCTTCTTCTTTTTCTTCTTCTCGTCTTTCTTTTTCTCCTAAATGACCAAACAATGGTTGTCAGTTCTAGAGGACTCACACTTTGCCTTATTTTAGGACTTAGCCTTAGAGGAAAGGGGGATATCATCATCATCATCCAACATAAGAATCATCTTCCTTGTGGGATCCATAAATTGCTCTTCGTCTAGAAAGATGGAACTAATGTCAAGAGATTTAAAGGACGAAGAAGCTTCCTCATCAGGGAGTGGGAGATCAGGAATATCTTCTACTGGGCAAGCACTAAAGATACCAGTATTATTGGTGTACTCTAAAAGAAATTAGCCTGATCTTGGGTCCTCGCCATCTTGAAGGTATTCTTTCAGCCTCCAAGCCTTCAACAGGTCAACACAATTGCTACCTTCGAAGGAAGGCCCCTTGTTCTTCCTGCGAACTACTCAAAGGCAAAAAAAAGGCATTGACTGTAATAATATATCAGAATGATAAGAAAATATAAGAAATTAAGGGAACAAGTGCCCACCTATATCACCCCGAGTCTAGGCACAAAAACCCTGTGTATCCTTCGCCCTTAGGGAGCGGTGGATGTTGCCAATTTTTGGGAATAAAACCCTGATCCTAATTTTCTTTATTAGAACCAGGGATGTTTACAACCAAAATTATATTGGCCTTCTTCACTTCCATGTAAAAATAAGGCCATCTGTGGTATGACACCAGTGTAACAACACTTGATTTTTGGAATACGAAGTTGGTCCCATAAAGCTCAATTATGTGATTCACCCTATTGACAATGCACCAAGTAATAGAGGAACATTAGACGGTTCCACACCGAAGAACTCAAAAAATTCTAAGAACAAATGGTTTGGGGGAAAATTCAATCCCCCCGAACCACAATAAGGGGATTGTCTACAATTAAAGACAATAGAACGAAAAAGAGGAAAGTTACAAAAATAATAGATGATGAAAGATATGACATATACCTGCAACGAAAAATGAAGAATGTAAATAACGAACTTTGGAGCCTTTTGTTAGCAATAGATTACGAGTAAAAGATGATTGTTTGGTATCAAGTGTAGAATCAAAACACAGTTTGAAATAGCGTGCATAATCATGAGGTATGGGGATCAAAGTGATTTTTAGAGATTCATAAGAATGACCTGCTAGTTCATCATCTATAAGAATGACCTGCTAGTTCAAATTCACTAAAATGGATTGAAAAAAGTGATCCTTTGACAAGAGTAAAATCCACAGGCCCAACAACGCTTGACCAGGAATTTTAGGGGCAATTGTGGGGACCAAAATATAATTGATCCCAATTCAGATTGGGCGACCAAGTACCACGGCGTTAAGGGAACTCCTGACCGAACTTTCCCGTAAAAAGGATCAATACCATCATTTATCACGTGGATAATTAAAAGGAAATAACGATTGGCTCAGATCGGTTACCCAAAATCTGGGGAAAGATATTCAGGGAATGACCACATGAGCTTATCTCAAGACAAGGGAGTTCCTTCGCTTATTCAACCATTATAATTTTATATAACTATAAATACAACCCATACCCCAGGTCGAAGGGGGGTCTAATTTCGAAACTTCGAGAGAAACTAATAAGAATACATTGACGTCTTCGTGAATGTAGGTAATTTTTCGAACATTATTTGTATGTTGTGTCATTGGCAATTTTATAGTCATCTCTTGATTACTGTCTGGAATTTCTTAGTTGTGATTAATTTGCACTCACAATAACTATATATATATTCCCCCAATATGAACATATTCCACCATTAATTTCAATCTTAAACTCATCAAATATGAAGTATTTTTCATTATATTTTTCATATGTACAATATTTTTTTATCTACTGACTCACTTAATATAAGTATTATTGGGTCATCAGTGTATAAAGATTTCAACGAAGTATACTTTGTTTAATGATATATGCAATACCCCTCATTTTAAAGGTCGAAGAGGAACATAACGCATCTCGTCACTAGGGTCATATGCCCCGCTAAGAAGTTGTTGACAAAGATAAGGATGGAGGGAATATGCGATAAATAAAAGATTAATTTGATATACAACCAAATTTCAATGACAATATCGTCCAGTATCGTTTATACAAAAGGTGTTCATTATTCCTTCGCATTTTTTATGACATTATTTTTAAAGGAAGCGAGTTGCACGTAAAAATGGAGTTTCTAAGGTGTGCATAAAATGACCGTCTCTCTCCGATTGCTACGTAGAGATGCTCTGCCGATTAAATTGACGAGTATGTACGCATTTTAGATACTAGTTCCATTAGGATATTAAAGCGGTTTTGAGCCTCAATGTAATGCCCCACTATGATTTTCGGAGTAATTTATGACATTTCCATGGCAACATGTAGTATTTTACATATGAAATCATGCTTTATTTAATGACATATGTAACTCCCCGTCTTTTAGAGGTCAAAGAGGAGCATAACCCATCTCATCACTGGGCCATATACGACACAAAAAAGTTGTTGACATAGATAGGTTGGTAGGGCACTTGATATTAATAAAATATTATTTTGATATACAACCAACTTGCTATGCCAAGATCTTCCAGTGTCGTTTTCATAAAAGTTGTTCGTTATGCCTTTGTATTCTTAATGAAATTATTTTTTCAGAAAGTGAGATGCGCGTAAAAATGGAGTTTCTTGGTGTGCATAAAATGACCTCGTCCCTCTGAATGCTCATATAGAGATTCTCTCCCTATTAAATTGATGAGTATGTATGAATTTCAAAAATTACTGCCATTGAGGCGTTAAAGCGGTTTTGTGCCTTGCTGTAATTCTCCACCATGATTTTATGCGTAACTTGTGAAATTATTGTGGCAAGACACAATATCTTTCACATGTATTTATTTAATTACAATCACCATGGAAGAGTTATAAAATAAAAGATTTTACTTCATTATTAGGTCTCCATTATATAAAACATAACAAATGTAATTCTAAATTGATCATCCTACAAAAAATTGTCCCACTTTGAAGGAATCCTATGTATAAGTGTTAGTTTTGTTGAACGATGGCTGGAGATGGAGTGGACATGTCCTCATCATTCACAGAGTAATAGAAAGATGGGTCCATTTTAACTCCATGACGCTTCCACCAATCGATGATTTGCATGTAATTTTGAACACATTTACATGCATGTTGAATTTTTTTTAGATGCTCCATTTGGTGTACCCATTAATTTACCAAACAACTTTGCTAACATTGTTGTAAATTATGTGGCAGGGCCATTGAAATCAATGTATAATTCGGATCATTGCCTAATGTGAAGAAAAAAATCGTCAAATATTTGATTGTTGGTAATAAGTGAGGAGTGAGAGGAGAATAAATAGATTTAATTTAGTCGTTAATGGCGTGGCATCCATCACCATAGTGGTTCAAATGTTAGCATCTCCCCGACCATATTTGGTATGACAAATTTGGAAGCAAAATTATCTCAAATTAATCACATTTTTTAAAAATAAAATACTATTGTAATTAAATTTTGAGACTGTCATTTCTCCTTAATTAGTCGTGCAAAACATAATGGTAAAAAAGTTCTATATTTATCATTGTCAACAAAAATATCAAAATTTTGGCAAATCTAAAATTACTCTACCAATACTTCGTGCTTGCGTGTGGCTACAAGTTGTCATGGTCCACTCCAAAAAGGTGAGTCCAATGTGTCTGGGGAGATTCTTCCTTATTTAAAAAAAATAAGATAAAAAAATCTCAGTTGTTGAGATCATACCTAATTTACCTCCTAAGTATATGAGAATAAACCCTAATTTCTATGATGCTAAAACGAACAATAATAAAAATTAAAAAACACATGCACACATAACATACAAGTTACATGGTTCACTCTTTAATGTGGGAAATTATGTCCGCGATCGCTGATTATAAATGTTACATCATTTTGAAGATGATTATAATGAGATCTCACATGCTAACGAAAATGGGAGACCCTAAAATCTTTTATATACTAGTAATATTAGGACCAATTAATACATGTATATAATACCCAAATTTCCGTTGAATGTTTTTTTCGCCGGGAGCAAGCCCTTGAACTGCCACCTTTGGGTGGGTGGTGGTAGCACCCCGTAAGCCCTCATTGAACTTATTGTGAAGTTCTATCCTTATTGTGGGGTTGTTTAATGCAATAAATCACAGTTCACACTCTAACATGAAAGGTCAAAGTCTTAGCAATAAATTGTTACCAAGTCAAGTACTTGTAGTATCATGACACTAAAGATATTCCATGCTTGCGTATGGATGCATGTTTTCATGGTCCACTCCAAATAAGTGAGTCCAGTGTGTCTGGGGAGATTATTTCTTAATTCAAAAGCGTAAGATAAAAAAAAGGCTCGATTTTTTAGATTATACCTAATTTACCTTCAAAGTAAGTATATGAGAATAAACCCTAATCAATAATTTTCCATCTTTAGGTGAGTGCTCTCAACCTTCAACAAAATGTTCTCAGTCTTCAGTAAGGCCATGACCTCGATGGTGGTCTACTTCTCTCGCTCATAGGCCTGCTTGGCCTGGGCTACAGCCTCTTAAAAATTTTAGAATGCCTCGTTCAACTCATGAATCAACTGGAACTGGTCGGTGCAACCATCTAAGAGGCTCGTGAACTCTGCCACAAACTGCGAAATAAAAGAATAACAAATGTTAGAGATGTTCACGAATTATAGCCGAGCATCCCAAGATTAGATATAAAGAAAAAAAATATCGTCACCAGGGGCGAAGCTGTGGGTTGGCAGGGGGGGCCACGGTCCCCTCCAAAGTTTTAAAACCCAGCAAAAAAAATACTGATTTTTCTTTATAAAGCCCACAAGTTTAAAGTCCATAACTATACCCAAAAATAAGCCTTTTACACTTACTTATTTTTACCCTAACTAACCAAAACACTCACCCACAACAGCAAGCAGGAGCAACCGTCCCTCTTCATTGCAAAAGCTAGTTTCCTGTTATTAACCAAACGCCAGCAAGCAGGGGGGGCCAACAGCAAGAAGAGTCTTCAAGCAGGGGGGCCTACAGCAAGCAGGTATCATTTTCTTTTCTCCTTTTTTATAAGTATTAATTAGGTAATATTAATTAGGGACTCATTCTGATTACTATATTAATACTAATAGGAATTGATTTAGTATTAATTCTTCCATTAAAATTAGAAAAAATAGGGACTGATTTTATTAATATAGTAATTTTCTTATGTTTAAAGAAAAAATAGGGAATTAATTTGCTTATGTTTAAATAAAAAATAGGGACTGATTTTATTAAGGACGGATATTAAAAAATTATTACCCATATTAATTTTTATTGTTATTAATTAGCAGGGTCTCTAATTTAGGGACTGATTTTACTGTTATTAGTATTAATTTTTTATATGCTATTGGAGTGTTCAATGATTATGCTTAATAATTTTTTATATGCTATTGGGGGGAAATGACAAATTTCAATTGTTTTATTTTTGTGTTGTAGAAATATGGGAATATCAAAGACACTTGATTCATTTTTCAACAGAAAACATGCGGAAAATCAAAATGTCGAGGAGTCTCCAGTTTCCCCTGATGATGCTAATGTTCAAAATTCGGTACGTGAAACACTTGTTTACCGAACTTTAAAAATATATCTGATATTGTTGGGAAAAAAATACTTACGGTTGATATCTTGTATGTGGTGCAATTATTATTTTGTTGGTAAAAATATTGCATAAAATGTAAATAACCCTAAAAAAAATTCTCAGGGGCTCCCGCCCCCGAACCCCCGGTATTTTGGTGGTCCCCCACAAAATATATTCCTGGCTTCGCCCCTGATCCTCACCAGTTGCAAAGTCTGAAAAGCACGGATAGAAATCTCATCAGGTTCCATCATCTTCAACTGCTCGCGATCAGCAGCGAGCACTGGCCCCCTCAGCAGACCAGGGGCCAAAAAGTTATTATGGGGTACAAATTGGGCCTGAGGGACATGGGAGAGGTGGGGGAGGGGCTTCATTCTCCTTCGAGGAAGGAAGGTCCATGACAGCCTTCTTCTTCTTCTTCTTCTTCTTTATTTGAAAAAATAGATAAAAAAGGCTCACTTGTTGAGATCATACCAAATTTTCCTCCAAGAAAGTATATGAGAATAATCCCCAATTACGATTATGCTAAAACGAAGAGCAACGAAAATTAAAAAACACATGCACCCATAAGAGATAAGTTACATGATTCACTCTTTAATGTGAGAAATTATGTCCGCGATCGCTGATGATAAATGTTTCATCATTTTAAAGATGATTATAATGTGATCTCACACGCTAATAAAACGAGAGACCCTAAAATCTTTTATATACTAGTAATATTAGGAGCAATTAATACATGTATAAAATATCCAAAATACCCTTGAATTTTTTTTGCGTCGGCACCAAGCCCTTGAACCGCCACCTTCGGGTGGGTGCTGGTTGCACCTCGCAAGCCCCCGTTGAACTTATTGCGGAGTTCAAGGTATTGCCATATCTTGCCAATAAAATGTATGGGGAAAACTTGCCAACTACAGTATATTTGAAAGATATTGCCATATCTTAGAGAGTGGAATTATCATATAACAGTGCTGGTTCACCTTTATAAGAGGAAACTTGTTGTAATGAAGTAGGTGGAGATTTCTTTGAACAAACTGCATCAGCGAAAGACATAGGTTTTGAGGGGGGTTGCGTAGGTTCTATGAGTGGGTAGGAGGAAGGCTGAAGGGCCAAACGAGGTTGCCATGCCAACCGTAGATATGGTTAGGATTAGGGTTTGCTTGAGAGAAAACGGCTAGAGAGAGAGAGTATTCCACTACAAAGAAGTTTTCTTCATACCTAATAGATTAGAATTAATTCAACTTATTGCTGAGTTCAAGGGTTGTTCAATGCAGTAAATCACGGTTCACACTCTAACATGAAAGGTAAAAGGCTTAGCAATAAATTGCTACCAAGTCAAGTACTTGTCGTATCATGACGGTGAAGGCATATGGAAACATAATTGTCAAGATACTATTCCTGGATCCATTTTTTCCTCTCACGTGGAATAATTTTGATTCTGTCAACAAAAAGTATCGTTCCTTAAAAAATGTTTGCCTGAGTTTTTGTTACTGAGATAGTAGTCCGAAATCACATTTTTGTTGGCACTCGTTTCATTCCTGCTTTAGAAAACTAGACATATTTGCACCTTGGATAAACATTTCAACAATAGCTTATACACTCATATATACCATATTACTATGAGATAACAAGAAGAACGTATTTTATTACAAACTGCAATCCACTCTTATTTTAGTTGAAGCAACCTTCTTGCGCCAAAGATAGATAATTCCAATAATACATAAATGCATCTGTTTAAGATTGATCAATAAGCATCAGGATTTGCCAAGAGATAGGCCTCAACAGCCTTGAACATTCCAAGGGCCTTTTGTTTTCCTTCCTTAATTTGGTCTTCTTTGAGCTCCACGCCGTTTTTAGTGTGATATGTGCTGCTGTTCTTGCACACAGATCCTCCATCAGCAGTAGGTTCAACTTTGATCACGTTTGAGATTGATTCAATTACGTCCATCAAAGCATCACCTTCGAATATGCTGTAACTATAGGTCAAGTTCTCCTTGTCAAGCCCATCAACCCGGTGTTTCACGCTCGTGAATTGGCTACCTGCAATTTTAATTAAAAAAAAAATACCTGTTAGTTTTTTGGGGGGTAGCAAATTCAAGCTAATAAATACCTGCAAAAGTGAATTAAAAAGGGAGACTAACCTTCGCCAAAAGTGATAAGCTTGATGCTTCCGGGGCCTCCATCACCTTCAATGGTTTCAACACTCTTAATAGCCTGTGGTAAGATTTTGGGAATGAGTGTGTCGGAGTCTAAGACAAAGGCTTTAAACATTTTAGAAGCTGGGATTGAGGATGTGATCTCCATTTCATAGCTAATGATACCCATGATATCTGTGAAGGAGTTTGAAATTGATCAAGAAAGAAGAACAAGAAGAATTTAATACAGAGCTTGTTGGGAAGTTGTGGTGTAAGAAAATGTGAGGACTAGATCAGGCATTTATAGAGTTAGTCTATAGAATATTCCCCCCCCCCCCCCCCCCCCCCCCCCACACACACACACACACACACAAAAAAAAAAAAAAAAAAAATGTGAGACTATTTTCCAGTTGATCCCAGATGGACAAAAATCTATTTATTTTGACTATTTTCCAAAAAAATAAAAATAATGATCAGGTACCTTGAGCGTGAGCAATTGGGTCAAGAGTTCTATTTAGTACCAAACCTTGAATGATCCAACCCGTGTAGGCCGCTTTTTGGGACCAATTCAACATATGTTAAATATTTATATGAGGGTTAATATCACGTTATTATGATTGGTTAAAAAATAAATGATTTCATAGTGGACTCCACATTTTTAATTAAATTGTCATGTTATAATAAATCACATTCTTACTTAAAAGGGTCAACAAATTTGGACTCCTCTACATAATGCCATCTTGATGTGTCTTCCTTATCTCACGTGTCAAAATATTTTGTTAAAATTCCTATGTGATTTTATAACATTCTTCATATTAATCAAAAAGTTCTTAAAAAATATTTTTAGAGGTGTTATTTTTGTAAGAATTTCTATCTTATGTGTCTAGTAACAGAATATGTTTAAATGTTGTGTTGATTCAACTATCTTATGTATCTAGTAACTGAATATGTGTAAATGCTGTGTTGATTCAATAAGTCCATGTCATATAGAAATTATTCTTAGAATTTTTTGCACATAAATTTCTAATTGAAATTTCTATGCATTAACCTTCGATGTTATATGGGGATAACCATAGAAAATTCCATTGGGGAAAGTTCATATAACTATCATAGTAATTTTTATAGATAGAAATAACAATTGAAGAAGGCCTAATTGCTAATATCTCTTGCTTTCAAGAGGCTCCATTATTCTAAGTTATAAGTAGAAATTGTTAATAGTTAGTGACTTCATCCCGAATTAAGAGTTTTCTTTATCTTTTTACTCTCTTGAATAAAGGCTTTCATATTAAAAGGTAATATATAAAACAAAGTGAGATTCCAAAATTACTCATCCCAATATGAGTGGCCTTTCCATAGTTGAAATATTATTATAGGCACTATATCCATTTTACTCGCGATCAACTTTGATATTTTGGGATACTTACGCGGACTCTTAAGTGGGGACCCTTATAGTTGGCAAAAAATAAAAATTCATGCAAAATTTCATGTAACAACATGAAAAATGTGTAAAACACACAAATAAAAAAGGTACCATGAAATTACAATTACAAACGTAAATTAAAAATAATCAATCACAATGTTTAGCTTAAAGAATTGGTTAAAATGTGCACTTTTGTGTTTTAAGATGCAAATATCTCAATTAATTTATCAAAGTCAATTTTGTAAACAACTTGTTTTTAATTAAAAACACGTATAATCCATTTAATCTTTGTTGTGACAAGGTAGAACGAAGTTAAAATTTTAGGAACTTTAAGTTTTAAAAACTTTTTTCAGCATAGGCAACAGTAAAGGCAGTATATTTTGTATTCTTTTTCTTTAATATATTTTGTTTAATTATAAATCTTTTTATTAATATAGTATATTTTCTGTTTTCACCCTCTCCGTGACTCTCTCTTTAATATGGTTTTAGTTTTATAGATTCAACCCTATACTCGGATCTAATTTTCAGGTATGCTCTCTATCTCTCTAAAAAATATAAGGACTGAGAACTGCACTAGATTTTTTTTTGTACTATAAATTGTAACGAAGGTTAAAGAAAGAGACAATTGTTGAGGAGGAAATGAAAAATAGGGTAAAACATAACGGTTTCTCTTTCTCTCATTGTCTCTCCTGCTCTCCTTTTCCTTTCTCTACATCTCTCTTCACCCCGCCATGTTTTTTTATGATCATTTAGTTTTGAGTTTAGTGTTTCATAATGGATTTTTTTATGTTTTAGATGTTGGAATTTTTGTGTTAATGGTTGAATCCGTGTTTTTGTGTTTCAAAATGGGGTTCAAAATGTGACTTTTATTGAATTTTTGAATGAAGTTCATACTGTATAGTGTTAATAATTTATTGCCTTGTATTTTTCAAATAAATTTGGATTTCGTTCACAATTATTTATTGGGCTATGGAGAAACCCAATTATTCTGGAATTGTTTTTTTTAACCTACCATCAAATTGTTCCTCTCGAGAAGGTATCTATTTTTTTTTGAGTATTCATTATATACTCAGTATGTAAATAAATATTTTTCTTTCTCATGTTGATGGGGTAAAAAATTAGGAGTGACGATTCATGCATTTGGTCGTGTTTCGCCCCAGCATGATACGACACGAATTGTTCGGACACGACACGACACGAATTCATGTTTTTTTTAGTTGACACGAACGCGACCCAAATAAAAATGACATAACACAACACGACACGAATAGCACGATATTCTAAAATTTCACACTAAATTAAACATAAATAGACATGATAACCTGAATAAAAACACGATAAGGCACGATAACACGACTAACACGATTCATAATTTTGACACGAACACAACATGACATGATTTCGTGTTAAAAAAAATCCGACACGAACACGACATATCGGTTAATTTTGTGTCGTTTCGTGTTGTTTATAAAGCTACCACCCCTGGAAAAAATATAGAAAAATGTTATATTTATCAATTTTTTAATGAAGTGTCATATCTCATTTGCATTTAACTGGTGGAACCCAAGTGTATGGGGTTGTCTTCCCATAAAAACGGTACCGAAGATTTTGATATTTCTTTTTTGAGCTAAGATTTTTTATAATGAACGTGATATGTTTATGAAGTTTCAGACGTTTTTTTTAATTCAAAATTTTAGAATGATCTTATGTTCTTTCATGCATTCTAAAAAAACCCGCCTATGGCGTGAGTGATACGATGCAAATATTGCGTATTTCACCCGTTACCATACGCGTTATTAGCCCCCTCGGGTATCTTAATCCCTATATTTATGCTCGTTAACTAGACAACCTCGAATTTCTATGTTAACATGTTTTGTAGGGGTTAATTGAGCTTTTGTAGGTATTTGGATGCTTAGTATGAAGTTCGGACTCATTCCGGTGAAGTTCCGTACACAATCGCACGCGCAAGGGCATTTTAGTCTTTTCAAAGCTTGGGTACCTGGCCCGAAATTTCACGAAAGTTGTAGCCCTCCTCGCTAGCTTCGCGTGGCCGTGAACGGTGAGCGATTCCGATTCATAACGAAGAAGTTACGGCGATTTCAGCGGAGGAAAAACAAGGAAAGCAAAAGAGGAGAAGAGAAGAAGAAAAGGGGAATGCAGTAGGCTGCTGCATTCTGCCCTGCTTGATCGATCGATCGACCCATTTGGTCAATAGATCGACCATTCTGATTTGTCGAATTTTTGCCTAGGTCGATCGATCGATGCTCTGTTTTCTGCAGATATTTTGCCTTCTTTTCTTTCTTCTTTATTTTTATTCCAACTTACTATATAAGCCAATTTTGTTGTAATAAGTTGAGAGAGCAGACAATACACGATTTTAGGTTAGAATAGTTAGGGTTTTGTGGGTTTTGGATTGTTCTTCTTCATTTCTCTTTAGATTGACACTCTAATTGGTTTGTAAGTAGACTATTCATCTCCTCTACCATTAATATAACTTGTTTTCCATTAATTCTTGCTTTCTAGATAATTTACATGCTTTGTTAATTAGGTTTACATGATTTAATTCTTGCTTTCTTAGTTTAATTAGTTTAATTTAGTTTAATTCATGTATTACCCGTAGATAAATAGGTTCGGGATTGTGTTCTGCCATTTACGGGTTTGGACCTCGAAAATTAGGTTTTGTGTAAAATTGCGTTTAATTGAAACCGCGTGTATTAAAGTTGGATTGTTATGCGTTTAACTTTCTTTGTCACGCAACGTTAGTGTTTATAGCGACAATCCGAATTTAATCCGCGTGTGACCATTTTTGATTAAATGTTTAATCTAGCAACTTTGGCTTAAATTCGTTATTGCGTGATGTTTATGCTTAATTGAAAATGCTCGATTAAATGTTTTCGAACCGAAATTCTAATTAGTATTTGTTTATCCCATGAATGTGTGTATGCGATCCCGACCCTCGCTTTCCTTTAATTTAGCGTTAACTTCTCTTTTTATTTATTCACGACAACCAACCATCACCTTTTCATTTATTTATTTTACACTTTTATTCTTGAAGTTTTAAAGCAATTAACATCTAAAATTCAATCACTCCCTGTGGATTTCTTACGATACCCGACTTACCGCTGTGCTTGCTTGTCAAGTGTAGTAGTGGCTTAGGTTTTCTTTGTATCGCGGCGGCGAAACACACGACGATTGTGTCCTCACACGAACACACTTTTTTCGCCCGGTCACAAAATGGCGCCGTTGCCGGGGAGTGTGTTTTAGATAGTAATTGTTTTATTATTTCGTAGTATTTTTCCTTTTGTATTTGTATTCTTTGTTTTAACCTTTTTTGCAGGATAACATATTTAAGCGCTAAGAAACTTTGATTCGCGGTTGCTCACTTTCTTACTCGGATTCTCCATCTACAAACAACGAGGTAATCATGTCCTACTATTATAGTTATTACGGTTATTCTAATGATTCATACTTTGGGGATAGTTTTCAAGTTTTTCAATTTCAAGATTTTCTTGAAAATGAAAGACTTGAAAACATTTGTCGGAATGAAAATCGTTATTGGGAGATTGAGTTGGATTCATTATTCGAATCCAATGACGATTCTTATTTCCTTACTTTCGAAGACGAGTTTCAACCAAATGAGGAGTCCGAGGCTCTTGAGCCGAGGAAGCCTACTTTGGAAGAAACTTTGCTTCTTTACTCCCAAGGTTTGGAAAGCCTAAATGATGCTGGAATGAGACTTGGTGCACTTTGCGATGAGATGAATTCTTATGCACAAAAGAACGAGGAGGTGGAAACTTGTGTTTCACCTAAATTTTTTGAAGAATTTCTCATCGAGTGTGCATCTCTCTCCCCCGAAATTCAATCTCCTTCCGACGATGAGTCGATTGAGAATGAATTTGTTTCATCACCATATTCGATTTCCATCATTGAACCATTAGAATTACCGGTTGATTCCTATGAGTCGGTAGAAACTTTTAAAACTTCTACACTTTTTGCCGATGAGGACTCCTTGCCGGACTTGTTTTCGATGGATGTTATCCCGACGTGTGCACCCTCTCCCATTCCATTTGAAAAATCTTTGGGATATGAGTCGATTTTTCTTGGACCTCGAGTGTACCTTTCCCCCTTATTATCCAAATCCCCCAATGTCCGCCCAAAATTTCAAATTGTCGATGGTTCACTTTTTTCACCACCCACATGCCTTCCGTTGTTCAAACGGAATTATTATTTTCCGGGAGGCATGTTCGCTTTGGAGGGTCCACCGTTGATCTTTCAAATTCAAATCCCTTTTTTGGGTGGACCCTCAACTATTTAAACTTCTAGTGTATAGTTAGTGTGAAGCTTAAATAGTAGGTTGTAAATAGTTAGCTTTTTAATTTTCTTTCTTTCCTATTTTTTTTCCTTTTAATTTAGTCTAGTGTAATTAGTTAACTTTTTGTTATTTGTTTTTGCTATGCTCGGTACTAACTTGTTTTGTAGATTTCATTGGACTCGTGCTTATGGAGATCTCTCCAATTTTGGGTAATATCGTTCTTTTCCTCTCTTTGTGTTGTGTTCTTAATGCGCATTGAGGACAATGCAACATTTAAGTTAAGGGGTGTAGGATATTCTATCCATTTTATGTGTAGTCCATGGATTTGCTCACATTTAGTTACTTAGTATGCCATTTTGTGAAAAATTTGAAAATTTTGAAAAATATTTTCTTTCTTTTTTCTCCTTTGTTGGGCATTTTGCCTTGTTTCCAGTGATAAATTTCAATAATTGCCCGATCCAATGGACAACTCAATGATGCATGTTCTCGATTTTAGAAGTTATTAGACTTTAGTCCTCAAATCATTGATATTGTGAATAACTTCATGAATTAAACTTTATCCCATGAGCATATGCACTTTCCTTGTTCTATTGATTTGGTTTAAGATTTTTATAACTCGGGAATCTTTTGTTGCATTGTATATACTTACACCGAGTAAGCTTTGTACCTTTCGTTGTTTGTGAGTGTTATACACTATTCTTTCCTCTTTGAAAATGTTGAGTTTGTTGGTAATCTCACTATTCTTTCATTTGACCGTTCATTAATTGAGTTTATACTTGAAATGTGTTACTTGAGCATGATTTTCTTATATTGTTTTGACTCGAGAATTGCGTAAACTTTGTGAAATGATCATAGGCCCTCTTTGATATATCACCCATATTAGCCTTGACCTCACCCTTATATGTTTACCCTCGTTAACCCCTTTGAGCCTAAATATAGCCTTTCATTTCATACCCCATTCCCATAATCAACTCTACAATTGGAGTTTTATCCCATACATACACTTTCCATACCTTTGTTTGGAATGATACTTGGGATTGAATGATGTTGTTGTATTGCGGTTGCAATTTTAGGCATATGAGAGTTTGATAAGTAAAGAAAATAAAGTAGTGAAAAAAGTGAAGAAAAAGAGAAAGCAAAAAGAAAAAGAAAACAAAAAAAGAAGAAAAAATGAGAAAAAGAAGAAAAGAAAAGAAAAGAGAAAGTTGTTTATGTTGTGTTTAGTGTTCAATAAGCTTTGATTACTCTCTCTGATGATACATTTAATGCTTGTTTGGAAGTTATTTTCCAATTTTGGTATTGCCCGCATTATCCCATTATCCCGAGTTTTCATTCCGAACACTTTGAATCCGTACATACATTCCTTTCATTTCATACCTTAGCCATACCTACATTATAACCCTATTAAAGTCCTATGTGATCTTAGGGTGCATTTAATTTAAAAGTCATAATAGTTTTGATAATCTGTGAAAATGCATTTCGCCTCTTTTAGTGTGCGGTATCCTTTCATTGAGATTACAATTTTTCATTTCCGATATAGCGTTCTTCATTTTTGACATGTGTGCGGCCTAGTTTCCATTTACATTTACTCTTTAGCCCGCATGTCCCGTGTGTTACCTCCCTGTTTTGAGTGAATTCACTTGATGAGCGTAATGCCCGTGAGGATTGAATATATGCTTGCCTTTATGTTTATCCGGTTTATATAAGTTTTTTCCAAATCATATTTTGCATTTTCTCTCCCCCCTCCCACTTTTAAAGTTTCGATTCTATGAGGTGCATTCAACCTGTTAATAACAACGGACTTTAGCTTGAATTCGTTCAATATGCTAATAACATGTTTGAAATCTTTTTCGTTGTTGTTGAGTTTGTCGCATGTTGGGTTGGTCATCTTTTGAGGAAACCATATGATGTTTGTGGGTTTCATCCATGAAAACCCTCACGAGACGACACTCGTCCACTAGGGTAACCTAAGGGTTTAACGGCTTATTGCATACGCTAAATGCAATCGAATCGCCCGCGAAAGTGGCCTTATGAATTTATACCATATTTTTGTTCTTCTGTTGCTTTTGGTTTGCTTGTAGTTCTTATTTTTTCCTATTTCATTGCTAGTGACTAGCAATGTGTAAGTTAGGTGGTGTGATACGGCGCAAATATTGCGTATTTCACCCGTTAACATACGCGTTATTAGCCCCCTCGGGTATCTTAATCCCTATATTTATGCTCGTTAACCAGACAACCTCGGATTTCTATGTTAACATGTTTTGCAGGGGTTAATTGAGCTTTTGTAGGTATTTGGATGCTTAGTATGAAGTTCGGACTCATTCCGGTGAAGTTCTGTACACAATCGCACGCGCAAGGGCATTTTAGTCTTTTCACAGCTTGGGTACCTGGCCCGACATCTCACGGAAGTTGTATCCCTCCTCGCTAGCTTCGCGTATCCCCGAATGGTGCGCGATTCCGATTCATAACGAAGAAGTTACGGCGATTTCAGCGGAGGAAAAGCAAGGAAAGAAAAAGAGGAGAAGAGAAGAAGAAAAGAGGAATGCAGTAGGCTGCTGCATTCTTCCCTGCTTGATCGATCGATCGACCCATTTGGTCGATCGATCGACCATTCTGATTTGCCGAATTTTTGCCTAGGTCGATCGATCGACCAAAGGGGTCGATCGATCGATGCTCTATTTTCTGCAGATATTTTGCCTTCTTTTCTTTCTTCTTTATTTTTATTCCAACTTACTATATAAGCCAATTTTGTTGTAATAAGTTGAGAGAGCAGCCAATACATGATTTTAGGTTAGAATAGTTAGGGTTTTGTGGGTTTTGGATGGTTCTTCTTCATTTCTCTTTGGATTGACAATCTAATTGGTTTGTAAGTTGACTATTCATCTCCTCTACCATTAATATAGCTTGTTTTCCATTAATTCTTGCTTTCTAGATAATTTACATGCTTTGTTAATTAGGTTTACATGCTTTAATTCTTGCTTTCTTAGTTTAATTAGTTTAATTTAGTTTAATTCATGTATTACCCGTAGATAAATAGGTTCGGGATTATGTTCCGCCATTTACGGGTTTGGACCTCGAAAATTAGGTTTTGTGTAAAATTGCGTTTAATTGAAACCGCGTGTATTAAAGTTGGATTGTTATGCGTCTAACTTTCTTTGTCACGCAACGTTAGTGTTTATAGCGACAATCCGAATTTAATCCGCGTGTGACCATTTTTGATTAAATGTTTAATCTAGCAACTTTGGCTTAAATTCGTTATTGCGTGATGTTTATGCTTAATTGAAAATGCTCGATTAAATGTTTTCGAACCGAAATTCTAATTAGTAGTTATTTAGCCCGTGAATGTGTGTATGCGATCCCGACCCTCGCTTTCCTTTAATTTAGCGTTAACTTCTCTTTTTATTTATTCACGACAACCAACCGTCACCTTTTCATTTATTTATTTTACACTTTTATTCTTGAAGTTTTAAATCAATTAACATCTAAAATTTAATCACTCCCTGTGGATTTCTTACGATGCCCGACTTACCGCTGTGCTTGCTTGTCAAGGGTAGTAGTATCTTAGGTTTTCTTTGTATCGCGGCGGTGAAACACACGACGATTGTGTCCTCACACGAACACACTTTTTCCGCCCGGTCAGTGAGATCATGTAATTTTATAGAATTGAGAATTTTATAGAATGATCTTATGTTCTTTCATGCAATTTTATCTATATTTGGTGCTTGAACTTCTAGCTATATAGAATTGAGAATTATATAAATGAATCTTCTTCCTTCTGTGAATAAATTATAAAGATTTTTGTTTTTGGTGTTTGAGGCTGACCCGTGTTATAATAATTGGAGGGGCCCAAACTTAGCATAATGGTTATGCTACATGAGCCAAACCTATCATTGCATGTATGTTGAAGCAAGACTATTTCTCACTCTCAGTGTTGATGATAAGATTACTTGGACCTATTAGTTCATTCCTTTACTTTATTTGTCACAACTGAATATTGATATTATAAGATAACATATTTTTTGAATCCCAAAAATATAATATCACAATAACTTTCATGATTTTGCTACATCTTTCACCCATGAAATCAATGGTTCTCATTTTATTACCATATGAAAATACACCCATTAGTTCTCTTTTCCGAAAATGTTACACAAAAAACATTGTTTTTAATTATAAAATTTGGGGCAAAAAAAAAATATTTAAATTTTTATTAAATAAATACTTGGATGAAAAAAAGGATAAAATAATATTGTATTGTGTCACTTTTACTTGAGTTGTGTTGCATTTGAAATTAGTCATGTTCGTATTTGGTAATAAAAAAATATTTTTATCGTTTCATGTCGTTCCGTGTCATTTTATTTGGAATATGTTGGTGTTAAATAAAAAAAATAAAAATATCATGTTGTGTCGCATCTAGTGGGATCATGTCCTTATTTGGTAAACAAAAGTAATATACGACAAAATCTTATTTACTAAATACGAATACAAAAAAAGTGACGCGACATGAATTTTTTTTTACGAAATATGAACACGAAAAATGCGACACGAGTTGTGTTCGTATTTGGTAAATAAGATTTTGTGTCGAGTCGTGTTGTGTTACAAAAAGAGGTTTTTTAGGGTGTTTTATTATTCCATTTTCTTTCTATTGCCGCCTTTTAATTAAACTTGAATAGTTTTTATTACAATGCAAATGACTTGCTATAACCAAAAGGGGTGCTTTTTCAAGGTACTAAAAGTTTGACATTTGAATATTAAAAGCACCACATGCCAAAGATGTTTTCCAAACGGAGTTTATACTAATTTTGTTCGACATCCGATTTGTTAATGTAGTAAAAGTTCAACGTTCGATTATTTTCTCAATTTTGTTCCGTTAATAATTACTTTACCATTTTTGTCGTTTTGCGATTATGTACTTTCGAAACTTTTTCCGTTTCGCGATTACGTACTTTTAAAATTTTTACCGTGCCTTCAGGCACGGGTATCCGCTAGTATATATATATATATACATACCTATGATTCATCTACTGTACTTGTATGTAGATTAAATTAAATAATGATATTAAATAATTGTTATCTCAACTCTTCACTTGTTATCTCAACTCTTCACTTAGTCATGTTAGATAGGGCATGAGTTGCCCATTCTCAGTTTCCATTTAGTTGAGAGAGACATTGTACTTCTTTATTTTTCAGTACTCAGTTCTTCGTTGGGATTGTTTTTAACTATTACATTGTCCTTGGATTTGAGATATTCTATAGGGAACGATTAATCTAGCCTGTTTATTTCATTTGAATGATTTGGGATTCATTATTATATTTATGGTCGTTAAAATGGTATATGTTTAACAATTCATATTGTTGGGACTTAATTCATACAATTAAAATTTTTGACCCAGCTTAATTATTTATTAGGTGATAAATAAATAAATTATTTTTCGATAGTGATGCTAAGAATGAATCAACCATATACTTTGTTTTAATTTAATAAATGACTGATCACCCGGTATTTAATTAGGCGGGGTGTCACATATTCCCATACTTACTAGTTTAATAAGGGGTACAAAAGTAATTAAGCCATCAGTAAAATCATAATAATAATAAATAATCAACCCAAAATTTTTGGAAAAAAGTAATCGGCTATGAACACAATTAAAGTGGCACCCATATGTATGTAGCAATAATCAAGGCTCTCAATTATCTAAGGCCAGTAAGACAAGTAGAAAGTTCCGTTGAATAACACGGCAGTCTACTTCCTAGTTAACACTCATGCTTATAATATAATGACACAAAAGTGCAGGGGTAACTGAATCAATATGAAACATGATACATATTATTTGGTGAGAATGGTTAAAGTTGAACCATAGTTAAATTAAAATACTAGTGATAAATTCAAATACTGATGATATGTAACAAAATATGTAGTATGACAATATAATAACATTCACACACTAAGAGTAAATATGAGCCATCATATAGGGATATCAAAAGAAGCATGCCAAATACCAAAAGTTTACTATGGAAAAGGTAGAAAAAACATATTTGCTTGGTAATTCAGTCTGCTTTATATTATAAGAGGATATTGGGAAGAGTTGGTACTTGATTTTATGTATACAATATTTGGATATGTAAGTATTTGGGATCAGGTCTGTCAATTTTGTACTAAAACTGTATCGTTTAATGTTCTATGGGTTTCATTGTAAATATTTTAGGACATTAAAATACTGGACTTAAGACCATTATTGAACTTTGGTGTAAGAGAATTTTTGTCCTAAAATATTTTTAAGTATTCATACACAAAGTTTGGGGATCAAATTCGTAAGTTGAAAAAGTTGGGAGGGGTCAATTTATAAATTTGAAAAAAAACCCATAAGTTAAAATCTTAATTTTCCATAACTTGGGCTAAATGTATCCAAACATGGCCTTACCTTCTGCCATTTTGACCAGAAAATAAAAATAAAATTATTGGAAACAAATTCAGAATTTTTTTATTGGTCATGCACCCTCACAGGCGTGGTCAAAGTTTTCATTGAAAGTCTTCATCTTCAACCTCTCAACTTTGACTTCTAGAGTTTCAGAATTTTGACCTAGATTTTTTACTTCATTTTTATACGATGTGAGATGATTCCTCAACCAACTTAACCTAATTTTTCATGAGGAAACAAAATATATAAGTTTTATGGATTGAGATACAGTATATCTCAAGTTCTAAAATAGTGTGTTTTGTCAAAACTTTGACCTAACATTCTGGGATTTCTAGATCATGTCAAGGATTCCTATGAACTTGGGTTGGTTTCTGCTATATATATGATCAGTTTGGTTTTGGTTTCAAAGATTAAGATATATTATACATGGAGAATTTTAATTTTTCAGTTTCGAGTTCAAAATTCACTTTTGATCGATTTGAGCTTAATAGATACATTCATGGATTTTAACCATTACACTCGAGATCTTTAGGTTACAATGAAGTTATATGTATCTTCAAACCAAATTTTAAAGCTTTATGTCAAGATTCACCATTGAAGCTCAAGCTTTAATGGGGTTTCTTCATATTTTTTCTATCATAAGTTGTTATGCACATAAAAGCTTGCATATTGTGACTGTTCTAAGGAAACTAATTACAGAAAAAGCAAATGGAATTGAAAGAACTAAAAATTACTCATAAAATCATAATCTACCAGGTTTGAGTAGATTTTCGAGTTTTTGGACGAACTGTGAGGTTTGTCTTTACCACTGAATTGGTGGGGGTATTTATACTACATACTCAGAGGATTCAATTGTTGTAATGGGGTGGTGGATTTGACCGGTTTTATATAGAGTTTTAAAGGTTTGGAAGTGTGGTTCACATGTGTATATAATGTATACATGTGCCTTTTAATTTCTAGTGCTGATGTGGCCAATCAAAAAATTTTGATTTTTTTTGCAATATTTTTATAATTATATGGAGGTTTGGTCCTTTATCGATTTTATAATTACTTTTACAGCCTTAAGAGTATACTTTTTGTAAAGTATAGGGGATATTTTTTAATTTTATAAAGTTTCAAGGGCTAAAATTAGGATTTATATTAATTAGGGTCTAAAGGATTAATTTGATGTAAATTTGTGGTTTAGAGGCAAAATATACATCAAGTTATCTTACTTTAAAATTTGTAGGGGCTATTTTATAATTTATTAAAACTTTAAGGGATCTAATTTCATTCAGCAGATGTGTAGGTTTGTAAGTGTAGTTTCTTTCTTCTTTAGAAAACTTTTGATTTTGAACATATGATCCCTCTAAAACTTTGAGTTAGAAAATTGTGTGATGCCTAAGAAACAAAAGAATATCTCATTAAAGTCACGAAAGAATGCTACCTTGATCTCTAATGACGATTCCAATGCTAATGAGGTGACCAATCTATTCAATAAGCTTCTTAAATCCAATCCTCAAATTTTTACATCCAATAAGAATGTGGTAGAGAATAGTAAGGCCAACATGGTTGATTAGTCTTCGAGTTGACATGACAGTAAGTCTCAAGCTAAGGAAAATTCGAATGATCACTCTGGGAGCTACTTCAAATGCCATGATTTTAGGAATATAAAACATGAGTGTCCTATCATGTTGAAGAGGAGAATTTATGTAATCCACTCTTGGCGATAATGACACCGAGTTAGATAATGAGTACTTTATTAAAGGCAGCTTACTACGTTCACCGCAATCGCAGATGCATTTGGTCCTCAAGCCTACCTAGATATAGAAAAGCTTAAGAAAGAGGGTGTTGTGTCTAAATCAAATAGCAATGCAATGGTAAAGGAAATAACTTTTTTTGATGAGACTAAATATCAACTACAAGTGAAGTTCAATAAACTCCTTGAGTTAAATTGAGTCGAGGCATGAAAAAGGTGAATCAAAAGCTTATTGAGAAGCTTGATTTGTATTAGAGTGAGAAAAATATTTGAGGTAGATTTAAGAACAGATGATTAGTGTTAAGGATCAACAATTTACTCTTATTAGGAAGTTGAAAGAGGGGGCAAAAAATATTGAGCTCACATGAAAAGTTTAGTATCTTGAAATTTTCTCTCATTGAGTTGTCACGTGCATATGAGGTGCTAAAAGAATAATGAGGAAAGCTGAAGAAAGATTTTTACAGTCTAACAAGGTTAGACTTGACCTCTAAGTGTCTTAAAAAAAGTTAGAGAATATGTCCTTTGCATTATCTCAATCCTTAAGGAGAAAACAAGTCTCGACTATGACCGCGTGTGACAGTCAAAGCAAAGAATGAGATCATGTTTGTCAGAGTGTCACCAAACCCACCTCCTCTTCTTCCCCCGAGAATTACTCCTAAGGAGAAGAAGGTGGATCCTACACAATCATACTTCTGCACTTAGTGCAAGATGAAGACTCACATTATAGACTATTACCACCATATTGTGCAAAGTGGGTATGTTCCTCCACGATTAAACATAGATTTCTAAGAGAACCAAGAACACATTGAGTGTATAATAATAATATCATATCTAGTTAAGGATTTTATCTGTCATGTTTATTTGATGTCTTAGAGTGTATCAGTTTATTTTTTGGTTTTTTGAAAATTTAAAAACGATTTTTTTTTAGAAAATCCGCAAAATATTTCGTTTAATTTCTGAAAATCATAAAACCCCAAGAAGATTTTTGTCTTTGTGATTTTTGTGAATTTTTATATCTAATAATAGAGGATGAAGGAACAACATCATGTGATCTATTTCCCTTTTATAGGTTTTTGAATTTCCAAGGATAATATGATCTTAAAGTAGACATCACTTAGTCATTATCTTTGGGGATATCCCAGAAACAACCTATAGCAATCGTGTCTTAGTCTTTACCATATCGCACATCGACACAAGAGCTTCTATGCCACACATTTTCACTCAATCGAATCATAGTTTTTTCATTATATGTTTAACTGTTCTTGTAAGAACTATTACTTGTGAGTTTATTTAAAAAATGATGAGAGAATCTTTAGTAAGATCTGTCTAAAAAGGGTGATTGATACCATTGACAAAAGACTTAAAACAAATATTTGTATAATTAAGAGAAATAGAATTCAATATTGATGCAATGGACTACTTTCAAAAGAAAAGAATAAGAAAATCTTAAAAATCACAAGTGGAGGGTGGTAAACTTTAAAGCTTTATCGAAATAACTTAACCCTTTTAGGTATGCTTTACTCGTGTTATAAATTGATCAACGAGGTTGGTTATGGGGTTTGTGTGGAGTATATAGAAGAGCCACTATCTTTTTGGGTCCTTGAGACTATTCCCATTCATTTTAGGTTATATGTGTAGGGTTTCTAAGTTTAAAATCGTTCGGTGCGAAGTGTCATTCGTTTTTCCTTTTTTCTTTTCGTTCTATTTTTTTTAGTGTTTGTCAACAAGGGTTTGGCATTTATTATCCTAGGTTTTTTCCTGAAGGAGAGTAGTTGGTGCTCTCGTTCGAACAAGCCTAAGTGGTTCAAATAAAGATATGTCGTTTAAAAGAATTTTGTCTTCACCGAGTGTCTTTTTTACTTCTCACAGTCTCAAGCCTCCACACCGCTATTTTTTAAGTAAGCTAGACCTCTAAACCCTATTCTCCTTACACATTTCACAAGTCGAATATTGGATTTGGAGTTTTTGACCGTGTAGATTGTTTTTCCAGCATCTATCTTTTCTTTTATCTCATAAATATAAGGTCGAAATACAATTAGAAATAGAAATAAAAGATGAAAAAGAAATTCTGGTTCATGCTGTCAGAAATTCATAAACATACATGAGATATTTTGAGATCTTACCTTTTTAACTAAAAACATCTCATGCGATTCAGTCAACAAATATCGAACAGAATGCCACCACTTACGGATTTCTAGTATGCTGAGAGAGTCGTATCATTCATGACTAAGTGCGTTTTTGATGGGTTAAAATGCTTCCGAAGCGGAGAAAAAAAAGGGAAATTGATTTGGCACCTAAAGGAGATGTGGGTTTAGTTGTGAAATATTTGGTAAAAAGAATGGCGGTTACTTTTCAAAAATTAAGTACAATACTTATTTAATGGTAAAACTAAAAGTTACACTTTATTAGGGAAAAAGTTACTTCAGAGCTATATGTCAAGCCTACTTCTATTGAATGCATTTTTTTCTTAGTTTGACATTTTATTTTACTTCCAATATCAACCAGTGAGAGATGGTGCAACTATCTAAATAATTAATACACCAAGTTACGCGTTTCTCACATAGCTATATATTTCGACATTCAAAACGAATGGTTGCAATAAACAATTAATTAAATCACAAATTACTATGATAAGCAAGTTTCCAAGGTTTATCATAAAGGTATTTTCTAATATTGTTAACACCAACTAACCTATATCTTCACACTATAAATAACACCGTTAGTTATGTATCATTCCTCACACCAAGACGCCCCTTGCTTATAAACCAATACCTTTCTCTCCCTTAGTCTTCTTCTTGTGACTATTTTTTTCGTGAGCATCATTTTATACTAGAAAAATAACATGGTCTCTATCACCTACCATATGCAGGTGACTTCCTCAATCGCACCAGCCAAAATGTTCAAGGCCTTTGTCCTTGATGCTGACAAGCTCATCCCCAAGATCGCTCCACAATCTATTAAAAGTGTTAAAATTCTCGAAGGTGATGGTGGTGTTGGAACCATCAAGTTAATCTGCTTTGGTGAAGGTACATATTTACACCGTTGCACTGTATTTCCTTTGAGGTCTCCTGATATTAAAACTATAATTATATTTCATAATCATATAACTTATACCCTCCAAAAATGTGAAGTAATATTTTCTCATGATATGCAGGCAGTCAATTGAAGAGCGCAAAGCACCCGGGTTAATGGGATTGACACCGAGAATTTCAGCTACAGTTACAGTATCATCGAAGGTGATGTTTTAATGGACGTAATGAAATCAATCTCTTACCATATGAAATATGAACCATGTGATGGAGGATCTGTATGAAAGAACAGCAGCATATATAACACCAAAGGTGACTTCCAAATCACAGAAGAGGAAATTAAGGGTGGGAAAGAGAAGACCATGGTAATGTTCAAGGCTATTGAGGCCTACCTCTTGGCAAATCCCGATGCCTATTAGTTAATGCCACTTCAAGGAACATACTTGGTACATGATTGTAAGTGAGAATAAGATTTGGCTTGGCGGCTTTTATTTAATAACTGGACTTCGAGTCCCATATCTTCCCTACAACGTGTAATGTGTTTGTGTGTCACTATGGTTTGTATTTTGTCATGAAAAGTAAACTTTTGAGTTTGTACTAAAATGGTTAAGAGAAAGATTCCTAACCTTCTTATTGGTTTAAATTCTCAACCTCCTTCCAAAAATAAGAAGGGAGTTCCAAACACACCATAGTGATTGAGCCTTATAAAATGAAAAATATGTAATCTTAATGAAAGGATATCATCATAAAAGGAGAGGAAATGCATTTTCACAGATTATCCCAATTATTATGACTTTTGAATCAAATTCATCCTAGGATCACATAGGACTTTATAAGGGTGGTAATGTCGGTTTGGGGTTAAGGATATGAAAGAAGGGGATGTGTACGGATTCAAAGGTGTTTGGTCCTGAAACCCTTGGGATAATGGAAAATTGTCGGTAATTTCTAAATTGGAATATGATTTCCATAACAAGCACTGGATATAACATCGGAAAGAGATAAAGATTACTGAAAACTATATTCAAAATGGAAATACTTTCGCATTCTCTTCTTTTCTTCTTTTTATCTTGTTTTGTTTTGTTTTCTTTTTCACTTTTTGTTTTCTTTTTTTCACTTATTTATTTTCTCTCACACTCTCACATGCTTAATTGCAACCACATAACAAGAACATCATTCAATCCCAAGCATCATTCCAAACAAATGTATCGAAGGTAATACGTATGGTTTATAACTCCAATTTGGAGTTGATTATGGAATTTTGGGTTATGAAACGAAAGTCTATATTTAGGCTCAAAAGGGTTGACGAGGAAAATTATTTTAAGGCAAGGTCAAGGTTAATATGGGTGATATAACAAATAGGGCCTATAATCATTTCCTAAAGTTTACGCAAATTCTTGAGTGAAAACAACTTTGAAAATCATGATCAAGTAGCACATTTCATAAATGAACTCAAATAATAAACGAATTTAATATTTTCAAGGAGGAAAGAGTAATGTATAACACTCAAATGTGACGAAAAGACTAACTCTTACTTGGTGTAAGTATATGCAATACAACAAAACATTACTGAGTTATAAGGGCCTTGATCCAAATCAATTAAACGAGGAAAGCGCATGTGCTCATAGGTTTGAAGATCAATTCAAGAAGTCTCTCATAATATCAATGATTTAAGGACTAAAGTTTAATAAATTCTAAAACCGAGAGCATGCATCAGTTCATTACCTATTGGATTGGGCATTTATTGAAATTTTCATCAAAAGCAAAGGCAGAACACCCAATAAAGGAGAAAAAATCAATTAAACTAAACAAAGGTATGCTTGGAATGAACATGTGATTAAATCAATTAAACTAAACAATAAATGGGAAGAAATTTCCACATCCCCTAACTTAAATGTTGCATTATCCTCAATGTGACTGAAGAACACAACATAAAGAGAGGAAAATAAAGATATTACCCAAAATGGATCGATCTCCAGTAAGTACAAGTCCAAAGATTATGCAAAACATGTTAGTACCAAACATAAAAAAAAAGAATAAAAAAATTTAACTAATTACACTAGACAATAAGTGAAAAGAAAAAAATCAACCTAATATGTACAACTTAAAATTTTAGCTTCTAGATAGTTATATACTGGAAGTTAAATTTTTTGAAGGTTTACCCAAAATATGATTTGACTTTGAGGAATCAAAGGAGGCCTCTCACTTGCATGCGTAACTTCCCAAAAATAGGAATTCCTTTTGAACAATGGAAGGTATGTGTAGCGCGAAAGAAGAGAACCATCATCAATTAAAAGTTTTAGGTGGATGACGGGGGGTTTGGATAAAAACGGGGTCAAGACCAAATTGGTCCCAAGAAAATCAAAATCACCTCCTGATGGTTTTTCAATTCAAATGGGAGGTGGGGAAAGTGCGAATGAATAGACCATAAGATAAAGCATCTAAAAGTAACAATCGTGTTCAAGAATTGGGTATAAGTTCTCAATACTTTCATTCGGTGCCTTCGATGTTTTTAATGTTTCGATAATGATGGGGAAACAACAAAATGAATAATCTTCAACCTCAATAGAATATGAAATATTGATAAGTGGTTTATATTTGAAAGATATTGGATCGCTCTCAATGATTTCTTCTTAAAAAAATGGTGAAGGGGAAATACAAGTTTCAACCTCAACTGAGCTTTTTAAAGAAGAAATGTTTTCATCGAGTTGGGCATTTATTTATAAAGAACGACCATTAAAACTCTCAACTTTTCTCATTCAATTCCTTTTCCGCTAACTCCTGATCAAACAAACAAGAAGACACAACATCTTCATATGGGGTTTGCTCATAGTTAGATGATTCCCCATTTTAAAATGCTTCCCAACACGATGAATGGTTACATAAAAATTCTTGAATTTCATGTTCAATTCTTTCATCTTCAAGAATTTGTAGGCATTCATTCATTGTCTTGGTAGCGCAGATTTAAGAAACATTATCATAACAATGAAAACAATGTAAAAAGTTAGAATGACACATTTCAAAATAGAAAATTCAAATACGCTAAAAGAACCATAATTTCAAATGTCTCGAAACAATTTGTTAAAAGTAAAAAAGAAAGTAAAGATAATATATAATGTATACACAAAGTACTAAAATAATAAAATCCTGGAATGAACCGCTCCCCCGCAATGATGCCATTTTTTTATGAGATGTAAACTTCGTGTGTAAAATATGTGTCTTTGGGTGTTTACGCCATATAAAAACAAATGCCACAACATGACATGCTATATATGAAAGCTTAGCGGCAAGTACGGATCGAATCAACATGGAACAATTTTTAAGATTTAATTGATTTAACACTTACAAAAAAGGGGAAAGAGAAGATGATATGGTGAGAATAGAATTAACACTAGGCAATATGTAAACAAATTAAATTACAAAAATGAGAATGGGATCACATCCCCACCATGGGATAACAATACGTAATGAAGAAATTTGAATCAAACATATTTAACCGAGCATTCTCATATGGGGCGAATCGATTCTACCTTGAGTCCGAATCGATTTGGGCCATGCCGAATCGATTCGGAAACAGGCTATTTTGTGGAGTTTTTCTAGAATAATTTCAAACCCTTTTTTGTTGGGTTTATTGATTTGGGACATGATGATACGATGTAAGAAATATATTTTGGAGATTTATTAGAAGTTTCTCGCATGATGAGATCGCGGGTACGTATCGAGTTTTTTTGGGGACTTATATACATATGTATGGGAGAGGGTCATATCGATATAGTAGGGAATCTCATTGAGAACGAGAGTTCTATTTAGAGGTCATAAGTGAGCCTAGTTATGATGTAAGGTTAAGGACCCTTTGAGAGAGTTGTGAGGGTACGGTATGGAATTATAGGCCAATATTTGTGTTGAATCCTTATAGCGATAGGATTCTATTTAATATATGGTTTGGGACCATTGAGATGTAGAATTCGTGTATCCTTAGTAATGATAAACTCATGGAATGAATCATAAATGTGTTAACGTTAAGGGTTCATTATGAAGAATTGAAACATAATCTAAAGTGACGGTAATTTAACTTATTGCCGACCAATAGTTGTGGCTATACTTATCGTCAGAATAGTCTCTATATATATATATATATATATATATATATATATATATATATATATCGGCACGTGATTTACTATGGGTATCCCAATATATGATGAGATTATAAAATAAATGTATTTTCGAGCTTGAGGCTTACAAATTATTGATTGTGTGAGTAACAATTGGGATTCCAATACTTGAAAGGATTATGAAATGAATTGAGGATTAAGATTGTTGTTTGAAGACTATTAGTTATGTGCATACATATAGTCCGGATTATTATTAGATATATCAAAGTGCATTCGAACATAAATGGATGTATATTGATCGTCACACACCTTCAACTTTGAGTTAGTAGTCTTAATGTTGTATATATTTGAGGACTATTTATTTCATAGGGACAATGAATGAAAATATGTTAAGTGAGACACCGTATAAGGGAGAATGCTTTGAGTATATATGTGTCGTAATAAGGGTGAGTGTTACGAGAGTGTACATATATCGCTCGCTTATGTTACTTGAGGAATAATGATTGGAAATTAGAATATGTATATATATAGAGAGATTTATATATACTTAAATGGTTATATGTATATGGAGCAAATGTATATTTCTTATGTGATTATTTATACATATGATGTGATTGCTTGTATATATATACTATGTGAATGATATATATACTTATGGTGTGAAGCATACCCGACACATGATATCATGGAAAGTTGCGCGATGTTGGGTGAGCCCCTAGGTTGAGGAGCAGGGGTGCATATTCCCCTGGTCATAGTCGTCCATTATTATTTGTGTCATTTTATTTTTGGGGGTGAGAAGACTTGGGTATGGGTCGTTCTCACTTGATCGGTTAGGTCCTATGACCACTTACCACACGTTATGATTGATTTTGTCTCCATGGCGGTGTGATAATAGTCCAATAGGTTGTGACCCTGAGAGAAAGTGAGTAATTCTGAAAGATTATCGCATGGTGCAGTATTTTTGCATCCTATAGCCGTTATGTTATGTGTATTGCAAAGTGTACATTATGTGTGTTTTGTATACGTGGTTATAGGAATAAATGATTGATTATATATATATATATATATATATATATATATATATATATATATATATATATATATATGTGTGTGTGTGTGTGTGTGTGTGTGTGTGTGTGTGTGTGTGTATCCTATAGGTGAAGAGGATACGAAGTTTCTATGATGTACATCTTGGGTGATTTTGGTGTACTAGTTCATTGGGGTTGAAGGATCGTACTTAGCGATAATTACGGTTATGTAGACCCAAGGATTTAATAGAGATTCTAAATATTTTCTTAGATGGTAATCGATATTTAGGTAGTTGTAGTAATAGAATTTGCGTGTTTGACATAATTGATCCCTACGATCGACATTGTCAAGGAGTAGTGTATAGGGGGTTCCTTGCTTGGATTTCGCGTTGCGAGACGCCCCACGCACAAAACGTAGTGCAATGTTGAATGTAGAGAGAAGTTTTGTCCTTAATACTTGTATGTGTGTAGTTTAGAGAATAAAATTTTATATTGAAGCCAAATGTTAATGTGTGACGTATGAAAACTTATAATTGGTTTAAACTAATAATGGGAACCAATGAAGCCTTGTAAGGTATATATATACATGTGTGTATATCTTTCAATCGGATTAGAATGGAAAAGATTATTAGGTTATAGTAGGATGGTGGGTCATGCGGGTATGGACCGGACGTATGCTAAGTTAGGTTGTCCTTGTATGGGTGGGGTAACTTAATTAGGGTTGCTGGACGCGACTAGGTTCACGCTGTAGATGAGAGGTGAGTTTTGGGTTTCACGAGAGTGCCATTCCACTTTAATTATGAAATAGTGTATTTAGATTTATTATGCATACTTAACACAATTGCTAAACATTTTTACACCTCGGGATTATATTTATCTTTTGCTATATATATGTATGAATATATTACTACAAGTGTCCTACCGCATGGATGTCGGATGCTTTTCTATCCAGAGTCTTGGGAGCCATAAAAAGTGCGGACTGTTGCGGGATTTAGATTGTAGTCACTTCCTATCTCCTTGTACATCTAGATAGGACTCGTGTTATGTATCGGGTTTATACCCAAGGGTTATTTGTAGCTATTTATATTTCTTCTTTATGATGGTTGTACTGTCTGTGACTCGACAGCTTATTAGGGTTCATTTCTTTAGTGTACCCGTTTCATTTTAATTTCAGCATTTTCTTTTATCATTGTACTTGTTTGTACTCTACCATTTCCATTAGTTCTATATTGTTTGTTGGGTGTGTGTTGTATGTTTAATTTTAATTTTGGGCATCGGCTTTTATAGTTTTAGGTAGTTAACCTTATTTATTTTAGTATAGTTTGTTGATGTTGAGAATGAGCCATCTATGATTCCTGATTTATTGTAGTATAGGTCTGACCACCCGTTATTATTTTAAGCGGGTTGTCACAGATGGTATCAGAACATCAGGTTTTAGTGTCTTTAGGATCTGTGCGAGTTTTCTACGATCTTTCGATTAATGTCCTCGATGTAGAGCTCTACTATTAGGATTGTTGTGTTCACTGCGTTTATCTTCTTCTGCGAGGTGTACTCATTTGAATGACGTTCTAACACAATTTCTTTCATCTCAGACGTCGCTAAGAATAAGTCGTCTAGGAAGGGACAAGATGCGAGATGCAATACCCATAACAGATTTTTAGTACGCTTTGACTGGAGGTATTTGTTTTCCTCGATTCAGGCGGAGATAAGGAGGAGATTTCTTGCGGTAATTCAAGGTGATCTGACAGTGGTCAAGTGATAAGGAGAAATTAACTCGAATGGAGAATTTTGTGATCGATAAGGTAAGTGATGAGGAGAGGCATATAGTAAAGGCCTTGGGAGGTTTAGATTGAGGAACTTGTAAACATTTGTCAGGAAGCCTGGTGATGCTAACTTTTACAGGTGGAAGGTAGGTGGCATTGTCCTATTGTTAGGAGTATCATCTTCATTTAAGAGGAGAGTGAGAAATTTGGAGAATTGGGTTCGTTGAGTTGGGCCGAAGGAGTTATCAGTGGTCACAATATTGTTTGGTCCTTCAGGGTGGTTAGGAACGATTTTTGGGAAGATGTTTCTCTTGAGGAGAATTAGGCTTTAGGAACAAAGATTTTCCTAAAGTAAGTAAGGGACTTTGAACAGGAATTCATGGATGAGGTAAGGCAATTTGATTATGGAAGTATAAGGTAGAATACCTTTCTTTGGGTTTAGGTCGCGCTTTATGCGGTATTGGGAGTGTCGTAGGTAAGGAATAATGAGGGGTTATCCGTTATAACCATAGTGTGTATAGAATTTTCGTTCGAGGAAGGAGTGAGTAAGTACGGCCTTTGTATGACATCTTTTTGAGATAATAGACCGTATCGTAAGGAGACAGTAGAGAGTTTTGTTATTGAATTTCGGAAGTGCAAACTATTAAGGTTTGTTCAGTAATGGTTATAAGGCTATTGTTGTATAAATAGGCTACTGCAGGTAATTGTAGTGTTCCAATGAGGGAAAGACTTACTTGTGGAAATGCTTTAATTCGATGTAAAGGATTTGTAGAACTGATGAGGTTCAGAGTTTAGATGATTCATTGTTGAGCAAAGAATTCAGCTCATGGTTATGCTAGTAATGAGAACTAGGGATTGGTTATAGTATTGTATATATTGGGGCCTTGTGTCTTGAACATAAGGTAATTGATTTTTGTGTCGAAATGCATGGAATTATTTTACATTATACTGCTATATAGGCCTTCGGGAAATATTTATTGTTTGAAAATATTTTATAAAACCTTAATCCTAGTTCAACTGATATCAATTCCCGATATAGCTACACAGTAGTGTATTGGGAGGGTTCCTTATTTGGATTTCGCTTGCGAGACCTCCCTCGCATGAATGTAGCGAATGTTAGGAATTGAGAAGAGTTCAAACCTTGGAAATTTCATATTTTTATATTCTTAGTGCGCTATTATAGATTAAATTATGGAGAGTTATATTACGATTTGAGGCTCGTGGAGCCGGGTTATGTTTCTACGAGTGGAGCTCGGGTACGAGGTGTATGGGCACCCTAGGTAGCTAGTTTGTTTTTAAAATTTATATGGTTCGATGGGAGAACTGGTAGAGATGGGTATAGTGATATTGAGGGTAGATGTAAGGAGTAGATGAGATTCAAGTCCTAGGCATAACCTAAATTTCACGAACGGAATTTTTGTAAGGGGGGAAGTATGTAACACCCTATGACTTTGGGGCTGGGAAATTAAATTTTCGGGAGTAATAAAAATTAATTTAAATTGGAGAATTTAAAAAATTAGAAATTGAGGTCCAAAAATTGAGGACATTTTAAAGTATTTTGGATGATGATTTTGAGTGTGCCATTGATTCTAGATGGGTCGAGATAGTCGAAATGACTGTCCTTGGGTTTTATTTCAGTTTTAGAATATTTTTAAGTCAGTTTAACTCGAATTCGAGTAAACGAATCATTTAAAGTGTGTATTAACATTTAAAAACCGGGACTTATGTTTTAAGGGATTTAAGGGCTTACGATTTCAGCCCTTCTCAATTGTGAGAAGAGAGAAAGAGAAAGAAAGAGAAAAGAATAAGAAAGGAAGAGAGAGGAGAAAAATCTTGGAGATTCGGGCCCGTATGCGATCTTGAGGACGATTCAACCTCTACAATTCTAAGGCAAGTGCTTAATCTTGATAACTAATTCATTTGTGTAGTTTATTTCATAAGTTGTGGGTAAAAGAATTGGATTTTGGGGTATTAATGTCAAAACCTAGATTTTGTAGATTAAATATTGAAATTGATGTTTATATATGGGTTTGATGGTGTAGAGATGATTGGGATCAGAGTTGATTTGAATTATGGGTTTAGAATAATGATTTGATGAAGGTTTAGGGGTTGGAAGTGTTGATTTTAAGGTTTAGAATTCGTAGGTTTTGTGAAGAAGAAGAAACCTTCAAGTTCTGTAGACCCGAATCGATTCTCCCCCTAAGCGAATCGATTCGGCTTAGGCAAAAGTGTCAGGTCTCCATGACCGAATCGATTCGTACACAAGGAGAATTGATTCGTCCTGAGACAGACTCTCAGGTCTTTTGGACCAAATCGATTCGCATATGGGGAGAATCGATTCCCCCTTTGATACCGAATCAATTCGGAAACATGGCTATTTTCGGGAGTTTATCAAGAATAATTTCGAACCCTTTTTGGTTGGGTTTATTGATTTAGGGCATGAAAATACGATGTAAGAAATACGTTTTGGAGATTTATTAGAAGTTTCTCGCATGATGAGATCGCGGGTACGTATCGAGTTATTTTGGGGACTTATATATATATATATATATATATA